>CM019120.1:17755347-18440347 GCA_009720345.1 Fragaria iinumae
TCAAGACACATCAAAAGAGATAGGAATGTAAATTCCTTCAACACTCCCCCTTGTATCGCGTACCAGAATCACATGGCGCATGAACGTTGCCTCGGTAAAAACCTTGTCAAGTAAAACAAAAACCTCTTGGGTATAAACAAAAGATTTGGTCGAAGGGAAAAAGAGCACAACGCGCCAACTACAACTTGAAATGTAAAACTTGTGTCGTAGACTCCCGCTGATGTCTACATAATCAACTCCCCCTGATAATCAATCAATCATGAAGTTCAGATAAGCGACGCATACCAATACTTCGCACATGCTTCTCAAGAGTAGATTTGGGTAGAGACTTGGTAAACAAATCTGCTACATTATCCTCAGAACTCACTTGGTTCACCTGGATATTCCAAAGCTGTTGTTGTTGCTGATTGTAGAAGAACTTAGGCGAGATATGTTTAGTATTATCACCCTTGATAAATCCCAACTTCATTTGTTCAATGCATGCCGCATTGTCTTCATATATGCAAGTTGGTGCTTCAGTGGTAGATGTCAATCCACTGGACTCTCGAATATGAGTTATTACAGAGCGAAGTCAAACACATTCTTTGACTGCTTCATGTAGTGCAATAATCCCTGAATGATTCGAGGAAGTAGCAGCAAGGGTTTGCTTGGTAGATCTCCAAGAAATCGCCTTAGTTCCCATGGTAAACACAGACCCAGTTTGGGAACGTCCTTTGTGTGGATCTGACAAATACCCAGCATCAGCAAAACCGACTAACACATCATTCGATGTCTCAGCATAGGAAACAATGCCACATTGCGTCAATTTTGAGCTAGAAAGAGCTTTGGGAGCCAAAATAAGCTCAACTGCAGCATTGGAAGTCCTCGAGAACGCGTAGGGGCCCTGTAGGGGCTCAACCGTACGCAGCAAGGGCTCGCCTGCAGCGCTGTACGCGCAGGGGCGCGGCAGGGCGCGGCTACTGCACAACAGCGTCAATAGATGCGCGCAGGGGCGCAGCAGACGCACCCAAGGGCGAGCTGGCGTGCAGCAGGACGCGGCAGGGGTGCGCTAGGGGCGCGCTGCATCCTGCCCGCGTAGGCAGACTGTGGCAGGGGCGCGCTGGGCGCTGCCTTGTACTGCCAAGCTGCTGCCCGACATGGAAAGGGCCCTTAGGGGATCGGCCAAACTGCCTGCAATGCAATCTTCAATTGAAACATCAACATTCATGTTCTCAACTTCGTAGCAAAAGGTAATGACGTCCATAACTGGAGAATATGTCTCCTCGTAGTCAATTCCAGGGCGTTGAGAAAATCCTTGCGCCACAAGTCGCGCTTTATAGCGCATGACTTCATGTTTCTCATTCCGCTTCCGATCAAAAACCCATTTATGTCCAACATGCTTCACATTCGGTGGGCATACCACTACCGGACCGAAAACTTGCATTTTCGCTAGAGAGTCTAGTTCAGCTTGGAATGCTTCCTTCCATTTTGGCCAATCTACTCGACGTTGACATTCTGCAACGGAGCGTGGTTCAATCTCATAGTCGTCGATAATCACTTTAGCGACGAAATAAGCAAAAACATCATCAATAGTCATGGAACTTCTTTCCATCATACCGTGCGCATCGGTAAACATTAGTGAGATTTCTTTGTTCTCTAACATCAACATTAGATCTGAGGCGTCCCTCAGATACGCTAACATTGATTCTTGGACATAACTACAGTCAAAGACAATCTCATGTGAAAGATTCACTGTCAAGACCCACCCCGAATTTCACCCCGAAACCCGAGGTAAGTCCTGCGGGGACCACCTCCAAGGAAAATTTACTGATAAGCAAACCTCCCTTGAAAATGGACAACCCTAACCTAGAAAACTAAAATGTTACTTTCTTAAATAAATTTGAGCATCCTCCAAATCAACCCACAATTATACGAAAGTGAGTAAATAATTACAAACTTCGTATATTCAAAAATACAATAAAAGTCTAAGCACACCACCAGAAACATTACAATAAATCCCAAAGAGTATTCAGAGCTACTGTACACTAGAGGAGTAGGAAAAATACTCTAGTAGGTTAAACAGGTAACCTACTGGTGAAAGGTGGCTGAGAAATGGGTAACTATGCCTCGTCATCTCCTACTCGTTCTAACTCGAACTCTGCAGACTGGACATTTTAAAAACGAAGAGCCCAGGGGAAAAACATTCGCAAGAATTAGAGTGAGTGGACAAAAATAAATAAAAAGAATATTTATGCTTTCCCAATTTAATTTCTAAGAAAACGAATGCATGTCTTAAACGATAATTCTCTTATCGTTATAAATATCGAGCCTCTACTGCTCAAAACTATATATATCCAAATACAGCATCTCAGGCTAAAATATATATAAATCAAAATACAGCCTCTCAAGCTAAAATATATACATGTATATATTTACACTCGCCCATACTCCCTATATAAATTAATAATAATCTATATAGGGCTACTACCCTCGCGTCCAACGCTCACGTCACGCCTTAATGCGGTGATACACTACGTCATTAAGGTGGACAGACGGGTGTATAAATATGTGCTCATACCCCTTATATGAATTAAACACTCATATAAGGCTACTACGCTTGCGTCCAACGCTCACGTCACACCATAATAAAGTTATATACTATGTCATTAAGGTGGACAGACACATATCGCTAGCTAGCATTTATATACATACTCTCCTTAAAAATATATTATAATTTACCGAAAATCTCATTTTCGGTAACTCATCACAATGAGTAAAATCGTTAAATAAAAATGACGTTAAATGGTCCAACCAAATAAACAATTGCATGCACATTATTTAAAACAAAGGTCCACTCACAAGTTAGGCCTAAGCCTGAAGTCAGTCGGAGGTCTCCTCTGCTCGAGCCTCCTCGCGTCCTGTTCTAAAACATAAATAATTCCTTAAATAAAATCCCAACGTTTAAAGAAAATAGGCATAATTAAATATGAGCTTCTCGCGCTCAACCATGCCTATCGTCCTAAATCTTAACTTCACTGCCAACCAAAAATCTCCATAAATACCGACATCCTCAAAAATCACATTCCAACGTCCTAATCATAAAAATAATCCAATGGCCGGATTTTAACTTACTAATCCGCTAAAAATACCAAACTTTACAAATTCCAAAACCTAACCAAAAATCCTCCAAAAATTCCTAAATTCACATCAATAATATCCCCTTAATATTCTACATCAAAAACCACAAAATTTCCCAAAACAGCGGCGGCCGGTGACCAACTCCGGCAACCTGCAAATGCTACCAAATTTTAACAGAATCTTCCTCTCAATCTCCTCTACAACTTTCCTAACTAGCACAAACACCAATTCCAAGCCTAACTATGGTAATCGAATCAAAACATCCATAAATCCCTAAAACTTTCAATTATACAAACCACCCTAACGAAATCGAATTTAGCCGATTCCTTTTGAGGGATTACTCACCTAGATGAGGGCTACAAGTTGAGCCAAAAATCACGACCTATGGTGGCCGGAGGACGGAGTTTCGGCGAAGGTGCAACCACGGCAACCTTGGCTTTCGGGCTCGGCTGCTCCTTCACGGCGGCGTTAGGGGATCGGCCACCAGCCCAGGAAGGAAGAGGAGATGTCGGAGGTCCGAACGGGACCGGTCTGGCGGTCGGTGGTGGCCGGACGACGGCAGACGGTGGTGGTGAAATTTCCGGGCGGAGGGAGGAAAAAATCGGGTGGGAGGAGAGAGAATCGGGAGGAAGAGAGAGAAGTGAGGGGAGAGAAAAATATGGGATTGGCCCAACCGGTCCACACCACTTATAACCCAATCTCCCAAAATTTTAACACCCTAAAATAATACCTCAATAAAACTTACATTTTTAATGATAACTTTTACATGCTAACTCCGATTTTAACGCGTAGCATGTCTACGAACTCGTAATAACATTCTCTACGACTTTCATGAAGAAAGTTTTCCCAAATTCCATACGGACGAAAAAGTCAACTTTGGAGTCTTAAATAGTAAACGGTTACTTAAAACGGTAAAAGACTAAAATATTACAAAAGTAAATAACCGTAAAATAACTTAAGAACCGGGGCGTGACATTCACAGTGTTAATGATGAGTGGATCATTTTGTGCCTTACTGTCACGCCTTTTGCGTGGCACAGTATCTACTGAACCAACAGGTCTCCTCCTCTTCCTGGTGGGAGCCGAGCCCGCGGCCACACCGCCACTATGAGTGTCCAGCGCGTCCAAGACGCCATTGCCGAGCCCGGGTGCGGCCGGTAAAGTTCCTCTTGTGGGGACTTCTAACCTTGCAGGAACATTTGCAGCAGGTATAATTGATCTTGTCACTTTCGCGATATCGGTAAATGAGTCAGGCATCGAATCTGCAACTCTACCAAGATCGAGAATACGTTGGACTTCTAAATCACTGTCAGAAGTGCGGGAATCATAACGAGACATAGTGGGGTCAGACCACGTTAATTCTCAACGTTCAATTGGAACGGAAACGGTCATGTCTCCCCCTAACAGCGGGGAGAATGTCTCGTCAAAGCGACAATTTGCGAATCTTGCAGTAAATAGATCTCCTGTCAAAGGTTCTAAATGGCGGACAATCGTAGGATGTTGATAGCCAACATAAATACCTAATCGTCTTTGAGGACCCATCTTAGTATGCAACGGAGGCGTCATAGGCACATAAACCGCGCAACCAAATATGCGTAAGTGTGAAATGTCAGGCTCATATCCAGTTACCAACTGGTACGCACTAAATGGTTGGGTTGTAGTGGGTCTAAAACGAATAAGTGCAGTTGCATGCAAAATTACATAACCCCAGGCAGAAACAGGCAAGTTGGTGCACAACACCTAGGCCCGTGCAATCAATTGTAAGTGCTTAATTGTAGCTTCTACAAGACCGTTTTGTGAATGCACATGGGGTACGAGATATTCTACTTCAATCCCGATAGACATGCAATAGCCGTCAAAAGACTTAGACGTAAACTCTCCAGCATTGTCTAATCGAATAAACTTGATTGAATGATTAGGGTGGTGAGCCCGGAGCTTAATAATTTGAGCTAGGAGTTTAGCAAATGCAGTGTTTCTTGTGGATAGCAAAGCAACGTGTGACCAACGCGTTGATGCATCAACCAAAACCATGAAATATTGAAATGGTCCGCACTCTGGTTTGATAGGTCCACAAATATCACCTTGGATCCTTTGTAGGAATAGAATGTTTTGTTTAGAATCACTAGCAAAAGATGGTCTTGCATTCAATTTGGCTAGTGAACAAGCTTTGCAAAACAAGCGGTGAGCATTAGAGATAGCCATAGAGGCATTTGGAATCTCGACAATGGTCTTGGAGGCCGATCCTATGGCAGGTGCATCATGCACAGCCGCATCACTTATTTCGGTGGGAAGAGGATCTCCAACACGCTTCTGTGCTCGGAAAAATGGATGTCCATGTGAATTCTTGAGAATTCGGATCATCATGTCACGTCCGGGATGTCCCAAACGGTCATGCCAAAGCTTGTAAGAATCAGAGTCGCAAAAACTACGAGAAACAGCATATGATTCAATAATCCTGATGGTTGTCAGATACAACCCACTTGATTGGCTCTTGAGCTTCTCTAATATGCGTTTATGGCCGCAATCATTAGAGGTAATAAACAAAAACTCTTGACCATTCTCATTGAACGTTTCCAGGTGCAATCAGTTGGCACGAATGTCCCTAAATGATAGCAAGGTTCGATTAGCCTTAGGCGCGTAAAGCGCGTCAGTGACATGTAACATTGTGCCATTTGGCAACAAGAACTGCGCATTGCCTCTGCCTTGAATTACAGGCGAGGAACCAATCATGGTTGTCACTGAGGATTTGTGAGGCACAAAGTCCGTAAATAATAGCATATTCCTCAAAATAGTGTGGGTAGTCCCACTGCCAGCTAGACACTTAATTTCGCCACGAGACGTCTACACAAATATGTGAAATTAATTAGTCTTGGATCAAGACAAGACGAACACTCCAATTGAACATAGAGGGGTTAATCGGGAATTTAAACCAAGTTGGAACCGGAATGAGTGCAACAATCACTTTCATGAAATCATAGCATGTGGTCAGCCGAGAGGCTCGGCAGCAGCACCAAAAGTGCGCTCGCAGCGCTGGCAAACGGCAAGGGCCATCTCTCCTTTCTCTCTCCTCCCTCCCGATTCTCTCTCCCTCTCCCTCCGCTCGGAAAAGTTTCCCGAGCCCGACCACCGCCGTCCGGCCACCGTTTGCCGCCGCACCAGTCCTAAATGGTCGGCCTCCGACCCAGTTCCCATCCTAGACCGGTGGCAGCCTCCCTAGCGCCGCCGTGAAGGAGAAACCAACCTCGGAAAGTCCGACTGCCGTGGTGGTTTTCTCGCCGGAACTTCCTCCTCCGGCCGCCACAGCCGGAGCTGCTAGGCTCAAAAGGAAGCCCTCCTCCCTACGTTCATCCCGCCAAAGGATTCACTTCCCTTTAAGCTAGGTAAGGAGAAATCGGTGATTAAAATTCTAGGGTTTTTTATGATGTTTTCATTCGATTGGCATGGTTAGGCTTAGAATTGGAGTTTGTGCTCGTTAGGAAAGTTGTAGAGGAGGTTGAGAGAAAGATGCTGTCAAAATTTGGTAGCTATTGGAGGTCACCGGAGTCGGCCGGCGACGCCGCCACTGTTTCGGGGATTTTTATGGTTTTAGATGTGGAATATTAAGGGGAGGTTAATGATGTGAATTTTGAAATTTTTGGAGGAGTTTTGGATAGGTTTGGAAATTATTAAAATTTGGTCATTTTGACGGATTAATAGAGTAGAATCCGGCAATTGGTTTGATGTTGTTTAGACTGTGGAAGGTTGCGTTAAGGCTACCGTTATTTTTTCGGTGAGGTTGGATAATTTTGAGTTAAGAATGGCGAAGTTAGGCAAGAATGAGCGTGGTTAAGGCTCACAGTTAATTTTGTCTATTTTGATTAAATATTGGATTTTTAAGTTGGGAAATTAATTGTATATTTGGAACAGAACGTGAGGAGGCTCGAGCAGAAGAGCCCTCTGACCGACATCAGGCTTAGGCCTAAGTTGTGAGTGGACCTTTGTTTTAAATATTATGCATGCAAAAGATTTACTGACGAATATTTCTTTTGTTGGAAAATAACCGAAATTGAGAATTTCAGTGATTATATATTCATATATGGATGATTATGAGGATAGTATGTATATAAATAAATGCTAGCTAGCTATACGTGCTTTTTCGCCATAATGAGGTAAAATACCATTATGGTGTGACCTGAGCGTTAGACGCAATCGTAGTAGCCCTATATGAATATAATAATGATTCATATAGGGAGTATGCACGTATATAAATACACCCGTCTTTTCCGCATAATGAGGTAAAATTTCATTATGGCATGACATGAGCGTTAGACGTAAGCGTAGTAGCCTTGTATGAATTTCTATTTTCTTATATTTCTTCATAAGAAATCATACAAGGAGTATGACGAGTGTAAATATATACATATATATATATATATATATATATATATATAATTTAGCCTGAGAGACTGTATTTTATTAAGTTTTGGAGACTAGCCGGAGCTAGTCAGATACTTGCCAGTTTTTGAGCTGTCTCATGCAGCATAATTTCTATGGAAATTAAATTGGGGAAGCATAAATATTTTCATTAATTCATTTTTGTCCACTCACTCTAACGTTTTCAAATGTTTTCCCCTAGGCCCTTCGTTTTTAAAATGCCCAGTCTGCAGAGTGTGGGTCGGTACTAGTAGGAGGAGACGAGGCATAGTCACTCATTTTTCAGCCACTTTTCACCAGTAGGTTACCTGCTTAACCTACTAGGGTAGTTTCCTGCTTCCGTTGTTTTAGTAGCTCTGAATACTCTTGGGATTATTGTATAATATTTTAATGGAGTGTGCTAAGATTCATATTATATTATTTGGATTATTTTTATGGGTAATTCATGGATTCTCCGGATTAGGGTTGTCCATTTTCAATGGAAGTTTGTCGAGTTCTTTGGTAAATTTTCATTGGAGGTGGACCCCGCAAGACTTACCTCGGATTTCAGGATGAAATTCGGGGTGAGTCTTGACAATAGCCACTATGTTACCACAAGTATGTGAATATATTACCTAATTTGAATACGAAACCAAAACAGGATAAAAACGTGAAACTTCAGGATATGAATGAACATCTGCATTTTGGTCAAACCTTGCGGCAAAAAACCCGAAACCAAATTTCACCCCATTCAGCGGCACACCGCCTTGGTGGTGTCGTTGTCGGATGAGTTTCCTCTTTCTTGACTTTGCGATTGCGTAGTTGTGATGGGATAAGAGGTTAAGACTGTTTTCGGGTAAGCTCACGATATCAGGAAGGGATTTGGTGTCTCTAACCCACCTGTCAAAACAGATAAAGTCAGAGGGTGACCTTAGGTGTACCAGGGGCGTCCACTCCGATGCTTAAGCAGAAATGTTGACTAGGCAAAAAAGGGAATACAGTAGGAATTTGGACTTACCTGTTTTGGAAGCTTGTGCTTGTTTTTATAGGCACATTAAGGGAGGGTCCTTTCCTCCATTTTCAATGTGGGAGCTCTTTGTTCCTTACTTGGGCAACTTTCCCTTATCTTTCTTTTATTCTTTCTCACTTTCTTCATATTTTCTTATTGAAATAGCATTATTTTACCTTTAAGTGAGTCATGAGTGACCCGATATGAAGTCATGAGTGGCTCCTTACTCCGTACTTGGCCAAATCAGATGATGCAAAGACTCAATTCAAAACGCTTTGGCTCTCAATAAGGAAGACCAAGACATGGCTGCTCCGGGGCTGACTTTCGAGAATTGGTGCGTTGCTCGATGGCGGAGAGGTGAACCAAAAACGGCTTGATTTTGATGGTGAAGGCAAAAGTTTGATGAGTTTTTTGGGTCTTAGATCCGGATCGACTACGGGTTTTACAATGTTTTCTTTTTGGGTTTGTTGAGATGGTAGCTGCAAGCTAGGGTTTTATGAGTGGAGTGTCAAGCCTTCCTTGAAATTGGAGTTGGGGAGGCAGCAACAACTACTCGTAGTGGTGACTGGGTTGAATATGGTATGGCCTCATGATGGTTCATCTATTGTTATATGGCACACTGTTCTTCAGAACCGACAAGCATTGGAATGTGAATTGCTGCTCTAAAGGACTGAGTTATTATTTCTGACTTTGTTGCATTTTTGCTCGGTGTTTAGTCTTTTTTCATTCTATAAAGTTTTTAGAGTAGTTTTTAGGATCTGTTAATCAGATGTCAAATAAGTCCATACTCTTCCGAGTTAAGGTTGTTATCATGGATTTCAATGAATTGTATGATTTGTGTAGTTGGGACTTTTCAAAGAAAACTCAGTCTTCTGCCGGCTTAGACCCATGCAGTTCATTATCAGCCAGCGTTGAGGTTTCAAAGAGATTCTGGGATGGCCCACCCATTAGTTCTCTATTGTGGCTAGATCTTATCACAGATATTTGCTACCTATATTAGTTAATTTAGCTCGATCATATACTCAATTTGGCTTTTGTTGTTGAATCCGTTGACATATTAGTCTCTTCTCTTTAGAGTGAGAATACGTAGTGTGTGTGAGGCTAGAGTCATTCGTCTTTAGTTATAATCCTTTGTTGGGTGTTGTTTCATGGTTTGATTCTTGACAGAATCTAATTGTCCTTCACAGGATTTCTAATATCGTACACCAAAATTGGTTGTCCTCTTGTCTGGCGGCCGGCCTCCCCACTGACACAACACCAACATCAAGGCTCGAACTGAATTCAACCACGACCCAGCAAAACCTTTGCCCTATGCTTAAGAGCAAAACCTAATCACATCAACTGCCGCCGGCCAAGTCTCGTCCCACAGAAGACAGACCCGAATGTGTGCCACTCGCCGACAACTGCCTCTACCTCACAGCAGTCTGATTCAAAGCACGAACTTCACAGACCCGACCCAAGCCAAGTTGTCGTCGACTTTGTATCAAGTCGGATTCAAGTGAATCTGGTCACCGTCAAAGGCCGTTCCACGTAAGGAGATCGCCGACAACCCAAAGCAATGAACGGCGACAGAAATCGCAGAGCCAAACCCACCACCGAAGTTCCCGGACCAACCATTACCAATGCGTCGAAAACTGGAAGCTACCGCCGAGTCAGGTTCCTCCGTCGAAGCTCGTCGTATCCTTGCCACTTCCTGTTGCACAATCCAGGGACCTGAAGATCCCGCCGCCGCCAACAAACCCTAAGGTTTCGCCCCATGAAAGTTTTGAAAGTAAATTTAGTGAAATTTAAATGTATGGTGAAATGAGCAAATAGGGTGAAGCAAGAAGATGGTAGGGTGGCCATAGCCGCGTACCAAAATCAAGCTACGTCAATCAGTTTTTAAATTTAAATCCAATATTGTGACGTATCTTTCCATTCTATTTTGTAATCTGATTCATCGATCAAGATATGCTAACTAGAAAGGAACCCTAACTATAATTACAAAGAAAATAGGAAAGAATGATATGATGTACGTAGTGACCACATCATGTCGTCATTGTAGGAGTTGGTGAGTAGTAGGAGTAATTGGTCACAAACCCTTAAAGAAAAAGGGTCAAGTTATGCTTTCCCTTTCGAAAACCGGAAATGCTTCTTATTAATTTTCACTAGGATTTGGCAAAGTTTAAAGAACTTGCGGGAAGGCTGTCTCGACAACTACTTCAATCAGATCTTGGCACTTGGCGGCAGCGGACTACCATCTTGTGACAAAATTATGGAGGCTTTCCTCGTCTGCTTAACCTTAAATAGGTACACATTAGTTTAAAAATTCACTAGTCAAGAGGATGAACCGGTTAATGAATTTTTCTATAAGATTCTCGTAGCTGTCGATGGTGCGTGATGGGAGTTTAACAAGGAACCATCTGAGAGCTACCACGCAAGGGGTTTCTTGAAAAACATGGCATGCTTGAGCATTTTTGTATCTAGTGAAGTCGAGTTGAGACTAAAAAACTTTTTAGTGGGGTTAAGGGTCGCCGGTACAGCTATGGTTTTGATTGGTTTGTATAAGACGAGTAAGGGCGCCAAGTATGGTTGGACAAGCTTTGGCTGAGTTTGAGTAAGAGTTGTGTTTGGAGGTCAGATGTTGCGTGTTGTTGGCTAGGAAGCACGAAAGCATCGATAAAGAGGTGTTTCGCTTCCGAAGCGCAAGCGAAGTGGGAGCGGCATGGAAGCGCTGGGAAATCCGGTTAAAGGTTGATTTGGGAGTGCGGCTTGACAACATGTCGGGAGCGAGGAAAGGGGAAGAAGAGGAAGGAGGAAATTTCCAGAGTTCAAAGCCTCCTCACCGTAGATATTGTAGATCTTAACATGTGGAGAGGACGTCATAGGCGTTAGACAATTCGCTTGTAGGCCTTCTCCCACCCCTAGCAGCAAGGGAGAGAAGGAGATGATGTTAGGGTTTCTGATAATAAATGAATAGAATAGCTATATTTGTTGAAAACAAACTCTTAAACTGAATAACTAACTTTAACTTTTACCTATATTTATCACTTATTTATGATCATTACTGGAGTTGCTCTTAGGCCTCGTTAAGAGAAACTGAATGGGAATGAAATTTCATACAACTTTCAATTCCGATATTTGGTAACATAAGAAAATTCATCGGAAATTTTTTTTTTTTTTAAATTTTTTTTTATTAATAACTCACACACCTAACATATGTCTAGTGAGGTTTGAACCCATGACCTCAAAGTTGTCCATGACCTCAAAGTTGTTAGTTAAACACCTTAACCAATCAATCCACAGCCCACCGACATCGTAAAAATTATTAAAAAGTTGATAATTGATATAATAAAATACTAGGTTATGAATAATAAATGCATGAAAATAATGAAGGAAACTAGTTCTTTTGATATTTTGATGGAACCACTTACCATCATATTTTTCGTTCAATCAGGAAAATGTTTTCGTCCCTTGTGCTTCCCCAAACTCAGGAAATGAACATCTTTCCTTTACTATGCTTAATGAAACAAACGAGGCATTCCTTAACCATCAATGATCAATGAAACAATAGAATATAAGGAGGCATATAGTGCCAAGTTACAATGAAAAACCCTAAGAAAAAAGAATGCCCCTCACGCGCCTGTACTTCAGCCTTCATTTTTTCTTCTCCGCCAAGCGGCACGTCCTAGCGACGTCGTCGTAGGACGGGACGTGCTTTGCCAAGCCGTTATTGGTTGATTTGGTGGTCTCTTGTTTGGGTCTGAAATCTATGACAATGATGGGAAAGGGAGATTGTGTGTTTTGGGCAAGGGTTCCCTTTGGGATCTATGGTGGCAGGACCGATGGAAGAGGACGGATTTGAAAGGTCGAATCGCTCGATTTACCATCACGGGTACTCGACGACATGGCGATGGGTTGACTGTAGGAGAAAAGATGGGGAGTTGGAGATCAATTCGATCAGAGCGTGATCGGGTCTGGAATAATTGCAGGTAAGGAGATCTCTCTATCGTTGGTGGAGTGGTTGATTACATGCAGGGTCCATTGATCTTCTCGATCTGGCTTCATGAAATTGTGTTTGTCAACCTAGCGCACGCACTTGTTTTAGGTCCAGCGGTGGTGCTATGACGGTGAGGAGGCATGGACGATGCCAGTGGCAGGCTATGGGGGTCCTGGACTGCTTTTGGGCCTAGTGTGGTCTTCTCTCATTATTGGACTTATATTCGGCCTTGATTCAAGAACTGGGCCTTTCTTGGGCACCTATGTTATTTGTTTTCAGTTGTTTTTTTCTTTTTAGGTACAATCTATTTACTGCTTTCAATAAGAAGTGGGCGTTGTCCCAGTTTAAGTACCTTGGGTGCCGTGTCTAGCCTAGGACGGCGGAGTTCTTTACGTTGTCAAATGGTCGTTACCTCCTAGCGGCAAGATGAGACCAAGTGTCACCGAAATTTGGTTTTGGTGGCAACATAGCAGAAAAGTTGTTCTTATTAAAACTAGATTGCTACGTGTAAGCATTATATTTTTGGTATATCATTAAAATTATAAAGCAAATGGAGTAGCCAATGAGATAGGGAAGTTGTTGGACTGAAAAATGACCAAATATTCCCTAAAATAGAGAAAATCAAAGAATATAGGAACTTGTTGGACTTGCTGGACTTGCTCTAAGAGCAAGTCCAACAGATTCCCTAAATTCTTTGATTTTCTCTATTTTGGAGAATATTAGGTCATTTTCCACTCCAACAGCTTCCCTATCTCATTCTCTAAAATAGGGAAATAGATGAAAGAGAAGCTTTGCTTCCCTATATTTACAGATTCTCTAAAAATATTTAGGAAAAGAAGAATTGAATGTTGCACATTCTTCAAGGCTCAAAGATAAGAAAGAAAACATAATTTATTCTAAAAAATAAACTTTGAAATTTTTATACTTATTATTATATTGTAATAAATGAGGATTGTTGTTGTAATAAATATTTGAATCTTTAAAATAGGGAAACTGTTGGATTTGGTATACTAAATTTTTAGAGATTTTGAGTTTTGCTTCCCTATTATGTAGAAAATATAAAGAAGCTGTTGGACTTGCTCTAAGTTTGGTTCTTTTCCTTTTGATTACTCTTTCTGTGATCTGTAAACTCTTCGTTTCCAACTTACATAGATTCCATTTCAATACAAGGAGTAGCCATTTTGGTCCCCTAGCAGCACCAATTGACGCAATCGAAACCAAAGCTCCTCTAGTATCACTCTTAAGCTCCTCTAGTATCGACTTGCCTTGGCCCATTCTAGCCTTAGCCAAACTCTTATACCCCTGCGCCTCCCTCTAAAAAACCTCCTTCTCCTCATCATACACAGTGTTCTCCCCATTCTTCATTATCAACACCATATCCTCAGTCAACTGATCAAACACCGCCTTCGTTTCCGCTGTCGTCTTCTCCTTCTTGTTCCCCTTCAACTTAGTTAGAGCTTGAAAAACAGTCTCTTCCGTCTCCAGCACATCCGCAATCTGCCTCTTAATCTTTCCCAATCTCATCAGAACTCAAATCCTGATCAGCTTCATCATCACCTTCACCACCATCCCCATTTTTCTCAACGAATTTTTCCTCATCGTTTCTGGATCAACAACCTTTCAGGCTATCAAGCCAAGCGTCCTTGACTCGATTCTTCTCCACATACTCCACAAAATTCCCATCCGCATCAATAGCTTTCTTCCTTCTCTCGTAGTCTGATTCCCGGTAATTACCTCGGTGCCGGAGGCATCGTCGTCATTGCAGAGCTTAGAGCTCTCGCTACTACGGCGCTTCGCTCTCTCTTTCGTTACTAGGCTAGGATCCATCAACGGTGTCAAACCAATCGCATCACCTCCGCCACTGACTCTGGCATGTTCGTCTTCTGGCTTCACCTTCTGCCCCTTCAGAAACTTGACCTGACTGTGGCTTAAGTCGCGGTATTAATAGCTTGGCAGATTATGCGAGCTTGATGCAACTAGATGGATGCATAAGCTTGGAGTACCGCAATTGAGCGTCTTAGTTCTGGTCTTATGTCTTCTTGAGTATCCTTTTTGTACCTAGTTTTGTCATATGCTAAGCTCACAAATAAGTGAGTTAAATGTCTAATGTAATGGCACTATTGTGACCCTTGTGGTCATTGTACTCTCGTCATTCTGTCTTTCAATTATATATATGATGATTACTTTCAAAAAAACGAAGCTAACGGTTCCAGATACCGTTCTTTAATCGGGGTGAGAACGTGAGATACAATTTGAAGTTTTTGAAAGGTGAGATATCAAAAATTAGCTTCTGTGAAAGATGAGGTATTATTTGGTTCATTTTTCTTTGTTAATTGGTGGGGGGGTAAAATACATGATTTGTTATAATTCAGGGTTTAAGCATTATGTCATCATCCTCTTGTATTCTTTGGTTTCATTAATAGTTATGGTTTAAAGACAGCTATCACACCCTACCTCAAAAAAAAAAAATGGTGCCAAATTACAATAAACCATGAGATAACGTCCCGAAATTATATTTGGAATCTTTACTGATCTTGATGTATTTTACAAAGCCCCAAATATCAAACACTCCATCATAAGCTATTTCATTTGCTTTACAATTTTGGTGAACCTAAAACTAGGGCTGGGCACGGTCCCAGCATGGTAGTATTTTGACAGGGACCGGCATAATAAGTCCGAGCCGGGCTTTTACTTGAAAAAAGCTGAGACCGGTAGAAGACCGAACCGACTAAAATCTGGCTGGTCCTTTGGGCCTTCGGTCCCGATCTCACCGCCGAGGCGTCGACCCATTTCAATCACCAATATTCACCACCAATTTCTATTTCAATCACCGCCGACCAGCTGCTCAAGTTCCTAATGTGGAAAGAGAAAAGCTAGGGAGATCGAAGAAACCTGGTAAACCCGGCCGCCGGTCCTTCTCCACTCCGACCAAAGGCCTAAAGCATCTGCAAGCACTCGTCTTTCTCCAGCGAAAAACTCCACATGCAGAGCCAACAGAGGGACCACAACATGGTCGCCACCTCCGCGACCTCGACCTGCTTCTCAGACCAGCGATCTCGACTTGCTCCTCAGATCCGGCAAAAACCGAATCGGAATATCGAATCAAAGTCAATCTCAAATTCAGAATCGCAGATACGAAGAGAGAGAGAGAGAGAGAGAGAGAGAGAGAGAGAGAGAGAGAGAGAGAGAGAGAGGAGCAGACCTTTGATGAGACGTGAGCTACTTTCCCAGGCCATCCTCGATCGAGCTACATTCCTGTGAAGAAGAGATGAAGTGTGAGAAACTGAGAGTTTGAGACTCTAAGAGTGTGTGAGTGTGAGAGATGAAAGTCTGACTCACTCAATTAGGTCTTTGACCACAAATGATGTGTGATTAAGCTCATTATATTATCGTAGGTCTTTAGAAACATCTGATAGAAGTATGACACATATATTAATCGGGCTTTCGGACTTTTTTTCATTTCGATAAATAAGTCCCAGGACCGGACCGGTTATAAACATGACCGGACCGGACCGACAAAAAACATAATTGAAACCGGTGAAAAATCAGGCCAGCCAGTTCGGTTCGGGCTTTTTCTCTCCAACGGGTTTTATGCCCACCCGTGCCTAAAACATTTGATTTCATTCGGTCAATTTTGTTGACACTCTATTTTAGAATATAATGTTTTGTTGTTTTTTAAACGTTGAAGATCAAAATGCAGAACCAATCAAAGTACGAAACACTATTTGCGATTCTTTCACTAAAGAAGTAAGAAAAAGAAATAATTGAGTGGAATCACGAGACGGGGTTTTAAATTCTTCGTCCTACATGACATGTGTATAATCGTAGCCAACTATATACCATTTGGAAGTGATCATGGCTGATGTCCCAACTCCCTTTATGAGCCATCCAACCACCCAGAATCTCACTCAACCAGTCCCAACAACAAAACCACAAACAAGAACCCCCAAAAGAGAGAAAATCAAAATGTCCAAACTCAGAGACAATCCCATGTTAATCTTCTACCTGGGTCTCCTCTTAATCCTCACCCATTTCTCAATCTGCAATGGGTCTTCAGTTCTGGACCTCAATGCGCTCAAAGGAAGTGAAACTGATGTCAAGGTCGGGGACTGCATAACAGAGCCGGAGATGGACTCAGAGACAAATAGAAGAGTGCTAGCAATGCAGAAGAAATACATAAGCTACGAGACACTGAAGAAGGACTTGGTTCCTTGTGCAAGGCCTGGGGCTTCCTACTACAATTGCCATGCTGTGGCGGCCAATCCTTATAATAGAGGCTGTGAGGTCATTACACGATGTAGAGGTACCCCATGACAACCAAACTTGAGAAAGGGGAAGTAGCAATTTATTTACTTGTTTTTTCATGTTGTATCTCATGTGGGTTTTCAGTTATCAATGTAAATTTGAGACCCATTTGTTGAAATTCTATACTAATCTTAACACTGGCTTAAAATTTTGGAGAGATCTGGGGTTTATCTGAGACCCTGCTAACATAAATTTTGGGGATTTTCTTTCTTTTGGAAATTTTGGTGGATTGGTAGATGATTGTGTCTTCATTTCTGAAGAGATTATCTTTCTTCTTTTTTATGTGCTTACTTCTTAGAGTATTCATAGTCAAGCTTCAAAGTATAGATTGATCATGATATCGATCAATGGTGCAAGTTCTTGGGTTTATGAAAGAGGGCAAAAGTTAGGTCTGTGGTTAATGGTAATAGATGAGGTTGGATATTCTCTTACGAGGAAGACAGGTCATGACTTAAAAGGGAAGACAAATCAAGTTCTTGCAAATATAGATTTAGAATCTGTCCTTCATTTTTGTAGGTCATCTTACTTTAAAAAGATTAGAGGCCCCTGCCCTACCCATTTCCAATCATGATCATAAGCTGGTTTCTAGTGTAGATTTCTATTTTTTTCTGCTCTCAAGAAGGCCAAACCCAGGAGGTCAGGTGCGGAGAGGAGATTCAAACTCTGGTTTTAGGTATGGACATAATTTTGGTAAGGGACAAGCCTCCATAATAGGCCATATTTCTAGTCAAAGTCTGTTCTGGTTTAGCTCAAGCTTTGCTGTAGGAAACCATCCATTTTCCGAATACATTAGCAGTGTTTTGTTTTCTTTCCTGGTGCAATACCACTGCTTCTTTCACATTGTTGCTTTGAAATTTGAATATATAACCCATTGAGCTGTTGCATTCACTGGTGGCGGATTGAAGGAAATTACCTTTCAACAGCTAATGCTACAGACGATCACCTTTCGGTGGTGGTCAGATGGAAAAAGCCTTATGTGCTACAGTCGAACTTGTTCGAGCTTTTCCCACGGCTGGCGATAGAAGGCTTTTCAGTTCTATCATGTCTGTAGCAAGCGTGTGACAGAGACGGAGCAATAGATCCAGTTATCCACTGATCTGCACCAGTACTCTCCCAAATGAGCACCGACTATGTCAGAATTTGGTGTCCACCATTTGAGGCAGCATTCTAATCATGCTTGGAAGTATTGGGGTAATGTAGTTATCAACTTATCATGCTAGGAAGGATTGGGGTAACGTAGTTATCATGCTTGCGGTCCCTAAGTATTGGCTAGATTAACAACACTACAACAGTAACGTAACTTCATTGTCTAATGCCACCACTAATGCATCCCTTTTCTCTGTGAAGCAATTGAATAGCTTAGTTGCAGTTGCTCGAGAAGTGTAGAGAAAGAAGAACGAAGTGAACCATATCTAATAATTGTTAACTCTGTGTTGTTATATTCCCTGCGCTCTTGTGCACCGCAGGATCAAACTGAATTCAGTGTCAGAAACAATAGAAAACCCCTTAGAAGATTCTATAGCCTTAGAGACAAGATCGCCCTTCACGAGAAGGTTGAGATTTGTTGCACTTGTACTTCGGAAAAGAATATACAATGGAAATTTAGTGTTTTGTAATGTTAAAACAAGGACAACCTGGTCCGTGAATTATCATACTGGTATGAGTCTACGAGATAGCCGTATTATCTCAACTTAACCACATGTAAAAATTTATAAATGAAGTGTCGAATTCAGCTAGATTCCAGGTGTAATAAATCAAGCCACAGAAGAAAGTCGTCATGGGTGATGAGAAGGACCAAAACTAATCGATGATGGCTTATGTATGCGGTGACGCATGTCCCCCTCAAATAGATAATCTTCATATACAAACCCACCCATAATCAGTAGAGATCAAGGATGATGGCTAATCAGAATCTGAACGGGCGGGTGGCAATCGTGACCGGCGGTTCGCGTGGCATCGGCCGTGAAATAGTACTCCACCTTCACTCCCTGGGCGCAAGAGTTGTCATCAACTACGCCTCAAGTTCAAACCAGGCAGACGAACTGGCCTCCCAACTCAACAGCAAGACCTCACCACATGTATCAGCCATTGCTGTTAAAGCAGATGTCTCAGACCCAGATCAGGTGAAGCTCCTGTTCGACAAGGCCGAGCAAGAAATGGGTGCCCACGTCCACATCCTGGTCAACTGCGCCGGCGTATTGGATCCCAAGTACCCTTCTCTGGCCGCCACCACCGTCGACGATTGGGACAACACGTTCAACATCAACACCAAAGGAGCCTTCTTGGTTTGCAGAGAGGCCACCAACAGACTCGCACGCGGCGCCGGTGGAAGAATCATCATGATCACCACCTCCGTCGTTGGGGGACTGATGCCTGGTTACGCCGCCTATGCTGCTTCCAAGGCCGCTGTGGAAACCATGACCAAAATAGTCGCCAAGGAGCTCAAGGGTAGCGGGATCACTGCCAACTGTGTTGCTCCGGGCCCTGTCGCCACCGAACTCTTCTTCGCCGGGAAAAGTGAGGAAACAGTTAACAGGATCACGGAAGCTTGCCCTCTCGGCCGCCTGGGTCAGCCCCACGATGTGTCCCAGGTTGTTGGGTTCTTGGCTGGAGATGCAGGGGAGTGGATCAATGGTCAGGTCCTTCGGGTTAATGGTGGAGCTCTCATCATCTGATATAATCCATCTTTCTGTTCACAAGCAATGGCTCTTCAAGAAGTTATATGCTTAATAAATACTGCAAGAATTTGATAATAAATCTGATGCCGATGATTCTGATGCAAAATGGAAGGCACTACACTGTGTTTGCTTCCCAGTCTCGGTCAAAATTATCCACTGTATCATTTCACTACAGCTGCCCATAGAACAGCAGCAACGCAACGTCATTCCTTTCATGGTTTGGGTGGCTAGGCGATGGGTTTCTATAAGTTTGTTATGTATGCTTGGATTATGTAGGGGCTCATAGGAATTCCAACATACTTCGTTGCAAAACAAGCTTTTTGTGATGATGAAATATCTCTCTTGGAGGCTGTTTATGTTTAGTATCTTGGTGTTTGGTATTATGTTGGGATTAGGAGATTGATCGGGGTTCACTCACTGATCTATGTGCTTGAATGAGTTGAATGTCGCTCCTCAACTCCACCACCCTTTTACTCATGTTGCTCATTTCGGTTTTTGATTCTGTAGATGTATACATCCTAACCTATTCTCAATTTTCAACAGATATTGAGATACGAAAGCGACACAGCGCGCAAGTGAAATACATATCAATCTACCAACAATGATGCAACTAAGTTAATAGCTTTGTGGCCTTGTTTGATGATTACTGTGCAAACATTCAACGAAGTTGCTGGTGTTTGAGAGAGCAAAAAGAGCTGGTGTTTGAGATAGCACAAACAGCTAAACCCTAAAGAATATGCAGCTTTGGTGATTCTAGTATATGATCTCCAATCGTAATTAACAGGCAGAGACAAAATTAGATGCATTCTATTTCAATCTAAAAATTTGATCAAGATTGACCATTACTGAAGACTAGAAATCTCAATTCTAGATAAGAAAAAGACGAAAAATATCAGAAATCATAACCAGTTTGGTTATCCATCAAGAAACTGACCCAAAAACTGTAACCGATCAATGAATAAAACATAAACTTGTATGTGCGCCAGTGTCTGAAAAGATTGCAAGACGAAAGCTGCCTTATTCATCTTTGAATATGCTCCTTAACTACCTCTCTTTAAGCACAATTTTAATTCATAAATATATACTTTCAGTGCATCCTAGACCCGGAAATAAAACTTTTTAACAAGATCTTCAAGTTCGTAGGAAGATTATCTAATAAATATTAACTTGGATAGGTGATGTAACCAATCAAAACTTGTTAGTTTGTTTTAAACCTTGAACTCGTAAAATTGCACTTTGAGGGAGGACACGTGAGGCCTCACGTGTTTTTGTAATATTGGTTTCATGACTCCTATATCCATAAATAGCTGCTAGATAACAATCTTAATATAGGAGAAACATATATTATAGCTTGTCCTTTCGGGGGCATCTAATAAAATTGGAACGATACAGAGAAGATTAGCATGGCCTCTGCGCAAGAATGACATGCATAAATCAAGAAATGGTCCAAATTTTTTTTTTTGACCCAGGTCCTTCACTATATTATCCTCTATAAGAATATGCATATGACAAACTGATATTGTTACTCATCATTGTTTGATGTGAGAACCGCTTCCCTTTCTTATGCTTACATTGAATATCTCATGTAGTGCTCACTAGTTCGGTCTTGAATGCTGCAGAGGCAACCAGCCTAGAAAGTATATCCCTTTCTGCAGATATTATATGTCAATGAAGGGAAGTATTCCCCATTGTTAAATCTTTGATGATTTGGATGATGACAACTAAGATGAAATATAGTATCAACTCAAATTCCATTTACATACTTCAAAAACTGGCTTGTAACCATCGTCAAAGGTTAAAGTTTGAATCAACACAAGAATACATTTCAGTTGCTTAAAGTGCTAATTTCTGTTGTGTTTTTTTTAATGAGTTAAGGTAGTTACAAAGAGAAGCCTCTACAACACTCTGTCCTACAACGATCAAAGTTTTATAGAGAAAAAATAAATATATTTTCAACTTTTATAGAGAAAAAATAAAAATATCAATTTAACGTGTTCATTTTTTCATTCTTCTAGTTTAGAAAATATGAAAAATGTTTCTCACAATCAAGGCCTAAAATATCAGTATCGGTGTATCTATCAGTACTTTTAAAAAATAAGATATCGGGATTTTTTGAAGAATTTTTTTTTCTTAAATATTTAATTTATTGCATTTACATATAAATATTACAAACATCAACTTCATCTACATCCAAAATGAGAATCTAGGTTGTTGATAAGATGCACGCTAATCCACAAAAGTACAATAATCAGACCAAGACATATGACTCATATAGTACGAATTATATGTTGAATATGATAATCATATATCTAGGTTGTTGATAAGACGCACACTGGTCCACAAAAATACAATAATCAGACCAAGATATATGACTCATATAATATGATTTATAGTGTTGAATATGATAATCATATATCTCTTTGGAGCAGCCGACAGTTTCCCCTATAAGTAGATAATAAAGATGAATCCAACTAGATAACTGATCACTAACTTTTGCGTATTGATTATAGCCTTAAACATTATAGTCATATTGATTGTTACCTTCTTGGGATTCATTTGAGGTTTCAATTCCACTACCTAAACTGATAAACTCAAAACTTAGGGTAACTGAAGCAACATCTTGATCATCATTTGCACCTCTAGTCCTCCTCCCATACATGGTATCCTTTTGCGCTCCATACCGGTGGTGCTCAACGCTTTCCGAAGCGTCATCCGCTCTATGTGGCGGTTGTCGGTCCCAGTGGAAGTTCAGGCTCGGGGTGATAGGTTCCTTTTCACCTTCACCACTAAAAGTGACCTGAATCGGGTTTTGAAAGGAGGACCATGGGCGTTTCAGCGCTCTACGCTCTTGCTCAATCATTATGATGGATTCTCTGATATAGCGGCGCTTCCACTAGAATTTATTTGATTTGGGTGGAGGTTTCAGGGCTGCCGTCGACTTTGCTAACTGAGGACACCGTCGGTCTCATCGGCGAAACCATCAGACCAGTGTTGAGCCTTGATCCACATGGGTTACGTGTTGCAAACCCTAGGGTTACGGTTTCTCTCCCTTTGAATGAATCGGTACGGCTGAGCCGGGGTGTTAGGGTTTCTCCACTTGGCGTCATCGAGCTCTAATTCATGTATGAAAGGCTTCTTGGTAGATGCAGGGTTTGTGCAATGATTAATCATGGCGGGTTGTGTTGTCCTAGGACAGTGTAAGAAGAGACGGTTCATGTGTCTCAACCAACTGCAAGTACGGTGTCGGAGATGGTTTTCCGGACTGCTTCCTTGGCCTCTGGATCATCGATGTTTCAAGTCCCTCCTTTGAAGAAACCAAAGAAGGGACGGTATCAATTCGCGATTTTTGTCAAAGAGTAGTGATGCGACCACAAGGGTTTCTAAAGTGCGTCGATCTAGGGAAGAGAATGAAGATGCCGAAGTGGGGAAGAAGGCTAGGTTTTCTCTTGCAATGGTGCCATTCTCATTGAGTTCTAAATAGCTAGGGTTGGAGAAGAGCTTGGCCGGAGTGAAGCTGACCGAAGGCAGTGGATCCAAGAAACGAGTTCGTCCTTGTGGAAGCCACAACAAGCCCAAGCTTGATGCTCCCAAGGATACAGAGGTCCTGGAGTTGGAGGAAGACTGAGACTTACAATGACATCTCATGGAGTTGGATCTTTCATTGATCTTGAGGCGGAGGGATACACTGTAAAGGTATCTAGTCCCCAAACCTTTTGGTTGATTGATCTCGATTTCATGTTTTGTTAAAGTAGGTAAGTTTCTATGTTTTGAGTCAGTTTTTTTTGTTGAGTCTTTGCCTCTATTGAGTTGTGGATTTGTTTTTCCATTTAGTTCATTTACTTTGTTTTCTGTTGAGATATTTGGGTTTTTTTTTCCCCTTTTGGTGAGAATCGAGTCTTTGAGCAGTGGATGATTATAGGTGATCTATGACCCCTAAGCTTGATCTTGTAAGATCATTATGATGATTACCAATGGAGTTATTTGTTACCTTCTGTTGGGGTCATTTTGAACAGAGGTTAATAGATTTGCTTAAATGGCTTGATTTCCTCTTTTTACCCCCTTTTGAGTTCAAGAACTGGGCCCAAAGCTTCAAGGAGCTTTGTGCGTGTTTTCCCCAAGATCTCCCTTGCAGTAATATTGGCTTGCTGCGGGGATGATAGCCTGCTGCGGTGACATGTTGCTTGTGATCTGGAGGCATAGACTTTAATGTGGATTTGGTAGCATGACAGATGAACAAAATACATGAAAGAGCTTGCAAGATGGCATGAGGCGTGGGAGCTAGAAGCACATGAGTTGCAGAAGATGAGAATTTCCTATGGCTAAGGGTTTGCTGCGAGGTACTCAACTGCAGTGAGGAGAAAAATGATCTGGTGGTGTTTGATGGGTTTAGGGCTGTATAGAGCTTGAGAATGGTTTTGGATGGGAGGCTAGGGATGCTTGAGGCTTGCTTATGTGATCTAGGATGTACTGCTTGGGGGTTGTATGTTCTGCTGCCTAAGAGTTGTCTTTGCAGCAACTAAAGGCCTTAATTTATAGGCTGGAGGAGGTGAGGCCAAGATCCAGGTTTATGAGATAAAACCATTGGATATGAAAGAGAAATACAATTTGACAGATCATAGAACTAACCACATGATTTAAGGGATGTGTTGCGTGAAGTAGAGAATATTGGGGTAGCAGGCCTAAGGAATGGATGATGTGGAGTTGAATTGATAAAGGAGAAGTCAGAAAAATGTGATTATCTTATCAGGAGGAGCTGCTTGTCACTTTTGGAAATAAGAATAGCTTGTGCAAGTAGACTGAGAATAAATACATAATAGAAGAAATTGACTGAGCCTTTGTATCTGGTGTAAAAGATGAGGAATAGTCGCAGGGTAAAAGCAAGTAGTATTGTCTGAAAGTTATTTGTTTTGTGGTTTAAAGTAAGTAATCAGTTTAAGCTTATGGGTTCGGATTTTCTCATCTTTGCAGCCCATTAAGCAGTTTAGATTGCTGAGCCTGCATTTTGGTCCCAAGTCCAAAATCGCCAACAATCAAAACCGAGAATGAGCCTCATGTACTTCCGTTACGTTCCACACCACACCCAAACTTGTAAGCCCCAAGAGCGTGATTGTGGCTTGGGTCCACATGCGTGGCATGACTATTCGACTAAATATGTAACTTTGTATTTCCGAACGTAATTCGCACGTGTATTTTCTTATTGAGCTTGGAATATCCATTGAGCATGAATATTAAATTTTTGGGTATCAACACCTTCAAAAATTCTTAAGCATTGAAAACAAGATGAAGAGAATTATGTTCCTTCCCCCATATGTACTTCAACTTTTTGTCTTCAAAGTACTTATAAAAATAAAAATAAAAACAAAAAAAAACCTAGAAGATCACGTGATTTGCACGTTTTGGCCGAATAAAACGTCGTTGTCTTTCTAGTGCATTGTCGACGCCCACATCTCATCATCATTTACAAAACTAGAAAATATCTGATCATTTTTTTTTTTTGAGGGAAATGGAACTAAATCCATTAAGCTTACAGCCTATAACGACAAATAAAGGTCAATGCATGAGTAATCCGAGGACTACTCAAACACAAAGTACAACTTAATCCAAAACTACGAATTGAAAAGAACAACCTCAAAGCTATGTCCAAAAAGGTGGACATGAAAACTACTAAAACTAAAGTCCAAACAGGCGGACACTTCAACACTACAACTGAAAACAGAAAAACCTCAACTCCTATATCGTTGTAGGGCAAAGCATCTATCCTGAAGAGCATGATGCCTAAGACCTCCATTGGTGTATGTTTCCACTCCATCAGATCAGTGAACAGCTTCAATCTAAACAGCCATATAGGATAGAGATGTAACTCCCACAAAAGTCAATCACAAGCTAGACTCACATAAGGAAAGAATGAGAAAGTTAATTAAGGCCCCATCACACCAGCCCACACAAATGCAGCCCAGTGAGACAAGGCCCAAAGCCCAACCACCCTCTCCTCCAACCCAGTCAACCTAGCCTTCAGACGAGCTGACGTCGGAGCCGCTGGCCCCCGGATTTGTCCGGTGGTCGTCTAGATCCAAGGCTCATGATATTGCGGCCTCAAAGGATCCCCAAGCCGCTGCAAAAAGCTGCCGAGCCGGATCCAATTACCACCGAGACACAAACCTTCTTCCTCTGCCCTCTTTCACAACTTCTAAGCCACCGTAGATCAAACCTAAACCCTAAAGCAGCAGTCTTCCTTGCCTTTGCAATTAACCCTTTGCTTGCCTCAGCCGCGTGCTTTAAACCAGGAAAGACTATAGCCGCCTCCCACGTCCCCGACCCGAAAGCCAAAGAACCGATATGATCAAACTCCACCTCCTCCTCTGCTTGCCGACAAGACCTAGCGTCGAAGACGCCTTGTGACAGATGACCCGTTGAGCCGCCACCGTCATGCTGTACAAAGGATCCGGATTCTCTGTTTGGATTAAAGTTGCTTGGATTTGCTTAGATGGAGTAAGAATGACATAAGGATGACATGGTGGTCCCAGATTGTACTCAATCTAATGGTTAGAAGTCATCCAAGCAAATCTAAGCAACATAAATCCAAGCAGAAAAACCAAATTCCTGTACAAAACCTAGGGAAACCTAGGCTTCGGGATGCTGTTCCGGAAAAAGTTTTTGGGATTATGAATTGGTCTGAAAATATCAGATCTTGTGTCGTCGGAAAGCAAAGAAAAAACGTCGCTTTTTCACCCACCAGACGGACCAACTACCCACTACCGTATTAAGCTTCTCATTGGCCAATTTATACAAAGTCATCCATTAGATTAAAACGTAGTCTAAAGACACCAACTCCCCACTAATATTAGTCTCACCAACAACGAATGAACCCCATGATTGTTTTGAGTGTGGGTATATCTCTCGGCATAACAAATTCAATTACTAAATTGAAACAAAGTTTTCAGTAATCCAAGCATTAGGGCGAGACATTCCTATATTGGAAGTGTCGAGTGTTAAAGAAACAAAATGAAACTACTATTAAGGAAACAAAATTTCAAAATGAAGCAATTTAGTTCATTTTCTTTTTCTAGAACTCGTTTTCGTGCTAGTAAATGGATAATCAGATGCAGCAAAACAAATACTGCACCAGATACATCCCACACATCCCACCTTTCAATCGTTATTCAAACCGCATCCCGGGTCTTCAAGTGAGACCAAATCATCCATAGCTTTCCCGACCATACCTTCCCCACCACAAAAACTACTAACAAAATTAAGCACCTAGAGTTCTAGCACAATCCGTTCGCAATGTAAATGAAACCAACAAAAATATAATAAGAAAAAAAATTCAACCCGTCCAGGTATAATGTTCTTCTCAGTTCTCTTCTTCCTGCAGGCCTTTCAGTACCTGTAGTGAGCAGGCTTGTATGGACCCTCAATTGGAACGCTGATATAGTCAGCCTGTTCCTTGCTGAGCTTGGTGAGCTTGGCTCCGAGCTTTCCAAGATGAAGAGCAGCAACCTTCTCATCAAGGTGCTTAGGCAAGACATAGACCTTCTTCTCATACTTGCCGCTCTTCCTCTCATTCCACAACTCAAGCTGAGCAATCACTTGGTTGGTGAAAGAGCAGGACATCACAAAGCTAGGGTGTCCAGTGGCACAACCCAAGTTCATGAGACGGCCCTCAGCCAACACAATGATACCAATCTTGGTATCAGGGAAAACCCACCTATCTGTTTGAGGCTTGATGGTGATACGCTGCACTCCTGGGAATGTCTCAAGTCCTTGCATGTCGATCTCATTGTCAAAATGCCCAATGTTGCAAACAATGGCATTGTTCTTCATCTTCCTCATGTGCTCAAGCATGATGATGTCCTTGTTTCCGGTGGTGGTGACAAAGATATCAGCATCAGAGACGATGTCCTCAATGGGAAGAACCTGAAGGCCTTCCATAAGAGCCTGAAGAGCACAGATTGGGTCAATCTCAGTCACGATCACACGGGATCCGGCTTGCTTGAGAGCAGCAGCACAACCCTTTCCAACATCACCATATCCACAGACAACAGAAACCTTTCCGGCAATCATAACATCAGTGGCTCTCATCAAACCATCAGGGAGAGAGTGACGGCAACCATACAAGTTGTCAAACTGTAATGCACAAACAAAACATAATGTCATTTCAACAGCTAAACTTTGCAATCAGGCAGTGAAATAAATCCGCATAGCCTAACCCGAAAGAATTGCAACATAATACCAGTTGTCAAACTCGTGGGCACAAATAAACAATATTCCATCAACGGGGCAATTTTGGAATCAGGATGAATGAAACTACATATGCAATCCACTACTTGTAACAAATACAGGTTGTCAAACTGTGCAGATAAAACAAAAATATCTAAAATTATTTGATTTAAAAGCAAACAAGACTGAATCCACAATGAAAACAGGGCACCTCATATTAGTTATCCAATAATTAGGCATGAACCTGTAATAAAATTGAACTCAAATAGTTATGGTAACACTGATTACAGATCTGAAAACGAATGTGAGCCCAGATCTAAGAGGCATACCTTGCTCTTGGTGACAGAGTCATTGACATTGATAGCAGGGAACAACAATGAGCCGCTGTTCTGCATCTGGTAGAGCCTCTTGACTCCGGTGGTGGTCTCCTCCGAGACACCGACAATCCTGTCCTTCATCTTGCGGTACCTCTTGGGGTCGGTCTTCAGCCCCTCCTTGATAATAGAGAGCACGATCTGGAACTCCGCGTTGTCGGTGGAAGTCGGGTCGGGTAGCTGCCCGGTCTTCTCAAAGATCTCCTCGGCCTTGACGCCCTCGTGGATCAAGAGAGTAGTGTCACCACCGTCGTCGACGATCAGATCTGGGCCTCCGCCGGGGCCCCAGTCCAAAGCGCGCTCGGTGCACCACCAGTACTCCTGGAGGGTCTCTCCCTTCCAGGCGAAAACGGCGGCGCTATCGCGAGCAATGGCGGCGGCGGCGTGGTCCTGGGTGGAGAAGATGTTGCAGGAGCACCAGCGGACCTCGGCGCCGAGGGCGGTTAGGGTTTCGATGAGGACGGCGGTCTGGATGGTCATGTGAAGAGATCCGGTGATCCGGGCACCCTTGAAGGGCTGGGACGGGCCGAATTCGGCACGGGAGGCCATGAGACCAGGCATTTCGACCTCGGCGAGCTCGATCTCGAGCCTGCCGAAGTCGGCCTGGGACATGTCCTTGACCTTGTACTCGCGGCCGGAGCTGTGCTTCTCGACGGAGAGAGCCATTGTTATCGGGTCGGGTTGGTTCTCTCTGCTCTCTGGATCTTCAGACGGGTAGGGTTAGAAGAGAGAGCGAGGGAATTGCGAAGGGACTACGAGAGAGTGAGCTTCTATAAATAGGTTCAGAGGCCCGGACGGACGGTCCGGATTGCGCGATGGGGGTTTGGTGGATCTGGTAAAAATGGGGACTGGCGTAGAGAGCGGGGCTCTGTGGGGCCGCCGAGGATTATGAATCAAACGGGGATAAGGTACTTGGACACGTCTCTCGGTGCTTATGCTTACTCTGTGCTCGCCTGTAGCCTATCTCCACGTCTTCCCTTTGTTTCCTATTTGGTTACCAAAAAATCAGAAAATGACCACATACCTCCTACACAAACACAATCATGTATTTTTTTTTTAGGGGGTTAGCTTTAGTTACATTAGGCAACACGCTGGGTATTTCAGCAATTGCGGACTATTCCACTGTATCACCATGATGCATGTACGCGGACAAATTCACTACTATCTTTAGTGGTTCACAATCATGTAGTTCAGAGAAAATGTTTATGGAAATATAAAAAATAAATAAGAGAACTAATAGTGTGTGATTCGGGAAAAGAAAAAGTAGATTTGTAATTGTTTTTCTTTACTGGCAAGTAGCAAGTTGAGAGTGAGTGCGGCTCATCCACACTCACGGCGAGTGTGAGCCTAGCACGCCCCTTCTATGTAGGAGCAATTGGAGAATATGCTAAACTTATAACGGGGATCTCTCATATTCTGTGAAACTTTTGTGAGTGCAAACACCATTTTTTTTGAAAATAATTAAAAATTGTGCTTTTAAATGTACCCAGCAAATTCCTAAGTGTACCCAACATTAAAAAATTATCATGTGATTTCCCATTTTACCCTTGTTTATTGCACCCAGTAAAATCGTAATGCCAGCATATTCAAGAAACTAGTTCATTCCCACGCATCCACGAGTTCATAATTACTTGAATCATGCCCACTAAGTATTTGGTTCTTTTTTATCAGATAAGTATTGGGTTCTTAATGTGATATATGAAGACCTCAATATCTGTCAGAGTGAAACAAATGCTTTGATCGAAAACAATGAAACTGCGGATGCCCACGTCAAGTGTCAATCTCAAATCGATACCTTCAAGTCTTCTTGTGCAAGTTTGTACTATGTACCTTGAGATCAATTTTCAATTTTGATTTGTAATAGGAACATTTACACCGATCTGGTGTTTTCATTTACTAATGATGTTATTCTTACCCTTCCTCTATGTTTAAAAATTAAAACTCATCTCCTATCTCACTCTTTTATCCAACGTTTTGGTCTAATACATACAAAATACACTTGATTATCGCTTTTCAAATCATGTAATCTTGTGTTCTTGCTCAAACTAACAGTTGTTTTTCGTCCAAAAACACCCTTTAAATAATTTTGAAGTTTGTTGGGTGTGTTCATCGGAAAGATTTGTTGTGTGTGTTTATCATAAAGATTTGCTGGGTGTATTTTTCCTAAAGATAAACATGGAATATTTTAGTCCATATTTCAGGATTGGGTTTATTAAGAAATTTGTTGGGTACGTTTAGAAACACTTATTGAAAATGGTCTTAACGAGAAAGAAAGACTAAAAGGCAATGATATTTGTGTATCTTAAATTTATTTATAATAATAGGCATATCTCTCTCATTTGGTCTGCATATCTCTGTCACTAACCGACTACATGCAAACAGGGCATACAAGGGCCATTTTCCCTCTTTTATTAATGTATAGAACATGGTCTTCATGAGTCGGAGGCACACACAAGGTGTAAAAGACCAGAAATTGCATGCAGATTGCAAAGTATCAAGTATCATTGCCTTCGCCTCTGTCGGGTGGTGGCGTGTAGGCTACGACGCCTGGTCGTGTCCACCGACTACTCAACTCGTAGAGCGCATTAGTGTACGTCCCGGTACCTCTTATATTCTAGGCTCTTTTTCGTCTCAGGTCTCAACCACCGACGTTTTTTAAAAAAAAAAAAATTCTGAATAAATAAAAATCCATTCAGATCGGATCCGAAGCATATAACTGGAATCCAGATACAGATTTTGATACTAAAAACTCCCAGAACCACAGTAGTCAGAATGGGGCCCACGATTGACGGCCTTAATAATAAGTAGTGTGGCAGTGTTGATGGAATATTGGAATATGACAAAGAAAGGCGGAGGGTGAGGGGGAGGCGGAGGCGGAGACGGAGGAGGAGCGGTGAGGGAAGGGGAACGTGAGGTTGTCGGGAGGCACGATCACAAAAAGGCTTAATTAGTAGGGAGTGACCGAGTGAGTGAGGAATATGAGAGCATGTGCGTTTGTGCATGGTGGGGTTTTGACACCGTCACTATGACCACCTAAAGACCTCCCTCCCTCCCTCTCTCTCTCTCCCTGTCGTAAATGAAGATCTTCATACAAGGAGGAGGAGGAGCGGTGGTCGTCTTCACGTCTTGCTTGATAATTTTGTTTTAATTTTTTTTTTTTTTAAAGAAAGTGATTTTGGGAGAGTATGACGGTCTCTCGAACATGGATTTCGTCCCTTTGCATTCACCGGAACACATAGGTTGTTGTTCGAGGCCTTCCTCCTAATTTAAGGATTGAGGAGTCATTGGTTTGATAGAATCTCCAATGGGAAGGTTCCTCCGGCCTGAGCAGTTTGGGTTGCAGCTAGCATTCAACGATGTATCATAAGTTTAGGATTCTAGGATTCTGTTATGTTGCACCGTCGGAATGTCGGACACTCCAACACGCCCGACACGGCAAAATACGTGTCCGACACGTCACGTGGCGTGTTGAAAAATGTTAACTTTTTCGACTCATTTCGGACACGTTGACCTACTCGCCACGTCATCTCCGACACGCCACATCATCATTTATCAATTTTTTTTAATTGAAAAAAAAATAAAAAAGAAAGGGAACCAAAACCTAAATAAAGCTACTGTCCACTTTTGAAAGCAAGCTACTGCCCAGTTTTGTCAGCAACTTACTGCAAATTTGATTTTCTTTAATGTTATGTTTTAAGTTAGAGATCTGTTACTTCTAATATTATTAATTATGCACTTCTATCATTTGTATTTGACTCTCTTTAATATTATTTCTTATGGTTATGCAATGAATTGATTTTAGAACGTTATTTTGGTAATGTAATGAACTTATTTTATATTTTAGTATATTTTTATTTATTAAAAATAATAAATATATAATTTTATTTGTCGTGTCCAAACCGTGTCTGATATTCAGTTTTTCAGTTTTACCGTGTCGGTGTATCGCACCGTGTCGTGTCGCTATGTCCGTGTCCGTGCAACATGGGGATTATGTTATACCTTAACCTATGTCGTCGTATTTGGACAAATCGGTGTTTTCGGTTCTTGTATTGCAATGAACGGTCGTAAAAGATTCAATACGACAAAAATAAGGGCATGGGCACAGCCAGCCTGATCAGTGGCTGCGCAGTGAATAAGATTGGGATTAATTTTAATCTAATCATCTTGTCACCTCATCCGTCGGACTAGCTAATGAGTTGTTAGCAAAATGGAGATGGGAGAGTAGTTCTTTTGGCATTTTGAAAAGATGATAAGCGATCTGGATATAAACTTGTAAAAATGGAAATGGTTGATTAGTAGGTAACTGGTTACTTATCTGTCTTCTGCCAACCCAAATTAGTAATTACTAAGACAATTATGTCCCATGATGTCCTATTTCCAAATTCCAATCGTACGCAATGTTTTGTGTATACTTGTATAGTTGTATTACTTCTGCTAGATTTTTTTTCTCAAAAATTTGAAAAAGAAAAAGGGTCAATTTTCTTTAGGTACTTTGCCATAACTATGACGTTGAAAGCTTAACGAGCCCGAATTACTTCCTAGATACAATTAATGCACCCAAATTCATAACATGTTAGTTGAATTCACACAACTAATCATCCTATACAAGTGTCTAGTATCCAAACATTGAAGAGAATTTCGTCCACAAAATAAGTATTGAAGAGAATGTTTCACATGTCTGGATGATCTTTCTTCTCTTCCTAGAACAAATTAAACACATATTTAGGAGAGTAAAGAATATAACGCTGACAAAATTGAGACCATTCATATTATGCCAACACTAACAAATATTGAACGTTCGGTAAATAAGTTTAAACAAGTTCTCTATAAAATAGATAATTTATAAATCAGAACTCAATTAATTTTTCTTCATCGCTTACGACATCATTGCATGAACCGAAAAGTTATCATTTCTAAATTCACAGTCTCATTTTCGTCCAAAGTCCGGAGTAGGTAAGCGGTAAGCCAACTCAAGCACAAACAATGGCTCGGTTAAGAAACATGTTTAAGCCACTACACAATAATCATGCTATTTAATAATTTTCCAGCTCGCGTGGAGTTTTAGAAGGGGTTGGTGAATTTCCAAACAGTCGAAGTAGGGGTTGGTGAAGTTGCGGCCAAATTTTATATTTCCAAACCACAATCCTCCACTTGTTTCGATCAAAAATTAAAAATTAAAAATTGCAAAAAAAAAAGCTCACAGATCTGGGGATTACGGGTGATGATTAGTTTTAAGGTGTATCACTAACTCGCTCACACGCTCACACCCACGCAATAACACGACGTACACAAGTTGCTTGTGGGGGTTGGTACTGAGTGAATGAAATTACCAAGTAGCCCATCACCAACCCAGAATCACAAACCATTATTTTCCAAAAGCAGGGCTTGACCCTTTTTCTCTAACAGGGTTTGTGACCAATTACTCACCAACCAACTACTGCAATGACGCCATGACGTGGCCACTGCATCATTTCATTCCTTCCTATTTTCTTCGTAATTCTAGTCACCAGATCTTGATCCATGAATCAGTTTACAAAACAGAATGGGAACATACATTACAATATTGAATTTAAATTTAAAATTGACTGATGTAGCTTAATTTTGCTAAGTGCGCGGGCTCCTAGTTCACCATACTTGATAATTTCACCATATATTTTAATTTCATTAAATTTACTTATTTCATGTGATATACATGCGAGTGCTCTGCGACTTTTGGAGCTTTCGTGAGGCGAAACCCTATGGTTTGTTGGAGGTGGGATCTTCAGGTCCCCGGATCGTGCAAGAGAAAGCGGCGGGGATAGGGCGACGACCTTTGGCGGAGGATCCTGACTTGGCGGCAGCTTCTTATTTACGGTGACCTTGGTCGTGATTGGTCCAGGAACTTTGGTCGTGGGTTTGGCTTGACGGTTTCTGTCGCCGTTCAAGGCTTTGGGTGATCGGCGATCTCCTTATGTAGAGCGGCCTTTGATGGAAACCGGATTCGCCTGCATCTGGTTTGATACAGAGTTGACGACAGCTTGGCTTGGGTCAGGTCTGTGAAGTTCGTGTTTTGAATCGGACTGGTGCGAGGTAGAGGCGGTTGTCGGCGAGCGGTGCACGGTCAGGCCTGTCTTTCACTCTTTTATGGGAGGGAACTTGGCCGGCTACGGTTAATGGGATCGGGTTTTGCTCTTAAGCTAAGGCGGAGGTTTTGCTGGGTGGTGGTTGAATTCAGTTCGAGCCTTGATGTTGGTGTTGTGTCAGTGGCGAGGTCGGCGCCAGACAAGTGGTGCTGGTAGTGATTGCTCTGTGATGGTTGTTGCTGGCAGCTTCGATCTACCCAAACCGAGGGACACAACTATTTTTATGGTCACCAAAATTTAATCCTTATAATTAAGAGTTAAATTCAATTTACTACCCTGAATTTTTGGTCTAAAATCAGTCTGATACCTCATCTGTTTTTTTAATCAGTTTCATCCCTAAACTTTCAAAATGATATCAATCTCGACCAAAATGACTAAAATAACCTTTGTTACGGTTTTACTTAATCTTTTTACTCTCTTTTTACTCTCTCTCTCTCTGCTCGACCTGGACTAAGATACCATCCGCCTCCCTCAATCACCACCAAATCGTGGCCGAATGTGTGGTGGTGCGCCGGCTCCACGTTGCCGGCCTTAAACCTAACTACAGCCGACGTGGGACTCTCCCTCACTATCTTCATTGACCCACCCGGAATGATATCAATTTCTCTCAAATCCTGATTTTTCACCAGACAACAGATTGAGCAAGAGCTCTCTTGCGGAGCAGAATCCGCCTCTCTCTCTGCTCGACCTGGACTGAGATCGGCGGCATCGCCTCCAACCCGACATGCCCTGAACTGAACGGAGGCACACGGACCGGATCCCCATCACTCTTCGCCTAATATGCTACGATCCGTTGTGCTCGACTTGGACTGAGATCGGCGGCAACCCAAGGACTGAACCACTGATTTGGAAACACTGCTCCGTCGCTGTCGCACCGACAACACCACCTCCGCGCGCGCGTCTCCGAAAACACAAGCGGACCTGCGTCGTCCAATCCAGGAGTATCAAAGTCCACTGGACCGGCGCCGCCTAGCCTAGCCCTTACCTGCTCATCTCTCGGCGCCGCCTGCAATGGATTTTCCACACGAGGTCCGCACCATCTTCATCACCGGTCTTCATCCACCCCTACCACCAGCAATGGATGACGTCGCGGCGCTAGTCACACGTGCCGTGGCACATGTTGAGCCTCGCGACGTTCATGCCGGCGGCGGCGAGCGCCTCGAGCTGGTCGGACCCTGCGGAGGCGGGGCCGAAGGTGCATATGAGCTTGGTGCGGAATCCATTCTCCCTGAGCTCGGCCTCGGTGATGGCATCGACCTCGATGGAGGTGGAGGAGGAGTAGTCGGGAGAAGGGGAGAGGACGACGCCGGAGGAGGTGTCGTTGGCGGAGACGAGGACGAAGGGGTTTGATCGAAACCGGCGGCGGAGGCTTTGACGGAGAGGGAAGGGAAGGCGGTAGGAGAGCGGTGGTTGGGAGCGGAGAAGGGGGCGAGGAATAAGGAGGAGTGGGGTTTGGGATTGGGGAAGGCTTGGAAATGAGAGAGAGAGAGAGAGATTAAAAAGAGAGTAAAAAGATCAAGTAAAACCGTAACAAGTGCTATTTTAGTCATTTTGGTCGAGATTGATGTCATTTTGAAAGTTTAGGAATGAAACTGATTAAAAAAAAAGATGAGGTATCAAACTGATTTTAGACCAAAAGTTCAGGGTAGTAAACTGAAATTTTCTCTATAATTAATTAAGAAAAAGGGGGCAAACAATTTTGGTGTAAGAAATTAAAAAACCCGTGAAGGACAATTAGATGCTGTCAAGAATCAAACCATGAAACTATTATAACTAAAAATGAATGACCAGCTAGTGTGTCCTCACTCTAAAGAGTAGATACTAACATGTCAGTAGATTCAACAACGAAAGCCAAATTGAGTATATGATCGAGCTAAATTGATCAATATAGGTAGCGAATGACTGGACAAGATTTAGAGACAATAGAGAACTAATGGATAGGCCATCTCATAATCTCTTTGAAACCTCAACACATGCTGGTAATGAACTGCACGGGTCTAAGCCGGCAAAAGGTTGAGTTTTCTTCACAACATCCCAGTTACTCAAATTGAACCATTCGTTGAAATCCATGATAACAACTTTAAATCAGAAGAGTATAGACTTATTTAACATCTGATCAACAGATCCTGAAAACTACTTCAAAAATTTTAAAGAATGATAAACGACTAAACACCAAGCAAAAGCGCAACAAAGACAGAAATAATAACTCAATCCTTTAGAGTAGTGATCCGCATTCCAAGGCTTTGTCGGTTCAGAAGAACGGTGTGCCCTATAACAGTAGATGAACCAATGTCACCAACCCACCATCATGAGGCCAAACCATAGTCGACCCAGTCACCACTGCGAGTAGTTGTCGCCGCCTCGATACATTATTATAATGTTAGACTCCATTAAGAAATAAATTTAATAAAATTCATGTAAGATAACTAAATCAACTTGATAAATAAGGTAACTAAAACATCTAGACAAGAGAAGAATTTGGTATATTTATTGCCTAATTTGAATTTGAGAATGATAAGATTGTATTTTTATGACATAATTTTTTAAATTGATGACGTGTCTATGTGACATGACATGCCACATATGTCAAGACCCACCCCGAATTTCACCCTGAAACCCGAGGTAAGTCATGCGGGGACCACCTCCAAGGAAAATTTACCGAAGAACTCGGCAAACCTCCCTTGAAAATGGACAACCCTAACCCGGAAAAATATAGAACACCCTCTTAACCAAAATATCAATCTTCAACTCAATCCAAATAACCGAATAAAATAATACACAATTATTTTTCCGAAAGTATTCAGAGCTACTACAAGAAAGACAACGGAAGCTAATAAAAATCCTAGTGGGTTAAACAGATAACATACTGGCGAACAGTAGCGGAAAGATGAGTGACTATGCCTCGTCGCCTTCTTCTAGACCCCACCCGAACTCTGCAGACTGGGCATTTAAAAACGAAGGAAAGGCCCAGGGGAAAAATATTTAATTACGTCAGAGTGAGTGGACAAAAGTAAATTCGACAAACAATAATATTTCCCCACTTGTACGAATTCTAGGAATGAATACGAAAAATAGAAAGTCGTACAAGGCTACGACGATGGCGTCTAACGCTCACTTCACCCCATAATGACATTTTTCCTCATTATGGGGAGAAATCACGTATAGCTAGCTAGCGTTTACTTATATACATATTATTCTCATAAACGTCAATAAATGAGTATAAACACCGAAATTCTCAATTTCTGGTTAAATTCCAACAAAAGAAATTATTCAACAATAAAACATTTCAAGCACATTATTTAAAACAAAGGTCCACTCACAACTTAGGCCTAAGCCTGATGTCGGTCGGAGGTTTCTTCCGCTCGGGCCTCCTCACGTCCTGTTCCAAAACATAAATAAATCCTTAAATAAAACACCGACGCTTAAAGAAAATAGGCATAATTAAAAATGAGCTTCTCGCGCTCAACCACGCCTATCGCCCTAAATCATAACTTCACTGCCAACCATAAAGCTTTACAATTTTTCCGACACCCTCAAAAACACCTTCTACCTTCCTAACCATAAATAATCCAATGGCCGGATTTTTAACTTATTAATCCCCCAAAAATACCAAACTTTAACAATTTCCAAACCTATCCAAAATTCCTCCAAAAATTCTAAAACTCATTCCATTAAACTCCTCATAAAATTCCCCACTAAAAACAATTTTTCTGCGGCGGCCAGCTCCGGCGACCTCCAATGCCCACCAAAATTTTGCAGCACATTCCTCTCAATCTCTTCTACAACATTCCTAACTAGCACAAACTCCAATTCTAAGCCTAACTATGTCAATCGAACGAAAACAACAATAAAAGCCCTAGAATTTCCTTTACCGATTTCTCCTTACCTAGCTTAAGAGGGAGCGAATCATTTGGAGGCATTGGAGCACGGGAGGAAGAGAGAGAAAGGAGAGAGGAAATAAAAACAGGCTTGGCCCAAACCGGTTCCAACCCACCAAATATAAACCCATTCCAAAATTTCAACACCCCAAAATAATACCCCAATAAAAATTATCTTTTTCTAGCAAAAATTACCATTCTTACCGTCGTCACAATTTCTTCCTTCGAATAAATCATACAAAATAATTGCACCCCACAACCTCTCTGGGGACCAATTAAATTATCCACTTAATGACGAAGACGGTAAAACTCTTGTTACCACAATGCTAGTAATTAAGGTAAAATTTAAAAGTCGGGGCGTGACAATTTTCCCCTTCTTATAAAAATTTCGTCCTCGAAATTTACATACAAGTCAATCAAAGAGGTAGGGATATTGCTGCCTCATTTTGATGCAACCACATTTCTAAAATGACTAGCCAAAATGACATTTTAGCTAATTTAACTAAAATTTAACTTAAAAATGGCTAGCATTGCTAAATATGCTCTAAATATAGCTAGGGAGATAGCTAAAAGTTATAATAGCTTGAGTTTGGCTAGTCTGCTGAAACTCATAAAATATCCAAAAAAGCTAAACACGCTCCCTAAAATAGCTAAAAGCTAAAATAGAGCGTTAAAGTTGCTCTTAATGACTATATATATCAATCTTAGGTCGGGATAAAAACATAAGATACCGTTCTGATATTTTAAAAACTTGATATATCAAAGTTTATAAAAAACAAAAGTTCGTATACCATTCGGACGAATTTCTCAAAAATAAATAGTATATTCATACATACTCATATATCTACACAACCAATCAACCATCAGCCCGAAAATTGACATACAATTCACAGAAATCAAACGGTAAACCCTTTTTGGGCAGGCATATGACTTTTCTGGTAAAGTAATAGTGGAAAAAGAATATGTCAATACAAAAAAGAAAAATGAAAAAAAAATCCACATCTGACACCAACCACAGAAAATCACAAGAAGGGCAAAACAGTATTTCCACACAACAGAGCGAGAGTGTTATAAACCCAGAAATGCCAGTTTGCCACCACACCACAACCACTCTTTCTTCCACTTCTTCTTCTTCTTCTCTATCTCTCTCTCTCTTTCTCTCTGTGAAAATGGATCCAGTAAACGACTGGGGCAACACCCCCCTGAACGCCGTGGACCCAGAGATCCACGACCTGATCGAGAAGGAGAAGCGTCGCCAATGCCGCGGCATCGAGCTGATCGCGTCGGAGAATTTCACCTCCTTCGCCGTCATCGAGGCCCTTGGCAGCGCCCTCACCAACAAATACTCCGAAGGAATGCCCGGCAATCGCTACTACGGCGGCAACGAGTTCATCGACGAGATCGAGAATCTCTGCCGCGCACGCGCCCTCGAGGCGTTTCACCTCGACGCGTCTCAATGGGGCGTCAATGTCCAACCCTACTCCGGCTCCCCCGCCAACTTCGCCGCCTACACCGCCGTCCTCAACCCCCACGACCGCATCATGGGCCTTGACCTCCCCTCCGGCGGTCACTTGACCCATGGATACTACACCTCCGGCGGCAAGAAGATCTCGGCCACGTCGATCTACTTCGAGTCTCTTCCCTACAAGGTGAACAACACAACTGGTTACATTGATTACGATAAGCTGGAGGAGAAGGCCTTGGATTTCAGGCCGAGGCTGATCATTTGCGGTGGGAGTGCCTATCCTAGGGACTGGGACTACGCCAGGTTCAGGTCTGTGGCTGATAAGTGCGGTGCGCTTTTGCTTTGCGACATGGCTCACATCAGTGGCCTTGTTTGTGCTCAGGTCTGTGCTTTCGATCCCTCTTTGCTCAGATCTAATGTTTGTGTGAGATCTGGTTTATACATTTCGCTAGGTTGGTGTGCATTGTTCTATATCAAGATCTTGAATTGTATGGTAATTGATGTAAATCTTGTAAATGTTTTATGCTACTAATTGTGTTCCTAGTGCTGTAATGGAACAGTTGATTTTCTTGCGCTTTGGTAATTTGGCTGTCATCGCTTTGGTATATAGTTGATTGAATATGGAGTAGATCTGGAGTGACCTGCACGTCTAGCTGTTTGGTGTTGCTTGCTTGCTTGCACAATTTCTGGATCTGTTGTTTGATGTCGTTTTCTTAAATCTGACTTTTTTGCCTCCCTGTTTTAATAATTAAGAATTGATTGATAATAAAATAACATGTCTAAAGACGGCAGGTGCAGATTCATTTAAGAATTTGTTTTAAATCTGAAGTGAATCCAGTAATTAGTGTTGTTGTATTCTTGAGTGTCATTGCTATCTGTTTTTGGAATATTGTGTGTTTGGTACTGTCATCTAGATCGTCTCACAGTAGACTGTGTTCTTACTCTGTTTTTGTTTGTTTTTGTGTAGGAAGCTGCGAATCCATTTGAGTTCTGTGACATTGTCACAACCACAACCCACAAGAGCTTGAGGGGACCTAGGGCTGGTATGATCTTTTACAGGAAGGGGCCTAAGCCACCGAAGAAGGGCCAGCCAGAGGGTGCAGAATATGATTTTGAAGACAAGATCAACTTTTCTGTTTTCCCCTCGCTTCAGGGTGGTCCTCATAATCACCAGATTGGTGCTCTCGCTGTTGCTCTCAAGCAGGCCATGACACCTGGGTTCAAAGCCTATGCAAAACAAGTCAAGGCCAATGCTGTTGCCCTTGGAAAGTATCTGATGAGCAAGGATTACAAGCTTGTCACAGGAGGAACCGAGAACCACCTTGTTCTGTGGGATCTCAGGCCTCTTGGGTTGACTGGTATAGTCTGAATTTTCTCAATCTATAATTGTGATCATCACATGCATTTCTTTTTTAAGGCATTTTTTTACACTCAACTCCTTGATTATGTTCTTCAGGCAACAAGGTTGAGAAGCTTTGTGACCTAGCAAACATTACTGTCAACAAGAATGCTGTTTTTGGTGACAGCAGTGCCTTGGCTCCTGGTGGAGTAAGAATTGGTAAGCTCTTCTTTAATATTTACTTTTCAATTCTGGTTAATTTTATTTGATGTAAGTGAGACTTCATTTTTCACATATAGACCCATTATTTAAAAGGTTTGTTGGGGCAGTGTTGTCATGCATGGTAGTTGATCTGTAAATTAGATGTCATTGCCAAACTTGTTCTGACATAAGTTTATTGGCTGGATAACAGGTACTCCAGCCATGACTTCAAGAGGTTTGCTTGAGAAGGACTTTGAGAAGATTGGTGAGTTTCTTCATAGGGCTGTGGCCCTCACATTGAAGATCCAGAAGGAATATGGAAAGCTACTGAAAGACTTCAACAAGGGGTTGGTGAACAACAAGGAAATTGAAGAACTCAAGGCTGATGTTGAAAAGTTCTCCTCCTCATTTGACATGCCTGGTTTCGTGATGTCTGAAATGAAGTACACGGATTGATTAGGTTAATCAAGAATCCAATATTTTCAATATTGTGATAAATATATCGAGCCCTTGGAATCAAGGCACCTCACAACATATTGTCTATCGGAAAAGGAAAAAAGAAAAAGCTTTGTCTTGTTTTGTTGTAGGTCAGATGTTTGTTTTGGTTCCCATCTAATGGTTTTCCATTCTCCTTTGTATTTGATCTTGTTGCTCCCACAAATAAACCAAGAATATTATTGTTTTATTGAATTTTTGATAGTGAAATGAGTAAATTTGTTTTTTCTAGCAGTATGGTTCAAGTCTGATTGAGAAAAAAAGAGATCAATTTAAAAGATTATGTTTACAGGTTATAATCGTTTGATCGTTTCACAGAACTCTTGTAAGCAAATTTTGGCAGAATTCACATAATGTGGAGAAAACAAAAAACACAAATAATAGGAAGCAAATTTTGGCAGAATTTCCAATAGAACTTGTGAAGAACCCAGCAGAAAGGAAGCAACCGATACTCGTATGAGTTGCATATTGCAGTGGCTTCTGACTCAAATTTCCCCAATATGTTTGTAATAAGTTGCTCTCAGCCAAAGGGTCATTTTGTCGAAGCTGCTGCTATTCCATTTGTTGGAGGTAGTTGGTAAGGTGGTGGACGTGGGTGGTGTGGGGATCGGAGGGTGGGGCGTCGATGATTCACAGTGCCTGATGGTCATTTCTTGTCTTTTTTTGGGGAAGATTTAATGTCATTACCAACTGTCAAATGCCATACTGGATTTGAACGAAGCATTTTAAGAAGATAAATTTATACGATGATTCACCTACAAAATGCCACTTCAAATATTCTATACAAGGTAACAAAGAACGGACTTGACTAGTGAGCTTTGTGGATGTCACATTCAAAGTTTCCAATTTACTGCTTCATTTGGGTACAGAAAAGAACACCTCATTCAAAGAGCTTCAATCAAAAATCTCCTGGGCTTCAATAATGCTGTGCTGGCTGGACAAAGGAAAAAAAGGGTTAAAAGGAGAAAACAAAAAAATGAAGGGGCATAATGTGGAGAAAACAAGAAAACAAAAAACACAATTAATGCGGAAGAAAATATTAGCCATACTGTTCATCCTTTGTCACTCGATAATATTTTTCTGCATGCTGGCGCTGGCCAATTAGTTGAGCAAAGCGCTCATCATGAGTAATTACTATCAACTGAAAGTTCTCCTGCCCTTTCCGGTCCTCCATAATTCTGCAGAAGGAGAATGGGCAACATGTCAGTGGTATCAACTAACGGAGTATCTATCAATATGTATTCCGCTCATACCTAACAAGAGCAGCAGCAAGACTCTCAGCATTTGGTCCGTCCAGGTTGGTAGTTGGTTCATCTAGTGCTAGTATTCCACAATTCAGGCAAAAAGTTTCAGCTAAAGCCAACCTTATGATCAGGGAAGCAAGCACCTACACCAGATCATTTTAAATTAAGTCAGTTAGCTTCCTATTTCTCCTAAAATGCTAGTACATAAATAATGCTTCCAGAGATCAATCACCTTCTGACCAGCACTACATCTTCCTCTCATTTCTAGCTCTGTATCACCGGTCTGCATGAGAACCTGATATGCGGTAGCAACAATGTAAGAATGGTTAGAAATATTTTAGCTACATGCAACAAGGTTAAGAAGAAACTGTTGATACCTTGTAGCTATATGAACGAGTCCCAGCACTTTCAGAATCTGAATGTATACATATATAATCTATATCTTGTCCTCTGTAAGTCTGCTGCCACAACTCCCTTATAATCTTATTTATTTCCTCCATCTTCATTGAGTGGAAGCGCATCAGTGCTCTAAAAGAAAGAAAAAGTATTACCTTAGAGAAGGTCAGAAGGACATCACACGCAACCAAAACTGAGCAAATGTTGATCAAAATTTACTTCACACCAAATACAAATATTATAAATTATTTTGTTCCAGTCAACAGAAAACTCAGAAAGAAGCATTTGTCACAACTCTGGTGCTGTTTACTGAAATGCAAAGTACAAAGAACAAATGCAATACGATAACAAGATATGAGCAAATAAGAAGAATTAATAAAACAGGTATACTAAAATGGACTCAGCAGAACCTGTACAAATCAATATCAAATCTTATACTCGAAACTCACTTGTCAAGCGCATTGTAGTATCTGTCCAGGTCCTTGTTTGCCATCTCAGACGTCTGTCACAAAACCAGTCAGCAATTGATACAATATATCAGTGATAGGATGATTGAAGTTCACAGCTTTGTAAGGATGTCATACCTTTAGCTGGATAAGCTGATCAAAGTACCGCTTATCAATATCTTTGTATTGTGCCTGTTTGAGATCAACTTTATGATTTGAGATATTGCTCTGGTAAACCGATATTGTTCCCTGAAACTTGTTTAACTGCCATAAAGAAAAAAATCATGTAAATACATAATTTCACAAACAAACAAAAAATCAGTGAATGAACAAAGAACAAGCACTGTCCTAACAAAAGGCTATATAATTTTACAAGTCTTAGAAGATGGCAATTTCAGCTATTGAATTATGTACGATCTTGTGGTAAGAGTATGAACTCAAGGCAAGGATAGTAACTACAATTTCATTTACAGACTCAAATTTCTACACAAAAATAAAGAAGCTCAGGCCATATTTATGAGAAAGCTATGATTATGATATAAATCATATAAATTCGCTATAATTTTCTGAATATTATTATAATACCATTGGTGAACATGAGTAGGCCAATTTAATAATTTATATACGTGAATTAAATGCATTCTATTCTATTCATTCACAGAAGCTTTCATCAAATCTGCTGTAATTGAGAAGGACATCAACTACAACATTGTAACTGCAAGACAATCAGAAAATAGTGTAGAACTACGGATACCTCTGAAAGAAGCCTCTCTCTCTCCTGTGAGAGCTTTAGAAGTTCAGCTTCAAATTTGGACATCTCACCAAATTGTAGGATTTCTGCTTCGAGTGATTCGACCTCTTGAGTAAGTAGACGTACTTCAGCTTTGGTTTTCCTATAATTCAAATTGGCATCAATATTTCGCCTCAGCTCTTCTTGACTCTCCATTAACTTATTACTTCTGCCTAATTCAGCTGAAATTTCCTGCAATCTAGTATCACAACTTTGAAGTTGAGATTCTGATAGACGTAGCTTCTCTTGCAGTTCCTGCAACCTCTCTCCTTTCTTTAAATCATTGTACCTAGTAAAAAAAGGAAATGAGGATGAAAGAGGTAAGTTGCATACCAAAAGCTTAAGCACCAATCTGAAATACTGATGAACAAGGTAAGATGCAGACAGAACTTACTCTTTAATTTTAGAATTAGTCTTAAGTAGTTCATCCACTTCCTGCTTGTAATTTCTGCTTTGTTCAGCTTGCTCCTCACACTGGCGACCAAGTTCAGCTTTGATTTCATTGTAGTCATTAAGTAATTTATCTTTCTCCCTTGATAAAGGGCCAAGAGCCTCGGCGAAAAGCTGAAAGTTCATAATAAGTGAATATGGATTAGAAATTCGATAAACCAGACAACTCAAAGTGCAAGGAATTTTACATAGAAAATTGATAAATGTTGAAAACAAGAGATAGAACTGTTCAACATTGGAAAGCCATATCTCAAGCATAACATACTGATCCAACCTATTCCTGAAGGTAACCAATCTAAAATCTGACAACGAATTAGTTCCACAAAGGTCGAAACTTATTTTACAACTTATAGGAAACATTCATTCAATCACTTTGATTATATGCATTAAACCTTTCCTAGACTTGATCTCCTTAGCCACAGCAATGATAACGACTCACAATGACCATCAGATTGAATTATATGCATTTGGCTGTAAAAGAAGATGCATCAAGCAATACTATCAGTGCAAAGGCCAAATTACTAAACAAACTTGATTACCAGCACCAGCAATGGCAGCATACAACATTCTTGTAATAGCCCAATCTTTGTATGCAGTGTCTTTCTGTTTTATCAAGTATTAAAAGAGGGGCAAGCTAAGAAAACCCTAACTGTAAAGGATAAATGAGTTGGTGAACTTTTTTCATTTTTCTTTTATTGCTAAAGAACCAATGACTCCTACATAAAAACATCTAAACCTATAAGAACAAGTTAATAAAAGATTGAAAACATTTTTTACGTACAAATAAAGTAACCCAAGAAGTGCTACACACATATTGATGCCGAATAAATGTATTACGGTATAGATAGTGTTTCTCAGCTATAACTTATGCCCTGCCTACTGTTTTTCTTCGTCCGGGTGGCTGCCTGTTGGTATGGCTTTTTATTTGTAAATATGTTATCAGTGAAATTTTGAACCCGAGCTAATGAAATAACCTTCTCATCGAGTTCAATTTGACTCTTCTCATCGGCCAAACGCTCTAACTCTTCTTCTGTCCTTTCATAATCATGAAACATATTTTCTGCCCTCATTTTCTCTTCCCTTACACTGTGCCACCGCATTTGAATGCTTGACAAATCACCTTCCATGTACCTTTGTTCCTCTCTTAACTTCTCTAGTTCCGCATGCAAATTATCCCTGTTACATACCCAAATTAAAAAGATGAATACAAAATGGAAAATAAAACTAAGCAGGAGACTATCAAGAGCTCATTATTTCTCAATCAAGATATGCTGATAACAAAAACAATGACCACGAATAATGAACATAATATTAGAACTTATACTTTTTGCTTTGCAGATTAGTCAGCTCTAACTGAATATCCTCCAAGGATTTTGCACCTGGCCCTTGAATATCAAGCTTATACTCCAAGTCATCAACTTCCTTCTGGCGTATTTGTATTTCTTGAAGTAGTCTGTCAGCAGTTTCAATGGGTTGCACCAAGGCCTCAATTAAATCCTTATCAGACTTGACTTGAGCAGAAACAGCTAACACCTACAACACCAACAAAAAAACAAGAGGCTCTAGTGTCCACAAAGATTTCCTTTAGGGAAGATACTATATTTTTTTTCCCTAATTAGGATTGCATGCAACAAATCATGAAAAAAGAAATATTACTACACGCAAGAGACCAGACATCAACCTTTCTTCTATGGAGAAAATATCAATGATTAGGTGCGACTTTTGCATATAATATTCAATTATCTCTAGGTCATTTTTTTCTTCCTGTTATGGTGGTTGCCTTGTCTGGCCATTATCTAATAGTCACTCTGAATTTCTTGAAAGATATCAAAATTGGTGACCCAGTAATACAAAGCCTGCATGATGATGGAATCATAATCGGATGTTCCTCTCAGTGGCCAACAATCAAAAAGTCTAAAAGAAGGGACTAAGAGAATACTATGCCATATACCATTGAGTTTAGATAGGACTGAGACCTAACTAATACCCGACGGCCAACATTTTGATCAATAATGCATTAAAGCAACTCATGGTGTCATCTAACCTAGTTTGAAGGGCATGTAATGGTTTTAGCATAGTATTGATAAAATACAGTATAGGTGAATGAAGAGAGGTAAAAGCAGTGATTCACTATATTTTCCGCTTAAAGGTTCAATCACATCAACAACACACAGGCCTAATATGTTTCTTGAACTGTTATATATCAAGATGATTCAACTGGTTCAACTGTTAAACTTAAAAGCAAGGTGTACCAGATTTGAGAATTACGTCATCAAGGGCCTGGGACTTTTGTTCCATCTCTTCAGTAAGCTCAGATAGTTCTTTCTCAGCATTAGGGATTGCTTCCTTGCCGATTTTTAAATATTCCTCATAAAACATGCGAAGCTTGTCCACTTGCTGAAAGAAAGAGTCAGCACTTGAGGATTCCACTAAGAGTGCTTTTATTTGCTCAGAAGAAGTTGCTGCCTTCACTTTTTGCTGCAAATCACAAGAATATATTAGCCAATTCAACCATATACGTAAAACATGTAAAATACCAAATTCACAGCCTGCTTAAATATGAGCGATGATTAATGCCAACCTTTTTAACAAACTCATCTTCCTCGTCTGGAGAAAAAGGGCGTTCACAACAAGGACATATATGATGAGCACGAGCCACTCTTTCAAAAGGATCAAACATCTGTCGCATACCATCTGCAAAGTTGTATTTGCTACAGAGATAACACCGGATATTGTCAGTGCTCAACATGTTGTTACTGATTTTATTACTCAATAAGATAGAATCTAAAAATAAAACACCTTTTATGCACATCTCGTTTCTCCTTGGCTGAATCCAAGACTTTGGTATAGGAATCAACAGTAAAAGATTGCTGATCTAAGGCCTGAAGTCTAGTTTCAATATATCTCCTCTTTGCTGCATGAAAAAAAAAAAATCAGTAAGAAACTATTGAGCATATGATTTCAATGGAATACGCTACTTTTAAAAAAAATGAGAAAAAATGGGAAAGATAACTCACAGCCTGACACCATGTCAGCCTAAGTCTTAACTATATCAGCTTACCGAAAGGCAAGCTGGATCATTTTAAGAAGGAAATAATCTGTGTGTTCAAGTGCAGCAAAGATGTAAAGGTTGGAAAAATGTATATGGTAAGTGTAGCACAGAGCTAAAATCTCATCATATACTGTTTTATAATACTTACACTCCAGATCTTTACGGTGTTTACAGAGGTTATTATTAACTTCTTGTATTTTCATCTGAAACATAGTCACCTCCTTCTCCACTTCACGAGATTTGGTGCTCAAGTCATCAAACTCCATGGTAACAACCCTGCAGTGAGAATATTAAGAACATGTTACACTATGAAAATAATCCACTTAAAATCTGATATCTGAGATTCAGTTGCTCTTGGACTCTTGAAGTATAAAGTTGGCAGATACTATAAATGCACATATGCTGTTACACTAAAATCTGGGATGATTACACAAAACTGCAATATATAGTTTAGGACAACCTCAAGGCCTGAGTGATTTCACGTTTCAAATCCTTGTCCGGAGGAAGCCTTCCTTTTAGCACTCCCCTAATTCTGTCCTTGTAGTCATCAATTCTGGAATGCAAAGAAACATCATCTTCTCTAAAATATGAATACATGCTAAATAACAAAAGGAGCAGATATATATATATATATATAGAGAGAGAGAGAGAGAGAGAGAGTCGTTACATCTTTCTGTGTTTCCTTTTATGAATCTCCAAGTCTGTCGTCTTGTGAGACAGTAATACTCTATCATCCCTGTCACCATCTAAGACATTCTTCTCTCGAGTAACGGCAGTAATATCTTGGTCAATGCGAAACACCTCACTCTGCTTTTGACGAATGACTGAATCAAAATCTCTAACAGCAAGCTGATTTGTCTTTCGCTCAACCTCAATTCGCTACAATGACAGAAAAGTCAACTGCATATTATATCAATCTTAAACTTGTAAATACTAATATTAAGCAGGGCCACACTCACCATGTTTTTTTCTTTCTCATCAATGCGAGACAGGTCACAGTTTGAAACTGAACTTTCAAAAGAATCACGCTCATTTTTTTTCTTCTCGATACGCTTCAAAAGGTCATTCTGCATGTATCACAATTATAAAGTCAATACAAATCATATTTAAAGAATGCTATATGGTGTGCATGCTTATGAGTGCAAACCTTTATTTCTGCTTTAGCCTGGTGCTGAGCTTCCTTTAGTTTCCAACGATCATTTGATTCCATGTACCGGTCCCATGCTTTCTTGACTTCAGCTTCATTTAACTTCTGAAATAATATCCAAATTGGCGCTTCTAATTAAGTTCAGAAAACAAAAATGGTGACAACAGAATTCAAACAAAAATGGTGACAACAGTATTGCAAACAGGCCAAACATTTAATTTAGCCTTCACAAAGAATAAAGTGTCATCAGCAAAATTGCAAATCAGAAATCTGAATAATTTCAACCTTGATTTAGGATTTCTAGAGATGGTAACTGAATCTGCGAGGCTTTAAGAGTTTAAGAAAATTTTCAGGCACATCTCTGATCGATTACATATCTTTGGTAATGGATTGAGCAAATGTTCTGACATTATGCTCTTTCCTTTGTTTATTGTCGTGGGGATGTCCATATAAGGTGGCTTTGTCGTGAAACACAAAGGGGTTCAGATTGGGAAATCTCAGAAAGATGGGATTATCATCTTTATCCTAAAGATGATTCTGGGAAGGATGAATAGCAATTCTGAATGAAGAATTCACAGAGAGAGAGAGAGAGAGAGAGAGAGAGAGAGAGAGAGAGAGAGTGTGTACCAAGGCAGAGAGAATTGGAAATTTGAGATTTCTGGAATCTAGGTTTATGTATACAGTTGGTTCTTGATTTGGTAGTAAATACTAAATAGATGTTCTGACAGAACCAAAAAAAAAAGCTGAGAGAAAAATGAGCACCAGGTTTTTAACAATGAGAGTGCAATCAGATACAAGAACAGAATGGTTAGAAGCAAACGCACAGAATGGTTATATATATATATATATATATATATATATATATATTTCATGAGCACATATGTGCCAGAAGTGGGAAGTGGCACACGCCAAATATCCTAGAAAAGCAACAAACTTTTATTAACACAAAGGAGACTAATACATAGTAGAGACAATGCGTCCACCGATTAACTAATCATCTTAACAGTTAAAAATAAAAAAACATATGAAAAACCACCCAAGTAACACAGAGAGCATTAAAAATAATCCACTTGAAAAACAGCACAACAGCAGTTCAATTCAAAGGGAATTACTTTATGAAGCTTACAGGTCCCATAGATGCATTATTCACTTTTTAGTATTTCCTAAAGGTTTATTCAAAGTTCTGTTGTTTCAGAAAATTTTCACGAATTATATATTTATATCGTTATTGCAATAAGTATACCAACATTTCAACGGACCCCAATGTGATTCACTTTCTAGTTTAGCACTTTTCATGTAAGGTAATCATTGGATGCTTCATTTTTCAATCCTAACATCAAGGGAACTGTGAGACCCACCTACCAAGACCATGGATTAGCTTCTCTCAGTCAAAGACCAAACAGTTATGGATATAAATCTCAACTCAAGATACTAGGTCAAGTATGGTACACAATTCAATCTTATTTCTGCTAGGATTGATCATTCCAAGTTTCAAACAAGTTTTCGTGAAGGTATAGGGAAAGAACCGAAAGATGTATTCATCCATTATGAATAAAAATACCACAAGAAAGAAAAAGGAAGAACTCACCTTCTTATCTAGCAAATCCTTTTCTAGATCACGCAACCTTGATTTTATTCTATCTGTCAAGTTTATAGCAACTTCATTGTTGAAGGGGGGATCTGGAAGAGAACCTAAATTGTGCCTTGCAAACAAATTTTGAATGGTTGAATCCCTCTGTTTCTTTAAGTCCGAATAAGCCTGAATTCAAAAGTAAAAGGTTAAACTAGAAATATATTCCACACAAAAGCGATTCAGTTTTACAGCAGCAAAACGTATGCAGTTCACTTACATTAGCTTCATTTTGAAGCTTGCTAACATCCCATATAGAATCCTTTATTGTCTGACCAAGGAAATTACTTTTGGTCTTTGTGTCATCCTGTTCCCTCTCCAGCTTAAAAATTTGAGTTCCTAAATCTCGAATTCTGTCATCAAACTTAGTTTTCCATTCCTTCAACTCTTCATCAGTGTCTGGCGAATACAAAAAGACCCAAACATAAAAGGTCAAAATCCCAAAGGAATCAATTAATTCCTTCATATATATGTGTATACAATAGAGACAAATAAAAATAGGAATAATAGATATTACAAAATAATAATAATAACAAATACTGCTACGAAGCTACTCACCTATATTTTTTTCTGGAAGATCTGCTTTCTGTCTCCTCTTCTCATCACGTCGAGTGCTTCTAACAGCTTTCATCGTAGATAGCTGGTCATTCAAGTTCTGCAGATGCTTCAGTGTTTCACTAGCATTAAGAATTTTAGCATCCAGATCATGAATGCTGCCCTCCAACTCCTGCATTTGTCTTTTCACTAATTCTGTTCTTTCCTCATCTTTAGCAATGCTTTCACGAAGCTATAAGCAAAACACTTAATATCAACAACTTCAATCCTCTAAAATAAACGGATATTAAATGAAAATATCTTGCAACAATGAAACTCATTCAGAGAACCAAAGGAGAGAAAACTACAGCATGAAGATGGCAATTGGAAGAAAATTAATAAAATGCACAATGAAACTTACATAATTATAAAGCAAAATGGTCTTGTAGAGATTATTTATCTTTTTTTTTTTTTCCTGTACTGAATCAGACAAGTTTCGCACGTAAAAGTTGTAATCACAGAGGTATTTATGGAACGACGTTTTTGACCAGATGTGGACAACCATAGAGCCAATTAGTTCCATCTAAGAGCCCAGCAGGAATTCAAGCTCTCTTAAGTGCCCACATCTTAGTTTTGGCAAAAGAAAGAAGGCTGTGTCTTTTGGCAGATTCAGTGTGTTGGTGTCATTTGGGTGCTTTGACTGAAAAGAAATAGCAGGACTTTTTAAGACTATTAGAATGGTTCATAAAATCGGCCAGCTAAACCAAATATTAGAATGGTTCGGAATTGAAGACTCTTAAATGGAGTGCCATTTTATTGTAAGAGGTTCTACAATGATCAAGCCTTGCAGATTAATAGCAGCATTATCAAGTATATACTGAATAAGTGAACCTTGTATGCAGCATCTTTCAAGGTCTGAAGATTCTCCAATTTTAGCTTGTAAGTCTTTATCTCTTGAGCTTGATCCTTGTGAAGTTTTTTAATTACCTCCAATGCCTTGGTATACCTGATGAGTAGCAGATGCAAACGATTGATAAATTTGACTGATAATCTTCAAAGAGTCCAACAAAATACATACAAGAAGTACTAACAGACTAAAAGCAACAGTGTCAAAAAAATAAAGACAGGCCAAGGTTAACTCAGTCGTCTTATGCAGCACAACAATCAGATTACAGGACTCAAAGTAAAGCACACATGCTACTTGAAACACCTTGGGAAACAGGAAATCTGCTACATTAGATACCTACACAAGGGACGAACATAGTCTGATAACACAAGTTGCAAACACAAACATGATCGAATAAATCAACTGCAATTAGCTAAAATGAATAACCGTACCGAAGCATGATCCAATCTTGGGGTACTGTAGCAAGATCTAAACATCCCTTAATTCTTGTCTGTCCTTTCATGCAGCATTTACAAAGATATCTTATTTTTTTTAGATTAATGACAGACTACAACGCAACTAACTAACTATTTGTCAATATTGAAGGGACACATGTTCAGGATATGCACCGAGTGGCAGAGAAGATATCATCGAACTTTTTCTTCAGGGTGGAAGGATCCTGCAAAGGCCAATTGGCTTCGTCCTGGTGAACAAAGATCACATTTTCGAGAATAGCCTTCGAGACGCCCATTAAAGCAGGGATTTCCTTATCCATGTCAGCACATCTATAGCTAAGGCAAACTTTCTGCAGCACAATAAAACCAATACTCAACAACAATTCGGAAAAACTACACTTGGAAAAATCAATAATCACAACATAACAATATGAATTTGGCGAAACAAAGAGAATCGAGAATCGAATACCTCCCCGGTGTGGGGATTAATAGTCTGGAGGACGCTCTCGATGGCTTTGAACTCCATTTTGGAGACTTTCTGAGTGAGCTGAAACGACCTAATGCACACGACGTCCTTGCCGGCCGCCGTTTTGAACCGGAGCTTGATCTGGCCCTTGGTCTCGGTTTCGCCGCCGACTTTGGGGTCGTGGATGAAGCTGTGGCCGGACCTGGCGTTGGGAGGCATCTCGCCGGTGCAGGAAAGCTTGAGGGACTCGATGATGGTGGTTTTTCCGGCGCCGTTGTGGCCGACGATTAGGGTTAGGGGCTTGAAGAAGGTGATGACGTGTTTGTTGTCCGGGTCGAAGCTCCGGATTCCCTTGATGAGCATCTTGTCCACCGTACTCATCTTTGCCCTAGTTTTTTGGTTTACTGGGGTGCTATTTGATGAGGACGGTCGGAGGAGTCATGCGGAAGAAGAAGAAGTGGAAAGGGCGGGACTGACATGCGGCTCGCTCAGGACTGGGCCATGTTTCAAGTCCACGACTAGTTTTTAAAACATTTTTTCTTTTTTTTTGTTTTAATAAAATACAGTAATACACGTTTATTAACAATATAGGGGTGTCGTTAAATGTACATACCAAATTCCTAAATGAGTTCATAAAATAATCGCGGTGTCACTTCAGACCGATTTGTTTGGGGTCCTTCGAGTCATGGCAGTAGTTTGCAACAATCATCAGTTCCTTCTCATCCGGTTGCTAAATTTTTAGACATGGTTTGGAGTTTAAAGATCCCTCTAAAAGTATAAGTTTTTGCTTAGTAGAACAAGAGATATTCTATCTTAATACAATCCAAATATTTTGTCTATGTGTGGTTTTTGTAACACGCACGTAGAAAATTCTGATCATTTATTTTCCCATTATGCTTTTGCTAGACAAGTGTGGTCTTATAGAAATACAGGGCTTTCCTTTTTACAGAATCAATCTTTCCTTGATTGGTTGAAATCATTGTTTGAAATAAATGACAAATCTTCTATACAACTGGCATTGATGATTTCGCGGTCTATTTAGAATACAAGAAATCAACTGATTTTTCGGCAGAAATTGGTTGATACTCGTCAATGTTATTTTCATGTTATTATGTCTCTTTCTAACTACTTATTAGTCAACATGGTTGATCATAAACTTTTATTTTGCCTATCATCAAATGACATTCTCCTGACATAAATTTTGTGAGATTAAACTTTGATGCCTCAGTTCAAGTTAATCGTGCTGCGATAGGGTTTGTAATTGGAGATGCAAACGGTAATCCTCTCATAGTAGCGACTTCGTATGTGGGTGATACATCGGTTCTGTTGGCTGCAGCCATTTCTCTCAAAGAAGGACTTCATACTGCCCGGCTGCAACAACTTCAACTTTCGCGGATCATTGTTGAAGGTGATTCAAAAGTTCTAATTGGTTGCGTCAACGGGCGTACAACTAACTCGTGATCTGTAGGGGATATGACTTTATTTGAACCAATTATTATTATTTGTTTCTCATTTAAATCATAGAGTCAAGATCATTTGTTTATGCGGTGGGTTTCTGTTTTGATCGATGTGTCTTTTTTTGTAATTGGACAGTGTCATAGCATAATTGTGTTACAGTTTACTAAACGGGTTCGAAACATTTTATTTGATTATATCGATTCAAATATACCATTATTAAACACTAAATTGATTATTTTCAAAGCTGATTATTTTAAAAATTGAGTCATAATACCAAATTAAGCCTTAGAGCAACTTCAATGAAGTTGTCAAAATGCTATTGTCAAATTTGAATTTGACTAGTGACGTGGCTGTGTCAAAATTGGCAAAAATCAACTCCAACCAAAGTGTCTAATTTAAATCATATTCTATTTATTTCTAACATAAAAAATAATTTTTTTTTCTCTTATTTATCTCTTGTGCTGCACAACCTACACCCACAGCCACCCACTTTTTACCTCTCCATCTTTGCCTTCCTCCTCCTCCTTTCCTCTGTTTCTTCTCCTCCTCTCCCTCTCGTTTTTTTCTTTCTTCTCCAACTCTTCTCTTTCTAATCAAAGAGACTTTGAACACAGATCAAATCTTTTATAACTTAGTTTGTTCAAGCCACCTTTTTTTCGGTACTCGTTTTTCTTCTTCTTAATTCTTACCTAAAGCCTACAGAAACCCACCCACTCCAGAAAAATCCCCACACAATCGAAGCCCCAATTTCAAGATTTAGTTCTTCTAAATCCCTTCTAATTTTATTTACAGACCCAATGAGAAGCTGTATTCTGAAATTTGGTTTGAAGGTGGTGGTGAGAAATTGTGTTCTGAAATTTGGATCTTTTTGATGAAGAGAGCTTCTCAGCAGAGAAGGAAGAGAGAAGGAATAGGAACAATAGAATAAGATTTGACATGCTTGGTTCATACGGTCAAATTTGACAATGTTGTGCTCAAGGTCAAATCCAGGTCGGAATTGACACAGCCACGTCGTATTTGGCATCTTCAATGGAGGAACCAAAAGTTCTTCAATGGAGGAACCAAAAGTTGTCAAAACTAGCTGTTGAGCCTCCACCCGGTTCGTTGGAGATGCTCTTAGAGAGTCTTATCATGATAGCGTCTAAATAAACATCACCATGTGATGGTTAAGATCTGTAGAGATCCGAACAGATAAATACTTAAATAGACTGCACAGTCCACTCACACGTCGCAGTTTCCGAAGGAGAAAAAGGACTACCACAGAATCATTGTGCGCAAATTCAAAAACGTCCGACGGCCTGAGGTCTCCGAAAGCAGCAGAGAGAAATGAGTGGAATGGCGTGATGGGAGTAGCCGCAGATGGAGCACTCGCAATCCCACCATGACGACAAAGCCACCGCCACTGCCACCGCCACCGCCTTATCGGATCCGGAGTGGGATGAGCCCTTCACAGAGGAAGACCTACGAGCCATTGAAGCCGCATTCGAAGCTGCTGCAACTTCCAAAAAGCGACGCGCAAATCCAGTCGACGAAGTCGTCACGGACCAGTCCCACAGTGCCCGCCGCCGACTGCCGAGTTCAATTCTCGCTCTCCAGCATCCCAACGCCTTGGCTCTCTCACCATGTCGTCAAGGTTTGCCTCATTCTGATTTTCGTTTAGGTTTTTGCTTAAGAAATTGAATTGGAAATTGAGATGATGATTGTGTTTATTGAAAATGAAGAGAAAGAAAAATTGTATTGGATTTGCATTTGAGTTCGTTTTATTCTTGGTTGAAAAAGTTGAAATACTAGTGCTCAGTAGAAATTTTAGCTATCTGTTCTGTAGAAATCAGAGCTCAGTTTGAGGCTGTGTGGCGAGCCGGAGTGTTGTATTGGATTTGGGGATTGCAGATGAATAGAATATTGTGAAGTGGCATTATGACTGTAGGTGCTTCATGTTATGGGGATGCACCTCGGGTTTTAGAAAGGCTAAGGTTGTGTAGAGTATAGGTAATGGTTGGATGGGGGCACCTCGGCAAGAGGTGGTTGAATTGGAGGGAGAAGACTTGGATAAATATGATGTCTTGGAAAGGAACAGACACAAGGTTAAATTTGCCGCCTTCCAAGCCAGTGTGCCTGGAAGGTGAGGGTAACTACTGGTGGATGATCGTCAGAAAGGTTGTGAATAGAGACAATGGTGGTGATCCTTGAGGAAGCTTTATACTTTTTGGAAGGAGTGTGTGCGGCCAAAAGGAATTGGAGTTCATGAATGTTGGTACAGAGGACTTAGACTGAGGATCAATAGGGATGGGAATTTGCTCTGTTAACTATTTTTCCCTTCACTTGGGGGCTGTGAGCTCTTATGAAATTTGGGTGGATTCGAATACAGAGGATAGTTGTACATATCACAATTCTAGGGTCGACTTTTCTTTTTGAGGTCAGGGATAGGGCACACATAGTAAAAATGTGTTGTGAACAATCAATGTCTTCTCAGAACTTTTGATGTGATGGTCAAGAGACATTTAGACTAGAGAATTACCTAGAGATCTATCAGATTATGTAAGCAGAACAAAAAAGGCCAACTTTTTATTGGGTGAACCAAGCATGCATCGATTTTTTGGTTTGTTTCACATTCTAAGTGATAGTTCTTTTGTTACTGATGTTAAATGGTAAGCCACTGTCATTATCTAGTAGTTACTTCTAGAATTTCTGTTCCACCAAATGTTTACATTGTTGCTTTCAATGCATCGATATTCAAATAATTGAGAAGATGGTTATGGTGTCACTCAGCAAGATTTTAAACTGTCCAAGTCAGATTTGGCGGATGGGGTCCCTACTATTACCATTTGTCTGACAATCTGAATTAGTTCACACATATTACAATTTATCTCTCTGATAGGACAATTTACTGTTGGACAAATTCCTTATATGATTGGGAAAAAGCATTTCTGTATCATTTCCACACCTCCTTAATATTGGAAAAGTTACTTTTTATTTTTTATATTATTTTGGGAAGATACATGTTGTTATATTGATTTTTATTTTCTGAAGCAGCCAATACAAGGATGAGATATCCTGTGTTGAAGTTTGGAGGTCAGGTTACATATAGCAGGACCACAGTTGAAGTGGAGAAAGCTGCCATGGATATCTTAAAGACTGTGAAAGCAAAGCAAAACGAAATGGGTCAAAATGCAGTGGGATTTGACATTGAGTGGAAACCCACATTCCAAAGAGGTTAGCTATGCTGTTCCTTTATGCATTGTTTTTTTTTTTGTTAGATCAATCTCTTCTCTCTTACTTGATGTATACTTGTTGTTAAGACTTCATTGGCTTTCTTCTCTAAAACTTTTCTCATCTGGCCATAATATTCACATTGTGGGGATTAGACCCTCTAATCTTGTTTGCCTCCTCTTTTTGAAAATGGGTGTGACAATAACTATTGGGGTTCCTCTCATGCCACTGCTTTGTGCCATCCACATCCTTGTTCCTTACAACCCAAGTCACTATAGCACTATCATTCGCTAAAGTCCATGTTGAACCTCTCAGTCACTTTTATCTGTTCTATACATATGGTTAAACTGGTATTCTACATCTTGATTCGATTTTATTTTACTTGCAAAGAATACACTTATTTCCAAATGGTGCACAATTGGATTGTCATATTGTTTGATGCATGATCAGTTTTCCAGACATATATAAACTCTTGTACATTTTCTTTCCATTCTTTAACTGCTCCATGTAAACATGTACCTGTTAACTGAATACCATCAACAGAATGAGATCCCAGCTTCACCCTAGAGTTTTGAGCGTAGGTGCATTCATTTCACCAGACTTTTATTTTACTAAAATTCTATTGGAAATCTGAAATTTGTCATGCCCACGATCCTTCCGGTGGAGTCGGAAAGTCTTCATACTGGCTCCCAAGAGTGATGCTCTTCCACTAAAATTCTATTGGAATTCTTTTCACCACATGTTTGTTGCAATTTGATGTTAAAAAGGTTCATGGTTTACTTATTTGGTTGGGGCTTACAACCACTTTTATGTTGGGATTTATACAATGAAACATGATGTTCTCATTCATTATTCTTGAAGCAGGGTATGATTGTGTTTGTATTTTTTATTTTTCTATCGAAGTAATATGCATCAACTTGGACTTTCTGGATCCTCATCATGGGAAACCCTAAATATGCAGGTGTTCCACCAGGGAAGGCTGCAGTCCTGCAGATATGTGGAGACACAAGTTGTTGTCATGTGATGCATATCATACATTCTGGAATCCCTCGAAGTCTGCAGTTACTTCTTGAAAGTTCTTCAATTTTGAAGGTCTGTATGATGTACAGAATTGCTGCAGTTTCCCACTTAGACATTCATATTTTGTTACTGTACTATATTATTAGTTTCATTCTAATATAAAATCTGATATATCAACAGGTTGGAGCTGGTATCGCTAATGATGCTGTTAAGGTTTTCAAGGATTATAATGTATCTATTAAAGCTGTGGAGGATCTTTCATATCTTGCTAATCAAAAGCTTGGAGATTCACAGAATTGGGGTCTTGCATCCCTAACTGAGAAGCTCATTTGTAAACAGGTAGTCCTTGGTTTTTCTCTGCTATCTGCTATTCTGCATAACTTATTATTGTTTCTCTTTCTGGGAAATCTCAGCAAAACTACTGAACAGATGGAATCTCAATTATACTCTATTGAATGTTGCACTGGCATTTGACCTATAATTATATTCTCCTCAGTACAGAAATTATAGAAATTCCTGTTTATGTTACCAATGTATTGCAGCTTCTGAAGCCCAATAAAATTCGGTTGGGTAACTGGGAGACCAAATATTTATCAAAAGAGCAGCTGCAGTATGCTGCTACTGATGGATTTGCATCATGGTATCTTCATGAGGTTTGTTAAATATCCTTAGTTCCCATTCCAAAAAAAAAAAAAAATCTACACTTTGATTTATTTACATGAATGATATAGGGGCTATCACGGCAAGCACCATTAAATAAAATGTCTCTGATTAGGTGCTAAGGAGCCTCCCTGATGCTGAGGAAGGTGAAAAAGTTGCAGCGGACAACCAAAGCAAGGAACAAGATGTATCGTGTAATTACTGTCAGACTGAGGAACCACAAGCTGCAACGTTGTAATGTCTTTTCATTGGTAACATCAGGACCAAAGTAAAGTGAACGAGATAAGCATAATGATATGTTGACTCGTGGCTATCATCTTATTAGCCTCCATCCTTGATGTTCTTGGATTAAAGGGCTGATCATGGTAAAATTTGTTCCAGGTCCAGCAAATTATGTCTGTATCATGTATAGCCAGTATCATTACTTATATAGGAATATAGGATTGTCATGTTATCATACATAAGTAGTAACTTTTGCAGGTAACATCAGGATGAAAAACCATAATCATGTTATGTCATGCGCTAGCCATCCTGTTACTCTGATATTCTTGGATTAGAAGGGTTCATCATGATGAAACATATTGCTTCAAATGCATTGAAATGAGATCGATTAATCGATTCTATGTGGCTTTGCCACACCCTCAGTCAATAGATTGTCTTTATTTGAGTTCCACATTTGCATCAATGCTCATTACGTTGTTATACTACGTAGATCGTTGTTCAAAATTTGGAAGTAGGACGTATTTGGTTGGATAGTTAGTGATCATACTATGTGTTTACTTTGAAGCAAAGGTTATATGGTTATCTCTATTGGAATGCTTCAAGTCATTTGTAGCGTGCTATGCGGTTGGGGTTTTGGTTGTAATCTTTCCTGCAATTGACACAGTGTTTTTGAGCTACAAAACAAAAGCACAGCTGCGGAAATTGTTAGCAGATTCAAAAGAATTGTAATACGTTGGTGTAGAATCAACACTGTTGATGCAGAAGATCGAACTTTGATTACCACGAGTCCATGACGACCACAGAAAATGCATATATGCCAAGTTTGTTCCCGATTAGTTACAGGTATGCTAACGTTGTAAATAAAAATTTAGGGAGATTCATCTCACGCTATAGCTGAAAACCAGTTAGAAGTATATATGGTGTGATCACCAAAATTTGGACTCATACAAATTTTATATACTATACACGCATACATATCAAGGAATTCTTCTAGGAATTCGTTTATATACTCTAGGAAAATAAATTCGAGACATGGACAGTGGTCAGTGCGCGAGCTCTGATATACCAGTTCCAAGTTTCCTAGTGGGGCTTGGTTTTCTGATCGAGTATCTTCATTTCAGATTTTCAGATAGGAGGAAACCTTTGTTTTTTTGTTTTGTTTTTGTTTTTTATGAATAGAGGAGGAAACCATGTAAGGAAGCAGGAAGAACAGAGATTCGTTTATCTCTTTTCTTTTTTGGCAAAGCAATAAGAAGAGGGATTAGGAGTCAGGACCCTGTCGTGTAGCACCAATTGATACATTTGTTTTTGATTGGTCCAACAACTTACCCAAACAATGCACTAAAAGCCTCAGCAAACTGAAGCCCAGCCATCACTGCAAGTATCTGCTGCGCATATGGAATAATTCCTAAGTTAATTACTATTCGTTTCACGGTGAATTGTTCGTTTACTTGATAGACAAAAAAAACTACACGTTTATAATTTGAATTTAATTTTCATTTTTGCACCGAAAGGCAAAATCACTCGTCTCATTTGTTTTTTTTTGTTTTTTGTTTTCAAGAAAAAGCACTTGTCTCATTATATATACATAAAAGATTAGGAGAAATTATTCAGTGGTCTCGACTACCATATCTTCGTGCTTCTTGACAACCCGAAGGTTTGTCCGGCTTTACTTTGAAAGTGAATGGTATGTTGTCATATTCACTTTTTTGTTCGGTTTTTGTTTATGTTCCTTGCATGCACATATGTCAATATCGTATTACAAACACGTGTAATCCTGGATTACATAACAACTAGTTCATGATAGGACGTAATAATATCATCATTTTAGAGTTGATAAGGAAGAGAAGTGTGGAAAGCTTGGCGCATTCTTAATCGTCGGAGAGTTTCTCCGGCAAAGGAGTTGTAACATGTAACCGCAAGCGTTAGGAGGGAGGACCCGAGTTGTCGTCCCAGCTTCGCATCTCTTATCCTAAGTCAGTTATGCACTGATTTGGACAGAGCAACAACAAAGTAACCTCTTTTCTTAAAAGAATGTAGATGACCTATATGCTCCTACCATTCCCAATTCCCAGCCTCCGAGTGAGTGCTAACCTATGGTCGATCGCGCGGCCACATGTACACCAATATGTGGGGGTCCTTGATTCACAATAAAACCCAACAACAACAAGTACCTCAACCCCAATAAACGAGTCAAATAGGTGATTGGATCATATGGATGTGACAAATGCTGCGGCCCTAGTGAAAACCTCTCTCCACCAGGATCCCAATACCGTCCTACATTCTTAAATCCCCGTCGACATAGCCAAAACGTTAGTGCAAGCAGCAAGCTAGTGGTTGCAGGTATTAAAATTGCTTCTTAATTCCTCACTATCTTTTTGATATTGGTACATGCATGCTTCTCTGCTTCTCAATCATTCCCCCTATGATATGAAGCCTCGTGCATAATCATACATTCTCCTCCAAAACCCACAAAAGCTATCCTCTGTAATCCATACTTCACCGCCACCAAACCAATAAACAAGTCGATGCAGTAGTAGGGCTTCAAATAGTAACTTTGTCATTTTGGTTAGATCTGTCTCTGTCTCCCTCTCCCCTCCAGACGCGTACCATGTTCATCCAAATGAGCTGCTAATCAACTCTTCTGGTCCCATTTGCCCACACTTTGAATCTCGTCGACTCACTGGATTTGAGAATTTAGAGCCATTTCCCCTTTTGAATGCGACAGAGAGAAAGATGCAGGATGATGGGTCTGCATGTGCTTGTGGACCTAAACCAAACATGGCCGACCTCGCTCTCCTTGTCAATCTTGTTCAAAGAAAAATGGCCTTATTGCCTGCTGCATGTGATGTTAATGTGCTTATAACAGTGACGTGCACTGGAACTCTGCAGTGTATTATAAGCTACCTATAAGGGACGACGACAAGGATGACATTCGTATCGATATGTCTTATAATTTAACTTTGATGGTGAGAAAACCCCAAGAGATTGATAAAAACTAGTTAATGAAAAGCTATCCATCTGTCCTCGATCTATAGCGTACGTACGTAATGGACAACTCGGTTTGATTCTTCCCCAGCTACAGATTCTCTGCGCTTTTGATGATCGAGACGTTAAATTTTATCTCACAGTTAAGACAGTTCTTTGGATTGATCTGCAGCTTGCTAGATAGCTAAAGAAACGATCAATAATGGAGGAATTTATTTGAGTACTGGTTTGCATTGCAATGTGCCATTCTTGCGCAGTTTAATTTCCCCATGTTCATCATACGTACCGTCTCTAGCTATCTTATCCGTTCTAATATTTATAACCCTACGATACGCGTATGCATGTCAATAACTCTGGAACGAAAATAGAACATAAGATCAAAATAACTCATAGTTCGTTATTGTGTTGCGAGAAATCGCTCAAGCGAAGTTGTGTATCAAAAGTTACATTTTCGATCTTCTTAGATAATAATCCTCATAGATAATCTCGCTCGATAGCCCCCCAGATAGTAGCCAGGGGCGGATGCAAGTGTAGGCCAGTCTAGTCAGTTACCTAGACTGGATTTTTTGCTTTACCTTGATTATAGAAAAGCAAGGCAAAAGTGCTAGAAAATGGGCAAAACCAGATGAATTTGGGGAAGAAGACGTGAATTTCAGGGGTTCTTTTTTCTTAATACAAATCAAAACGACGTTGGAAAGAATATTTTGACGCAAAACGCATAGTTCAAATAGGTTCAATTATTATTTATAAACATTATTTTTCGTCTTAATTTTTCTTTGTACGTTACCACTTAGCTTGAGACCTGCCTCGGCTGACAAAAATTTCTAGATCCGCAACTGATCATAGCCTCACAGGCCTTATCGAGATAGGTTTCTTTTGGTACCGAAACTGTTGGAATCGAGAAGATCTTTACCGTCCACCTTCATGAAGTTGCTCCAACCATGCCATAATCCTACATTCATGCATGAATGGCCACCAGCAACTCCATCCTTGGTGATTAATTAACTCAAACCAGACAACGTCTAGGCATCCATCTCCGATCCGGCCATTACAGGAGAAAATAAGCAAAGCCATGATCGAGCGGGCTTGGTGTTATAGGTTTTGCGTTGAAGCATGCACACAACGTTCTTACAGATTATCATCCATGCCACCACAGTGATCATACTTCCTCTCAAAATTAAACCCTAACAAAGCTTTTCGATTAGAGACTATAGAAGACAGTTTACATGATATAATAATTGTTGATAGGGATCGAAAATGAAAGGGTGCATGACTTTTATCAAGTTTTTGCTGGCTCAATCGACCAGTCATCGATCACCGACATTGACCACCGGCGTAACTCCGTTGAACCTGGGAGAGATGATGAATTAGCGTTTCAGAATTGTCAAGTACCATACTAATATCTTTCTCAGATTTCTGAGATGTTAACTTCGCAATATCTATATGTCCCATAATCTCAGCTAGCTCATTTCTTTTTCCAGCTTTCTGATCTCTTGGCCGGCTCCAAAGTCCAGAAAAATACAATTTCTTGCCCCAGACAAAATAGGGAAGAAATAACTTGTCGGACGTCGTTGCTTATTCAAATAATTCATACGTAGAAAACTGGTTTTAATATATGCTTGTTGATCCAAAAGAAAATAAGTATTTAGGTGTGCGTATTTTGGAGGGTCCGATCGAGTCATATGATTCGATTTGGTGAAGTTTACAGTCTAACTTTTGTGTTTGAGTCTTTAGCAGCTATATAAAATTTCAACTATTGTCTCTTTGGAAGGAGAAATGGAGAATCATGTTTGGGGTGAATCAGTGGTCTTCTCATAAAAATTATACAAATACCATATTTTTCCTAATACAGCCAAGAAATGCATGTAGAGTGTAAGGAAAACTATTGGCTCAAGTACCCTAGTCAAGTCAACTAAATGCAAACCTTCTTATTAAGCAAACAAAATGCTATAAATTAAAGAAGATTATAAAGTAATGTGCATTCGTTGTTGAATATATAAGAAAAGAAACGAAAAACATGCAAGTATCTACTTCTGGGATCCTTTGAAGATATGTTATGATTCATATCAGAAACGAGCTATATTTGATAATGAACTAACTAGCTAAAATCACATATCTTTAATTTATTTTCCTTCTCTGTAACTGGAAGACAAAATTAGGTGTTGCATACTTGCATGTACGTGTATAACAGTGTCATATTGAAGCTTATCAGCTTGCACAACTAACTAAATGATTCGAAATAATTAGTTATCTAAAGATCGAAGATCGAAGTCATGCCGGAGGGGGAAAATTGAAAAAAGCTAGATCTTATGAAGTAAAGGCAGAAACTCCGGTTGATCGAGTTTGTTCTAGCTTTAGTTAATTTTTGGTTCTAAATCTATAGTTTTACCAAAAGCTCTTTTGTGAATTTGTTTTGATGTATCGTCATGCTTTTACTGTTTTGATGTATATATGTACTGCTTTGATTCCACTATAAATTAAGGGTTTTGGTGAGATACAATCATCTTACTTCTCCAAAATACATAGATTTCATCTGATATTTGTCTATAAGAATTGCATAACTAATTTACGATCTAGTCGATTATATACAATATGGACTCAAAATGATAGGCCGAGTAAGTCAACGTTGCCGAATGCGTATGAACCAAATCGATACCTACCTTGCTGCCAATTGGATGGTACTTGTGTTTTTAAACACCATATTTAATTCAGGTAAATTACAATTGCGTGAGTGGAACTCAAAACCTAGCACTTATTAAAGGAGATATTATGTCACTAAACCAAATAGTAAACGGGTCTTTTGAATTAATATTGTGATATTACAAAAGTTTTACTTATAAATACAACTCTGTTAATTTGATTCGAAAATACATCGGTAAACAAGTTTAGTATATTACTCTACCCCTATCGACCAAGTTGACTTTGTTGAGTTAAGTTTGACTCTACTGCAAAATGACCAAATAGATGTATCGATACATGTAAATGATGTAATATTATGTAGACGAATCCTTAACGTACATTAGACTAATATACACGATTATATTTCAAAATTAGGTGGTTAAAATAAGCTTATACCCAAAAAATGATAATTAGTTTTGCCATATTTCACGATTAGTTGTGAACTTGTGATTTATATGGTTGACTGAGAAGAGGAGCAGTAGTCCCTCTCTGCCGACAATATAGTGATATACGTACGTACGGAAAACAGCTCGCCATTTCGTCCACGGTTGGATCACAAATCAAAATCAATAATACGATTACATGTCTTAATCGACTTGTTTGTTTCATCACTTTGAGTTGATCGAGTGACTGATAACATGACTTTTGTCAGGGAGAGGATCCTCTCATGAGCTACATTCTTGCCTAACTTTCCTGACCTTTTAATTTGACGAAGAAACGTAGTGTATTGTAATCCAATGGTCAACAATTAAGCTTAGCTTGTCTTTCTTTATTTTTTGTTTGTTTTTCTCTTTTGTTTTGCACTTCTACTCTTCTTGGACTCTCTCTTCTCTTCTCTCTTCCTTCATTTTTCTGGTTGCTGGGAGTCGGCCTCAAATAGTCAGAGACATGCAAACACCCACTTTGAATTCCATATTGATGTTGATTCACAATCTCAAACCATCAGCTTAATTTCATATCATGGATCATCTCTAATTCCCTTACCCCTTTTTCTCTTTCTCAGATCGGCCATGGCTCCAAAGCGATCGAGCTCATATAATTGAACAAGACCACCCTATAGACTTCCAATTCTCACCACAACCCAGGAAAAAAAAAAGACGTGTATTAATCCCAAATGTAAATGCCCCAATTCAAGGGATGAAGAACAAGCCCAGATAAAAGGGCCAAAGTAACCAAAAACTAAAAAAAAAAATTGAAAATCTTGTCTAGTGTCTCACAAGGAAGATTCAAAAATGGCAGAAAGTGATCAAACAAAAAATTTTAGCCGGTGAGGCCAAGGAGATGGAGTTTTCAAGTAGTAAACTCTTGGGTTCCTAACCTTTCTTGCCCTGGTTTTCCAGTGGTTCTCCTCCAAATGAGAATTTAACTCGTCCCCCACTCACCATCTGAGTCAGTCCTCATCCACAGCCAATTGCAACCTGCACAATTGTGTGTGGCTGAGAAGAACCAAAGAGAGAACATGAAGGAAGAGAAGAAAACAACGAAGGAAAAGAGAGGGGAGAGACAGAGTGTGGCTGAGAATGAAAACAAGAATTTTAACCATTAGATCAAACTTTTCCACGTGTCATCATCTTATAAAAAACTTAGGAAGCTTAGGTGAAATAGTGGCTCAAGAGAGGATCCAGATCCCCCAGATAATGCGCGCCTTCATTTCACATGCCATGTCGTTGTTATTTGTTTCCAACTGTACGTTGTTCCAAAAATTGGATCAAGAGAAATTTTTTTAGAATATACTTTGAGTTCTAGGCTATCGATAGGGCATATTAACCGAATTTCATCTACTTTGAGTTTAGTTTTTATTTTATTTTTGAGAATATACTTTGTGTTCAATTGAGAATGTATTTTTTATGGAAGAACGCCGGTACAGTGGAACTAGCATTGCTTAATTATGGATCTAATTTGTAACCATGCAAAAATTTTACAAATCCACAAGTCGATTGGCAGCCGCGCCTTATTATGTTGTACGCTTTTCTTCATTTCTGTGGTTTTTTTTTTTTTTTTTTCGTCAAATCAAATTTCGATATCGCTAATGTTGAACAAGTCTATTTCGGCCTAGGTCGGGTAATATTTAAGAGGTTTTCACTTGCAACATATTGGCCTTCCAAATGGCAGCATGCATGGTAGGAGAAATTGATTCATAACATAATATATATATCGTACGTTCTGGAAATTTCTGACTTTTGTTAGGTATTTGATTCTGGCCGTCTCTAGTTTCTTTAGCTCATTTTTCTGGTACTGAGAAAGTCCTAATCGATTTCTGGAGTGCAATATTCAAGCTAGGTGATAACGAGGAGTAAAGCTGATGCAGTAAAGCTGCATGCACGTCTTTGTTTTCTTAGTGCTCCTATATATCGAGAGGATCGAGTATATGAAATATTAATACTTTGCTGGATCGATCTGCATCTTCTGCGCTTCAATCATAAGCTGATCGACATTGGTATTCAGTGGATTGCTATTATTCTACTTCTGCAGCGGTAAAGAGATTGGGACAAAAGTAGCTATGGCTTAACATATAAATTATCTTGACGGCATGGACCAGACACAAATGGCTGTTTTGTATAAGATAATTTAAAAGCATAAAGAAAAAGGAAAATCGCTCTCGTCATTTTTCTTTTGCATGTTAAAGTCATGCATGCAAATCCGGAAATCCCATTACTACTAGGACACCAATCTCATTCTCACAGAACAAGAATTCCATTACTACTAGGACAAGAATCCTAGTACAATTAGAACAAAACAGTAGAAACTATTTAGAAACTAATAGTTCTATTATAAATACTTACCTCCACTTCTTCAAAATCTCTTTCATTCTGTATCGCACATCGATCTCTCTCTTATTCTTAGCAGTATCCATATAGTTTCTTTTCATTCTTTTGTCAAATTAAGATGGTGCATGTAGATGCTAGGTTCGTGGTCGGTGTGGCCGGGAACGTCATCTCTGCTGGCCTTTTCCTCTCTCCAATTCCTACGTTCATAAAAATATGGAGAAAAAAAGATGTGAAAGCTTTCGATCCAAAACCTTACCTTGCAACATTGTTGAACTGTATGTTATGGTTTTACTACGGGTTGCCTTTCGTGAATCCAGACAGCATTTTAGTTGTTACCATCGACGGAATTGGGATAATTATAGAGTTCATATATCTTGTCATGTTCTTTTATTATGCTTCGACAAAAGGACGGAAGATGGTTGTGACGTATCTTGTATGTGAACTTGTTTTCTTTGGGGCAATTGTCACTGCAACTATGCTAGCAATACCTGAGCAAAAGATAAATCGACATTTGAGGGCTGTAGTAGTTAGTGTTTGAGGGTAAATTTACACCCCCTGGATTTATAGCGTATCGAACCAGTTATGAGGTTCGTCGTGGATATAATCGGGTATCTTTGAAAATATTCGCTATCGAGGCTAAGCCAAGCCAAGCCTACTTGAAGGTTAAGGCATCTTTAAGGCAAATCGGGCTACTTATCGATATAGTGTTGATTATCAAATATTTTGGTAATTAATGATATATTGTTTGCCTACAAAGTGACTTTGGAAGGGATCTTGGCGTGTGCATGCTAGTGATCAAGATTTGTTACCTTTGCAATTAAGGTATCGTGGTATAATTGTGGTTGATGCAATACATATATCTACGGCCAAGAAGCATGCAAGAGATACAATTATATTATTTTGAGGATTCATTCCTTATCGGTATATGCATGGAATGATCACGTCCAGAATGATTATCAAAGATGTGCGCTTCCAAGATTGAAGAGTCACACTTGGAAACAATATCTTTACTTAGAAGGTGTTGACGTTAGAAGATCTCCAATAATCATATATTGAGGTAAATATCTTTACCTAGACATCGTATCTAGGCTGATACGCGAACCGATACATGCGGTTCAATTCAGTAAATATCTTTCTTTCCTATTGGGTAATTACTGGTGGAAGATTTGTCTTGGTATGCAAGTTATTCGCAAACCTATTCTCTATATAAGAGGTTCTAGGCGAATGAGAAGAGGACCCCCAACAATTCAACAAAACTCTGCATCACTGCAAATTGGACGCCTCCCCAAGAGCACCCAATCTACCAAAAAGCCTCTCCAGGGATCACCACCAAAGCCTCTCCAGGGAGCACCACCAATGCCTCATCGCGAGCAAATCCCGCTTCACTCATCAGCCTCGTCTCGAGCAAAAAGTCCATCTCCAATCCATAAAGCCTCATCACGAGCAACAGTCCATCTCATTGTTAAGGAGCGATCCTTAGCAAATATCTTTACTTTTATTGTATTTTGTTACTGAGTAAATCCTCAGGACCCGTCCTAGGTCGTTGTGAAGAACCCAGCAGCAGAACCGACCGTTTCTGCTCACAGTTGTTTGAGAAGAAGTCAAGAGAAGCGCGTGAATCAGACAAGATCAAGACATACACACTTTCTCAAGGTGTTGGTACGCTCGCACCAAACGGTTATTCGAAGGACCTAAAAATCCGACCTGAACAGTTGGTTTTTTCTGTGCTTGTATCGACATGCTAATGTATATGTCTCCTCTATTCATTGTGGGTCATGTCATCAAAACAAAGAGTGTGAAATATATGTCATTCACGCTCTCGGTTGCTAGCTTTCTGAACGGTTGTTGTTGGACATCATATGCTCTTATTGGGAAATTTGACTACATTCTTTTGGTTAGCAACGGTATAGGTGTAGTTGCTGGAGTAGTTCAATTGATAGTCTACGCAATATATTACAAAGCTACGATAAAAGTCGAAGACATTTCTTACAAGTCTACTCATAAAGTTCATGCAGCACGCAAATACCATACAGTTTTGAATGTATAACTTATAATGAGCTTAACGTTGTAAGCATCTTCAGCAAAGTTGTTAAACTGAAATTTTAGCCAAATTTATACATTTTTATAACAAAACTCAACTCCAACATAATAGCTAAAGAGAAGTTAAGTTTAACTGTTGATAAGATAAATTGTTAAATTTCTCAACTATTGCTAAATTTAGCTAAAAGCTTAGAGCATCTCCAATAGTGAGATTTAGAAATTGATATATTTAACAAGAATTTTAAAATTTAAGTATCGATTTAACAATGTTGCTCCATCAGTAATTGTTATTTTTTATGTTTTAACAAATTGTAAAGTGACACGTGGTCAAGAGATGAGAGAGAGAAAAAAATAGCTATTTCTTTAGTTATGTATGGATCATTAACAAATTTGTCAATTTTATTTAGCAATTATCAAATTTAGCAATTGTTTATGTATTATGCTGGAGCATCAATTCACCTTAAAAATTGATAAATTTCCAGTTTAGCAATACTATTGGAGATGCTCTACTGCAATTTTGTAATGTACCGAGTATATATAAACTCTTGTACTAGTTTTTTTTTTTTAATGCTAAAAGACTAATTACAAAACAGATCACTGGGAGCAACCTGATCCAAAGAGATCAAAATTAACAGCAAGCCCTACAGACGGGGGAAAATCCGACTCCCAGTAGCTAGGCCTTGAAAGCTGGTGACCAAAATTTGCTAGAGCATTGACAACAAAGTTAGCTTCTCGAAGAACATGAAGAAAATCAATACTCTAGAAAGAACCGGCATCTTGATGTCTTGGACAAGTTGCAGCAACCTCCATAGACACTTAAAGTTTTCCTTGATACAGTTGATAACTAACGCGGCGTCACCTTCCACGATTAGATCTTGGAATCCCATTTCTCGAGCTTTGAGAAGACTATCTCTAAGCACAATAGCTTCTACAATATGAACGTTTGTCTTCCCAATTTTTTGCGTAGAAACAATAATATGGCACCCAACGTCGTCTCTAAAGATTAAACCAGCAACAGCATCAGATGTTTGTTATAACACCGACCAGTCAAAATTAATCTTTATTCTTGCATAAAGAGGAGGATTTCATTTGATATTAGAGCCTGCACTTGATTTTTTATTTTTTTTTATTTAACTCTTGTACTAGTTATTAGTTAACTTATGGGTACCTTTCCACCACACTCGATTCCAGGTGTCCTAGAACTCTTTTCATCAAGAAGTGCTTTTTCTTAACAGATGTATTTTACAAAGTATACATCATCACCCACAATTCATATAAAAAAAAGAGAGAGAGAGAGACCCAAATTCGTACACAAAATTTTAACTTTTTTTTTTCTTTTTTCTTTTTCTCATTTACCTCCTTTCTTAGTTCTATGGAGACCCACTTTTAGCAACGCCCCCATCCCTCTCTCTCTCCCTCATTTCACAACCAAAGGCATCTCTATCTCCAAAAGCAAAAACTAATTATACATGATCATGACCCAAAGAAGGAACAAAAGCAAAAGAAAATGAGCTAAAAAAAAAAAACCAAAAGAAAAACTCAAAAAAGGGCAAAGAAGATTCTTGATGTCATTTCTGTTGTTTTGTTACAAATCACATATTTCTCTTTACACCACATCCAATGGCTCAGATCTACATCCTTTCCAGTAGTCCCCACCACACATTATTACAACCCCTCCCAGATCTACACCTTTGTGTCCCCTTCCTATATAATTATATAAAAACACTTTCCTTGAAGATCTTTCTGCTTCTTACACTTATCTTCTTCTTCTTCTATAAAATTTATATCTATATGATACATCAAGAACAGCTATGCTTCCATACACCAAGGACCACACAACAATAACTTAGGACTTTTCCCCAAAAAAAAAAAAAAGCAGGATCGGATTTTTTTAATTTCAGCAAAAAAAAAAAATTGGAGAGAGGGAGGAAGAGAGGAGGAAATTAAAAGAGGGGCCATGTGATCGGTGATGATTGATGATCCAATCAAGCGGATTCCTCGGGCTGCTGACTCATCATCATCTTCTTGCTTTCCGTTTTTACCCTCGACTCGATCCCGTAATAACTCACGTACCACTTTACGAACTTCCTCAGCCCGGAGGCCAGGTCCGTGGTGGGCTTGTACCCGAAGTCGTGCAGCGCCAGGCTCACATTCGCATGCGTGTATGGCACGTCACCGTTCCTCGGCATCTTGATAACGTGCTTCTTGGCCTTGGAGTTCAAGAGCGCCTCCAGTATCGACACCAGCCTCCCCACCGGCACCGGCGACGTGTTCCCCAGGTTGTAGATTCTCAGCTGCGCCGGTCCTTTCTTCTTCCCGCCGCTGCCGGTGCTCTTCTCCGCCGTGTCGAGAGCTCCCAGGCAGCCTTTCACGATGTCGTCAATGTAGGTGAAGTCACGCGCCACCTCTTTGTCGTCCACCGTTTTGTATACATCGATAGTCTTGCCTTGAAGTATGTCCTTGGTGAAGAAGAAGTAGGCCATGTCTGGTCTGCCCCAGGGACCGTAAACGGTGAAGAATCGCAAGCCGGTGAGGGAGAGGCCGTAGATGTGGTTGTAAGTGTGCGCTATTTCCTCTCCGGCTTTTTTTGTTGCAGCGTAGAGACTTGCCGGCTGGTCGGTTCTGTGGAGCTCGGAGAAGGGATTCTCGGTGTTGAGGCCGTAGACGGAGCTGGAGGAGGCCCAGACGATCGCCGGTTGGGGATTTGCGGCTTTGGAAATCTCGAGAAGATTGACGAAGCCGGCAATGTTGGACGCCACGTAGGACTGGGGGTTCTGCATGGCGTACCGTACACCCGCCTGCGCCGCCAAGTGGAGCACGTGGGTGAACGGTACGACGTCGAAGAGCTTGGTGAGCATCGGGCCGTCGTTCAAGTCCGCCTCCACGATGAAAACCTCGTGCTTCTTCAGCATCGCTTGCCTCGCACGCTTCAACGACGGGTCGTAGTACGAGTTGAAGTTGTCCAAGCCCAACACGCCGTCGCCGCGCTTCTTCAGCGCCAGCGAGCAGTGGGACCCGATGAACCCGGCGGCGCCGGTGACGAGCACCGACATGCCGTTGGGCCGCTTGGGAGTGGAGGAGTGGCGGACCTGCTTCTCCCAGGCGGTGCCGCCGACTCCGCCGCCGTAGAAGGCGGAGGAGAGGAAGTTGGTGCTGTGGAGGCGGTGGGAGCCGTTCTGGTCGGAGGAGGAGGAGGAAAGCGGAGGGTAGTTAAGAGTGAAGAAGAAGATGAGGACCAAGGCGACGAGGAGGGTGACGCGGAAGAGGAGCTTGGAGGAGGCGTTGATGAGCTTGGTGCTGTTGACGCGGCGGAGGTAGCTGTTGTAGCGCTCCAGCTTTATGGTCTTGCTGGTGTCCGGCGGGGAAGCCATTACCATGATAACGAATTAAAGAGATCACACAATTCTTGTTGTGTCAAACTGTAAGTGTTATTGTTGCAGAGAACTAGAAGTGAAAAAGGACAAAGATGAAGAAGAAGAAGAATAGGTACAACGAAGACTCGGATAGAAGAAGCGAGAGCTGGATTTGAGAAAATTTGAGCCCTGAAAATGTGAGGAGTGCGGAAAGATGAATATAAAGAGAGAGAGTTTGGTGTTGGTTGGCGGCCACTCTTTTTTTTTCCCCTCTTTCATAATTACTCGATAACAGATAGAAAGCGGCCTCTGTAATTTAGACTCCATACAATTCACCCTCGAGGTTACTCTTAATCACAGGATTGCCACTTCGGAAATGCCAGCTGCGCTTTTCATGTGACCCCACACGCTTTCCAGGTCTGAACTTGTAGGAAGAGTTAACTGGCAGAGGTCTATAGATTAAGGGAATAATTACCGGATATAATTAATTAATTACTTACCTGGGTTCTAATTATGGACAAATAATGACGTGGAGCTGTTGCCATTATAGGGCAAGTAATTTCTTAAGCAAATTTGACAGTCCATGTTTCCGCAAACAGAGAAAGAAGATGAAGAATTAGAAAAGGTGTGTGAGATCTGCTCTTGTGTTCGTTAGTGTGTGACCGTTTGTTACCGACGGAGACCAAATGCAACTTTAGTTTCTTCTCAGAAAAGAAATGCAACTTTAGTTTTCTATATATTATCGCATAATCGCACACTATTTAAGTTGAGGGGTTTAAATTGATAGAGACTCACACTATTTGACCTCACTCTATGATAGTATGATGTAATAATGATAATTTTTTTATCTTCTGGAATAGTTAATAAGTCAGAGTGAAATAGAAAAAGTTACATGCATGTGTGAGTGTTGGTGTAATATAAAACTTAACGTTTGTCCATAATACATGTTTAGAGGTATTTCTCTTTTCTCAAGCTAAATGTAGATGCAGCTTTAGATGATGTGCATGGTGTTAGAGGAGTGGGGGCTGTTTTGCGCAATGAAAATGGTGAGCTCTTGATGGCTGCTACCGAGGCCCGTCCTGAGTAATCAGAGGTCCTGTACGAACTTCAATATGTGGCCTATTTTATTTTGCCTATGATATTTTAAGCAAGATAAATATATGCCTCTCTAACAGTATGTTTAACTAGAAGATGGAATAGGAAGCAAAAAAAAATGGTAGAAGGCAAACAACGAAACAAAGAAATGTAACAATAAGAACCCGAAGATGGAATAACAAAGAAAAATGGTAGAAAGAAAGGTTGAAAAGCATAAAAAAAGATATAAAAAAAGGTTGAAAAGTAAAAGAAGTAAACAAAGAAATGTAACAATAAAAACCGGAAGACGGAATTGCAAAAAAAAATATGGTGGAAAGAAAGGAGGAAAAGCATATAAAAATAAAAAACAAGAAAAAAGGGTGAAAAGTAAAAGTAAACGGCTGAAACTAAGGAGGAAAGGAAAAAGGAAAATGCTTGGGATCCCAAAAATACTTACCAAATGATGTGGCATATGTTTTTAGTTTACCATCCTAATGATGTGGATTAATTTGTGATTTAATTTAAATAAAGAATCCAAAATCATAAATCTCTCTCAATTCACAATTTATTAGGGTTCGTGAGCTTAAAATCTCACTTTTAGTTCATCTAAAAAATAATAATACTTGGAAAAACTTAGTGTCGCTCATCATCGAAGTAGGGGTTGTCAATGTTGATTTGCACCATAGATGGTTTCATTGCCTAAAAGCTTTATTCATTCAAGTGATATCTTTTTTGTACCAATAAGGCAGTAAATTGAAAAGATTATCTTTTTTTGTACCAATAAGGCAATGAATTGAAAAGATTTACATATGTGAAGGGAGATTTGAAGAGTCAGATAAACATTACTTCCTTATTTAGACAAGAGAATAAATTTGCAAGTGTAATTACTAATTAGAAAATATTTTTGTTTCTTAATACTAAAATAAGAAAATCCACATCATCTTAACCATGTTAATTTGAAATTTATGTGGCATACGCCACGTCATTTGGTATTGATAATTGGTATAAATTTTTAGTGTGTGTAGCACTATTAATTCAAGGAAAAAATAAGAAAGGTAAAAAACAAGAAAACTGGAGATACCACGACGAGATACTACGACTCGAACTTGGATAGAGAAGAGAGAATAAATACGCCTTAACCAACTAAACTGGAGCTCTTAATGTTAACAAGATAGATTTTTTGCATATATGTACGTTATATAAGGGATTTTGAGGAAGGTTTGGTGTTAAGGCTGCAGAAATTTATGCAGCTGCATTGGGTCTATAAGTTCTCTCCCAAGCAGGTTTCCACACTTTTCATCTTATTCTTGAATAATATGATCTGTCTGTTGTCAATGATTTATGCAAACCAATTGAGGACTGGTCTGTGGATGGTATGCTACTTGAAGAAGTTAGAAACATGTTTCATCTTCTTCTTTTTTTCTCTGTTTTATGTATATATTGCCCTAGGAAATGTAATCAAGCAACGCATCCTTTAGCAAAATACGCGCTTTTGTTTCTTTCATTTCATGTTTGAGTGGAGGATGAGCCAAAATGGCTCACTGATGTACTCCGCTGATGTATCAATCTAATATATCAATGCAGGTTCTTCTTCTCTAAACAAAAAAAAAAAAAAAAAAAAAAAAGAAGAAGAGGTATTTCAAGATTTTCATCAAACAAGTTGCAAGACATGATTGTACTAACATAAGAAAGCAAAAGCTTCATGTACCACATTGTCATGATATTGTTTGTCAGACTACACTACTAAATATTATAAACGTTTGATATCTATATGTTTAACCAATCTAAGTACGTTACGTAGCTCAATCATTTATCTTTTACACATAAATATGCAAAGATCTAAAAGTAAAAATAAAATGAAATTATTTCGACAACCTAATGAAATTATTTCGACAATGTAACTTTCTGACGGATGCCTTTCAAATCTTTTTCACACAAGTAGCATGCATGGATGCTAATTTAAGAGGTTCTAGTCCTCTTCAGATTAGAATGTAGTTTTACTTGAAAGAAATTAAGAGGTCTACGTTGTACTAAAGGTTTTAGTTCGTAATTTAATTACTTTTTGTGAGGAAAAATTACACTACGAGGTGTGCTTCAGAAAACTGTTGGTAAATACATCATTTACCTAGCATACAAGTTGAAGGCTTGAAGCCAAGAGGCTTGGGCGTAGAAGACACCCCGATGTTCGTCGGTGGCCTCAATTATAAATCAGGACCTTTTTGAAATTGGTGAGCTGGAATATTATTCAAGTCTGTCAATTTCAATATTATTTTAGCATATACGGATGACTGGCTGAAGTAACCTTGCCATTGCCATTGCCATTTGGAAATTATAAAAGGATTGGCCATGTCTTTTTTCTTCCATGTATTTTATTTATTTCTGTTTAAATTCATGAAAGGGATACCATTTTTCTTTCACTGTCAAATTAATGACGATTATTTTTCAAAAATAATTGACCAAATTGACTCATTTTAAATTGGTTTTCCACTTCACTATGGGAATCTTAGTCTCCTGATCCTTGATCAAAATGCAGGACCCATTGATTACTCTCATGTGATGTCTCAACTCTCAACCATGAATGCACTGCTCATTTCAAAGTTTGATCTCAGGTTTCTTAATTTAATCTTCTTTTCAAAATTAAGTTGGATGATTAATTAAATTGTTGTTTGACTTTTTTTTAAGGTAGTGTTATTAATACATATTTATTGTTATTAACACACTTTATTTATTTTTCTATCCATATTTTTTATTTTATTTACAAACTTGTCACTTAAATTTGATTGATAATCGGTTTTCATGTGTTAACAGCAAAAAGAGGTAGTATGATGATTCGTTCGTACGCTTCTGATACTTATGCTATTTTTTTTTGGGTGGTAAGACAAACTTTATTCATAAAACATCTATTACATACCCATATGATCCATATCGGGCAACAAATACAAAGACATAAAAACCAAACATAAGAGCTAACAAACAAACCAAACAAACTAAACCAGATAGCAAACCCCTCTAAGAGGGTAGAGACTAAAGGCACCATGTCGACTTTGACACCGGCCGAACCACCATGAACGAAGGTCGTCAACTTAGCAGCCAGCTGGAAAATCCAACAGACCATATCACCAAGAACACAATCGATCCCCATGGATCCAACCTTGTAGCCATTAATACAGTCTTCCTCCATAGCCAGGCAACCCTTAAGCATAAGGATACTTGAGGTCATCAGAGCCAAAGAAAATGAAAAAAGAGCGTGGGGGTGTAGAAAGTCAGCACCGCAATCGATGAACAGACCCGAAATAGCTAGCGAGAAATCGCTTAAAACCCTGGTCGGGATGAGATCCACAACCAGGGCGTCAGAAAAAAAAACAAAAAGAAGAAAAGGGGAGAAGGTGAGTTCTGGGTTGTTTGAAATTTGGGATGTTGTTGAGGGAAGAACAAAGAGCAAAAGCAGAAAAAATACTAGAAACTGCCACCACCGGGACAGAGATCTACCGCAATGGTAGAGGAGGATCTCCCCCTACTCACCTCCCAAAAACTACATCAAGAACTGATTTAGATCCAGACAGAGAGAGGGGGAGGAGGAGCAGAGTGGATCTGGGAAGCTTTTAGAGAGAAGGAAGAGATTCTCTCTCTAAAAAGAGATTCTCTATCAACTTCTGATATTTGAAATTAAGTTTTTCTTTCTTGACCGTGAATGCTCTCAGTCTCTCACTTCGGGGTTCTGTTGCCCGTGAATCTCTCTAGTTGCATGTAGGTTGCAGTGATAAGGAGCGGCTTTCCGATTCCGCCTACTAAAGCGTATGGATTAGGAGAACTCCGGTGGCATACCTCGTTTTCATTGACCGTGCGGTAAAATCAGTACATGGAGAAGGAGAATAGTTAATTTTGAGATTATAAGAAAGAAGAGAATAGCCAATTAAAAGTAGTCCACATGTGATACAATGGAAATTGCTTGAATCATACTAAGTAATTTGAGGATGTTGACATCAAGAAGGATGACATATGTCAAATTCCTTTAATCCCAATCCCACCAAAGGTTGTCTCAAGAAATCTCTTTTGTTATGATGATCCATCTTTCATGGAAACGAATAAATATTGATAAGGCAAAAATCTTAATCTCCAATAACCTTTTTCTTGCTCTTTGATCAAACTCTGAAAAGCTAAAACATCTGTGACTGATTTATAGTGATACCCTTCTTTTATGTTGTTTTGGCCACGATCCTCAGCGCGCGGAGCAAAGGTTTCTAGCGAACAAAGAGAAGGATGGAGTTGTGGGCGTGCCACCTCGCGGACGAGGAAAATGTTGCAGGTGTGCGAGATCTTAACTTCTGTTCAGGCGAATGAGTTTCAGGTAGCACCTCAGACGAGGATTTACGAGCACAAGCGATCGATACTCACGGCGGCGCGAGCAGAGCAACTATAGGGAGTTCAGAGAGAAGCCGGTGTGTAGAGTCCGGAGGGCTCTGAAGAAAGAACCTAGGCGGCGGCGCTTAGGTTAGGGTTTCGAGGAGCTCGAAGGGTAACTGGTTTCAGTTTGTATTGTGTTTTCGTATATTGTTTGAGAGAGCTTCTGTTAGGGTTCGAGCCCCTCTTATATAGTAGTTCGACTTGCAGCTGAAGAAAATTGATTAGAATTCAAGTCGGACTCTGAAACCCTAATTCACAAGGATACTGTTTCGTCCATGCGAACCAACCAATTGGTGACACCTGCTCAGTTCGCACACTTCATTCCGCATAGGGCATTGCTTCCGTGTTGCCAACTGTAGACTCCTATGCGAACTAAATTTAGGAATGTCCTCATCTCGCGGGCTGTCACAGGATGCTATCTCGCGTGCTCCTGATGTTTGCTTCCATTTCGCAGGCTATTGCAGCTCGCGAGCCTTAAAAGGGCTTTTTATATTTAATGGGCCACAGGGATTGGCCCGAAGCATGTCAAAGACTTGTAAAAATCTTCAACGTTTGTCGTGGTGCGCGACGACTCCGCATGTTGCTCTTTGATCGAGTTGGAAACTCATGCTCTTTGTTTTTAGTAACTTTTCGGCCTTGCTTTTGTGGGTCTTGTAATTGGGTTTGTTCTTTGATTAACGAATTATTAATTTCTCTCCAAAAAAAAAAACATTCTAACCCCCTCTCATTTGTAATCTCTGGATCTGCTTCTGCATATTTACCAGTTTATACATGAGTGAAAATTTGTGTTATTGGTGCTGGAAATGATAAATTTTTATGTAGTTTTTTCTTACAGAAATTATTAAAATTCCTTAACCAACCACACTTTTATAATGCCAGTGAGATTTGAACCCTAGACCACTACAATGTTAGTTAGATTAGCTAACTAACATGTCATGACCCACTGACAATATTTTGATATAATTGATAACAGCTGAAACTCTTTAATAAGTGGGAGGTTACGAGGTTGTTAGATTTCATGATATATGCAATTTTCAATGACGTCATTCACAATCTTAAAAAAAAAAAAATTCAATAACATTTGGTCTAGTGACATAATCTCTCCTTTAATAAATGAGAGGTTGTGAGTTCGACTCAAATAATTGTAATTTACTTGATCAAAAAAAAAAATGTCTCGAATCATTGTAAACGTATGTCTTTGTGATCAAAGCCTAAACCATAATACTGCTTTTGGATACAAAAAATGGTGGTCATGTGAGGTACCACTCCGGAACAAGGTGCATTTTAGGTATATTCTCTCTTAAGAACCGGAAAGTTTTTTTACAAGTTGGGGTCCGAAAGAGAGGCCATCTATCTATTACTAGGGGAGCTTCTATAGCGTCTGCCCTACTACAACCTAATATACTTCCACTTAACTAATTTGAGTTAAAAAATTTGATGCTCAAAGTAAAGAAAAGAAAATCAAAGGCATGTGATACGTGCACAGGTACACTTATGTGATGTCTTATTCATAATCGAACATCATTAGCACCAAAAAAAGGACAAGGACGGATTCATTATTGTCAAATCACGCCTCTATTATGCATGTAATTTGTTACCATCTTAAAAGTAACACATGGTTTTCCTTAAACTACCGACTTCTAGCCTTTAGCCAGGGACCAATTCTTCTTCATTCCACGTACTTGAAAAAAATGTGGGTTATCTGTAAATAAGAACGAAATTTTAGGGCAAGTTGTAGCAAACTCTTATGGAGACAAAGCCAATCAAAACTTCCAGCTTTTCCCCACTGAAAGAGGAAGCAAAAAAACAACCAGCGATTACTGTCAGGCTTTTTTCTGATTTTATTAAGAAGTAAAAATAAATTTTAATTAAAAGTCATTGGATAATATCGACATTAATTCCAGAAAGGAAATACAAGGAGGCTTATGATGCAAGGTTCTTTCCTCCCGTAACCCCACACGGCGTCGTTTTCAGGTCGACAAGACTTGCCGGGAGGGCAGATAATGAGGAAGGTTCGTAGGGCGCCTCGGAGGGTCTCCGGCCCCTGTACACTCGGGGTCGAGAGGTCGAGAAATCGAGTCGCTTCTAGTAGTCAATGAAAAATCGATAACGAATATCTTTGTGATAGTTTGATTCTACCTAACGGGATATTGGCTCAATGCAACTAGTTTGATTGAATTTGTAAGTGTGTGTACTTGGTTGGCCAAGTGAAATGGTGCAGCACATTGATTTTGGATTGAATGCAGATGATGGGTGTCAATGATCTGATTCTAACAAGGTACCACATTTCCACATTGGTGTGTGAAAGAAAGAACGCACCCTGATTTCTTTGCATGAATTTAGATACATATATGTGGGGGCATATATATAAAAACAAAAGATTGGTCGACCAAGGTGTGTGTTGAAAAATATGGTCGATGAGTTGAGATATTATACGATGTCAACAGTGTATGATTTTGGTGTCTGCACCGACTTCCTTCCTTCTTTGGTGTCGAATTTATTTATTTGCACAAAACTAGTTTCCGAATTTCCTCAACGGCTTTCTTATTTGCTCGCTATATTTTGCACCAATTTGTTGAATGCAAAATGTCACTTTGACATAGTAACATGTCATGACGAAGTGAATAATGAAACCCATGTGGCCACATCAAATTCTATATTGTTTGATGCACAAATGAACACTATAGCCACCTTTTACGACGATATACATGAGAGATTATTATTTACTTTGATCATTTGCAAGAATGATTAAACTTTAACTGATGCATCATTGACAAACTACTTTTTCGCATCCATTACGTACCCGTTCAAGTTTTGCAATGGTTCAACATGTGCTCATGGTACTGGTCCAAAGCCATGACCACATTGTAAATTCCATAGGTGTCAAGTTTAGGAATGACTAGGTAAACATTCTTTGCTTTAGATGATTCTAAATGTAATTTCTTAAAAAAAAAAAAAAAAAAAAAGTAATGCAAGGTAAACCATCTTTTGAGAAACCACCTAGATCCCACCTTAGGTGACAACTTATATGGCATTGCCACTTCATCAAAGCTTAAGTTCAACTCTTTTATATCTTTGTATTTTCTTAATTACAAAATTCATTTTTCTTTTTTTAGTTTCATGATTTTATCTTTTAACCTTATGATCTGATTTGTGTCGTCGTCAACATTCGACTTGTATTCTCTCCTCCTCTCTCACCTACTACAATAACACTACTAGAAAAGGGGGCTAAGGGACAAATAAAATGGGTATAGATATCATTTTCTCAATTTGTTGCTATTGGTGTTGATTTCATCCATATTAATCATCTGGGATATTGGTCAATTGCTTTGAGTCAATTAAACTAGAACTTTATACCTTCAGTAAGTGTAGTAGAAATTTGCAGTTGATATTGCTTTCAGGAACAAAGTTTGTGTATGAGTACCAGACTTACATGAATGATTATGAAACTGATCACATGTGATGACAGTGGATTTAGGAGGAAGTTGGGACAGTCCCTTCAAAGAAATTGGAACAAAACCACACACGTACACAATCTTAAACATTCAATTAGTTTGTCCAAAATGCAATAGGTACCCAATAATCACCAATCAAACATTCAAACCCAAGTGTAAACCTACATACCGCAAACCAGACACAGTAAAATAATCACCAATCAAACATTCAAACCCAAGTGTAAACCTACATACCGCAAACCAGACACAGTAAACCTCCCAACAAGATTTTTTTTTTTTTTTTTTTTTCACAGAGTCGCAAACTAACGAAACACACAAAGTCATCATCATTATCATGGATCACGATTCACAAACACATTCATCCATCAACATAAGCTAGCAGGCGGTAGTAGATCCAAGCTAGGACAGACTACATGTCCCTGACTTCAAACAGAGTCTGGTTCTTCACAACGATGTCGTACATGTGCATGGACTTGAACTTGTTGAAATCCTTGGGGAGAGAGAGAGATGAGGTGGACGGTGGAGCGCTTGTGGTACTGAAAGATATCTGGTTGAGAGAGATGGAGAGAACAGAAGTCGGTGTCACGGTGTGAGGGAGAGGAAGACGGCACATATTAGATCGGAGAGAAGAAAGGGAAAAAATAGGGTTAAGAGATAAAATCATGAAACTGAAAATAGAAAGATAAATTTTGTAATTAAGAAAATATACAAATATATAAGAGCTGAACTTAAACTTTGATGAAGTGGCTGTGCCACATAAGTTGCCACCTAAGGTGGGATCTAGTTGGTTTCCCAAAAGGTGATCCACCTAGCATTATTAAAAAAAAAAAAAAAAAACTATTGTTGGAGTGGGGGTTGGCGATAAAGGTATCATCCCCGTCCTTGACGTCATTCCCGAACTCTATTCCATCCCCAATCTATACTTCTCTTGTCTCCTCTTCCGATTTGTGTCAACGAATTTTGGACTTCTCGTCACTGTTAAATGATGGTTGCGACCAAAAGGTGATCCACCTAGCATTATTAAAAAAAAAAAAAAAAAAAAAACTATTGTTGGAGTGGGGGTTGGCGATAAAGGTATCATCCCCGTCCTTACGTCATTCCCGAACTCTATTCCATCCCCAATCTATACTTCTCTTGTCTCCTCTTCCGATTTGTGTCAACGAATTTTGGACTTCTCGTCACTGTTAAATGATGGTTGCGACCAAAAGGTGATCCACCTAGCATTATTAAAAAAAAAAAAAAAAAAAACTATTGTTGGAGTGGGGGTTGGCGATAAAGGTATCATCCCCGTCCTTGACGTCATTCCCGAACTCTATTCCATCCCCAATCTATACTTCTCTTGTCTCCTCTTCCGATTTGTGTCAACGAATTTTGGACTTCTCGTCACTGTTAAATGATGGTTGCGAGTCTGTCCCATATTATGGTCGAATACACAACGAGTACTCTACTCGATGGAAATTTGTGTATTATAGGATTGTCATCTCTACATTGTCTATTGGTCAGTTCAGATTTGTAAGAAAATTAGAGGTGGTAGTCAGATTGAGATGATACGAGCAAGGGGGTCGCCGCTATTGCAAGACCTTTCTTACATACTCATTCGGCGATTAACATAGAGGCTGAGGCGACGTGTAGGGCGGGTTTACTACTTGGTATTCATCAAGGTTGGTAGGACATTATTATTGAGAGCGACTCATCCATTTAGATTGTTGCTTTGAGGTGTGAGGAGAACAATTTCTCAAAGGTAAGTCGGGTATTTAATTATTGTAAGGAGTATATATCAAATTTTTTTTTTTTTTGTTGAGAATGAGTATATAAAGCCGAAATATTTTTTGTGAAGCGAATTGTGTAGCACATAGGCTTGCTCACCTTGCTAGTCACTCGATGATTGATAATGTTTGGTTAGATGAGACACCTACTATCATTCAGAATGTTGTCTACGAGGATTATTATGGTTATACTCTATCACTGGGTTCAGGTATTACGTCCCTTGCTACAAAACATTATTATTAATAAAATAAATGAATCCGAATATGGAGCAGAGCCTTCCAGTTAGGCTGGGTTCTAAATCACTACTAAAAAAAAAGACGCGTCTATTACCACCCCACAAACTACTTTACTTATCTCACATTCTCTTCACACCCCACTTATCTCTACTACTATAAAACCAAGACCTTAAAAGCTTCACCAAACTGTGAACTTCCATAATTACCCTTAATGAATCAACTAACACAAATAAAAACCAAGGGTTGTTATAGTAAAAGCAAAATAAAAATCAAAACAAATTATATAAATAAATAATCATAAAAACTACCGACTAGGAGGACTGAATAACTGTATAATACGGTAAACTTAATTAACCGCTCACGCTTATCTTTAGTTGATCGTGATTATATTTCCGTGTAAATATGCACGGGTAAAAGGCTAGTATATTTTTAATTGTAAGTCTACTTTGTTCACCTACTTACAATACCTAAAAATATCATTTTCTCAATTCTACTTTGTTCACTCTACATTCTCTTCTTACTCATTTGTAATAGAGTGTGGCTATTGAGACCTTCAAATTTGCTTAGTATACCTCTCATTCTCTCTACACCTCCTTTTTACTTTTCAATATAAACATTTTCTCACTAGACCTCATTTCAAATTCCTAACATAACCTTAGTTATTTATTGACATATATATCAATTAATTACTTACTTTAACTCTTATTCACTCAATAGACCCCTCATTCATTTTTTTTTTACATTTTTGTTTTTGAACATTCATTATCCCTAGCTACCTTCATTTTTTGATTTTTTTTTTCATGAACTATTCTATATATCTTTTTAACTTTTGTTTTTCTCTTTTGTACGTGTTATGTTTTCTCTGTTTTTTTTTATTTTAAATAATTTGATCTCTATTTTATACCTCATAATAAATTATTTTAATAAATATATATTTTTTATAATCAATATATATATATATATATATATATTGCAAAAATATTTATGCACCTTGCAAGTATATGCGTTCAACATGTATGATAATACAAAATTTTATGTCACATGATCGATATTTGATCATTGTTTTAGCTCTTATAAACTATATATATATATATATATATATATATATATATGCTTTAATAAAAAGAAATTAGAAAACGAAAATATATAAGAAAAATAATAAAGAATGTAATCAATTATTATTGAATTGGAAAGTCTAGAAAGAATAAATATAATATTTTATTTTGTATAATTATTATCCTTAATAGTCATTATGTATGAAGATATATATGTCATTTAATAATTCACAATAGAATGAAGTCTAGTGAGCAAATTTAGAGGTCCTAATAGCCGCACTCCACACAATATCAGACTATTTCAATAGACATTGAACTCAAAAAAGAAACAAAAATTGAAGAAAACAATAACATTAATATTATTTGTTCTGAAAGTATAAGTTCGAGATAAGTAAAATCACCAACAGAAGAAAAAAAAATCGAGTAAAGTGATAGACGAAGCATGAACAAAGAAAACAAGAGAAAAAAAAATACAATCAGTTCATCACCTCATCTTCAGGTTGCATGCTAGCGTCTACAGATTCCATAGAACGACCAAATATGATAAATTCTGGGTCATGGTTTATGAAGTACGTGTTCAACCAAAAGAAAAAGATAAAAAAGAAAAAAGAACTTGTAATTTGTAATTTGTTACAACTTATTGTCTCATACTGTAATTTTAGATCAAAGTATTTTTGTCTTTCAATAAATCAACAATGTGTGGGGTGAGCAAAATAGTTTACGGGGAGACAATAGACGCTCCCTTAAAATAAAAATCTGTAAACTGAATGGTAAATTTATTGTTAATATAGTAATTTTGATTCAAATAAATTCATATACGTACACAAGTGTATCATAAACATTATACCAAAAGCACCCCGTAAAAGAGGCTCCTATGAATGTTTTCTTCGCATATACTAGCTCCCGCCCATGCATGATATAATGTGGTATGGTGTTAGAGGCCAGCACCCACAAGTCGTGGAGGAATCCATGGGATATGTTTAGAAACCATAGGCAAAGATGAAAATCTCTGTGATATATCCGATATATCTCCCTCCGATATCTCCTTTTTTTTGTTTTTTTTTTTAAAGGATTGATATATTTAGAGCGGTAAATATCTTATCTTCCACCGTATATCTAATATTTCTCTAATACCGTCAAATATCTCCAATATTTAAAATATTTACGATACATGCATCTCCGATATATTAAAGAAATATTTGTAAAACTTTTGGGCATAAAGAAAATCATCTCCAAAAATATTCGAGAGAGAAGTGATTCCCTTGAGGTATATCCCAATGAAGAGTGAGGGTCTCGAGTGATTTTTAGGAGATGGGTATTTCCTTGGACGAATATCAGGTTGTGGAGTAAAGGACCAACGTGCGTCTTTTCAACCACCTTGAGTCTCTTTTTAGATGTAGATGAAGTTGATGTTTGTATTTTTATACTATTTATATGTAAATATAGTAAAATTCAGAAAACATTTTCTTCCTAATTTCTAATATTTTTCCCGGATATCCCCCGATATATCCGATATCTCTTTTTTTCAAAGTGTTGATAAATACACATGTACCGATATTTTATTATTTTAATCATTGACCATAGGTTATGTGAAACAATGTCTCCCGGCCAGTTCCTAGTATCGATTTACTCCCATTAATTTGTGGTATATATAAGAAATATTGTCATTACAAACTGACTCTAATTTTATCATAGCAAAGATAAATAAACACTAAGGTTGAACAAATGGTGGGTAACATAAAATATGCATTGCATTTAACAAACAGGGTTTTTGGGGTTTAGAAATGGTGTGGATCTTGGCTCTGTTGAGCTTAATGTCAACACAACAACCACTAATGGTGTCTTCTGAACACTTCTGGTCTTTTCTTGATTTGTTTTACCAGTTCTGGTCCAAAACCATTGAAATGATATGTGTAGAGCAGAATATAAGACAAGAATTAGGCAAAGAGAAGACTCTGTGAGATTCAGTTTAAGATTTAAATTTAGGGAATGGATTCTTCAATCTATTAGTTTCCAGAATGTCAATGGATGGTAGAAGGAATTCCAAATCTAGTTTTAAATTGTTAAAGAAATGTTGACTTCCTACTTCCTAGTAAGCACACATTAGATCTCCAGATGCTGTGCTCTTACAGTCTTGCTCGACAAATTTTTTAGAAGATGAAAATACAGAGGGAATGATAAAGTTTTTGACAATTGCTTAACTTGATAATTAGAAGCAATTAATCTTCCAGAAAGCTTGAATTAGGCACCTTAATTTGTTGTATTACCATCCACACCCGCACTTCTATTTAAAAGGAATGGTTTGCTTACATGCTTTTCTACCTAATTGGCAATTCAGGTTCTTTGAATACAAAGCCAATTTTTTCTTTGAACATGTATTTAGGCATACAAATTGAGAATTCCAAATTGGATCTACACACACACACATAATTAGGATAGCTTAAAGTTCAACGATGTTAATTATTATAAAGTTTGGGTTTGCAAATTCATCATAGTATTATATGTGGAATAACGTTGGTTTCAAGCAAGTCTACGTGCATGATGCATATAAGTGATTAGGCAGAAGGCATGACAGAGTGCAAATGTTTACTATGAATTAATCATAATGAGATCCACATTCTGATATGATAACATTATTGAAAGCGGTGTTGATGACCATTGATTATAGGCCAAATGGTTCTAATGTTCTATACAATATTAGACCAACCAGTCAGTATAAACTTCACTTGGGAAGTTTTAGCTCACCTATATTTTCTTTTCTAGGTTCTTAGAAAAGACAATTGAGTTAGAATTAGACTAGCCAGATCAGAAATTCAATTACGTTGATCCTTCTGGGACTCAGGGTCGTCCAGATTTTGGTTTGCCACCCTATGTTGGTGCTTGGTGGGTTGAAGATTTTGAAGATTTGGAGGATTGGAGTATGGGAATCACTTATTTGGTGATCAGCGGTGTAACCGGTGTTCGAGTTTTGGACGCTATAATATTTCCTTTTATCATCGTTGGGTTGGTCTGGCCGCAAAGGGTTTTAGTTTTTTTTTTTATCGGGTAAACAACTCAAATACCATAACTAGTTTTTCGTGAGTCTAACTCACAACCTCCCACTTACTAAGGCTATGCCACTAGATTAAATGGTACTTGACGGCCGTAAAGGTTATCACATAAATTATTTCCGAGTTTTGGATAAGTAATTAGTAAATAACTAAATGGGCTTACAAATAAAATAGATTATTCTAAAAAATTATATTTTAAAAATAGTATCATGATAAAAGTTTTAAGCCGTGGCTATTTTCAACACCCGCTCTAGCATAGTTCGTCGATTGGCTCGTTTGGGCCATAGTTCATGTCGGTTCTGATGTGTAAGTAAGTAGGAGGCGTAACACAACATTAAGCATGAATAGGCCTCATTTAAAAAACATATATGATTGGGTCGGGTCGATCCATTTGGCGTCTTTGAATCATAGATGTATTCTCTATCTCCGTCAGTGAACCGTAACATGTTAATTTACCAACATAACTAATACCGTGTAGATGTCATAAATACAAATCTGACTGACATGAGAAAGGATACAAATTTGTTGTCCACCCACCAAAGAACCAACCATTTTATTCTATTGGAAACCATGGTCAAGAAAGAGGACACATGTCAATAAAATTTTATGGTAGGCAAATAAGAATAGCAGGTGTTTTGGCCACGATCCTCAGCAGGGATAGAGAGGTAACTTAACAGTACCAAAAGTAAACAATGATTGCGGGCGTGCCACCGCGCGAGGCGCGAAACGAGAATGCGCGTGTGCTGGACTTCTAATCAAACGAAAGGGCTCCGGTGCCACCTCGCGGACGAGGGATTACGAGTAGTTCTCTTATTCGCTTGCAATCGATACTCACTGTGTGTAGCGAGAAGAGCAATTAACCGGGACAATAAACGAGGGCGAGACCGAACGGGCTCTGTAAGCTATGGCGAGATGCACTTTAGCATTTAGGGTTTCGAGAAGCTTGAAGAGTTGTTGAGTTGTATATGATTTGATTGTGTGTCTAAATGATCCTCGAACCTCCCTTTTATAGGGGCTCGTAGCTAGCTAGTAAAGATGTAACCACAATCCAATTCGGACTCAGCAATCAGAGTAACACAAGGACACGTCTCGCCAACGAACTGAGCAATTGGATGACACGTGTCCAATTAGATAGACTATGCCTAGGTCACAAGTGCTAACCCTGCATTATCGAAAACCTTGTAGTCTTCAGCGCGAACTCAAATAACAAGAGCTCCCTTACCCCGCGGGACACTACAGTCCTTGTAGGAAACCAACCCGCGCTCTTTAGCAGGCTTTATTTAAAAAAGGTCACAAGTATTGGCCTAAATGTTATCCAAAACTATTATATAGTTTTGGACCGAAATATCAACTGGGCTCAAACAGTCGGTAAATTTACTTCTTATGAGTTGTGATGTGAGTGTGAGTGTGAGTAAGAGAGAAGTTTTCCGTAAGAGGGAGTCACAGTGTAAGCCTGGTGGCAATTTCGGGTACTAATTTTTGTGCTTCCAACGACAAGATCATCAATATGATCAGTTCATTCACTCATGCATAGAGCAAAGATAGTAGTAGCCTAGTAACCAAAGTCTGTATTAGAGACTAAGAAAGAGGTTGAAGAAAAAAAAAAAAAAAAAAAAAAAAAAAAAACGAGAGATGGCTGGCTGGTTTGGTTTGTTTGTTTGCCAAAAAATAACCGCATGATTTTGTGAGATAATGACCCAGCAACATCAATCTCCATCTTTCCTCCACATAAGCCATCTCCTTAGCAATTAGACCCGACTGAACCCAGAACTTCAAACACTAGCATTACTTGAGCTGTCTTATCAAAATTATTGGACTAATTTTCCAGATTATATATAATTCTCCCACCGACACAAAACAAGACAATAACCTTGCAACTTGGGTGTTTTTTTTTTTTTTTTTTTTTTTTTTTCTCTCTTTAATCATGTCTATTGTCTGTTAATTAAATCCCAATGGCATTGCTCTTTCACCTCTTTAATTTCATACCAATGAAGATTACTGTCTATCTGAAGTGGGTTTGGCTGAGATGATCAGCCTTTGAACTCCATAAACAAAATACAATATAACAAATGAGCGGAAAAAAAACACAAGAAGATGCACTGAAACTGATCTGCAAATACAGAGGGTGATGTTTTTCATGAAGTGAAGAACCTCATAGTAATGCTCTTCTGAGAAGCTAAATGGAAGAAGATACCAAGTACCACAGCGGACATCCAACACTGAAGAATTGGGTTCCGAAAGGCTCGATGATGTAGTACTAGATTTTTTTCGATAAAAAATAACATTTGAAGCCATGACTCCTGTCATGGTTTTTTTTAGGATTGGAGGTTGGGCCTCTCTCTAATACACAAAAACATTTGTATCACGGACCTGCTGTCTGGGATTAGCATTTTTGGCAGCCAAAATCATTCATACTCCTTGAATTCACACCAGAACCCAGTTTCGCACAGGCGAGCAAGCAATATATGGTTAGAAGTGGAGTAACCTAGTAGAATCTCATAAATTCATTGACAAACACCATTCAGCAATATGGCTGGATAACATGCAAATGGAAATCCTTCACCTTCAAACTCTTTCTGCAGCCTTACATAGCAAGATATATAACCAGCAGAACTTGGCTTATAAAATCCGACTGACTAAAACAACTTTAGATTTAAAGATAAATAGACATTGGAAAGCCTATAGACAGCACTTGTGCAACTGTTTAATAGCTACTGTCACCACCACGGTAACTACCTCCGTAACCACCACCTTCACCCCCACGGTAACCACCGCTGGATGGTCGAGGACCAGTTCGTTCGTTAGCGACACTCACACGAATGCTTCGCCCATTTAAGTCCTGAAATTCAGGATATTCAGTGTTATAAATCATTAAAAAAGAAAAAAGAACACTTGGATCTTTATACAGGGTAAATTTCACACTCGAGGTGTCTAAAATTCAAATTCAAATTCTATTAGTCCTCAGACTTTTGAAGCTTTGGCATTAGTAAATGGGTTATATTTCTGTGTTCAAGCAGGGCTTTCGCATGTTGTTATTGAAGGGACATTGCTGCTATGAATGGAACAGGAGGACTTGAGCGTGGATGGAGGTATTATAGATGAAGCCAAGTTTTTATTGAGTTTTTTTTTCAGTCGTGTAGTTGGAGTTCTATTTCTAGAGCGTGTAATAATGCAGCACATCATGTTGCTAAAGAGGCTCTATCTCTATCTTTTCCTACTTTTTGGTGGTTGATGGAGCCGGTGTGGCTTTCGTCAATATTAGTAGCTGAAGCTAGCAATTAGTTTTTGTAAAGTTTGAAGTGCGGTACTCTTCCTCTCCGTCTGTGGAAGGTGTAATGAGGCCGCTTAATACTCCAGGTGATGTAGTTCTTTTCTCATGAATAAAATCTTTCATTTTTATCAAAAAAAAAAATTCTGACCTGGCCATCCATAGCGGTGAGGGCTGAATTGGCCGCTTCTTCATCAGCAAAGTTGACAAATCCAAATCCCCTAGACCTTCCAGTATCCCTATCCATGATAACTTTTGCTGCACAGAAAATATTCAATTGAGGATACATGTATATATAGTGGAGACAACCACCAAAACTGCAAGATATACCACTAGGCTCACTACATAAATGAAATTTTTAAAGACCAAAAGAATAGATGAAGGACAAACAAACAGAATTTTAGGACAGAAGCTTCGAATTAATGATTTATTCAGTTGGAAAAGCAAGAAAAGCCAATAGTATTATTACTCTCCTGCAATTACTAGTTTCTGAGAAAATGAAAGTTTTAAAAGAAAGCCAAGGAACTTTGATAGATCAGAAACTATCACTACAAGTAATCACACATCTTGAGGCATAGAGATACCACATACATAATCGTTTCAAGGATCCCATTATTATTTTCTTTCACAGATGCAGCCCAAGTAGGTAGCATAGAATAAAAGGCCAGAGAAACAACTCCAATTGCAGAAATATCCCTTGAAGAAAAGTTTCTAGATAAATCAAGTAGATCAACCTTAAATTGCTAGACTAAACCCCGACTTCAGTATCCATTATGCAAGTTGAAGCTCTATTTCTACCCAAACAAAGTATAGACTATGGCAGGGAGGTACACTAGATAAAACTAAAAAAAAAAACCCAAAATTATCAACGAAATAAACTGAAAGTACTCGTATACCATACAGTGAGCTATGAATCTCAGGTAACAAACCCAATGAACACTTACCATCAGTCACATCACCAAAGCCGGAAAATGCCTCCTTGAGAGAAGTGTCATCAGTGGAAAACGAAAGACCTAACACACCACAATATAACAATAGAACATCAATAATCAAATCAAAAGGTGTGGATTTAATTAAGTTAGCCTTTAACTAATATTTTACAGTGCATTCATACCTCCAATAAAAAGCTTGGAGGACATGTAACGAGCAGAGTTCAACATAGATGCCATTGGCGCTTGTCCATTCTGGGAAATGCCCTGCCTCAAAAGGCTCCCAACCTTGTTATAGAAAGCCATTTGGAAAGTGGATTGTTCTTGGGTCTGCTAAGAGCCTACACCAACACAACACCATCAATACAAAAACAAAAGCAGCAACAAGATTAATCTACGATTGTAAGCAGCAAACAGTAAATACAAAAGAAATCTCTTAAGCACATCAAACAACTCAAGCCTACACCAACACAACACCATCAATACAAAAACAAAAGCAGCAACAAGATTAATCTACGATTGTAAGCAGCAAACAGTAAATACAAAAGAAATCTCTTAAGCACATCAAACAACTCAAGCCTACAGCCAAATGAATTTAGACAGAAGTTATCTTGCACAAAGAGTTCTCATAATGACAACTCAAGCTACGATTGTAAGCAGCAAACAGTAAATACAAAAGCAATCTCTTAAGCACATCAAACAACTCAAGCCTACAGCCACATGAATTTAGACAGAAGTTATCTTGCACAAAGAGTTCTCATAATGACCACTCAAAAACAGTACCTCAGTAGCAAGGAATCTTATATATAATGCATCCAGAAGTAAGGGCACTTTAATAACAAGCAATCTTACACACCAAAATACATGACCAAATTATATAATAGTCTCCTTTTCGATTTTCTCTACAATAGAGACAATCTATGCATTTGAAGAAAGCCTACGACTCAGTGCTGGCAAAATTTACATTAGGTGTAAAGCTTAACCAGAAGAGAAAGAAAACAAGAGAAATTATTGAGCTCCACCGAACACAATTTTCACCAGTCTAAACAATAGCTCCTTATCAGTTTTTGAGTTATTTTTCTTTAATTTGAAAAACAATCTCCCAGTTTCTTTCTACTTTCCTGTAGCGGCTGAGAAGCATACAGATATTATATCAACACCCACCAACCACATAGAGTCACAGATCATCATCATTCAAAGAAGAACAACCAGAAAACACCAATATTCATATTCCCAGAAAAAACGATCAATCAAACAAGCAAAAGTAAAACACCAATATTCAGATGAAATAACCACGGATATGATTCTCGGACGACATAAGAAACTAGAGATGTAAGCGAGAGAACGAGGGTTTAAGAAAGGGTTTTACCTGAGAGAGAGAGAGAGACCGAGCGGCTAGGGTTTAAGCCAAAACCTAAGAGTTCGTGCAGTGAACGAAGTGAAATATCTTGTGGTTTTATAGGCTGGGGGAACTTGCCGGGTACAGTATTTTTTCTTTTCATTTTTCTTTTTTCTTTTGAGATATGTTATTTTAAAAGAAATAGAGAACATGCGCGACTGCGCTCAAACCTTGATAATTGAAACTGTCGAATACAATGAAAGACATGTAGCCTAAACCCATGTGGCTGCCCTCAAGCCTTGATAAATGAAACTGTTGAATATAAGGGGGGACATGTAGTTTAAACCCCTGATTACAAAGACCTGAAATAATTTTATAAATTCTTACAAACAAGTATTCAACTAGGCACCAACTAGAAAAAAATGTTTCAATGACTATTCTATTTGCATTAATATAACGGTGACATAACGGAAATATGACTCGACTACTGGGAAGCATAATTGTCAAAAACATTGCTTTTCTACTATGTTGTCGTCGGAAGATAAGTGTCACGACACTTAGCTTCACCCTTGCACTAGGCGGCAAAAACCATTTGACGAAGCAATGAACTCGTCACCTACCTAGAGCAGACAAGACATATTTAGTGCAAATACCGGCACGAAGCCCATCTAGTCCCACAAAATACCTGCAAGGACTTATTACACGCCAAATGCGCGACAATACTAAACTATTAAAATAAATAAAACTAAAAAGATATCTAACAAAACCAACCCAACTTAGAGCCCAAGAAAAAGGCCTAAGCCCAAGCCTTAACCGAGCAACCAGAAGTTGGTGTGTAATACTTTACAATGAAAATTCCACATAGACAACCTATCTACGACATTTCCTCGTGAATCCATGATGTCAAATTTCGGATAATTAGGTTGGTAGCCAACTCAGAAAAAAAAATTATGATGTCGAATCCAAGATACTAACTTGGAAGCATATCTCTTCATGGAATCGATTCATATTCATGTCAGCATTAAACCAAGACACACACAAAGTGAATTTCGACAAAAAAAAGAGAGTAAATATTCTAAAACACTTACAGAATTTTAAGAAAAAAAATAATATTGTTGAAGAGTATGTGAATGCGAGAATAAAATGTCTACTCATTCATTGATAGATTGGCCTTTATATAAGCATTACATAGAGAATCACTGTAAAATTCGGTCAAGACACATAATTAAGGATAGGAATGTAAATTCCTTCAACACTCCCCCTTGTGTCGCGTACCAGATTCATATGACGCATGAACGTTGCCTCGGTAAAAACCTTGTCAAGTAAAACAAAAACCTTTTGGGTAAAAACAAAAGACTTTGTCGAAAGGAAAAAAGAGCACAACGCGCCAACTACAACTTGAATGTAAAACATGTGACGTAGACTCCCCCTGATGTCTACACAATCAACTCCTCCTGATAATTAAATCAATTATGGAGTTCAGATAAACGACGCATACCAATACTTTGTACATGCTTCTCAAGAATAGATTTGGGTAGAGACTTGGTAAACAAATCTGCTACATTATCCTCAGAACTCACTTGGTTCACATGGATATTCAAAAGCTGTTGTTGTTGCTGATTGTAGAAGAACTTAGGCGAGATATGCTTAGTGTTATCACTCTTGATAAATCCCAACTTCATTTGTTCAATGCATGCCGCATTGTCTTCATAGATGCAAGTTAATGCTTCAGTGGTAGATGTCAATCCACTGGACTCTCGAATATGAGTTATTACAGAGCGAAGCCAAACACATTCTTTGACTGCTTCATGTAGTGCAATAATTTCTGAATGATTCGAGGAAGTAGCAACAAGGGTTTGCTTGGTAGATCTCCAAGAAATCGTCGTAGTTCCTATGATGAACACATAACCAGTTTGGGAACGTCCTTTGTGTGGGTCTGACAAATACCTAGCATTAGCAAAACCGACTAATACATCATTTAGTGTCTCAGCATAGGGGACAATGCCACATTGTGTAAATTTTGAGCTAGAATGAGCTTTGGAAGCTTGATTTTGGTTGGGAGCCAAAATCTGCTCAATTGCGGCATTGGAAGCCCTCGAGGACGTGTAGAGGCCATGTAGGGGCTCGGCTGCAACGCTGCACGCACAAGGGCGCGGCTGCTACACAGCAGCATCGGCAGATGCGCGCAGGGGCGTGGCAGACGCACTCAGGGGCGCGGCAGGGGCGCTCTGCACGCTGCCCACGTAGGCAGACTGTGGCAGGGGATCGGCAGGGGCGGGCTGGGCGCTGCCTTGCGCTGCCATGCAGCTGCCCGACATGGCAGGGGCCCTTAGGGGCTCGGCCAAACTGCCTGCAATGCAATCTTCAATTTAAACATCAACATTCATGTTCTCAACTACGATTTTATAAGGGAAAAACAAGCCCAAATCAATTGAACCCTTCAAGTACCTGAAGATGTGCTTAACACCAGTCCAATGCCGTTGCGTTGGCACAGAGCTAAACCTAGCTAACAAGTTTACTGAGAATGCAATGTCTAGTCTTGTGCATTGTGCCAAGTACAGGAGAGCTCCGATAGCGTTTAGGTACATAATTTTTGCTCCAAGGACTTCCTCATTCTCATCTTTAGGACGGAATGGGTCCTTTTTGATATCCAGACTTCGCGTGACCATGGGAGTCCCAAGTGGGTGAGCTTTGTTCATATTAAAGCGCCTGAGCATCTTTTGGACATAAGCTGACTGGTGAATCAATATTCCAGTCTCTCGATGCTCTAGTTTTAAGCCTAGGCAAAATCAAGTTTTCCCAAGATCTTTCATCTCAAACTCGGATTTCAAGTAGGTCACGGTCTTATCAATTTCTTTGAGATTACTGATGATGTTCATGTCATCAACATAGACGGTTACTATACCAAATCCGGTACTTATTCTTTTAATAAACACGCATGGGCAAAAATTGTCATTCTTATATCCCTTCCCAATCAAGTAGTCACTTAGACGATTATACCACATTCGTCCGGATTGTTTCAATCCATATAGTGAACGCCGCAATTTAATTGCAAAGGCACTCTGTGGCTTAGAGTCACTTGACTTGGGTAATGAAAGTCCATCAGGCACTTTCATATATATATATATATATATCTAAATCAAGATCCCCATAGAGATATGCAGTAACCACATCCATAAGCTGCATGCTCAGTTTTTCGGACACTACTAAACTGACTAAGTAGCGAAAGGTAATGACGTCCATAACGGGAGAATATGTCTCCTCGTAGTCAATTCCAGGGCGTTGAGAAAATCCTTACCCCACGAATCGCCCTTTATAGCACATGACTTCATGTTTCTCATTCCGTTTTCGAACAAAAACCCATATATGTCCAACAAGCTTCACATTCAGTGGGCATACCACTACCGGACCGAAAACTTGTCTTTTCGCTAGAGAGTCTAGTTCAGCCTGGATTGCTTCCTTCCATTTTGGCCAATCTACTCAACGTTGACATTCTGCAACGGAGCGTGGTTCAATCTCATCGTTGTCGATAATCACTTGAGCGACGGAATAAGCAAAAACATCATCAATAGTCATGGAACTTCTTTCCATCATACCGTGCGCATCGGTAAACATTAGTGAGATTTCTTTGTTCTCCAACATCAACATTGGATCCGAGGCGTCTCCCAGATACGCTAACATTGATTCTTGGACATAACTATAGTCAGAGACAATCTCATGTGAAGGATTCACAGTGTTGATGATGAGTGGATCATTTTGTGCCTTACTGCCACGCCTTTTGCGTGGTACAATATATACTGTACCAACAGGTCTCCCCCTCTTCCTGGTAGGAGCCGAGGCCGCGGCCACACCGCCACCATGAGCGTCCGGCACATCCAAGACGTCATTGCTGAGCCCGGGTGCGGCCGGTAAAGTCCCTCTTGTGGGGACTTCTAACCTTGCAGGAACATTTGCAGCAGGTATAATTGATTTTGTCACGATATCGGTAAATGAGTAAGGCATCGAATCTACAACTCTACCAAGATCGAGAATACACTGAACTTCTAAATCACTGTCAAAAGTGCGGGGATCATAACGAGATATAGTGGGGTCAGACCATGTTAATTCTCGACGTTCAATTGGAACAGAAACGGTCATGTCTCCCCCTAACGGCGGGAAGAATGTCTCGTCAAAGCGATAATCTCGGAATCTCGCAGTAAATAGATCTTTTATCAAAGGTTCTAAATAACGGACAATCGTAGGATGTTGATAGCCAACATAAATACCTAATCGTCTTTGAGGACCCATCTTAGTACGCAATGGAGGAGTAATAGGCACATAAACCGCGCAACCAAATATGCGTAAGTGTGAAATATCAGGCTCATATCCAGTTACCAACTGGTACGCACTAAATGGTTGGGTTGCAGTGGGTCTAAAACGAATAAGTGCAGTTGCATGCAAAATTGCATAACCCCATGTAGAAACAGGCAAGTTGGTGCGCATCACCAAGGCCTGTGCAATCAATTGTAAGCACTTAATTGTAGTTTCTGCAAGACCGTTTTGTGAATGCATATGGGGTACGGGATGTTCTACTTCACTCCCGATAGACATGCAATAGTCGTCAAAAGACTTAGACGTAAGCTCTCCAGCATTGTCCAATCGAATAGACTTGATTGGATGATCAGGGTGGTGAGCTCGAAGCTTAATAATTTGAGCTAAGAGTTTAGCAAATGCAACGTTTCTTGTGGATAGCAAAGCAACGTGTGACCAACGCGTTGATGCATCAACCAGAACCATAAAATATCGAAATGGTCTGCACTCTGGTTTGATAGGTCCACCAATATCACCTTGGATTCTTTGTAGGAATGAAATGTTTTGTTTAGAATCACTAGCAAAAGATGGTCTTGCATTCAATTTGGCTACTGAACAAGCTTTGCAAAACGAGCGGTGAGCCTTAAAGATAGCCATAGAGGCATTTGGAGTCTCGGCAATGGCCTTGGAGGCCGAGCCTATGGCAAGTGCATCATGCACGGCCGCATCCCTATTTCGGTGGAAGGAGGAGCTCCAACACGCTTCAGTGCTCGGAAAAATGGATGTCCATGTGAATTCTTGAGAATTCGGATCATCATGTCACGTTCGGGATGTCCCAAACGGTAATGTCAAAGCTTGTAAGAGTCAGAGTCGCAAAAACTGCTAGAAACAACATAGGATTCAATAATCCTCATGGTTGTCAGATACAACCCACTTGATTGACTCTTGAGCTTCTCTAAGATGCGTTTACGGCTGCAGTCATTAAAGGTAATAAACAAAAACTCTTGTCCATTCTTTTCGAACGTTTCCGGGTGAAATCCATTGGCATGAATGTCCCTAAATGATAGCAAGGTTCGATTACCCTTAGGCGCGTAAAGCGCGTCAGTGACATGGATCATTGTGCCATTTGGTAACAAGAACTACGCATTACCTCTACCATGAATCAAATGCGAGGAACCAATCATGGTTGTCACTGAGGATACGTGAGGTACAAAGTCCGTAAATAACAGCTTATTCCTTAGAATAGTGTGGGTAGTCCCACTGTCAGCTAGACACTCAATTTCGCCACTAGACATCTATACAAATATGTGAAATTAATTAGACTTGGATCAAGACAAGGCGAACACTCTAATTAAACATAGAGGGGTTAATCGGGAATTTAAACCAAGGGCCTGTCCGAGCATGGGACACGTTGTGGCGCGGTCAGGGGCGCAGCACGGCAGGGTCGCGCAGGTGCTTGTCCGTGGTTCGGTCGAGGCGCAATAGCGCACAGGGGTGCGGCAGGGGCACGGCCGGGGCTCATCCGAGGCTCAACGAAGCTCAGTGGCACCCAGCGACGCGCAGGAGCGGGGTAGGGACCCTGCTGCCGGCAGGGGCTCGCTAGGGGGGCGCTCCCGACACATACGTGCAGCATGTCTCAGCAGCTTGCGGCAGGGGCCCCTTAGGGGCTCACAACCGGCACTAGGGCTCGGCATGCTGCGGTAGGCGCCCTCTAGAGGATCAGGCAGCTGCCCAGCAACAGTGCCAATACACGGTAACTTTCTGCCTTGGTGTATTTTCGCCGATTTTTCGCAATTGTTCTCATGTTTTGCCATTCTTTATGCCATAAACACATGTGAATTTAGTATGTTTGCCATGTAATGAAGCATTTAGCTTTGTGCAATTCATACCAATCATAAGGGAATAAAATTCTCAATCCATTCAACACATTTGAACATAAAGGAGAGATTTTATTAATGTCAACTGAAAAAAAATACATAAAAGGATGTTTAATTCCATAAAAACTGGCTGAAAAGTCAAAAATAATTGTGGCTAAACAAGTTTCAAACAGAAAATAACAGAGAAAAAACATCTAATCAAAAGTGTTTAATCAAAATCCGCAGCATGCATGTGCGCAGGACTAGCCTTCTTCTTAGCTACGAAATCTGCTATGGTGAGATTGGTGGAAGGCTCAGCACCAATGTCATCTCTCCCAGTAAAGTTAGCTTCTTGAGCCAAATAATGTTTGTGTCTTCTATAGGTATCTCTAGCATCCTCGCTGGCACGACAATCTTCGTGCATATGGGCATTAGAGCCGCAATGAAAGCAAGGAAGACCATTGAGCTAAGTTGAATGCAATAGAAGTTGGCGGATGGTTTGCCATCCTGCCGGCAACGCTGGAAACTATACATCATGTACGTAATCAAAGCGGAGCTTCAAGTCGTCCAACAGTTCTTTGGGATCCATTATCAACATATATTGCATCTTCAATTCCTTATGGATATGGCGCCTCAGGAACATGAGGCCTTGGGCTTTGATCATCTCACTGGGAACCGCATCTGGGCCATCAGAAGGAAAAATAGTGGAAGTGAATCCTTTTCCGACGAACAATCGTGTAACATCGGATACCCATTGAAGGTAATTATTGCCTCGTACATCGAGGATCTCAAACTTAGGCCTTGGAGGCGCAGTCATCTACAAAAGACAAGGGGATTGGAATTAGTGAACCAATGATGTGGTCATAAAATCGATGCAAATAAAAGTAGGGGACGCGTAATCGCAGTCACAATCGATTTTTCCCTTATAGGCGACGCTCACAGCTGTCGCAGCGACGCGTAATCGCAGTTGTAAATATATGGTGACGCGTATGTCACAGTCACAAAGTTTAATAGAGGATGGGAGCCCCAACAAAACTCTCAAACCCTATTCCCCCCCCCCCCCCCAAAACCCAATCCCGTCATATAGAGGGGATATATAGAAATGCTACTAAGCCCGAACTATGAATTGAAATTCGGAAAGCAGTAACCATAATTAAAAATTTACCTCTGATGAGTTTGAGTTGATTGCAGGCTTCGACCGAGGGTTGGGAACCTTTCTGGCTTTCCTTGGAAGACAAGCAATCTTGAAATCTTTGGTTTCTAGAGGCTGCCGAGAGGATAAACAACTTTTCACCTACTTCTGCTTTGAGTTTAGAGCTGAATTTTTGACAGGAGGAGCACCACTGGAAGAGGAAGTTGCTATCCAAAAATCAGGTCGATCGGAGCAGGGGAAGGTGGTGAACCGGTGGTTGGAGGCGGCGGTGGTCTGGAAACTTCCGGCGGCCGGTTCTTGGGGTGAGACTGGTGGGGTTGGAACCGGGACATTGAGGGTTTTCTGTGGATATGATATTCCGGCCATGGACAGAGGAAAATCTGGTTGGAAATCGGGAAAAACCAAACGGGCAAATTAGGGTTTTCAAAAGTTTTAGGGTTTTTCGGGATGGTTGGCCTATTATCTCTTGGTTAGGACACCAAGTCTGATAACGTGTTGTAAAGTATGAGAATATGAGAATAAAATGTCTACTCATTCATTGATAAATTGACCTTTATATAAGCATTACATAGAGAATCCCTGTAAATCAGGGTTTGATATCTAACAGATATTCTAGTCTAATAAGGAGAAGATTCGGTTAAGACACATCATTAAGGATATGAATGTAAATTCCTTCAACAAATATATAATAATACAACTTTCTAACTGAAAATGTTGGGTCAGATAAAGATAAACTAATTGAATACTTGAGATCATAGGCCTTATCCTAGTCTCCATGTAATGTCAGTTAATATATCAAGGTCGTTTGTCTTTATGAGACCAAAAAAGAACTTTGTCTAAATCGTGGCTTTCCATTTACATGTATCATTACTATCAATCTATCATAGTTGACATATATACCGTACCGGGAACATTATGTGACATTTGTTCATATCTAATACTATTGGTCCAAGTGTTTTAATCTTATTTCTGATTGGTTTATTTATTTACCTCTACTTTTTTTTTCACCCCATGTTGGTCTCCACATGAAATTGAGTTATATGATTGACCGGGTACACCACATGGCAGTGTCACGTGGTGTTCCAGGTAAAAGGAATAATTACTCTCATAGATGTGTAGCTCCATGTGAGGCCTTCCCCAATGTGAGGCGCCCCAAGGGGAAGGCCTTGGTCGACTGCCCTAAGGGCGGCTCTGATCTCCCTAAACCCTAAGAATCATTGCCATCATTTTTTCCTCATACACATGAAGCCAATTAAGACCATGATAACCATGCATTCCAGATTTGCAGTTTCTTCTTCTAGCTACTAACCATAATCCTTCATTGTTGGAAAACCCAGAATCCCCCACCTTGGGTTGTAATCCCTTAAAAACCAAAACCCAGTTCCCAAACAAAGGACATTCCCAACTCCATAAGCAAGAGAGAAGATCAGTTGGCAAACAAAACGTTGAGGACTGAGTTAGAAAGGGGGGAATATGAGGGAGAGCATTCGAGGGAGTGATGAAGAGACACGTGTATGGACAGATTGAGAGTGTGATAGGTTGGGGTGGTGCCACCTGGTAACGCAGCAGCAGGCAGAGAGAGTGGTGAGGAGGAGAACCAACTCGCATGTGCTTGTGTGATACAAGTCGGCCTAATTTCACAGCCCCACCCCTTTTCACAGCGCGTGCTCTGCCAACACGCACATGGTCTGCTCGAAATGCCGATGTTTTAAAGTTTTTCTTTCTTTCTTTCAGTCAATCACTTCATCAAAAATATTTAGTGTAGTAAGCATTTTGTCGAACACTCGAACAATAGTACACATCGTAACTCATTTTTCCAAATAGTAAAAAGAGATGGTCTTGTAAATGAAAGAGTATATACAATTTTGTGTATAAAGAAATCATTCAGACAAAAACAAAACCATTAAACTTAGATCTCAATCCAGTTGTGTTGTATTTCTTGAACAATTATGAGTTTTAGGATCTATGAGACTTATTCTCTTTCCTTTCCTAGTCGAGGCAAAGACTGATGTCAATAACTTAAGCCTAAAGTCATAATTTCCTTGCATGAAAATGGTTGATTTGGGTAAAAACACAAAATAGTTCTAGACGATTTTTGAGAAAGCCTCAAGTAGTCAAGCAACATTGCCCTTAGTAAGCAAGAACACCGAGAGGATAGAAAGGCAAGTCCCCTATATGCTAGCTCCATCTAATAACCACCAAAGATACAAGGAATGAGCTCAGTATGTCACTAAAAATCTTAAAGTTTCAAGGTGCTTGTGAAATCTCATTGTAGCGAAGAGAGTTTTGATGAAGTTATTTTGTCCACCCAATTCTTATATACTAGCCTTTACCCGTGCATCTATGCACGGTGTCACAAAATCATCTAAAATTAAGGAGTAGTGACTTACGGTTATCTGTTTTCTCAAGTGGAATTGCAGTTTTTCAATCTTGTACTCTCACTATCTCTCTACGTTTATCTTTCATAATTATTTTTTTGCTATTTATTTTTATTTTTTTGTTTGTTTTCCTTTTTACTATAATTACCCCTGAATTCTAAGATCTCAGTTAACTTTATAAAGGTAATGTAGACAGAACACATTTTGTTGAATAGGGGCTAAACGGCCGCCCTCATGCCTTAACTATTAACGAAACCGCAGAATACAAAGGAGGACATAAAACCTAAACCCCGTATTGCATAAACATCCCGAAATAATATCAGGAGTTAACAATCCTATGCATCCTAACAAGCACCATTTAGCAAAGAGTGCATCATTGGCTACTTCATTTGCTTTACAATTTTGGCGACATACCGGAAAGACAGTGCTCATGAACGCTCGGCTTTATTGTAGTAGAGATGACAGTGAGAATAGAATCCATAACATTTACAACATTATAATAACTTACCAACATGCCACAGCTCACCAACTACTTGATTAATCTATTTTACGGTGGCTTCATACTCAATTCTTCAAAGTACAATATATACATGTATATTGCTACATTTTATTAGTGTCAAATATTCTCTAGATCAATGGACAAGCATTTTATGATGTGTTTACTTGCCTAAAAGGATTATGTAAATAAAAGAAAAAGTTCTTAGTTGTAACTTCCGTTACGTTGGTTAACACCCACATAATTGAGATACAATTAGATCTCATGTCCAAATCAATAACTTAATCCAGCCAAACCGAATTAAAGTTTATTCGTCAAATGTATATCATGAAAATCATTTCCGGTAGAGATAATACCAAGTAGTCAATAACACAATAACCTTTCTTGATGGGAGGTTTTTTTTGGTCAATAATTTTGATGGGAGGTAGAAATCTAGAATGCAAAATTTCTATCTTTCTTTGTCTATCTAGTGCCCCCCTCTCACAAATCTAATATGGGCTTTGAACCTTCCTTGCTCTCTTTCTTTCTTCATTTCTTTCCAATCTCTCAATTCTATCGCGTGTAAGCTCCGAACACCAAAAGAGCACAAAAGCCTCTCTACTGGAACACAACACACGAACAAAATACCCCTTCAGACACATAGAGAGAGCCTCAGACAGATTGCAGTAGAAGGAGGAAGAGGAGGCTCAGAGCAAGAAACCCACACATAGAAAACCAAGAAGAAGAATCCAGAATCAGCTTTATCTATCTATCTATCTATCTATCTATCTATCTAATCCCCCCATATTCATTTCTGTGCTATCCCCCTTCTCTCTCTCTTTTTATTACAGAGAAAGACAAAGAGAAGGAGAAAGAGAGAGAGATCTCCTTTGTCATCCTACATTGCCCACTTTGTAGTGGACAAGGTAATCTCCCTCTGGTCAAATTCTCCAATGCCCACAACTCAATTTTACACCTTTTGATCAATCACCCAATTGACTCCCTTAAAAGATTAAAATCCCATTAAAAAGTTTTCCTTTTTTCTTCGAATTTCGATTTTTCTTTGATTCTTTTGTGTTTTTGAGGAGTGTGGGATTAGGGTTTTGAACTATGCTCAACATCTTTTGTGTTTGCTGGATTGTTAGGGTTTTCGTTGGATCGTAACTTGGGGGACTCTCCTTCAATTCAATTCTGCTCCTGTTGGACTAAATTAGGGTTTGATCAGACTCACAGATTCGGGAGCCCTAGCCCGCATGAGCTCGATCTTTACCGGAAATGGAGCTCTGGATTTGGCATACCAACTCTGAGATTATTGCCTAGGAGTTATGGGAAGCATTGGGTTTTCTGAGCATGGAACAAGATTGCATATTACATGAGTGATCAGAGACTTGCCGAATCGGTGTTTCAGAGGACAAGGATTTCCGGGTTTTTGCTGCTTAAGACGAGCCTGATCTTCGGCCGGGGATGAATTTGGTGTTGGGTTTTGCTTGCAAGGAGGAGCTGATTGTGATTGCAGTGGCACACCAGGCAACACAGAGGATTAGATTGGAGTGGACCAATTTGGTTACTCATAGTGTTTGTTCGGGTTAACTTAGTTGGAGCAAGATTCTTGGCCGAAAAGAGCTGTTGGAGCTGTTAATTTATCAAGGTTTTACTGGTTTTTAGTTCAGTGTAGCTTCGCAGTTTTGGTTGAGTTGATTGTTTTGATGAGCCTTAGTTAATTTCGGTAGTATCTGCTTTATCCAACTTGTAAAAGGATCAAGGATTGGTTTCAGTTTCAGTGTGTATTGGATTGACAGAGGAGTTTTGATACTGGGTATGAATGTGGGGGCATGGTGCATGGACAGGAGCATAGTTGCTGGTTCGTTCCCTTCCTGGAACAGTGCTACTCGAACATAATTCTGGAACTTTCTTCTCGGGAAGGCACTGGTTTCTTGTATTGTGTGAGTCTGTGCAATGTCGCGCTGCTTTCCATTTCCACCACCAGGATATGAGAAAAAAGCTAGGACAGATGATGTGGACCTGCTAAAAAAGGTTAATCTGCTTTCCTTGTATGCATTTATATCTCTTGATTGGTATAGCATTCGTTACTGATAACGTTAGCAATGGAAAACGAAAAAAGGGAAAAGAAATAATCATTCATTAGGGGCACACATATGAATATAATTGCAGTCCACACCGATTTATTATTGCTCAATCATTTACATTGGACAATAAAAGTTTTGCTTGAACTTTGTGAATCTTTCAATATTTACTCGGTGCTGTAAAGATTCTGTGAACTTAGTGTTCTGTATGAAGATTGTTTGCTTGGTGCTGTAGTTTAGGAGTAGCTAAATTTTGAAATTCCAGGATAAAGATTTTAGGTGATAATTTAGTTGCCAGGGAAATCAATTGAAGGTTGGGCAAATCTGCTGAATATGTCATTTCTAATCGAGTACATCTATTTTGGATGTTTGTTACCTTTTCTGATGTTAGGAATGATCGGAATTAAGACCTAGTTGTCAGCTTTTGGTGGGGAGCTAATTGGCCATGGGGTTTCTAATAATAAGTGATCAGTGGATTGATTTTCTATATTGTTTATGTTGACTGGTCCCTGATAGTTAAAAGTGCTTTCTAAGGAATACCCGGACATTTTTGCTTTATAATTCATGACCGTCAGATTGGTTATAGTGTATAAGCTACTTCTTACGCAGTAGTTTTAGATTGGTACTAATTATGTGTCAGTTAAATCAATTTTCATCATAGTCATCTGGTCCTCACATGATTTCGGATGCTTAAGTTCCTTGTAAGGTACATATCTTGGGCTGGAGTTTCAGTATTGCTCATGGTAGAGCTTATACTGGTACATTGTTTAAAAGAGGAGGTTTGATCTGAGTCAACTGGTGCACCATGTGCTAAAAGGAAGCTGAAACTATATTCTCATTTGTTCCTTTATTTCCTTTTTAATGCTGTTATTAAAATCCGTTGTGATGTAAGATGAGTTTTGTATTTGATTGATGAGAAGTATTTTATTTTTGAGGGAAAAATCAGCAAAAAGCCTCTTACTATCTGGCAGGTTTGTTGTGGTAGTGTGTGGATGGCCCAAATAAATAGGTTATTCTGAAATTTAGGGGGTAGAAGTGGAGGGATTTGATCGGTTTACCTTGGCTTATGGGGTATATTGGCAGGGGGTGGTCTCTTTCGTTCCCTTATCTATATGCACTACTCAGGCTATTGTTGCACACTGAAGGATGTCTGGTTTTTTTTTTTTTTTTTCCCAAAAGATTTTTATTAAAATCCCTTAACCCACCCACCCTTCCAATGTCAATGAGATTTGAACCCATAACCTCAAGGATGTCAATTAGACTAGCTAACCAACCAGGTCAAGGGTGTATGCTACGCTGTTAAGTAGCTGGTTGTAGGGATCTAATTGCAGTGGACATGTTGACGTACTTGCACCTAGGTTTACAGCATAATATTGTTTTTGTGGGCTTGTAGCACCAGTTAATGAGTCATACTACCCCTACGGCAACACCTGTGGCCTCTTTTCTACCAGAATCAACTAAATTTTTTGCCTTTTTCATTGAAAAAAACATAGAGAATAAAAATAAATTAAAAGAGAGGTGTTAGTTTGAATGGTTTTCACAAAGGCTCTTTAGTGTCATATATGATTTCATGTTTTTGTTTGAGTATGGTTATGTGGTGTTAGCCATGGTAAGCTCAAATTATAAAAGTTTGGAAATAAGGAAATGGTTAGATACGTCTGTTATTGATAATACAGTAATTGGCTACACTTACTCTATTATTTTTTGCATTAACCAATTATCTGGTAAACCATTATTCTGATGACCAATGTTTGCATAAACTACTAAATTTTCGCAGATAAAGGGAAAATTGATGGTAACAGAAGTTCAGAATAGACATGTGCTATTGGAAACTTTGAATCATAGCAGGCAGTGTAAAACATTTATGATTTTCTTTTTCTATTAATTCTTCTAAATTTCCTGTTCTCCGTCCTGAATTGTTCTCTGAACTGATCATGTCAACTAAGCCTTTAAGCTTCTGACATTAAGAGGGTATCTGACTTACATTTTGCTTGCTCTGCCTTTTCTGGTGCCATCGCTTTTTATGCTTATAATTGACTTTGGAAAACCAAATTTTGGAATGCTCTAAATGTCTCTGTTCCCTCTGTAATTTGGGTCTTCTATTTTGTGACTCTTAATATCTTGATCTCATAAATTATGAGAAGCTCTGGCATCAAACATCTTAAATGTTACGTTCTTAGGTTCACTTTTCTTCATCTTCTTCTGTAATCCATGTATCTCTTAAACCTCTTCTTGTCGTTATCAATTAAAAAAAATTATATTAGTAGAATGAGTGCTATCTTCTTTAAGATTTTAGGTTCTGGAGGAACATGAATGATCAAGAAGTTGAGGATCTTATGTTTGTTACTAGATAAATTAGGTAGTGTGGTGCTGACCTCATCTAGGTTAGATAGGAGAAGATAGGTGCTGGAATCAATAGGGAGCTTTTCCTCTAAGTCTTGCTCTAGCACTTGATGGACAACCCTCCTCTTACTCAAATTACTCCATCTACTGCGATTTGGAATGCCTAAGCACCTCCTAAGGTATGAGTGTTAGCATGATTATTGTTCATGGGAAGACTTATACATGTGATATGCTTCAGCGGAGAAGTCATTCTCTGTCTTTCTCCTCATTGGCTAGTGATGTGCAAGTTGAAGCTGATATGTTCTTACACTGTCTAAGCTTTGGACCTCGGGTTACCTGTTTCATGAGGCACACGTTTATTGTTGAGGAAGAATATTTGGGTGTTGGGAAGATGTGGTATATTGGCTATTACTTGAGTGATAGGGATGGAAAGAAACAGAAGAGCTTAAGATGGCAGGGGGGAGCTGAGTAATGTTTGGGAGAGGATTCGTTATTAGCCTTCTCATGGGCTTCAGTTTCATGAGAGTTTAGGGATACTTTTTTTTTCTATAGAAATCCAAGTGTTGTTGTCTAGTATTTTTTTTTTCTTGTTGGCTGTGTGGCTTTCTTCATGTTTTCTCCATTCTGTGGATGTCATTTATATAAAATTTTATTACTAATGAGTTTGTATCCTATCATACCTATGAAGAAAGAAAATATATTTTGGGTCCACTTTGCATGCTGCCCCGGCTTTCGACTTTACCTTTCGTTTATTTGTTTGTTATCTAAATAAGGTAAAAAATAATTCGATGCACTTAGTAAAGTGTATGCTTTCGTTTATTGCATTTGGATTCCTTGTTATGTATGATGGGGATATTACAAAGAGTGGAGCCGATAACTGTTTACGGTGCTTCATGTCTCTTGGATTAAAAACCATAAGATCATTTTTGTTGTGCACTATGGATAGCTTGTCTATCACAAAATGAAGTTTTCTCTTCATGTATTTGGATTCCTTCGGCTCATGTGTCTTCCTTCTTACTGATGATCGCTATCTGATGATCCTTCTTTTGCTATTCAGTACTCCTTCAACTGTAAGATATTTTGATATTTTTCAATTTGCTTGTCTGGAACTGGGGTTTGGGTTTGATTGCATTATGGTATGCTTCTCCACTGTCTTACTCATGTCTTGCCGATGATGGTTTGGGTTTGACTGCGTTATGGTATGCTTCTCCACTGTCTTACTCATGTCTTGCCGATGATGGTTTGGGTTTGTCTTGCATTATGGTATGATCATCTTGGTTTTGAAATTTTATAGTCCGCCTAGTTGGTTTAATTATTTATAATATTTTTTTTTACTTGCTTGTTTTGAACTTTCTTGGGGTGCACTGTCTTCTTATGTCTCAATTCTGCACCTGCTTATGCAACTAGATTTTACATTCTGAAAGATGCACTTTGATTTGGAGAGGGAAATTTTGAAGCTGGTATGGTCTTTTTGTACTTTGCACTGTGCCTGTTTTGATAGTCTTTTTGCTAATTAAGTCCTAAGGCTTCCTTTATAAATGCATTATGGATTAATGTTATGTATTCAAATATCCTTTTGAGGCTGTGCTGGTAGAATATTATGGTTTCAGGGACTAGAATGACACTTACATGTCAGTAAATCTGTTACTTACACTGCTTAATGGCTATAACTAAGGATATAATGCAGGAGTTGATTATTTTTCTGTTCTTGTGAAAGATGCAACCTTTTGTTCTTTTTCTTTTCATTGTTTTTGGATTTATGGAATAATACAAGGATTGTTTGGGGAGAGCATTACTTCTCGGAAGGTGGAGGATTATTGATTTTAAATTCCCAAATACTCGAGAGTCATCACTAGGTTATATATTGTCCTGAAGAAGGGAATATTTTCACTTTGATGTTCAATTAGTTATAGTTCTTTCTTACTGGCCTTTCCACGGAGAAAACTCTTAGTTTTTATTTCTTTGTGAAAAATATGAACCTTGAATAATTCTTCAAGTGTATGTCCTTTTGTTTCTTATATGTGTTTGTAATTTATAGGAGAAGCAGAGAGAAAAGAAGCATAAGAAGGATAAGAAGGACAAAGAGAAAAGAGAAAAAGAGAAAAGTGAGAAAGACAGAGGTGATGGAAAACATCGGGAAAAGAAAGACAAGAAGGAAAAGAACAGAGACAAAAAGAAGGATAAGGATAAAGACACAGACAAAGTCAAAGATAAACCTGGTACTTCAGATGGAACTAGACTTCCAGGAAAAATTGAGAATCATGTTACAGAGAAAATCATTCATAAAGATGATAGAGACAAGAGAGATGCTAGCCATGTTGGAGGTTACAAGGCAGAAAAGTTTGGTCAGAACAGTCACCTGCCTGCGGAGAACAGGAATTCTGTATCAGTGGAGGTGGCTAAGAAGACTAAGGATGAGGCCAGAGGAAGCCAAGTTGGAGGTTACCAAGCTGAAAAGCTTGGCCAGAACAGTCACCTGCCTGCAGAGAGCAGGAATCCTATATCGGTGGAGGTGGCTCGGAAGACCAAGGATGGGGCCAGAGGAAGCCAATTTGGAGGTTACCAGGCAGAAAAGCTTGGCCAGAACAGTCACCTGCCTACGGAGAACAGGAATTCTGTATCAGTGGAGGTGGCTAGGAAGACTAAGGATGAGGCCAGAGGAATTAAGAACCAGTTCGTTGAGAAGATTACTAGTTCAGACCGCAAAAAAGATGAGGAGATGGTCAGATTTGTGGCCAAGGGAACTGGCATATTGGCCGAAGTTAAGGAAACTAGCAAGGACAAGAGAGTTGATATCCGAAAGCCTGATGTGCAAGAAGTCAGAGTTGCACCACGGGTTAGTGGAAGTGCAATGGTGCAGGTTCCTGGCGGACTGGTTCAGGTTCCTGGTGGAATGGTTCAAGCCAAAGTTCAAGGACTTTCCAAACCATTGGAGAGCAATGTTGAAAGAAAGACTGATGGAAAAGATAAGACGAAAGAGAAGGAAGGTGATGATAAACGAGGGGAAAAGCGTAAGGATAAAGATAGAGAGAAGAAAACCCAGGGGAAAGATAAGGATAGAGATAAAGAGAAGAAGAAGGAGGAGAAAGCAAAGAAGAAAAGTGCGTCGAAGACTGCCGAGCCAGATAAAGAGAAGAAAAAGGAAGACAAAGCAAACGGTTCTAAGCATGCAGAACCAGACAAATCTAGAGAAACCAATAAAGAGATTCCAATTGATTCCCAGTACAGCGAACCCTCCCAACCTCCGAAGGACAGCAACAAAACTGCCGATGCTGAGGGAAACCTTAAGAAACGAAAGGACTTAAAGACAAATGGAGTTTTGCACGGTGAGTGTTTTTTCATGATGTAAAGTATCATCATTGCAGCCAAATCAATGTTATATAGTTGTCTTACACAACTTGGCCATTTTTCCCTACAACTGAGGAAGGTTGTAGGTATACTGTTTTTACAGAATATCAGATTCTGTTATCTATTGTTTCCTTTTGACCCGAGTGGTATTATATTTCACTTGGTAACAGTGAACTGGCCATGCTCTAGACTCACTTTCGTGAAGCAGATTGAAATTTTGGTAAGTTTCTTCTAGCTGACTAATGATGCTTCCTTTTCTGATCTTACAGCCAATGAAATTAGGCCCAATAAATTGCTGCGACCCTCTTCTTCCTCTCATCCATTGACGCAAAATGGAAGGACATTGGAGCCTTGTCAAACGTTTATCCCATATGTTTCAGATAAGCAGGGAGGAGCCAACAGTGTTAAAGTAGACAGTAAGGAACGCAAGAAGAATGGCTTTACTGAAGCTAGACCGTCATCTGCTTCCCCTGCAAAGCCGCCTTCTACAGCTGCACAAGCTGATCCAATTGCTGAAGCATCAATGAGACCGCCCCATCCAGATTCCAGATTTTTAAGTGAGGTTTATACGGTTCCAAAAATGAATGAATTGTCTGATGACGATCAAGACTGGTTATTTGGTTGCAGTGAAACCAAATCAAAGAAGCCCAAGGTGGAATCTTCACAGGATGAGGAGACCGCACAAGTTTGGTCAGAAGCTCTGCGGATAGAGTCAGCTGATGTTTGTGCTTTGCCGTATGTGATTCCATATTAATCGGTTTCAAATGGGCATGCTTCACCTCCCAACTCCGTTGTCAGCAATTTGTTGGAAAGGCATCCAGTGCTTGGTAATGGATGTTTTTATCTGTCCTACCCGCATTCGCCTTTGATTGGCTGTTCCAGGGAGTATGACCGATGGCCTTGTTCCCAAACTGTCTTAACTTGCTAAGGTATCTGTCACAACTCAAGGCAAATGCTCCGGGACCAGGAGAGGGCTGTTTGGAATTGAAGAAAGGTTTTCCCCCACACAGCAGGTCACCACCAATTCATCAAAATGGAAAGTTTTCATAAGCGCGACAAGTGAAGGTTGCGTAGAAAGGGAGATATATAGGTTGTGCGATTTTTGTTTTTGATTCACTTGGGAGCTGCGAAGCTCTTTCTAATTGAGAATTTAAGGGAAACTAGATGTGGTCTTTGCAACTCCACCACAATTTTGATTTGTAACATAGAACTCTTATTTACAAGAAATGTAAGATAGAGGAAAAGTATAGTAGTTGCATTCTCCCATTGGCCTCAGGATTATCGTTCATACCCGGATATACATATCAGCTTTGCTTCCCGCAAGTATGACTACAACATTTAAGAACTGAGAAAGGGATGAGAATTTGCACACCTTCTGTAGATGGGATCCTAATTTGGATGCAAATAAGGTAGTTGATTACACTTCTCTAAGGGTGACTATAACTTAAATTTCTAAAGTTTAACTTTTCTAAAGTTATAGGGTAATGTTGGTTGAAACTCTTCTTTTGAATATAGTACAGATAATAGTGAAAATCACACAGGAGGTCTCTGGACCAAACTGGTCCAATTCAAGAGCTGGAAGGGAAAGCTGGTTGGACCAAATATGGTGTTCTATTGAACGGGTGGCATCAGCCGCGAAATTTGCTTTATGTTGTGCAGAGGAATGAGAGGATTATTATTCTTCATAAATTTTTCTGCAGGAGTAGCATGCCTCTGTATGAACGCATGCCTATGACACATAATAAAAGCTTGCCTATAATTAGGTGCTACTTGAATGCTCGATGTAGTTATACTATGGAATCTGCAGAAATTCAATCACAGATGCAGGAGACATTATGAGTAGATGACTGTTTCTAGCAAGGCAGATAAATAGTGTTCAAATCTCAATCTATCTATATAGAGAACTTACTCATGTGTTAGTTCTGTGAGTAAATTTTCAAAATAGTATATGTACTATCTTGATTCTTGAATGATGGAAACATATCGCTCAGAAAGAAGCAGAGGCCGTGTCAAGTGCATGCTGAAGCCAATAATAGATGGTACTTCTCATCCCTCAACAATATTTTCTCTCATCAGTCATAGCCAACAATAGTTTCTCTCAGTTACAGCTAGCAATTGAAGGAATCGGAATTAATATCAGAAAGGTCTCTCTGCCTCCAACAGTACTTTTCTCAACTACTAACAGCATATCTCCCAACCCTAGCTAATAATAGAATTGAAATTGATTTAGAAAGGTCATCAGATATGGACATATGGTCTTCCTCAACCCCCAACAATATTTTTTATAATGTAGTAGTTGCCGTCAAATAATTTTTTTTTTGTTTCAAGTTTTCAGACATTTGACATCCAAAAATCTTGTGTCAACCAATGGTTTTTATTTCATAAAATTTCGATATTCCCTTGAATATTTATCATCTGTCGTTTGACAATTAGTCGTCTGAAGTCTAATACTCGTCCAGGAAATGTTACAGTTTGTTTCTGGTGATCTTATTTGTGTGTCCTTTGCTCTTGTTTCTGCGCAAGTCATGGCAGTGTCTTGTTTGGTCTAAAACTGCCACTGTGTTGTGTACTTCTACTTCATATGTATATGTGCTCACTAAGTCTTTTTGTTGCAATTTGGTGATCTTATTTGTGTCCTTTGCTCTTGTTTCCGCCCAACTCACTGTAATGTCTTGTCTAAAACTGCCATTGTGTTGTAAATATGCTGCTCACTAAGTTCTACGGTTGCAATTCGAATGAAGAGAAAATTTCAGCACCGGTCGCTAAACTCTTGTGGCACGGTCAAAGTGATACCCACACTTACATAACTATCAATATAGTATCCAAACTTCATTTTCGCTACTGACGAAAGGCCGAAAGCTATTTTCCGTCACTGCACCGTCTGTTGCTGTCTTGCTGACGTGTCCCGCATGAGACCGACCAAAAATATTTATTGTCAACATATAACCACATCAAAAGTCCCCAAACTCTTTTGGAATGATCAATGTGATCCCATAATGAAATACTAGGTTTTCCATGTTCAAACTAGGGGTTTGTCTTGCTCCGGTGTCTACCTTGATAACATCGTGGTTTTGGTTACTTATGATTTGATGGACTATGGTTAGTTTACTTTGGTCGAAGTTAGGGTTTTGTATTTATAGCTCGTTTATGACGTAGCCAGAGATTATAGGTCGGTGAGCCGTGTTGCAAAGTAATTTTTAATTTTACATCAATGGATTGACGTCACCTTGATTATCATAAAAGAAAGTTAACAACATAAAAAAGACAAAAATATCGAGAAATTTCATTTCCATTCTTCCCTTCCGGTAAGAAAAACAAAGAAATTATTTTCAGTTCTGCGAACCAAACGAAGCCTAATTAATGAATTTCATACCTCAATGTAATTTTATATTCTTAGGTGCAACATCTCCCCGTTAGAGAGTGCTTTGGAATTTCTATTGTAATGTTGCATAATCAATGAAACAATTTCATTTCTTAAAAAAAGAAAAGAAAAGAATATATATATATATATATATATATATATATATATATATATATACAAGGCCATTCCACTAAGGGATCCATTTTTTTTGACATATATAAGGGATGGGGGATTACACCAACTTTTCGATCACAAAATCACATCTCCACCGTTCAATATGTAGTTCTATATGAGTAGATCACTTCTGCAAATTTTCAGAAAATTTGGTAATCGTTAAGGCATTCAAATCCCGGTAACTATGTAGAATCACGGTGGATCATATAAACAAGAGACAATCATGCACATGAGACTCAAGGACATATAGTGGTTCACCATGCCATCAGAGGACATGGCTACATCCACTTACGAATCAACTATCATGGCCAATAGACCTTTGGGGAGTGAGTAAAGATTCATCCATCTATATCTCTCTCATCCATCCTCTCCGGGATGGAGTGAGTTATCATTCCGAGAGTGTTAGAGAGAGCTTTCTACATATGGGAAGCCTTCTTTTTATAGCTAAGGAAGGTTCCCTCTTATTACATGTTTCCGATGTGGGACTAACTATACATATATCTTATCATGGTGTCTTCTTGTGGAGCTTGGATGAGCACCTTCCCGATATGGTACCAATGATCTTTCACCATGGCGAGGTAGGATATACATCATATCTACAAGCTTCTTGACTGGTCTATGGGGGGGGGAGGTAATTCCTAACTACCGACTACAATATATATATATATATATATATATATATATATATATATATATATATATATATATACAGAGCTTCTCAGCTGCGGACGTCCGCATTTATTCTTAAGGTGCAAATTTCCACTTTACACTCACTTTTCAATCGAATTTTCACATCTCCACCGTTTAGTATTTAGATACTAATATATAGATCATCTCTGCAAAATTTCAGCTAATTTGGTTATCATTAAGGCACTCAAAATTGCGTTTTTCTGTTATAAACATAAATGGTTCAAGTTCGACAGAATTATGTTCATCCATTGGTTAAATCGAGTTTGAGTACCTTAATGATAACCAAATTGGCTGAAATTTTGCAGAGATGATCTATACATTAGTATCTAAAGACTATACGGTAGATATGTGAAAATTAGATTGAAAAGTGAGTGTAAAGTGGAAATACGCACCGTAAGAATAAATGCGGACATCCGCAGCTGAGAAAATTTGTCCGCACCTGAGAAAATTTGTATATATATATATATATATACACACACACACGAAAACGATATGAAGCGAACGTCCGCACAGAAGAAAAAGTTCGGACGTCCCTCCGTTCTTCTCCGTCCGGTGCCGACGATGGTGCGTCTCCACCCGAGCGGACACCAGAGACGTCCCCGATCACTTTCTCTTCCCGGTGAGTTTGTCAAATTCCAATTTGCCGGTGAGATCGATCTTGTCTGACGTTTTGGGTGGTGGTTACTGCCCAGACTTTCAAATCGATCTAGCCGGCAAGAAAAAGTGATCAAAGATGTTGTTGGGATGCCGCTGGTGTCCGCTCGGGTGGATGAGCGTCGTCGTCGGCGCTGGACGGAGGAGAACGGAGGGACGTCCACACATTTTCTTCGGCGCGGACGTCCGCTTCATAGCGGGCCTGTATATATATATATATATATATATATATATATATATATATATATATATATATATATATACAGCCATTCTCAGCTGCGGACGTCCGCACCAATGATTTTGGTGCGGATTTTCATTTTTGCACCACTTTTCGATCGAATTGCCTCATCTCCACCGTCTAGTATCTAAATAATATTGTGTAGATCATCTCTGCAAAATTTCAGCCAATTTGGAATCGTTAAGGCCCTCAAAATGACGTGTTTCTGTTACAAACATGAACGGTTCATGTTTGACAGAATTCAGTCCGTCCATTGGTTTTTTGAGTTTGAGGGCCTTAACGATTACCAAATTGGCTGAAATTTTACAGAGATAATTTACACAATATTATCTAGATACTAGACGGTGGAGATGAAGAAATTCGATCGAAAAGTGGTGCAAAAATGAAAATCCGCACCAAAACCATTGGTGCGGACATCCGCAGCTGAGAAAAATCATATATATATATATATATATATACAGGGCCCTTCCACTAAGGGATCCCTTTTTTTGGTTTATATGAGGGATGAGGGATTACACCAACTTTTCGATTATATTTTTGAATCTCCACCGTTCAGTTTGTTGGTCCTTATATATAGATCAATTCTGTAAATTTTCAGCCAATTTGGTGATCGTTAAGGTGTCGAATAAGATTAAATCAATGAACGAACCAAATCTGCCAAACATGAACTGTTCATGCTTATAATTATAAATCGTAGTTTTAAATGCCTTAACGATTACCAAAATTTCTGAAAATTTGCAGAAGTGATCTACTCATATAGAACTACATATTGAATGGTGGAGATGTGATTTTGTGATCGAAAAGTTGGTGTAATCCACCATCCCTCATATATGTCAAAAAAAGGGATCCCTTAGTGGAAGGGCCCCTAAGAATAAATGCGGACGTCCGCACACACACACACACACACATAGCTTCTCAGCTGCGGACGTCCGCATTTATTCTTACTGTGCGGATTTTCACTTTACACTCACTTTACAATCGAATTTTCACATCTCCACCGTCTAGTATTTAGATACTAATGTATAGATCATCTCTGCAAAATTTTAGCCAATTTGGTTATCATTAAGGCACTCAAAACTGCGTTTTTCTGTTATAAACATGAACGGTTCAAGTTCGACAGAATTATGTTTATCAATTGGTTTAATCGAGTTTGAGTGAGTTAATGATAACCAAATTGGCTGAAATTTTTCAGAGATGATCTATATATTAGTATCTAAAGACTAGACGGTGGAAATGTGAAAATTCGATTGAAAAGTGAGTGTAAAGTAAAAATCTGCACCGTAAGAATAAATGCGGACATCCGCACCTGAGAAAATATGTATATATATATATATATATATATATATATATATATATAATATTAAATTTGGGTAAATTGAAAAGTACTATTTTCTAACCAAAAAAAAAAAGAATTCAAAACACAACGTAACACCAACCAACCAATACCATACTCTTCTCAAGCCGACAATTTAATCAATCAATGCATGCAGGCTTATCTGTCCTTCTGAACTAACCAAGTGATACCTCATGTGCAATAAAAGCCCATTAAATTATTCAACCGATCTTTGCTCGATACACCCTTATATAGTGTTGTCGCTCTTAGAAAGTGGAAACCACTACACTTCCAGCCTTGAGCACAACTCACTTTCCTACTTCTCCTTTCTCATTTCTCTACACCATGGTTTTAACCAAGGAAGACAGCTTGGTCTATGGCTTCAAGCTTTCCTCGGTTGGGTCGGGGAAGATTACGCCGGCGGATACGGTTCACGTGCCAAGTGGCATGGACTTGGCTATGAAGCTCCACTACCTAAGAGGAGTCTACTTCTTCAGTAGTGAGGCAGCCGAAGGGCTAAGCGTCCTGAAAATAAAGGAAACCATGTTCGTCTGGTTGATTGAACACTGGCGGGTGTTGGGCCGGTTCCGGAGGTCGGAATCCTCCGGACGGCCCTTTGTTAAGTGTAACGACTGCGGGGCGAGGTTCATTGAGGCTCAGTCTGATAAGACCCTTGAAGAATGGCTAGGGATGGACTCGTCTATCCACAAGCTGCTTGCTTCTAACCAAATCATTGGCCCTGAGTTGTTCTTCTCTCCTCCTGTTCTCTTCCAGGTACTTATGTTTTATGTTTAAGAACACAAAAGAAACAGAAACCCACTTTGTTCGTTCAAAGTCTTATAAAGTTACATTCCCACTAATTATAGGATAGTTCTGAGTTGAGTTCTGACTATATGCATGAAAACCAACTCGGGTTGTTTACTTTTTGCTGTTTCTGACCATTTGAAGAATGCTTTCACAGTTTGGGTAAAATGAAATATACTACTGATATTAGGATGGATCATATATAAGTACTCCAAAGTCACCAACCCTGTGGCGGTTCCATTAATATTGAGCACATGATGAATTGGACATGATATGAATTCTAGCCGTGGTTCTCGGTTCCATTAATATTGAGCACATGATGAATTGGACATGATATGAATTCCAGCCGTGGTTCTCGAAAAACTGATAAAAGTATATAGAAAATTTTAGTATACTAATATGGTGGTTCTCGAAAAACTGATAAAAGTATATAGAAAATTCTAGTATACCAATATGGTGCAGCATGCCTCACATTGATTGAAGAAGTAAATAAATAATCATGTAATAACCATTTACCCATTTAAAAACCCTCATATGTCATATAATTAGACATATTTGTAACAGGTATGCTATAGCATATGGTACGATAGAGTTACCCTAAACAACTGAAAATGAAGAGGTATTTTCTTCGGGTTGTTGTATTGTTCTCTAGTTCAATCATCCGATAAAAGCAATGTGAGAATAAGTATAATAGAGAGTTACTCGCGGTCGCGGTTTTGTTGTTGTTGTTTGTTTTTTACTGTCCGAAGAAAAAAGGTGATAGATAATTAGTTAATAACAGTCGCATCAGCATGGAAATTTAATTTGAACCCATTTTTTGCTAATTAAGTTGAGTTGATCAAATGCGGTTGTGCAGTGGACTCGTTTTAAGTGCGGAGGAGTGTCAATAGGGCTTAGCTGGTCCCATATTCTGGGAGATGCCATGGCTGCTTCAGAGTACTTCTTCAATGGCTTGAGTCGAACCATGACTGGTAAGGTGCCATCACCTTACCCGGAAACATCAAAACCAAATATTCAGAAACTCAAGCACCCTTCACCATTAGCCCTAAAAAAAGTGGATTCAGTTGGTGACCACTGGATCACACCCAACAACCACAAGATGGAAACATTCTCGTTCGTCCTCACTCCCACCCAGCTAAACAGCTTGGAGCTCAAGTTACTGGGTCAGAATCCAAACCCAGCTGAAGAAATCCCAACTTTCGAGCTCATTTGTGGTGTTATTTGGCAATGTGTGGCAAAAGTGAGACAAGGGTCGGAGCCGAAATTAGTCACAATCTGCACAAAAGGTACTAAACCTGCAGTTGCGGAATGCGGCAACAATCAGATTATAAGCACAGTCGAGGCTCCAGATGTTGCCGATATGGATCCGAAAAGTTTAGCAGCATTGCTGGCTAAACGCGAGAGTTACGAGGAAACACAGATAGGAGAACTGGTGGAGATCGAGAATGGAGCGTCGGATTACATTGTGTACGGGGCGAACTTGACATTTGTGAACTGGGAAGATGCAGACTTCTATGGGTTTGAAGCAGAGGGACATAAGCCAGTTTGTGTGAATTACAGCATACAAGGTGTTGGTGATGAAGGAGCTGTTTTGGTTCAGCCAGGGCCAAATGGTGAAGGAAGACTGGTGAATGTTATTTTCCCAGAGAAAGAAGTGTTGGGGTTGAAAGCTGAGTTGAGAAAGAATGATCTTATGCTTGAGATCAATTAGTGTGTGATTCTTCGGTGTTTCAAATGTTATGTGTGATGTTATTCCTGCTTAATAAGGTTTTATAGTTATGATAATGTAGCAAGTATATTAAGCTAATATAGTACTCTGTTTCTATCATTACAGTTGAGCGTCGGTCATTGCTTATTCAAGAAACTCAAGCTTAAAAAATCTGGGGTTCATGCAATAGGATGTGACGTAAAGGGTGTAGACTGATCCGTACAACATGTCTACCAGTAATTTGAGTTTAAGAGTGCATTATGATCTGTTCTCTTTTTTAGCGAATCATGAGTCTATTACATTTGATGTTTGATGTTAGGGAAACAATGCAGACACTGTCTGGCATTTCATTTCACGAATGTCACATCCCGACCCAACGTAAGTACTTAAAATGTTAGTACTGTGACGGTGTTAACTACCTGACAAAAGATTAAGGATGAAGGATTTATGAGTATTTAGGGTCCATAATGCACTTACTCTTTCTCCCTCTCTCATTTTTTTCCTTACCTCCATCATATGTCAAATTCAAATTTGACAAAACATAAATGACCATATTGGACATTGAGTCTAGCTGAGGGGTTCAGCCGGATGAGTGGTTGTGAGGATGACGACCCTGGGAGCTTGGAGATCCTAAAGGGAGCAGAAAGTGGCCAGACAATTTGAGGGTGGGGCTAAGGTCTTCTTGTCCTAGATTAGAGCATAGACAGCCTAATCAATGATTTGAGGTGGTGTCTCTGAAGCGGAGAGAGTTTGGGGGTGATGACCGTGCAGTGGCAACGTTGGAAGCCACTGTTATCATGTCGGATCTGTTCAGTCTTCTTCGGTTTAGGAGGCTGGCTTCAAATAATCTGGTGAAGGCCGACGTGTCTGGCCGACTGGAGGTAGAAGATAGTGGCGCGGCTGGTGGTGGTGTGAGGACTCAGGATGCCCAACTATGTTGTTGTGGACTATGCAATCTAAACCTCGGGCTTTTTAGGCCTGGTGATTTGTGGGTTTAGGCTTTAACGCTAAACCTGTACTATCTTTATGTCTTAATTTATTGTTTTTTTTTTCTTACTTTCAATGTTAGTGAGATGCAGCTTTAAGCGGTCAATAATACCTGATCATCATGGGTCTTGTGTCCGTCTATGCACCCTGTGTGTGTGTTATACAGAGGTAGGTGGCGCATTTTTTATTTTGACAAATGGTCATAATTTTATAATGACAGAGTGAAACCAATTTATCAAGTTTATCTGTTTATTATTTGACGGAAACATGGTAGGAAAACTTCATTAATAGACAATAAGATATGTAATCGTGTTATAAAGTACTGATTTTTCTATTATATTACAAATGTGACAAATTAAATAGAGTCACCGTTGTAACATCAACTACTAAGCTGAGTAAAACTCAACTCTCGTTTTTGCTCCGAGCATTTAGGAGAGGAAAACCCTTTTGCCCTAGCTTTTATATACCTAACTTTTTTTTTTTTTTTTGATAAGATATACCTAACGTTGTTTGCAGGGGCGGAACTAAATTGTTTGAGAGGGTCCAAATTGTAACTTTGTTCCATCATCCTGATCACATCACCAAATGTTTATTTCTTCTTACCATTGATTGAATCTAGGTTTGATTCTTTTGGTTAAACACAAGCTAACCGATTATAGTGAGGGATTCAAGCATAGGTTGATAAGATGGATGTAGGAATGGAGAATACATAAAGAAAGATTAAATAGAAATATGAAAGGTGTCCCAATATGGTATGCACAGATTAAGCTTTTGTGCAAACTTGACGTCAAACTCAATAAACTCAAAATTAATGGCAGGAGCCTGGACCCCCTCAGTCCTTGACCAATTTTTTTAATTTTTTTTTTTACAACGTTCTTCCATAAAAATAAGATAAAGGATAGGAACTATAAAGATGCTCCATATCTAAAAAGGTACAAACAGCAAACCGAAGATCCAACCCAACATAGAAAGGCTCATATTGAGACTAACGAAACAACAAATTAACCAATACACTGGAAAACAAAAGAGGCAACGAAATAGAGTGCAAAAAAAAAAAAGTCCTTAACCAAGTTTCGCTATTGGTCGTTCGGCCTCCCTCACCCTCACCATTTTCTCAATCTCTTCAGTCTCAACTCTGCCTACTCTGAATTCCTTCACCCTGTTACTATGGCCTCCATTGACGCGATAACCACAAATTTCGCGGCTTCACTGGCTCTAGCGTCAAGCGGCGCTGCTCTTGACCTTGGGAAGATCGGGGGCTGTCCTGGACGTCATTCTTCTCAATCATTTCTCCTTGATCGGCCTGTCATCTGTCGTCCAGTGGATCCGAATGAATTCATCTTCCACTTAAATTGCACTGGATCCTCTCGCACTTATTCCGCGTTCAGGAGAGAGGCGAAATACTTTTCCTTGCCCCTTTCGAGACTATTACTAAAGGTCCTCAAGTTAATGTCTTTTGTCGTAGGTATAAATGTGCAGATTTATAATGAAGCTTGTCGGTCATATAGTTTTGGGTGCTTGTACCTGACGACTAGCTAGGCATTATGTCCGCATGTGATGTAATGTTGCCTTCTAGCCATGAATTAGTTAATGAATTCTAAATTTCTCAAAAAAAAAAAATGTAGTCGCTTTTAGAGGAATATTTTGTAGATATTCTCGATATTATTTAAGGACTTCTTTATGTTTATTGTAATAAGTGGTTTAGGCTTCATACTTGTATCTGACAGTTCCATTAATGAAAACTAAAAGACACCGCACCAGCCCTTTATCTTAAAAGAAAAATACTAAGAATAGTAAATTACTATAAAGTTACTAACCAAATTTCAGTTTACAAATACATCATTTACACAATATCTTACACATTTAAAGACAAATATTAACAAATTAGGACAAACTAATATCCACATGTCATATGTCACTGCAATTTTACCAGAATACCCTTCACTACATATACTGTCGACGAGTAGCACAGTAGCACAATAGCACCCGATAAAAAGGTGCTATTATAATTTTTTCAGGCAATTCTCCGAAATCAAACAAAGCTGCTATTGTCGCGATAAGAGACCTTCATAAAGCTGCTACGCTATTAGAAACTTTCTGTTACTGACGACGAAAATACTAATGCTCCCGCGAATCTAAATGTCGACTTCTACTACCAATATGCCTGCTACTGCCTACGTTTCCTACTCATCCCACTCTTCTACTGCTTACTTCTGCTACTCAAGCCACTGCTATTGTCTCAACCAGTCTCCTCCATTTCAATGCATTACCTCAACCCAATCATATAGCTCCACTTTCAATGCATTGTCTTCGTCCGACCTCAACCTCCCATTGCTACTCAAACGCTCAACCCAATCATATACCCAAACCTGAACCCCCAAAATTCAGCGACAATTGAATTGATATTCTTTGAACAAGAATCGACTCATCTTCCTCCTCGACAGCGTTGATTGCTCATGTCGTCGGCCTCAGATCAGGTAGCTTTAGTAGCAGATTGGATTTTGACGGCGGTGGAGGACTGAGGAATATGTACAGTGAAACCGAAAAGGATCGGTGGAGTCGTCGTTGTCGAGGAAGAGCAGTCGTTGTCAAGGCGGAGCCGTCGTCGCCGAGGCAGAGATGTCGTTGTCGTCGATGCGGAGCCGTTGTCGAGCCTCGTTTATCGTCGACATTGAGGAGTCAGGCGTCGTCGGCGAGCGTTGTCCGTCGTATATGAGCGTCGTCGTCGAGCGTCTTCCGTCATCGAGATGGCTGCTTCGCTTCTTGCGTTGGTACGAGAGAGAGAGAGATAGGAACATAGAGAGAGGAAGATAAAGGAGATGGGGTGATAGAAGAAGATAAAGGACGAGGTGTGTGTTTTTTGATTTAGAGTTGGATATTTTAGTCATTTCATATCTACACTTCGGGTCAGGTCTGCTTTTATTAGTGTTGGGCTTGGTTTATGTCCTAATTTGTATAAGAAATATTGAATGTGAGTTTTTTATGTTTTTAAATTTCGTCAGTTCTTTATATGTAATTTTCTCTAATAAGAATAATAACCACTCCATTGAAGTTGCTCAAGATGGCTAAATCCGACTTTTTTTTACCATTAGCAGATTTGGGAGCCATAGTTCGTAACATGAAAATGAACAACTCAAATCTTAAAAACCGTTTTGGGGGAGGCGGATTGGTTTCTTGATACGAGCATAGTTTATTGCCAACTAACAAACCCATTCGTCCGAAAAAAAAAAAGAAAAGCTAACAAACCCTTTCCCTCATTCCAACAGTCGATAACCAAAACCAAATTTATATGAAATTGCATGCATCACCTACCAGCCACCTGCTGGGATCTGCATCTGCATGCCTTCCATTTCTGCATTATTATTCAACAGCTTGAAAGCTCAACTTGTGGTTACCCAAATGAATGATGGTGACCAGGATTATAAAATCACCCTCAGGCCTCAGATCTTGATGGTGAGCCAGGTGAGGTCCCTTGCATGTTTTGGGATTACTGATATTAAAATACAATGCATTCATTTTGTGTTAAATATTGTTGATGAGTCATTGATGGGGATGACTGGATCGCTATCTTGGTTTAGATAGTAACAAAGATGGAAATTGATTTGCAGACAAAACTGTGTCTCACAATGGAGGTTGATATGGACTTGTATTTTACGAAGTACTCGATCGGCTCTATCCAGTATCCACCTAGATCATCTGTGTCTCACATTGCTAGCATAAAGCACAATGCCGCCAATCAACTCTAAACCTCAAGCTTTCGGAATTTTAATGGTCTCATGTTTAAAACTAAGCATTATTGTTCTCGTTAAAGACGCTATATATAATTTACTCGCTCAAAGGTAAAGTCATGGTCAAGCGCTCATGACAACCTCGACCTAAAATCATGACGGAAGTAAATCACCTGTGCCAAAAAAACCAGTACCAACCCTATGTCACAAATAAAAATTTGACACATGTACAGTCACTTAACCCCCACTAACTCTGTTATCTTGCTTTTAATTAAGGGAAAATTTTAAGAACAGTACATGACAAACGGTCCACTCTCAATTTTGATGTTTGAAGTTTCAAAACAATCAAAATGGTACATGACGTTTAAAAGTTGGCACGTCTTTAGTACATGTCGTTAATAACACCGTTAACTTTATGTAATTTCTCATTTTTCAAAGAGTGGTTTCGGGTTTTCTCCATTCTCTCTTTCTTTATATTATGTTTTCTTTTTTTCTATTTATATTCCTTTTTTTTTGGGTGAATATTTTTTTTTCTATTTATATGCTTTTTTAATCTTGTAAGTACTCAAATCATATATTCTCAAAGATTTATTTAATCAAATCATCTTCCAACTTCCTCCCATAGTCCTACCTCGATTGCCATTTTTGTGTATGCTGGGTTTGAACGGAGACGAAAAAGAGAGACAACAATTTATTTATTTTTTGTTAGAAAGAAAACAATTTTTTTTCCTTTCTTATTTCCCTCTCCTTATTAATTGTTAATTTAATTATTAATTTTAATAATTTATTACTGTTAAATTAAAGAGTGACGGATTTGTCCCTCAAAATGTAACAGAACACACGTTAGATAACGGAGAATGTAACGGTATGTACATATTTTCGGTTGAGATTACAAGTTCATGTATCGTTATGATTGTTTTGAAACTTAAAACACTAAAATTAGGAGTGAATTATTTGTCATGTATTGTTCTTCAAATTTTCCCTTTATTTAAAGGATAAAAATAAAAAATATTATTTAACTGAATCAACTCCCTTCTCTTCAACCCAGAGTATTTGTTGCACACTTTCACCATCGGAAAAAACCCAACAGTCTTTTCCCTATCAAAAAACCCAACATTTGTCTTCTGGTTCTTCTTTAATTAATTTGGCTTAATCTAAAAACCCAGCATTCTTTTCTTCCTGGTTCTTGTTTAATTTAGCTTAATCCCTTTTATTCATCATCTTCGATCTAAACAAAGGCCCCGATGTCACTGAGGGAGAGTTAGTCGGTGTATGATCCGTCGCCAACGCGAGTGATACCGGTGACCGAATTATTGGTAGTTGAAGGAACAAAGGGTATTGGGTTAGAGGAATCCTTTCAACTTTGCATTGACAATCCTTAATTATTTAGTAAACCCAATTTGAGGATTATGAGTTTATGACAGCTAAGTGTATCTGGATTGAGGAAATGATTGATGAATTTATGGGTTTAAATTGGATTTGCTTTGAAAGGAAAGAGGAAGAACAAGGAGAGCAGAAAGAAGGGGACGGTGTTGGGTTTGTACATTGCAGAGGGTCATTGAAGAAGAGAATAACCTAGATAGATAGAGAAGAAGAGATTGAGATTTTAAAATTTTATCGATGGATAATACAGATAAATAGAACGTAACGGCGTACCACTTAGTTAAGTTAAAAGAACACGTGTCAAATTCTTATTTGTGGCACATGGTTGGCACTGGGCTATTGGTACATGTGATTTACTTCTAATGGTGATTACCTTGCATGAGAGAAACACAATGAATGAAGACGTTGCAAACTTACAGTTTACTCCCTTCAACGTAAGGTCAAGGTCAGCTGACTTCCTTAACCCTAAATAACGATCTCATTGTTTTTTTTTCTTCGATTTCATTAAAACAACAACAAAACAAAACAACAACGAAAAACCTCTAACAACACCCCTTCCTAGCTGATCCAAATGAAACGCTGGGGACACAAAAATGAGTAAGCAGTAAAACCAAACTAGGGGAGAGACAACAGTCAATCCTAGAGAAGCTAGTCTATCAGCCACGAAATTAGCCTCCTGGTGTATATGCCTAAAGAAACACTGTCGAAATTGACACGCCAACCATCTAATATCTTGTAAAATAGAATCGAGGCACCAAGGAGATGCAGCCTTGCCATTAATGCAGTCGATCAGTACCTTTGAGTCTCCCTCAACTAGAATCCACAGGATTTGTTGCAACCATGCTGTAAGAGGGTTACAATTTGCATCACGGAAAACAAAACCAATCGCAGCACGGTTATCTTGAACATAAGCATCAAAGTTAAGTTTCACAAAATCTCTATCAGGAGGATGTCATTTAAGCAATGACGCCATTGCTTGATATGAAGAGTAATATGAAGAAAATTTTTGACCCTTGGAAAGTGTTTTATGAAGAAAGTTTTACGAAGATGTTGTAATCTGTTTTTGTTCGATCAAGTTGTGCTTCAGTGATTGTACTTTCCCATACAATAATTGAGTCGCATAAAATATGTATTTCATACGTTCACGGGACGTACATTTTATATTTACGTATTGTCTGACGTAATTCTGTGGTATTCTTTTCATGCTTATATAATATGATATTTAGGCTCTATATATCCCATTATATTACACTAATCAAACCTTGAAGGCAACTGCGTCGAGCCTTCTTAAAATATAAAATAAAAAATGAACTCAAAAGTGCATAATTTATTTTATGTTTTTTTTAGCTGGGAGGCTCATTCTTACGCCCGGATTTTATATTAAATAAAAACAAGATAAATTACATAGTTCGAAAAAGAAACAATACGATACAGAAACTAAGAAAAGAGAATAGGGTATTCCCATCTCTTTTACGTTTTTTTTAATAGTTTATTTATGTTTATTTCTTTTTTTTAAATTCTCACCTAATAATTCTCAATAGGTCCAAAATATCTATTATACCCCCTCATTTCCTCTTGTTTATTTAATTAATTATTTTCTTTACGTAGGAGAAGCTAAGATTCGATCAAGAGTTTGGTAGTACAAGAGGAAGAAGAGGTAAGTAGAAAAAATAAAAAATAAAGAATATATTTTATTTAAAAGAAAAAGAGGAAGTAAGGGGTATAATAGGCATTATGGACCTATTAGGTGAGAAAATGAAATGATAAGGAGTAAACAGTTTAATTTAGAAGGCGACAGACTGAACTGTTTTATGGAGCAAAATTCAGGAAGTAGCTAGTATCTATGAGTTCTTCGGATTGGAAAAATTTGAACCGCATGTGGTCGAGAGTCTATGTCTGGAACCCTCACACCTGTTTTCGAATCCCGCCAACGTTGATTAAAGTTAAATCTTCTATTTTCAAATCTCGCCAACGTTGATTAAAGTTAAATCTCAATCTATTCTTGATAGTTAGGGGGTGGAAGCACTTTGACCTAGTCCTCAGACACGGTTAATCTCTGTGACTAGAAATTTTTTGACAAAACCGTGTAGTTTCGATCAAAAATAAATAATTCAAAGTTCCAAACCAAACTTATATAACTCCTGAAGAAAATAGAAAATCGTGCGGTTTCACCATGAAGAAAATCAAAAACGTATATGCGACTTTGTCAAAACAAACCCTATCTTTTATGCGTACAAGTCTTGAACTAGTGTTTGATTAATAAAAAAAATAAAAAATAAAAATCTTGAACTAGTTGCACAAATTATCAGGAGCCTAGAATAGATCAATACTTCAAAAGTTAACCAATTATGTCACGCTTGAAACACAAGTTGGAAAGTTGTTGGTTTGAAGCTAATCCATACAGCACAAAAATCTCAGACAAACTAGAGTGAAATACACAATTTTCCATCAGTCTCCGACCTTCATTGCCATCCCCTTTGAATTTGGCAGCATAATTACTGATCCAAATATAGTATCTTCTACATATGAAACTATAGACGTCAAGAACAAGCTTTCAAAGTTTCCTATTAAATCCATCACAGAATAATGTAGTTAAGAAGTTAGGAGACGAGCTCCTTATGTGTTCCTCCAGCATTTCAGAACAGAAGTTTCATTCCACCTTCACTAATATTTACCACAAATTTGTAAGCAACTTGAACCCAGCTAGAACAATAATTCTCACTTCTGATCGATTACGCTTCTAGACCATACCAAAGCACTAAAGCTTGTGTAAAGATCGAGTCAAATTGCAACAACGTTTGCACGAGTAACAAAGAGAAAATGGGTTAAAACTAAGTGGAAATTAACCAAGTATCTAACAAAACTTTATGTACACTACATCCCTTGCCCATAGTTATAGTTGTCAAGAGCGGAAACGCAACTTTACAATTTTCTATTCGAACATCTGGTCGAGCATATTATTAGCACTTTCTTTACCTGGTAGTGGCAATTTTAACTAGATTGCAGCTTCAGTTTCCTCTTTAAGACCAACCATAACTATGAGGCAAGGTATGTTCATAATACATTATATACATTTTATCCCTAGATATAAAGATAACCTATTCATACTTCATCAGACAGTCCCTCTCTTTGCCTGCGCATTCTAGCTCCCCATGACATGTTTTGTCGATCATCCTTGTATGAGCTTCTTCTCTTCAGCTCAGACAGCTGGCTTTGCCAGTGATTCTTCCGGTCACCTTTTACTTCCATGCCCTGAAAGTATGACAACTCCGATTAAAACTTGATCCAAAGAATCAATCCCCACATAACCAGAATTAATCCACTACAGGAGTCAGCTAAACAAATCTTATAAATTCATAGAGACAAAGCTCCATTCCTCATGGGTTTGGCAATATTTGCCTCACATAACATATAACCACTAGTACATTAATTTGGATTTCAATCAAGTTATTTGGCACCACTTGGCTGAATATACATAAAGCATCTAAAGGAACTTGGCTGCTGCTTGACCAACTGACCAAGTCCCAGGTGAATTCTTCATATCTATTTTCTCCCATACAGTCAATAACCTGTTTCTTTATTATTTATAAAAATCATTCCTTCAACTTATTCTTCTCCAACCCAATTCAGCACAGAAACATTTAACAGAACAAAATTGTATCTTTTAAATTCCCCAGTTCCATATCTTTTATTGAATAAAATCTCAGTTTATTTATAGAATAAGGCGGTATCCTCGAAGCTTCTTAGACCAAGAGACTAATCCAAAACGCTTTCTCTCTTTCCCTCTGGACACCAAGAATAGCTTGGGATTCAAACTTCAATCAAGATTTGCTGGATTCAAACCTAAATGTTAGAGTTCCATAGTCCATACTACCTCTTACCAACTCTCTTACCAACATAGAAGACCACATGTGGGGGTTTTTTTCCACAGAAAACCACATGTGGTGGTTAAAATTAAAGTGTTTCTTATGAATAAAGGATAAAAACAACATAATTGTACAGAAATTGCACGAACCCAGATTGAAGCTAACCCAAAAACAGAAACTGACACTAAAACACACATGTTCTGCTCAAAAACTACAAAAATTTCCCAACTTGAAAAATAAAAAATATCTGAAAAACCCAGATAAATTCTAAAATCCAATACCAGAAAAACAAAAGAAATCTCTACTACTATAAAGCCGGCAGGCCCTCAAAAACTTCCCCAAATTATGAACTTTCATAATTACCTTTAATGAATCAACTAACACAGATAAAAAAGGTGTTACAGTAAAACCAAAATAAAAATAAAAACAAATTAAATAAATAAATAATCATAAAAACTAGGACGATATAATACGGTAAACTTAATTAACCGTATTTACACGGTAAAAGGCTAGTAATAATTAATTACCTCCTCATATTGATATCTCCTTGCAGAGAAAGCAAGGTGAAGACCCCTAGCCATGTCCTGATCGTACATAGCCCTCCTCCTCGAGTCCGACAAAGTCTCATACGCCTCCTGAACCCGAATAAACTTCTCGGTATACTCCTCGACCCGACCCGGCGGCGACACGTCAGGGTGGTACTTCCTCGCCAGCTGTTTATACGCCTGCTTGATCTCCTTTATCGATCCAGACTCGGGTATCCCCAGCAGCTCGTAAAACGACAGCTCCTTCTCCTCCGCCGTCACCGCATCGTTCATCGTGGCCGCCTTGGCCTTAATGGAGCCGAACCGGGTCCGGGACGAGAACACAGGGAGAGAACTGGGTTTCGGGTCGGGTGCGGGTCGGGCGGCGGAGATGGGGGTGACGTAGAGGCGGGAATCGGCTCCCGGGATGGTCAGGCTGTAGGTTTGCATCGGTTCTCGATCTGGGTTTCGGTTTGTTGGGGTTAAAAGATGGAAAGAAATTAATGTTGGGATTGGAGTCGGGAAGGGAAAGATGGGGGGAGTCGAGAAGAGTGGAGAGGAAATGTGTATAAAAGACGAAAGGATTTGAGAAAGGGATTGGATTTAATGAAAGGACATCTGTGGAGAGGATTTGATCGGGTATTGGGTTACAGTTGAGCCGAAACATTATATATATAGCTATTGGGTTACAGTCGGAAGGGGTGATTTCGTACTTCTACTTCCTCACGTGACAGGTGGGTCTTAATTTCTTGCTTTTTGTGTTTTGCCACGAATCTATGGACTTCACTGGTTTTATTGCCGATCTTAAGTTTTATTGCAGTCACCTTTTTTAGTTATAAGTTTTTGGGATTTTAACATAACTATCTAGTTAAGGACTTTCTCATTAATCGTTTATTACACCTATTTTCTAATTATATTTTTTTATCTCAATCATTCAGTTTTTAGTCTATATAAGTAGATCATTTATACAAATTTTTAGCTAAATTAGTGATCGTTAAAGGATCGAATTAAATAAAATCAAGGGACGATCCAAATCTGTCAAACAGAAGCTGCTCAAGTTTATAATTGGTAAATCACATTTATGAATGCCTTAACAATTTTTAATTTTGATGAAAATTTGTAGAGATGATCTACTCATATATATCTAAAAACTAAACGGTCGAGATGTGAATACGTGATCGAAAAATGGGTGAAAACGAAGAAGTCCCATAGCGGTCCTAGTTAGAACCACTCCCATAGGTTTTCAAAAAAGAAAAATTGGAGGGAAATTGGAATAATTTCATATAACAATCATAGAACGATTGATACATGAGTAACCCGATGCATTGAAAAATACAACAATACACTATGAATTGAAAAAAACAACCTCAAAATTACAGTCCAAAAATGTAGACATTTAACCGACTAGACAACGAATGTAAAGTAACCTCTAAACCTATACAACCCTAAAGCAAAGCAACTGATCTGACCTATTGGTTTACGTTTCGCTTCATCAAACCAATGAAACAACTTCAATCTAGGGATCCTATAAGGTGGAGGTGTCACTCCCATGAAAATCCAAAAGAAGCCCAGTCCACCTAAGAAAAAAGAGAGCCAGGGGTAGTCTAAAGGCCTAGAACCCGCAGCCCACATAGTTCTAGCCCAGCAGAGCCTAGGCCCAAAAACCTAGCCCTCTCTCTACAAACCCTGCGAACCCGACCGGAGGTGGACGTCCGTTGGAGCCTTTGAACGTCAGTCAATCCGGTGGTCTTCCTGACAACGCCATCCTGTCCACGCCGCACTAGGTACTCTTCCGAACTAAAATCAGCGCCGCAATCCGCTTCCCAAGGCTTTGCTTCTACCTCTGCAAAAAAACATTCTCTGGAAACTGAAACTGATGACGAGAGAGGACTAGCCCACCGCCACCTCTACTCAGCTCAAAATCCGGATCTCTATCCCTCATCTTGCCTCCGCTGCGAGTGTCGTTACCGATGGAGTAGACCTTCGCTGGAGATTAGAGGGGGACCATGGATCCTTGCCGCTTTCGTTGATAGACCGACTCCAAAGCAGCATTCTTCTTCACAGAACCACCCGGAGACGCAAACCACGACCAGACTCTAGCCAAACAGAGCACGAATCGCTATGGTCTCTCTCAAAATCACGACGCCTAGACGCCGCTTGATCACCACGCGCAAGCAGAATCCCAAGTCACCGCCGCCCTCCTACACGAAACCATAGGTTTCGGTCTGTTTTCTCAAGCTCCGGAAAAGACGGAGCGAGTCTTGAAATACGTAACTAATGGCGTGCGTATCTATAGGTTTTCAAAATTAACTAATTTTTTTAACTTTAAATTAGGTTTTATTTTAGCCGATTTTTATAATAACTAAATTTGACACTTCTCATTTTACGATCTACGCTCCATATTTTCTATTTTGATTGAAATGTTTATTAAGAGACAATCTACACTCCTCATTTCCTTTTTGGGTTGAAGAATAAATTTCAATTTCCTTCTTTTCTATTTTAGGTTTCGTTTTAATGTTTGATTTGATATCTAATTTTTTTTTTATAGTAATAAATCATTTATATAAATGAAAGCCATAATGATCAGATTACATTGAGCACCAAGATTACAATAGTGTCATTACATTAGACATATGCAGAGGATAAAACTAGTCACACACAATATACTAGAGAAACATAAAACCAGAGCCAACATGCTTAATTGCGATACTTTAAGTTCTATGAGACAATCTCGCTGTATCTAGCTTGCACAGTCTGCAGACCTATCAATGCATTCTTACTGAAATTTGTTTTTGCCCTTTGGGTCAGGGCTTGAAGGAGTGCATTTGAAAGTAGGCCCACCAACCCGATTCCAAAACAGATCTTTTTTGGGCTTGAGTTCAAATCTAGGCCCAAACAAACGAGCTCATGTCCAAACCCTACTAATTTCACGTTGCCCATCGTTGCTTGCATCACCATCCCCGACGGCGGCTAAAAATGGAGCAACCACCAGGGCCTTTAACCAGTTCTTCAACGCCATGATCAGACTCTGTTCGACGAGTGCATGGTACGTGCCTCTTCCGGTAGAAACTAGGTTGTTAGTCTCATTTTTCAGAAAGACCAGTGGTCATAAAGCCATCATTTTGTACTTATTCCCATATCCGACCACCGTTGAAAACCTTGCATCTGCCAGCATTTTCCAACTTTCTGTCAAACCCTTAATCGTCGTAGCCAAACGCCACCACCACTGGGGTTCTTGAGTCTTTATGATTGAGATCCGATCAGAATTGGTATGGAGGAAATTTTGATAAATTGTCCCTGAAAGACTTTCATCATTGATTGCTGAACCAGGCCAGCGAGAGGCAAATGACTGAACTTTGCTTAGTAGTGACGACGTGCATCCTTGATGGAGTTCCAAGCCGCGATGGTTGGGATTCGTGAAGGGTCGAAACCTTAGAGAGAAAGAGAGGCAGAGCATCTCTCTTAGGAGTAGAGAATTTCCAAACACCCTTTTTTGTTAGTTAAGGTCTTTCTAATTATTTTATTTTGGTCAGTTTGCTACCCTATATATTCAAAATTAGCAAATTTATTACTATGTTTTATTTTAACCAATTTTCTACCCAAGTTTTCACTTAAATGTTAATTTGCTTTCCTAGGTTTTCATTATTAGCTAATTTGCAACCTTAGGTTTTATTTAACAAATATATTACTCAATCTACTATTCTATGTTTTATTTCAGCCACATTTTACCCAAGGTTTCAATTAAATGTTTATTTGCCACCCTAGGTTATATTAGCCAATTTGCGACCCTATGTTTTATTTAACCAATTTGCTATCATTCTATTTTTTTCTTTTTAGAAAAGTGATTTTAGGATTAAATTCATTTTACCTTTCAGTCTCCAATCTCGTAATTTTAAAAATTTACCCCATGAAGTTTTCCATTTTTATAAATCATGCCAAATTGCTGAAATTACGTCTAATTTGGACATAAATTTTGATTTTATAACTCACTTTAAGAGCTAAAATAGATGAATAAATCAATTTTTAGAACCCTTTTTCTAAGATTTCATGCTAGCATTTAAAGTCCAAATTAGACGGAAATTCATCGATTGGGCATGAATTATGAAAAATTAAAAACTTTAGGGGGTAAATTTTCAAAATTAAGAATATGGGGACTGAAATGATGTTAACCTTAAACCTCATGAGTGTAAACTTAAATTAATCCTAAATATATTCAGTTGGCATAAAAGCCATTCTACCAACTAATGCTAGGTCAAGCAAGAGCATGCTCCAATAGAACGATCAAGAGCATAACTCATTCTTTAAACTACAACTAAAAGATCAAAGAAATTCAATAAAACTACGTCCAAAAAAGCGGAGACCTACATTAGAAAGCAAATAACCTATACAAGCTGAACAAAGAACCTAAAACATCGACATAAGGCCTAGAGACGCTTATGGTGTACCTGTCCGCCAATGTAGAAGGAACTCTCTGTTAACTTGCATAGGGATCTTTGTTCTTCGCCAAGAGAAACTACTTCCCAATTGCTTCTGAACCTTCTTCGGTCTCCGATGTCCCCGAATATGATGCCATGGACTCCATAACAGAGGCTTGGGACACTTTCTTGTTTCTTCTTTGATACTTCCAGAGCCCCATCCATGCCAACAACAAACCCTAGGTCCTCCGGTCCAAGTTCAAAAAGGATTACTTCCAAGCTGTGTTTGCTCTCATCTGACTCCTTATCCTTTCTACGACGATGTATCTCTACAATTTTCACTGAAGAAGGAAACTCCGACACCTCCTTGATTTGCACAGTGCGCTTCGAAATGGAAATAGAGTAAAGAGTAAAGGTATGAGAGGAGAAGTAAGGTTTAGTTAGTTAAGAGTTCGCTCGAAACACCATAGCTGGTGTGGTCGTAGTTGGGGATGTCATCATCGTCGCATTGGTTTCTTCCTCTTCTTGCTCATGGGGACAAGGAAGTCCATCATGATCGATCAAATGCCTACTCTACAATAACCCAGTAATGTTTCATTGTTGTACTGCACTAAAATGACATCAATCGAAGAAACCCTAATTCTGATTTCCAGCCGAAGTGGTGTTAGTTTTCACTTACACCATAAACACTTATATATATAGGATTTTTCTCAGCTGCGGACGTCCGCACCAATGATTTTGGTGCCGATTTTCATTTTTGCACCACTTTTCGATCGAATTTCCTCATCTCCACCGTCTAGTATCCAGATAATATTGTGTAGATCATCTCTGCAAAATTTCAGCCAATTTGGTAATCGTTAAGGCCCTCAAACTCGAAAAACCAATGGACGGACTGAATTCTGTCAAACATGAACCGTTCATGTTTGTAACAGAAAGACGTCATTTTGAGGATTTTAACGATTATCAAATTGGCTGAAATTTTGCAAAGATGATCTACACAATATTATCTAGATACTAGACGGTGGAGATAAGGAAATTCGATCGAAAAGTGGTGCAAAAATAAAAATCCGTACCAAAACCATTAATGCGGACGTCCGCAGCTGAGAAGGGCTGTGTGTGTGTGTATATATATATATATATATATATATATATATATATCAAATATAGATCAAATGTATCTATATATGTATATATCGTAATAACTTGATTGAATAGTGTTCACATCCATCTTGATCTTCTTCTAGATCCACTCAGATTTCTTTTTATTCATGGAAGAAACTGTCAGTAACTACCCTTTGTCTTAATCCATATCTTGTTCTAATGATTCTACTTTTAAATTCAAATTTAAACTCTAACAGATGTCCAACTTACATGTATGAAATAGTCAATGGATCACTATAAAAGCTCTCACGTTCTTCACATGGATCTATAAAAGTTGATCCTGTTAATGCCTTAGTCAATGGATCTGCCAATTGCTCCCTTGTCCAATTTTAATCACTGCTACTTCATGATCTCTCTTACATTTTCTCTCACTGAAAAGCACTTCACATCTATATTTCTAAAAGCATATGTCCTTTTGTTGTTCTTTGAAAAGAACACAGCTGCTGCATTGTCAATTTGTCACAATAAAGCACCATTGGTCTTTCAATTGAGTCTACCACATTCATTCTAGCAATAAAATTTCTCAACCACAGGGCATGTGCTATGCTTCAAAAATGACAACATATTCTGCTTGGAAAATGTGAAATCAAATTTGTTGCTACTGGGATAAAGATTTACTTTCATGTTTTTTTTTTTTTAGAAGAAGATTTACTTTCATATTGCTTGCTAGTGCATATCGGCAGATTCAATTTCAAATTGTTTACTTGCATGGAGGTTGCTGTGTATTGCATAGGATTTTTGAAGTGTTTGAATTGAAAATATGAATCTTGTGTTGAAACTTCTAAGATGTCTCAAGCTTTTATTTATGCTTTTTGCTTTATTTATCTTCGTTTTCGGGAAGAATGAAGTTGCAAGATTTTCAGAAACCTAAACCACTGGAGTTCAGTAATTCTAAGTCAATTGGTCGAAATCACCTATTCTTCATCATCACATGGTTACAAAAGAGATGATTAGAAAACGAAAAGTTGCCATCCGTACATTATTTTTTATGGAATGAAATTGTCATCTGAATTTGATCAAGTACTTATTAAAGAAGGGTGAAAACTACGGAACTATATAAAACTTCATACATCAACCACGAGATTTAAACACCTAGATAATCTTACACTAATGACAGCTGCAAGCATGCATTAGCAAATAATGTTGAAAATGATGTGTGTTTTAGATGAGCCCAAATTGGAACTAGTACAAGGTGTCAACCAAATAACCATCATCAATATCATGAAATAAGGGTATGAAATAATTAGTGATGACCCTTTTTGTTCATGAAAAGGCAGGGGACTTGCTACTTGTTCTTAGTTTATATGTTTTACAATTAGTTGATAGGAATCATCAAAGCTAAACTCCAAGAAATTAAGCCAGTACGTACTTCTAAAGATTGTTCCTGATCACGTCTCTTGATTAAATTAGTCTCAAGAGTCAAGATTTCGTGAACAATAGAAGTTATATGTAACCCCCTTCATTTCTTTTGTTTATGATTTTATGGCTCGTGAAAGGTGCAAAACAAGAGCAATCAACATCTCCAAACTCCAATAATGGTTTCATTACCTGCTTTGGGGAGAAATACGGTTGCACTTTTCTATTGAAAAGATACCTTACAAATTAATGGAGGATCAACATATGCTCACTCCGTGAAAGGAAAAACAAAGTAATCCGCCAGACTAATGCTGCAGGTTTAGTAACAGTGACTGGCGTACACAACTGCAACTTCGCAATACAAATGTCAAACAGAGAATACATGCTAATGATGTTATCAGGAAGACTGGCGTATACAATTGCAAGTTTGCAACGTCAAGCACTGGGAAGTTTGAGTGTTTGACGGTTTCTTTTTTCGGCTAAATTCGACCTGTCACACTACCAAACCATACCAAGCCTTCAACCGTTTGCTTATGACTGATCTTGTGGGCGCCGACTACCTCTTAATCTTTTCCAATGGACCAGCAGCCTGCACCCTACCGCTACCGCTGCAAATCTCAGACGAATCAGCCACTAGAGTTGTAGGTTCTCATTTATTGTTTTCTAGTTACCTTCTTTCTTGGGCCCTTTCCGGCCTCCTAAAACCCCAAAGAATTTTTTTGCCAGAAGCCACAAAAGCAGCTCTGCTCGGCAACTCCAATGAAGAAAATAAATGGTTTCAACCTTTCTAATAGTTTAGCAATGATCTGCATGTTAGCTGAATACGCAATATTCTTATTGTCTGTCAGATTTCTAAGACCTACAAGTAATCACTTAGGTAGAGTGATGCCGTAGTCATTCGGTTATACCAAGAAAATACCATAAGAAATCCAAATCTGGACATTCCCGAACACTAATCACATGTATTCCATGATAAGTTGCAAGCACAGAAGTTAAGGTCAACGTCTGTCTTACAATACATGCCAAACAAGAATAAAATGCATTTCCAACTAGAAACCAGTTCTCTCCTAAAGAGCCCTCTCTAACCAGTGAATTATTCTCTGAAAAGAAAAAGAAAAAAACCGAATCATATATAGATCGGAGACAGTCAGAAGATAAACACGGACAATCAATAGATCCCCAAGTTGAGACCCAAAAGGCAGCAGCAGTCAGACCATCCAGAGCTCAGCCTAAAGAAATAGGGGGAAGGAAATGAAGCGCAAGCAAAAGGAAAAAAGAAATAAAAAATGCTTCAGCTATCATCAAGAGCCACTCTTAGACAACTTATACAAAGAGTAATAGGATTTCCATGTTTTCTAGCAAGCAAGAGTAGATAGAACTCAAAGCATAAAAGCAGCTATGACAGACAAGTTAAACAGACGAATGATTCCACTGCTCAATCCTACTATCAAAGGGTGGGATATGGGCACAAAGCCAACACTTAATTGTTTGGTTTACTGGAAGTTTCAATACCAACAATACAACTATATATGAACTGAACGTATAAACCAGACAGATGCCATATCAAGAAATGGAACTCAATCTTGAAATTTTATTTATTACCTGCTAAAATCAATATTTCCAATTCACCACGAATTTTAAGTAAAGATGGTAAATCAGGTGATCTGCTCATGCCAAAATAAGTTGCAAGTTTGACACAATTCATTCCAGCAACGCCCAATATCACTCGAACTTAGAAGTAGCTTTACCCAACCAGAACCAGTCCTAGGGAGAAGAAGAGGAGAACAAAAGAGAAAACCAAAAAGAAAAAAGAAAAAAGAAAGAAAGATGTGGAAGGAGTAAGACACCAATTTATAACATTAGGGCAATTTACTTCTGTTCATTTAATCTATTCTCAACCAAGAATCCTATAACTTTCAGAACTTGAACAGATGCTTGACAGCATAAGCTCACTATACAGAATTATCAATATCTGTGACTCCATACCTTCATGTGAAAATGAACCCTGCCAAACTGAATCTCAGAAAGCTCCAACCAAAATCACCATGAATAACCTGCACGAGTTTGAGACATAACAGGCCCACCATACCATCAAACATAGATAAAAATGGACCTCTGACCAAGCATATCAACACACACCAAGGACAGATAAGGCTTCTCAAAGAAAAAGAATATGTCACGACTAGTGTAAGATCAGACACCGTCCCAATCTAGAAAAAAAGATTTGGAATTGATAAGGAATATCTTGTTGAAAAAACAAGTGTGCACCAACTTAACAAGAGCAAAATATTCAAACATAAATTGTAGCAATATTTATCAAACAAAGTTGAGTAATTCAATGCTAATATAGAGGTAAATGATCCAACATACATCAATCTGTTAAAGAAGCTCACTACAAACACTGGACGGATGATTGCAGAACACTCTTGAAATACATAAACCATATCCACATCAGCTCAGAGACCGACACGAGGACCTGCAACAAGATAAACAAAGAAAGAGTATACTTATGAAGAGGCACACAACAATAGAAACACTAAGCAATCTTCCAAGAAAAAGCGCCCGTCTTATTTGAAGCAGCAGCCAATTCCCCAGACTGTTCGAGCTTCTCGAATTGTCCCTCGTATTATGCTGGAGTCTCTATCATAACAGCCAAACTCATACGCATCTACAGTGAGAGATAGTCTTGATCCCAGAGCCCCCTGCTCTCCATTCATACATTCACAAGTTTCCCTCTTCTGCACTGGGGTCATCAGAAAACATATCCGCCTTAGACGTCAAAGAGCTTCTATCCCGAGACTTCATCTTGTTGTAATCCTTCCTGGAGCCTGCTCTGTAAACATCATCCTCGTTAGCTGACTTGTCATGATCGCTGTGATATTCCAGACCTGTAGGGGCAGCAAAAAATCAATACTCAGCTACTCCCAACAATCAAAACTTCAGAATCAGTATCTATCACATTTGTTAAAATTACCAGATTTTCCAAGATTTTCATGTCTACTCAATTCATCTCTACAAGTTTGTAGCGCAGGGCCTCCTTCACTGTCAACATCATAGACACCCCGACCGTCTAGCGTACCCAGCGATCCATTCAATGCAAAGTCCTCTTTATTTGAAATGACCATCTGATCATTACTTTTCTTGGTTGAATAATTCATGAGAAAACCTGATTCCTCATTGCCATCTTCATAATGCTTTAGTTCATCATCACCATTCTCATCTCTTTCAGACCTTTGATGTTTGCCTTCAGAAGATTCTGACCTAGAGCGTCGCCTCCTCTGCTTAGAATCATTTTCATCTGAACTTCTTGGGGATAACCTACTTCCTCTATGACGCTCACGTTCTAGTGATATTGATCTGGATCTTCTTCTCCTATGCCGCTTTGCTTTTTCATTTCTACTTTTATCTGCTCTATCATTGAGGTGCTGCTTTCCTTCAGCAGATTTTGACCTTGACCGCCTTCTGTGCTTCAATTTGTGTTCATCAAGTCTTCTTGGGGATGACTCCCCTCTGCTGTCAAGCTTAGGTTCCAAAGATGATGACCTGGACCTTGACCTCCATTGCCTTCTATCACGACGCTTGGATTTTTTATCCCTACCTCCATCCACCTCCTTCGAGTGACGCCTCCCTTCCACAGATTTTGACCTTGAATGTCTTCTATCACGATGTTTTGATTTTTCATCTCTCAGTTCACTAGTTTTCTCATCAGAGTGACGCTTGCTTTCCAAAGATTTTGACCTGGACCGCCTTCCACTACGGTGTTTTAGTTTACGATCTCTAGTTTCATCCGCGCCGCGTGGCTTTACTTCCACAGATTTTGACCTAGACCGCCTCCGGTGTTTGGATTTGTTTTCATCCAGACTTCTTGGAGATGACCGCTTTCTATGGCGCTTACCTTCCACTGAAACTGACCTGGATCGCCTTCTTTCTCGATGCTTTGATGTTTCATAGCGGGTTTCATCTTTTTTGTCATTTAAGAGATTTTTATCCTCTGGAGAATTGGACCTAGAACGTTTTCTGTGCTTGGATTTGTCTTCATCGCCTCTTGGAGATAACTTACTCCCCGTATGATGACCTGGTGATCTAGATGCATCACGGGTCGCTCTACGTGGAGAACGTTCTCGTCGATGTTTGGGTGATGACGAATCAACTCGATGTGATTTTCTTCGAGGAGAAACACTCCTACTCCTTCTCCTTGAGGCATATGACTGAAAATCATCTGAATCCCGCCTTCTACCTCTGTCACTGCCATTCCTAAAATCTCTGTATGACCGCCGGCCATTGTCATAGATTGAATGATGGCGTGACCTGAACGGGGATCTGGATCTACGTCCTCTTGCATAGCGAGGTGGAGGAGAGTAAGAGGGAGACTTCCACCTACGGCGATAGTTGATAGGTGATCTTGATCTCGATTTTGACCTTGCACGAGGTGAAGGAGACCTATCAAAAAAGAAAATGATTAGTAAAATAAGTGCTTTAATAAAAACAAGGAAGCACTCTTATCCAATAAAATATATACCAATGAAAAATGAAAACTAAAATGTTGTTGAATAAAACAGCATATGTTTATAAACTTGAAAAAATGCATGACACGGTTCAAGTCAGACTCTAGATGGCGATAAGTTTCTGCAATATATAAATATTTCTTATGGAAGTAAGACATGTAAAGGCAGTTTACAAGTCATCATTTCATACCAATGTAACATACCTAGTTTTCTCTTTTGTTTCAGTCTCTTCAATTTCCACTCCATCAGCTTTTAGTTTCTTACTTATTTCTGCTGCTCTGGCTGCAGCTAACTCTGTTGCTGTCTTCATGGTTGCAGCTCGGTTAGCTGCCTGTTGGGCAGTCATAGTTTGCTGCATAAGCAAAGCCTGCTGGAACTGCATCTGTTGCATTGCAACAGCTTGTTGCATCACCATGGGCAAAGATGACGAAGCCATCTGAGAATTCATAGCAGATTTCTGAGGAAGTGATTTTGCCATCTCAACATTCAAAGGACGGCCTCCAACATCCATACTATTCAATGCCAGAGCAGCAGTTGCTTCTTCGGGTTTGGTGTATTCTATATAAGCAAAATGCTTTGAATCAGTGATGGTACATTCAACAACTGTACCACAAAAGCAAAAAAGTTGTTTCAGCTGCTCCACAGTGAGAAGTGGGCTAAGATTGCTAACTTGAAGCGTTCTCTTTAAAACATCAGCCTTCCCAGCTTTGTCAGGTGAACCTAAGAAGAAGAATCATATTCAGTTCTATCATATATAAATATACTAAAGCAACTATAAGAACCACAAAAAGGGGCAACATAATCTTTATATAATAGTAAAAGAGACGCCACAGTAGATATAAGAAACTAGGACATACAATTTAACATGATATTTTATTTATCACCAGATAGAATTAGAGAGGTATACCAGAGGAGTCTTTGTTTGACTGAGCTTGTGCATGCTGAGCTGCATGGGCTTGAAGAGCCTGGGCAGCAACAATTGCCTGAGCAGCAGCCATTGCAGCTGCAGAAGGTGCCATTGGCACTTGACTAACATTTCCCATATTGGTTGTTGCAGCCAATGCAGTCATTAGCAGCTGGTGAGGTGGGTGATTCAACTTACAATCGGCTTTGGCACACCGACCATTAAGGTATTCCCTACAAACTTCCCCAAGAGATGCTCCAATTCCTGGTAAAATAGCCCCACCTAACGCACCAGGAACAATGCCAGGAATCATTCCCAATAATCCAGGAAATGCCCCTGAGACAGAACCTGAATAATTTGGCATGTTAGGCATTGTTTGGTTGACTAAATTTGGAAATGTGGATGTAGGAGCCAATCCCAGTAGCCCTCCAGTACTAGTACTACCTGCATGGAAATAAAGCAAATTCCCATTGTCATGAAGATAATTGGCAACTTGTGCATATACATGTACGGTAAATATAGCAACACTTCATAATAACAAGCAAAAGGAAACAAAAAAACAATATTCTTTCTGGAAAAGAATCACAAAACATTTTTTTTTTCTAGTTTCAAATTTTATTTGCATTTTTTTTTTTTGGCTTTCCTTGAAAGACGGCTAAAGCCACTTATAACTCAGAGCATTTGAAATGCTCACGAGAGCTTTTGTTACATAGTGGTTCCACTGAAAGCAGATTTCTTAGAAGCACATATAGAGTTTCTACAAAAAAAAAAATCAAGTTTGTAAGATGTACATACAAAATGCTTCTTCAAAAACTAAAGAAAAAAAAACAATTGTGAGCATTTTTGTCTAGTGCTGAAAAGTGCTTTTGATATTTAGGAAATGCTTTTGCCAATCGTAGAATCAAGCCTAACCAGAACCAATAATTGACTATGAAAACCTAAGAATGGCAATTAGCCTTCAATAGTTCAAGCAACGCCTGAGTAGAAGCAGTAAGATGGATATTATAAAACCTCAGAAATTGTGAGTACCTGCACTGAAGAACACAGGGAAGGGGCTACCCATGATAGCTCTCCCATTACACTCAATGGTCACCATGTAATTCCCTCGTTTCGGAACCACATAAGTTACTGTATATGTCCCGTCACCCATATCCTTCACCATTCCTTCCTGCTCCGAACCCCCAACACCCAATCCCGGCATAATCTTCACCTTAATCTGCGCGCCGCCATTCGGAACCTTCCTCCCATCAGAGTCCTTAGTCACCACCGTAAACGAAGACGGTGCACAGGCAGTCCCGCCCGCAATGCCGGCCCCGGCCGCAGTGCACTTTGTAGCATCCACCGGGCCGATCGGCTTGTTGGCCAAGTTCTCAGCCTCTTCTGATTCACTATCAGACCCGGCTGCCACGGCCCCTTTCTCCTTGCTTTTGTCCACATCCTTGAATGTGGCTTCGAAAGCGGCTTTCGCCGCAGCGTCTTTCTCAGCCTCACTCTTCACCCTAGCCTCCTCCGCTTGCTTCATCCATATCGGCTTCACCACAGCCAGGTTTCGATCAGCCATGAATGCCCTAATTTCGCACCCGAATACTGAAATTCCAAACCCTAGAAAGCTCACCACTCCTCTCTTCAATTCAATGGAGTGCCAAAACTATATCAAACACCCAAAGCCTCCATTCACACTGTTTCTTCAAAGCCCTAGAATTAACCTAAGCAAATTACGAAAAGTTGTAGGAAAAAACAAACCTAAGAAATCAAAGATTCAGAGTGATATGTATGATAAGAATTAGAGAAATCGAAATATGAGGTAGCGAATAGGCGCGGGGAGGAGGACGTACCGATGGTGTTACTTCCGGGCGGCGTAGAGTTTGGGGTCGCGATAAGGTGGGATATTTCGAATGGGAGACGCACCAAATTCGCAGACCCTCTCTCTCTCTAAAGTCTTTTTATCCCTTTTTCCCTTTTTTCTTTTTCTTTTTTTCTTTCGGTTAAAAAGGCATCTCTAACAACCCTACCCAAAACTCATTAACAAATTATTTCCGAATGCTGAGTTTACGAAATATCTCTCTATTTTCGAATGAAGCATGTCGATTTACGAAATATACGGAGTTTATATATATTTATGTGTTGGATCCATTGTTTGACTAGTTATGAAACATGTGAACTTCTTGATTGGTTATGCCGAAGTGATGTGACACATTGTGGTATAGGACTTGAAGGGTATTAGGTTCCCGTGAGGATCACTAAATTGAAGGATATCTAATAAGAAGGGATTGTGCGATGTGATGAATCACGTGTATACAATATACGTATTTTGTAGCGTGTAAAATGACATGACTTTGCGGGCATATTACATTGGTCTACTCACTGAGCGCGTGGTTTTGTTCACCCACCCATCTTTGATATTTTTTTGCAGAAAAGTACTTAGGTTGTACCGAGTCGGGAAAGGGTAGACGACGAGCCTAGAAGATAGTGTTTTTGTTTGTTTACTGTTTCGTTTTGTAACACTCGCTCACGCCTCAGGATCGGCGTCCGGTGCCTAAAACTCACCGACGTCGGGACCGGGGTGTGACAACAAACCAGAGTCTAGAGAAGGTTTTTGGGGCTACTTGATCCTGGTCTCTCTCTCTCTCTCTCTCTCTCTCTCTCTCTCTCTCTCTCTCTCTCTCTCTCTCTCTCTCTAATAAACCTCACCGACTTCTTCTAGAGAAGGTTAAGTGTGATGCTTTCAGCTTCTAATAATCTAGTTATCTTCTAAAAATCAAATCAAAACGAACTAATTAGAGAGAGAGAGGGGGGAAATAGTGAAGGATGAGAAAGACAAGAGCTTTCAACCCTTCGTATTTAACTTTTGGCACACGATGGATGCTTTGCTGCAAAAAAAGGTTTACAGGTAGAGAAGAATAATAGTTAAGGGACCAAATAACCCTTCAAAATATGTCACCTGACTGTCTCAGTAATGGAGCTAATGTCTATATACACTAATATTTAGTTGGGATAAGAACGTGAGATACCGTTTTGAAGTTTTGGAAAGTTGAGATGCCAAAAGTTAGACTGGTTGAAAGATCAAACACTGTTTGGAGGGTTTCCCAAATTTTGTTACTAAAGTAGGAGATTGCTCTCTAATCTTTATTCGATCAACATATTCTTGTGCGTGGAAATGGTAACGTCGGCATATTACCTCCAGCTTCCTTGCGGAAGTTACCCCACTAGTTGTTATGGGAGTGGATTCCACAAATACTACCTAGCCTTTTCATGAAGGTATGTAATTTGATGCTAAATTCCAACCACGCGCAATAAAAGCACGGTCATCAAAAAAGTGAGAAATATTTAGACCCAAAGATATCGTACCTCGGGGATTTGTGGTTCCTAGGTTAATCAGAACAAAAGCACTGATACAAACGAAGAAAAAGAAAATTAAAAAAAAAAATGCTATTCTAAGGCACCAAGTCTTAGTAAAACTCGGTCTTGGTTTACACCAAAGCCTAATTAATACTAAATGTCTAGTGATGACTATTATAATGAGTAGAATTTTGTCATTGAAATTTGTATTTGATACCTAGTTAACCGAAATAAACTGTGACAACTAAAATTACAATAAAATAAAGAAAGTGAAAACAATGAAATAGAAATGTTGGGAGCAAGGAAGATTCCTTCACCCAAATCTTATGTCCCGAAAGCTATCTAATGTAGATGTTAATTTCATATTTTGGCGGTAGTCGTATTCAAGGCGGTTCAAGACTCAAGGACCATATATTCACAATTTGGTATCAATGTGCCGGTTCAAGGGTCACACTGACTCAATTACAGAGAATTAGAGCCAGTTCAAGGGTCACACTGACTCAATTACAAAGAATTAGAGCCGGTTCAAGGGTTACTGACTCATGCACTCTAATTGGTGTAAAGCTCAAAAAATAAATTACTAAGCAATCCGCCCACGCAATCACGCAACGGCTGTAAATTATCATGTTTGTAACTCACTAGCTTGGGAACTAGAGGAGGCAAGGCTCTTTTCCATCCTAGACATACTCAAAACAAACACTCTAGAGTTGACTACCCTCGTGGACATGCATTTCAATACAACAAAAATAGAAAGAAGCATTCAAAACATGAAAATTCCATCACTACATTAAAATAGGGATCCATTACATAAAATTTGGGTTAGAGCACACAACCCTAACCCCCAACAAAGAAATTACTCATATCCCATAATCATATACATCAAGATTACAAAATTGAAATAGAAAAGAGTAGAGAAATATAAGAGAAAAGGAAAATTGCAAAAACAGTACACCAATTATGCTCCACTCTAAAGATTAGTACATTTATCTTTCGAGAAAATCAAAACAGTACATGAAGTTGTAATTATGACCCAAAATCGATACATGCCGTTATTTTTTCTGTTATTTGGTGTCTCTTCCATTAAACTTTAAAGGATAAATTTGTCTTTCTCTTGCTTTCTCCTTCTATCTCTGAAACTAGAAAAAACTGCAGCAACTTTGCAAACTCTTTTAAATATAAAATAGATAAGCATGACCACAAAACCCTGTATGGTTCATTTTTTTTGAACTCAAAGACAATTTTGTCATTAGTACTAAAGTAGAGGGTACAATACGAATCGATCTGTTGTCATGCGTACAGAGGACAAACATGATCATCTGATTCATATGAGGGTTGCATCCTCATTACAAATTTCGGATCACAAGGAGCTTATAATCTAATAGTGTTGAAGGAGAAAAGATAACGAGAATAACAGTCTGCTCATTCATTGATAGAAAGGCCTATTTATAGGCATTACATAGAGTCTCCTGAAGGATCTAGAAGATCTATCAACTGTAATCTATTCTAATAAGGAAACTTGATTAACCAATCTTACGTGTATTAGGGCAAGACACATAACAGAATGACGGAAATATAATTTCCTTAAACACTCCCCCTTGTGTTGCGTCCCTAATACGATATGGTGCTTATGATGTTGCCTCGGTAAAAACATTGCCAAGTAAAACAAAAACCTCGTGGTTAAAACAAAAGACTTGGACGAAGGGAAAAAGAGCACAACGCACCAACTACAATTGAAGATAACATGTGAGGCATGTAGACTCCTCCTGATGTCTATACAACGACTCCCCCTGATTGGTAACTCAATCATAGTACAAATAAACGGCGTAAGCCAATGCACTTCACATACTTCAAAAGTAGAGTTGGGCAATGATTTAGTCATTAAATCCAGCCACATTACCCTTAGATTAGACCTGCTATACTTAGCATTATTTTGATCTTTAAGGAGAAGGTTGCCTAACAACTCAAAACATAAGTTCGCGTTGAAAATCAGATTCACGTGTGGCATGACCTTCGTGTACTTAAACAGTCATAACGTCTTCGATACAATAGGTATGGACGAACCGTAAAACGTTCTGGAAACTAGACACGCGTAGCTTTCCAACCATATAAGGTCCATAACCTAGTTCATCTTGAGCTGATCACAAAGCTCTGTCGAAGTTGACTGTTCTGCCAAAATAGATTCTCGGACAGATCCTACTTTACGAAAATAGCCATAACTCACTCAATATGACAGGTGTGATCAAATGGTTGGTTTCCCTAGAAAGTAGACACATGGACCTTTCCAATGGTATCAATTTCACCATTTTCCAACGAGTGGGCTATCCTGCAAGTCCCGTGGAAATTGACCTACGAACCTGGACAAATTCTGATTTCGTTGTTAATGTGTCTTTTTATAGGGATGAATAAGCCTAAATCTTTCATAGAAGAAATTAATCCCATTACATTGGCGTTGCGTGGGCGCATCCGGCCATTACCTTGATATTCCTTCACACTCATCTAAGAGGGAGCGAAGATGCTCGACCGCTAGGAAGAGAGTTGAAAGACTAAGGAGAACTTGGCCTTACAAGTTTATAGTGAATGAGATGTCGAGTCAAGCATATTGTAACAAGTACATGAATGTGCTACCATACTTAGATGGAGAATTTCTCCTAAGACTTCTTCGTCATATGGACGAAACAAGTCTTCTCAAGACTTCAACCGATCAAGGGATACATACAGGCATAACGTCATCGTCCTTTAGCTTGCCTTAAGACGATAGATGAATAAGCATCATCAATAACGATCCTCACCTACGAGACCAAGTGTTCCCAAGATCCTTTCATTCATAATTTTAGATCAGTGGCATCTCTTAGTTTAACAAGAGTTCATCACGATTCATCTAGAATTTACATGCAAATAAGCATAATTCTTCACATCCCTTTACTTATCAAGTAGATACTAAGCAAATACCTTGCAAACGCGCTCCGTGGTCAGGAGCCACTTGATTTGGGTGAAAACTGATCTCTTCAAGATCTTTATGTACATCTCTTAGTTCCCAACAGAGATAAGTTGTGACCACAAGCTGCTTGTTCAGTTTTTCGGAAACTACCTAACTGACAAGGTAGTGGAGTGCAATGACATCCATTACGAGAGTATATCTCATCGTAGTCGATTCCAGGGCCTTTGTGAGAGACCTTGCGCCAGAAGGTGAGTCTAAAATCTTTTTCTCACTACACTTTCTAACAAAGACATAACTGATAGAGTTTACACTTCGGGTGTCGGCGTCACCTAACCAAAACACTATCTCTTTGTTTCAACTGGATCGCATCTTTCCATTTAGGTCAACCTACAACGTTGGTATTTTCTCAACGAAGTATGGTTCGATATCAAACTCATTAAACCACGTCATCATGTACACCGGTGTAATTTCTAAGTATAGAGATCTCTATATGGATTGGTATTGATATTGAGGCGTCCCCCAATGATGACCATAATCCAGAAATAACAGACGAATGAGTATCATTGATCAAATGATCAAGTTGTGCCAAACTCGCATTCTTCCTTGGCGAGTATGTATCGAACCAAGTGGGCTCCCCCTAAACCATGGGAGCCACGCTTAGCGACACCATCTACCACATTTGTCACCATGCCACCATCTATGGGTGACGACATGTCCTCTTATCTGGACATCAACATGTCCTCTTATCCGGACATCAACATGTCCTTATCCGGATATCAATCCTTGCAGGCATGTTTGCAACATGTATATGTGATCTCGTCACTTTAGGAAACTTGACGAGACACAGTAGGGACAAATCACGACAAATCTAAGTCGTTCTACTTGAACATTCTTGTTCTTATCTCCCCCTAACGACGGGAAGACTGGCTCATCAAAGTGACATAAAAGAGAACGCCTATCAAGGTCCTTATATAGGCGGACTATAGTCGGAAGCTCATGTCTTATTCAACAATATTCATCAAATAATCCATCATTGTGCACTTGTGGAGGCGCAATTTGGCACATACAACATGTGGACGATATAGATTATAGAACGTTAACTCAATCCGTTAACAAATATGCATACCGTTACAACTGTAACATAAAGATTTGAATGATGGTCGGTAAAGATGAATAAGTAAAACTATGACCCTACTACAACCCGTAGTCGTTGGTCTAACAAGTCCAAAAAACCGCTGGCCTTACCGCCGGGACCGGTCAAAAAGAAACTGGTTGAACCGACCGCCAGTATCATCGGACCTCTATTTTACAGTTCCTTTAACGGTTCACTATTTTTCAGAGCTCCAAACGCTACCAAATTTTGTAAGCAGGTAGACATGGGCGTTAGAATTGCAAAACCGCCAGCCTCAATGACGGAACCGGCCTAAAACATGCCGAACCGTCCGTCGGAGTCGCTGGACATCTGTGAACACTTATGTTGACCGGTTCACCACCTTCCACGTCTCCAAATGCCACGAAATTTTGTAAATCAGTAGATTTAAATACTAGAAATCCGTGGTCGCAAACAGAACCTCAAGAACCGGTCTAAAATTTGGTGAACCGGTCTTCACAATGACTGGTCCGCAAGCTGAAAAAACCAGAAATTCTAGGTTTTTTCAACTTTTCAATCATTGTTAAGATTCCCCATAACATCTAACTGTTATGGTTTGAGTTAAACCATTGTGAACATCACCATAGCATCATTATGCCTCAAAGTGAACAATGAGAAGTCATTAAGTCAACATCTTATGTATCGTTCTTGTAGAATCACTTATAGACATTGTAATGCCTTACTTAGTGAACAACGACTTAGCATCTTGTTTATATGCTAGTCTATACACATTGTCTTTAGCGTAGGAGGGTGTCGCTCCTAATCTTTGCTAAAGAATAGGCTTTACAAAACAAGTAACGAGCATGGCCAATGTGAGATCATAGGGGTTCTTTTGCGTCATATGTGTTTGTGAAAACATGAGTAGTGCCTCCATTGTATAGGATGATGACGCGGACGGCTTTAATGCCATTTATAGGCCATGAGCATTGCTCATGGCTCCACCAAGTTGTATTTTGGTGATCTTTGATCTCAATGGTTACTTTGCTCAAAAGAAAGGATGTCCGTGAGAGTCTTTACTTTATAGTATACGGATCATCAAAACACGTCCAAAATTGTCCCGGACGATTTATGTTAAAGCCTACATGAGTCGATGTCTCCATTCTCATCATTGGTGACAATAACCGATTCAATTAACCGAATCTTAGTGACTCATGAATGCTGCGCATTCATTATAGTGGTACATAAGAAATTCTCATCAATTCTCACAATGTGTTTACACGTGATAAACGTTGACGTGAATATCATTAAGTCATAGCACGGTTCGATTGCTTCCTTATGCATAAAGAGCATGTGTGACTTTAATCATAACGTCATTAGGCATTGAAACTTGAGCATTAATCCGCTCTTTGATTATTTGTGATGATCTAATCATCGTAGTCACAATGGATTTATAAAACACTAAATCCATGAATAGTTGTCTATTCCTTGCAATAAGCGCTTAATTTCGCTACAACACATTCATATACCAGAATGTAGAGACAACAGACTTATGTCAAGACATAGAAACCGAAATATGTTAACAATTTCGATGGAGATTGAAAAAAAAAGGTATTAGAATCCTTTATAGTGCATTACATGACTTGTAATATTACATAGATGGACGAAACAAGGCTTAGAACATGCCAAAACTTGGCAAAATTGGTCGTGAGCACCCATTGCCCACTGTTGGATCTTGTAGAGAAAGAGAAGGATTTTTCAACATCCAATTTTGGATGACATTTAGTGTAACACAATTTTCTTTTTGCAATTATGAATCCGCTCAAGAGTGTAGAAAACGACTCTTGTTTGTAATGCCTTTGCAATTGTATAAGTGTGCATTGTGTCACACTTGACATTACAAATCCTCTTTTGATCCAAAACCGATGTGCATTGCGCAACATCATGATATTTTAGCCTTTAGAAACGCCACCTTATAATAACTGGTGGTCCAATGTAGTCCAATGTAGTGTCATGTTGTAATGCGATATATTGCATTAACTTATAGCTTCTGTAGATCAAACCATATGTGCCAGACAAAACCGAATATATATGCCAACAATTGAATCGAGGTCTTGTCCATGAATTTAATTCAAAATATAACGACTAAATAACTTTAGTCAAATATGTGAGGTATACGCCTTCACAAAACTTGGAAAAATAAACGGATTTTGTAGTCACTTAGACTATTAAACCGAAGTCATGTACTTCATATCTTCTGCAATGTAACTTTTGCTTTTAAAATCCGTAATCGTGAGAATAATGTTCTCATCTTCTTCCATATAGTGAGTTTCTTGTTTCAAGAACTCCATATATTTCTTGTACATTGACCATATTATTGCTTTTTTGCAATTAATAAACTGATGTAGAACCACATCAATAACAAGATTTTTCTTTCATTTGCTGGCCCAATCTTTTTATGACATATAGATTTCGAGGCGTTGTCTCTCCCTCTTTTCAGAACTCGTGACATGAAATTCGTCACCTTTTTTTTTATGTCAAATTCAGGGCACATATTTCGGTCAAATATTTCAACAACAAGATGGAAGATTAACCATTATCGAGATACGATCATTAATTCCAAGTATTGAATTAGGTCAAGACCAATGTTTATGGTAACTCAATTCGATGTGAACCGTGACAAATTTCGTCACAAATCGATATTAATTGTGACAATTTTCGTCACTAATCGATGTTAACCGTGACAATTTCTGTCGCAAATCGATGTTTGTCCCGTTATTAACCACGACAATATTTCGTTGTAATACCATGACTTGTCAAACTGTCACAAATTTCAATTTTGATATGAGGGGTCCCAATTCCTCACATCAACCCACGTTATAAGAAAGGCGGGGGTAGAAGAAGGCTACGAAGCCCGGCTATGACATTAAAATTCAAAAGCGGCAACTTTTATAAAAGCTTACTTGCTAGTTTGCCAAATAAATTACGTTTAACAGAAGTTGCCCTTGTCATTTTCATGTGTACTTCCACGTGCGTGCAGAAGTTACTCTCGCAATTCCATAGCGATCCATCGCGCCAAAAGTTTCATGAAATGAAAAAATATGGTTAATAATATTCACCATATATATAAAAACAGTAAAACTAATTAAATAGTTACTATTGTAAATAAACCGTTTTTACTCTGAGGTAAAACTTTTTTTTACTCGGAGGGGCAAATTTACCGTTTTGCCCCTCGTACAATTAGTAGTGTCACATCTGGAAACATGCAGCGGGTCGGATCTTGAAATCCGGGTTGGGGGTGAGCACAAGTCGACGGGCCGGAGAGCTAGGGTGGCGGCGCCAAATTGGGATCGGAAGCACGGCGTCGGAGTTGCACGGTCTGCTGTTGTGCATGCGATGCTCGGGGTTTCGTCTTCGGGAGTTGTCGGGCGGAGCTGGAAAAGGCTGTGCTCGTCGGATATAGGCTGGGCAGCGTGCGGATCGGAGCGATAGGGTGTCGAGCCGCCGGTGAGGTCGTCGAGGCAGCAAGCATCGTCGGGGCACGCTTGGGCGGGGGCCTGGCTGAACGGCTTGGTTTCGGCTCGGCTCGCAGGTGGGGCTCGGCTCGGGGGCGAGCTCGGCTCAGGGGCGGGGCAGAGCTAGCCAGAGGTGTGGGGATGAGGCAGTCTAGTCCGACGACTGTTCAAAACGAACTAGGTTTTTTTTTTTTTTTGTTGCTGTTAGGGTTAAGGTTTTTCATTATCAAGCTCGGGTTAGAGCATCGTGCTGATAACGTATTGAAAGAGAAAAGATAACGAGAATAACAGTCTGCTCATTCATTGATAGAAAGACATATTTATAGGCATTACATAGAGTCTCCCGAATGATCTAGAAGATCTATCAACTGTAATATATTCTAATAAGGAAACTGGATTAACCAATCCTACGTGTATTAGGGCAAAACACATAACAAAAGGACGAAAATATAATTTCCTTAAATAAATAGCAAATAAATCATAAGCTAAGATCCCACCTAGAAAACTAGAAAAAGATTAAAAGAAAGATATATAGACTCATAACGCCAAGACGCCATGAGGCACAAAAAGTGCTTAGGCACAAAAGTGATTAGAGTCCTAATGAAAGGAACTTATTGTACTAGAAAACTATAAACTAAAAAACATCCCAAATCCTAAAAAGAAATTAAACCTAAACCCAAAACAGTTAACCAAGCCCAAACTTTCCTTCACAGTTGCATGAAGGACATGGAAGAGGAACACCGTAACCGTCGCCACCGTGAAATGAAGTTGCATTCGTGGGACGCCGCCTCCTTGTTCCGCGCAGCCACAAGCACACCCCAAGGAGAAGAAACTCCATCGTCGCTACAAACTTAAAGACCAAACAACATCTCCACCAAACCAAAACTCCTCCCAAGAATAGACAAGGACGGAGATGGAATCGGAAAGATGAAACCAGATCTGCTCCTTGAGTCCATGGTGCTATACCTCCACTCTGATCTGAAAAGCCACGCTGATCAAAAGCTGTTAAGAACCTCTGGCCAATTACCTCTCAAAGCATTTGGTTGCTTACATATCCTTCATCCGACAACAAAGTCATACGGCTTCAACAGGTTTAAAGACTTGCCTAGCATTAGACCGTCGCCGGATGAGGGTGGGATTTCGTGGTTGGTGGCCGACTTAGAGAGAGAGAGAGGGGGGGCTTTAGGGTTTTTTTTTGTATAAACTACCCTGTATGGTTCATTGGTTCTTCTACCATGGGTTTTAATCCCCAATTTATTTATGATAACCCATTGCTTCCCAGAGAGCCCAACCGCTATCCTCTCACCAGATTCATCCTCTTGAATGAAAAGTAAAAAAAAAACAGATTCCTCCTGCAATTATGAATAGGTATGCATGTTCTTCAATTTGTTTATATCTGGGTCATATTGTTTTTTTTTTTTTTTTTTGAGAATGGGGTAATATTGTTGCTATGGTATGGTAGGATTGTCAAACTTGAAGAATTTGTGAAGAACATTTCAAACCCGTCACCATGCGAGTTGAATTTCCAACCCCAAAATCAATAGAAAAACCCAAATTTGTGTGATTGAAAGAAGTTATTGGACGTGGAAGATGAGGGAGTTGCTCGACACCAAAGTGAAAGTAGCTATGTTTGAGATTTTGGGTTTTCTGGTCATGCTTATCTATTTTATATTTTATATTCAAAAGTGTTTGCAAAGTTTGTTGCAGTTTTCCTAGTTTCAGAGAAGGAAGAAGGAAGCAAGAGATAGACGAATTTATCCTTCAAAGTTTAACGAAAGAGACACCAAATAACTGAGAAAGTAATGGCATGTATCGATTTTGGGTCATAATTACCGTTTTTATTTTCTCGAATGATAATGTACAAATCTTTAGAGTGGACCATATTTGATGTATTGTTCTTAAAATTTCAAGAATAGTCACAAATATCTAAAAAGCTAGCATAACTAGTCTTGATTTACATCTCCTACAGTTACCAAGTTTTGAATATTGTAGATGTTGAGATCTTGAAGCTTGATGTGAGTAATCCTTTAATACCCAATGAAAGCTAAACTAAATCTAAGAAAAATTAAAAGATGAGAAGGGGGGAATTAGAGAGCAGCACAAGCCTGCCCTCCAAAGTGGTGTTGCCGTGTAGAGTCTCTTCTCCTCTGGGTGCCAACCACCATCCTTTTGTTGGTCATAGCACCACCCTATCAAAATATGCTACGTGTTCGACAACATAACCATAGTTAAGTTATTCAAACTATATTAATAAAACAAAATTAAATTATACTATCTCCTCCTCCTAATTATCAGTAACAAACCTGCAAACATAACAACTCTCTTTCTCTCTCCTTGTTTCTCTCTTCATCTTCCTCTAGCAAATATGCTCGTTTGAATCACCAAATGTTCCTCCAAACAAATTGCTTTGCAAGACCTCTCCTCCAATTTTTTTTTTTAATTTTATAATTTCAATGAAAATCACCTTCAGGAGGTTGCTCCAATGCTCAGTTGGATCAATTGAAAAATGATCAGACACCATTTTTGTGATTATGATTCTTCTCAGTTTGGGAGATGATAACAAGGTGATTGGGTTCGTCAGATTTTTTTTAAGGGAGAGGGGGGGGGGGGGTTTTGAAGTGTTACTCTTTTAGATTTCGGTTTAGGTTTAGGTGAAAGAAAAATAGCCTTTCCGGTGAGTTCACTGAGTTTCATACCTGCACTCGTGGTGGTGCAGGAGAGAGAGAGTAATAACAGAAAATGTAAATGATACATGGTTGGGATAAGTGTTATAGCGTAATGGTAGAAGATGAACATGGCTAGGAAACTAAAGAAGAACAACAACTAGAGAGACTATAATACATGGCTCATGGCTGGGATAAGTGATGGCATAATGGTAGAAGACGAATATGGCTGGGAAACTAGAGAAGAAAAGCAAGAGTAGTAGAAGACGAGACAATTTAGGCATATCAGGCATTTTTTTCTTTTGAAAGAATGACTGGTACGGCTACCCTCAAGCCTTAGTTAACGGTCGAATACGAGGGGGCACATTTAGTTTAAACCCCTAATTACAAAGACTTGAAATAATATCAGGATTCTCTACAAACATTCAACCAGGCACCAACTAGTAAAGAGTACTCTAATGGCTACTCTATTTGTTTTAATATAGCTGTGACATAACGAAAATGGTATTAGACTACAATGAAGCATAATTTCCAAAAAAATTGTTTTCCTATTATGTTGTCGTTAGAGTATAAATCCGACGACACTTAGTTTCACCCTTCCACTAGGCGACAACGACCATTTGATGAAGAAAGGAACTCGTCGCCTACATAGAGCAGAAAAGGCACGTTCATTGCATATACCGGCACGAAGCCAATCGAGTCCCATAAATTACCTGTAAGGACTTATTACACGCCAGAGCCGAGACAAAATAAAACAAAAATTGTAAATAATACTAAAAACATAAATAAAATAGTTAGACCAGGCTTGGCCCAAATACAGGGCCCAAGCCCAAACACCAACTGCCAAACAAGCCCGGCCCAACAAAGCCTTGGTTAGCTTCAGTAGCGCACCGCCATGCCATCGCCAGATCAGAGGCAGCTTGTCATCTCCGATACCCTCTGGAGAAACTCGATTCCAGATCAGAGCCGCACCAAGAAAAGTCATCGTCGCGCCATGAAGAACACGCACAGAGGCACGCCGAATCTAATCGAGGTCGATCATTTGACCAAACCCAGATCGAAGTCCACCAACTAAATCCTTGCCACGCTGCGCTGTGTTAAGAGTAATTTGTAATCTTGTGTTTTCAATATTAGCATTAATTATGTTGTCTGCCATGCTAGCTAGAGTCCTCTAGAATTCTCTCTGTATTGGGTCTCTACAAGTCTCTAGAAGCCTATCCTAGTATAAATAAGTTGTCTGTAGCTTTTCTGAAACAGTTGAGTAAAAACCAAAAAACCCAACCCCTTTGTAATTGCAGGAGCAGCAGCTCTGCAAAACCAGTTGTAATCTCCATCTGCTTAAAGCAATTTTAGTCATCAAATTTGCCTTTAGCTCACTAAGCTTCCGCTCTACTCCCAACAAATTTGGTATCAGAGCCTAAGGCTCATATACTATTCCTCATAAAAAAAAAAAAAAAAAAAAGCCATAGCCTTGTCCCAATGAGTCCAAATTCACTCCCCACCTTGTTTGCATACTCCCCCAGCGAGGTCCCTATCTTTGAAGGAGAATACTATGATTATTGGAGCAGTCAAATGGAGATTTTCTTCATGTCTCATGATCTGTGGGATATTGTCAACACAGTCTACCAAGAACCACTTGAATCTGAGAGCTGGACACAAGCTCAAGAAAAGCAATACAAGGAGAACAGGAAGAAAGATGCTACTGCACTGCGTTATCTTCAACAGGGAGTTAGCAAGTCAATTTATCCAAGAATTTCTGGTGCTAAGAAAGCTAAAGTTGCATGGGATATTTTGAAGCAAGAATTTCAAGGCTCAGAAAAGGCTATCACATTAAGGTTGCAGTCATTGTGGAGAGACTTTGACAACCTGTCAATGAGAGAAAGTGAAACCATCCGTGATTTCTCTTCAAGGGTAGCTGAGATTGTAAACCAAATTAAGGGCTGTGGAGATACCATTGAAGACAAGAAGGTGATCGAGAAGGTTTTAAGAAGTCTTCCTCCCAAATTTGATCATGTTGTTGCTGCTATAGAAGAATCCAAAGATTTGTCAGCCATGTCCATGTACCAGCTCACAGGTTCTCTTCTAGCTCATGAACAAAGGATTAACAAGTCCTCACACCAACCCGTGGAGCAAGCATTCCAGTCCAAACTCAGTTTTTCAGAGAAGAAGAGTAGCAGATACGATGATAATCGAAGGCCTCAAAGCTCATTCCAAAGGAGGAACCAGCAGTTCGTAAGAGGAAGAAAAGATAGCAACTACAGCCACAACTCATGGAAAGCTAAAAGAGGCGGTTTTCAGCAATATTCTGGTAACTCCCGTTCTCAATGTTTCATATGCAACAACTATAGCCATAAGTCAAAAGATTGCAAATTTAAATGCAAGAGATGCAAAGTTCCCAATCATTCTCAGAGGGACTGTTGGTTTCAAAACAAAAGAGACCAAGTTGAAGCTAAATTTACAAAGGAAAGTGAAGAACAGCTATTCTATGCTTGTATGAGTGCTCAGTCCAAGTCACAGAATATATGGTACATTGACAGCGGGTGCAGCAATCATATGACCGGGAATAAGGTGTCTTTCGTGCAGCAATCAAAGTTTCACTTCTCTGGTAAAGCTTGGAGATGGAAAGATACAAAAGGCTCAAGGCAAAGGTGTCATAGCTGTCCACTCTAAGGGAGGTAACCAAAAGTATGTTTCTGATGTTCTTTATGTGCCAAACTTAGCTGAAAATTTATTAAGTGTTAGCCAGTTATTGAAGAAGAAGTATAGAGTCATTTTTTATGATGATGCTTGTGAAATTATTGACAAGAGGAATAATATGACTGTGGCTAAAGTTCCAATGACTGGAAATAAGGTATTTCCTCTTGTTCTGCCATTAGAGAAAAATTTTGCCTTGAGAAGTGACAGTGCAGATGAGTCATACTTGTGGCATTTGAGATACGGGCACTTGAATTACAAGGGAGTTCACCTACTAAAGCAAAAGGAGATGGTGATTGGGCTGCCGAACATTGCTGAAGGTGGAAAAGTATGTGAGGGCTGCATCTATGGAAAAATGCACAGGTTGCCGTTTCCCAAAACTTCATGGAGAGCTACAGCTGCTTTAGAGTTGGTGCACACTGACATTTGCGGACCTATGAGGACTCCTTCTCTCAACAACAAGAGATACTTCATTCTCTTTGTCGATGATTATACAAGGATGATGTGGCTATACTTCTTGAATGAAAAATCAGAAGCCTTTGCAACATTTTTACAGTTCAAAGCATTGGTGGAAAGACAAAGTAGCTGTAAGTTGAAGACCTTGAGGACAGATCGTGGAGGTGAATTTATCTACACTCCATTCATGAATTACTGCAAGGAGAATGGGATCCAAAGGCAGCTCACAGTTAGTGGAAGTCCACAGCAAAACGGAGTTGCGGAAAGAAAGAATCGTACCATTGTGGAGATGGCTAGAAGCATGCTCAAAGGAAAAGGTATTCCTAATGATTTATGGGCTGAAGCAGTTCACACAGCCATCTACATTCTCAACAGGTCTCCTACAAAGGCAGTACGCAACAAGACTCCATTCGAAGCATGGTACAAAAGAAAGCCACTAGTTGATCATCTTAAAGTATTTGGGTGCATTGCCTATGGCTTGGTTAACTCACAGAAGCGAGAAAAGTTTGATGAGAAAGGGGAGAAGTATGTGTTCATTGGATATAGTGATGAGTCCAAGGGATACCGGCTGCTCAATCCCAAGACAAATAAGCTCATGGTCTCAAGAGATGTCATCTTTGATGAAATGGCAGCTTGGAATTGGAAGTCTGATTCTCCTCAAGCTCAAAAGTCAATTGAATTTGTTGAAACATCACCCTCACAACAAGTTGCAGCTCAACAAAGCAACTTAAATTCAGAAGATTATGATTTAGATTCTCCACCAAGGAAGGCACGCTCCTTAAGTGATGTCTATGAATCTTGTGACTTTGGTCTTTTCTCCTGTGAATCACAAAACTTTCATGAAGCTGTGAATGATGAAGTGTGGATCGAAGCAATGAAAGAAGAACTTTCAATGATAGAGAAGAACAAAACCTGGGAGCTTGTTGACTTGCCGAAAGAGAAAGATGTAATTGACTTGAAGTGGGTGTACAAGACAAAATATAATGAAGACGGATCAATTCAGAAGCATAAAGCCAGATTAGTCGTAAAAGGCTATTCTCAGCAGCTGGTAAAGACTTTACATAGACTTTTGCTCCAGTAGCTCGAATGGAGACAATACGGACTGTTCTCGCCTTAGCAGCTCAATTGGAGGTCAATGTGTTCCAGCTTGATGTAAAATCTGCCTTCTTGAATGGTGAACTAGAGGAAGAAGTCTACGTAGAGCAACCTCAAGGTTTTGAAGTGAAAGGGAAGGAAGAAAAAGTATACAGACTTCGGAAGGCACTATACGGATTAAAGCAGGCCTCTCGTGCATGGAACAAGAGAATTGATGGTTATTTCCTTCAATATGGCTTGGAGAGGAGCCCAAGTGAACCATCACTATATGTGAAGAAAGAAGGTACTGAAATTCTTGTTGTTTGCTTATATGTTGATGACTTGATTTACTTTGCTTCCAATATGAGATTGGTGGATGATTTTAAGGAGAAGATGATGAAGGAGTTTGAAATGACCGACTTGGGTCTTATGAGATATTTTTTGGGCATTCAAGTCAAGCAAATGAAAGGAGAGATTTTCCTTTCTCAAGAGAAGTATACTGAAGATTTGCTCAAGAAGTATCGCATGGGAGATTGTAAACTGATCTCTACACCCATGGCTTTCAATGAAAAGCTGAGGAAAGATGATGGAGGAGAGAAAATAGATGCAAAGATGTATAGAAGCTTGGTTGGATCGCTGATTTATCTCACTAACACAAGACCAGACTTAATGCATCCAGTGAGTATCATTTCAAGGTTCATGAATGAGCCAAGAAAGTCCCATTTTGCAGCAGCCAAAAGAATCCTAAGGTATCTACAGGGGACGAAGAATCATGGGATCAAGTATGAGAAAGAAAATGGTGCCAAGCTTGTTGGATACACCGATAGCGATTGGGCAGGCTGTCTTGATGATAGAAAGAGCACATCAGGTTATATCTTTTGTTTGGGATCAAATGTGATTTCTTGGAGTTCAAACAAGCAAGACACAGTAGCATTGTCATCTACTGAAGCCGAATACATTGCAGCAAATGAATGTGCATGTGAAGCTGTTTGGCTAAGGAGAATTCTCAAGGATTTGCATCTAGAACAAGAAGAACCTACAAGAATCTATTGTGATAACATGTCAGCTATATCTTTGTCCAGAAACTCAGTTTTCCATAATCGCACCAAGCACATTGAGCTCAGGTTTCACAAAATCCGAGAATGGGTGAGCAAAGGAGAAATCTGCTTGAGGTTCATCAACACCTATGATCAACCAGCTGACGTCCTGACCAATTCAGTCTCCAAGGAGAAATTTGACAACTTCAAGACCATGCTGAAGATTACAAATTAAGAGGGGGTGTTAAGAGTAATTTGTAATCTTGTGTCTTCAATATTAGCATTAATTATGTTGTCTGCCATGCTAGCTAGAGTCCTCTAGAATTCTCTCTGTAGTGGGTCTCTACAAGTCTCTAGAAGCCTATCCTAGTATAAATAAGTTGTCTGTAGCTTTTCTGAAGCAGTTGAGTAAAAACCAAAAAACCCAACCCCTTTGTAATTGCAGGAGCAGCAGCTCTGCAAAACCAGTTGTAATCTCCCTCTGCTTAAAGCAATTTTAGTCACCAAATTTGCCTTTAGCTCACTAAGCTTCCGCTCTACTCCCAACACGCTGAACGCATCTCCGCCTGGCTTCATCCCAACCTGTGATCCAATCCTCCAAGCATTCCGTCGAAGAGAGAGCAAATTCCATCTAGCAGTCGCAATTTTCCTCTCCCTCGCCTCACTGACTTTTGTCATGATCGCCCCGATTGAAATGTTTTCCTAGAGACCCAACCACGCTCCAGACCCACAAAGAGGTCCCTAATAGCCTGTCGTAGAAACCCCTAGGAATTTTTCTCAAGCGCATGTAGGCGCGTTCTAGCTCTCCACTCGAAAAAGTTTGTGCTCCTATAATTTGGCGTTTTCTTTTTCTGGTAAGAAAAATTCTAACAGTATTAAATTATTTTTTCTTTATTTTGATAATTAATTAAGTTAACTATAGTTAGTTAACTTATGATTATGGGTTATCATATGTGGCATATTTTTATGAGGTGGTGCTATCATCAGCAAAAGGATGATGGTTGGCAAATTTGATCCTCTGGAAGATGATACTGGAATGACGTACTATATCCCATATGGCTGCGAAAATTCTTCCCTTCACCCTGTGAAGGTTCACAAAAATGATGTGGCATAATTTTATCCACAAGTTAAGTCAATACCATTGTTGACTAAACTTTTATCTTGTTCTCCGTTATCTTCTTGTTGTGGAAACAAAAAACCTAGAAAGATACTAGCTAGCTTTTCGTAACTCAAACCCATAAATAATTCATTTGTCAAACAAAAAAAACCCATAACTAAATCATGCCCAGATTAGTTGAACACGTACATATGCCAAATTGTTGGATATGAATATCAAATCACTATCATAGAACCCGCACCTGCAAACCCCAGTAAGAGCTTCCGACTCCGGCCACAAACCGGCGTCTGATTGACCGTCGTAAGTTTGTGTTCATCCCTACCTCCGGAAACCATCACAACCCATTTGGGTTCTTAGTTCTTTTACCTCCACATATGATCTCAGAGGAATGGAGATCAAATCGAAATCACTCATGGTGGTGATGATCATTTGGAACGGTGTGAAATTCATTTTATCGTCGAAGAACGCTGGGATCGATCCATTGGGAGAACAACATCGTTTTTGATCGAAGCAGTGAGGATGAATCTTATCCTATAATCACAAGATGTTTGGTTTGTACCATGATGAACAAATTTTTTTGGAGTTTCTCTTCTCTATCTGACCGGCGCGTGCAGTGCACGCTCTGTTAACTCAACGTTGTGTGGAAGGAAGAACCTCCGAATAAGATAAGATGAGGTAGCATCTCTTGATTGGCTATGGTGAGAACAGATGGGACTACATGTGCTAGAGTGACGATCAATCTTTACTTAATTGAAAAGAACACGTGAAGCACATCTCAAACCTAGGATGCAAATTTGCTCCCCACCCAAACTTACCCACCCTCATACCCACCCATCTAGATGAATGCCATGTGTTTTGTCCTTTATTCACTCTAACCATGGTTAACTACATGGGTTTCCTTTTTCTTTTCTGGGTTATTCCTCCTTCTTATATGTCTTCCATTTTGCTTTTCTGGGTTATTCCTCCTTCTCATATGTCTTCCCTTTTGCTTTTCTGGGTTGTTCCTCCTTCTCATATGTCTTCCTTTTTGGTTTCTTTTGTAAGTATAAAGCTCTATTAAGTTTTCATGTTTTTGTTCTTCTCCTTCTGGTAATTGTGAATTTCAGATAAAGTCTATTGATCAGAACCCATCGTCTTATGCATAGCAGTAGACTATGAGGTTGAAACACTTTCACGATCATGTCTTGTGAGGTTACAATCTAACAAGGTATATATGATGCTATCAATTTTTTTTCCTGAATAAGCAAATTTCCCTCTCATTGAATTTAAGATGCAACAGTTTGGCTTTGGCAGTTCTCATGAATGAGCCAATTTCCCTTTCCTAAATGCTACTGCAAATTTTAATATGTACTTAGTGTTCAATGTCAATAGTTGGTTACTGCAAATTTCTATAGTGATGTGCTTGAATCTGAATGTAGGAAGATCATGAGAAAACTGTAGCGAAAATTTTAGACTGATCATGTTGTATTCTATGACATTATCCTTCAGATATTGCTTATTACAGAGCCTATTACTGAGCCGCATGGAATTTTCAGAGGGAGAATTTTGTGCTCAGGATTATGGTAACGTTGATGAAGCTATTGGTGATGTACAATTAGATTCGTATTCAGAAAGCTTGGATATCATGGAAAATAATGAGCAAACAGGACACGACAATGCCACTACTTTTGGTGAAAGTAATGAGGAACATGTAGAAGATATTGAAGAACTTACTGATGTTCCGACTCTTGGTATGATCTTTAACACTGAGCAAGATGCATATGAATATTATAATTCTTATGCTAAAACTATTGGCTTTAGTGTGAGAAAGCATAGAGTTAATAGAAAGAAAAATACCGGTGTGGTTTGGAAAAGATCGTATACATGCTCTCGTGAAGGTTTCTATCATAAAAAGAACACTCCAACAAAAAAAAGAGACGATCGGAGATGTGGATGTGAGGCACAGCTTGAGATCAGACTTCAAGAAGATGGAAAATTTGTTGTGACAGCATTTCATTCTGAACATAACCATGATCTAGTTCCTCCATCACTTTCACATGCTTTAAGGTCACACCGAAACATACAGTCTTCTCAAGGTGGATTCATGGATCAAATGAACCATGCAGGGTTCAAGCCTTCACAAATCTTCAGGTAGGGTTTAGTCTGAAAACACAACATGTATATATATATAATAATAAATTATATGAATCTCTAATTTTACTTTAAATCATCTTCTTTTATTTTTTTTTCTAGGTACATGACTGTTGAAGCAGGAGGGCACCAAAATCTGAATTTCACCCAAACAGATTGCAACAACTTCATTCAAAAAAGGCGGGCAACACTGCTGAAAAAGGGTGATGCAAATAATTTGCTTGCTTACTTCAAGAAAAAGAAAATTGAGGATGAGTCCTTTTTTTATGAAATTCGAACAAATGATGACAATGAGATATGTGGTTGCTTCTATTGTGATGGGAAATCAAGACAGGATTATGCCTTATTTGGTGATGTTGTTGCCTTTGATACAACATTTAAAACTAACAACTATGAAATGGTTTGTGCTTCGATAATTGGGATTAATCATCATGGTCAGACAATCCTATTTGGATGTGGATTATTGGATGGAGAGACCACAGAGGCATGTACATGGTTCTTTGAAGTTTTTGTGCAAGCTATGGGAGGAAAGAAACCGAAGACTATTTTTACAGATCAAGCTGCATCAATTTCTGCTGCCATTAGGGAAGTATTTCCAGATTCCCATCATCGTCTTTGTTTGTGGCACATATTCCAGAATGCTGCAAAACATTTGAATCATGTCTTTGAAAAGTTTTCGACATTCTCACAAGAATTCAGAAGTTGTGTGTATGATCCAGAGACCATTGAAGAATTTAAGTCAAGTTGGAAGTCGTTACTCGAAAAATTTGGCTTGAGTGAGAATGTTTGGCTAAAAAGCTTGTATGAAATACGTGAAAAATGGGCACAAGTATATGGCCGATCCAACTTTTGTGCAGGTATAAATTGTTTTTCACACTTCTACTTATTAGTTGTTATTATGCTCATGGTATTCATCATGCTTTATGTTTGCTTATAAGTTTTTTCCTTTTTCAATTTTTTTGCAGGCATGACAACAACACAGAGAAGTGAAAGCATAAATAAGTTTCTGAAAAGGTTCTTTTCTAGAAACCTTTATCTTCGTCAGTGGGTCAAACAATATGAACTAGCACTAGATGATCGAAGAGAAAAAGAGAGGCTTGCAGAGGTTGCAACGTCACAAACAAAGCGCATCTTTTTATCAAATTGGAAAGTGGAGGTCGAAGCAGCAAAGAAGTACACAAAAAACATTTTTTATCACTTTCAGGGTGAGTATAAAAAATGTTTGGATCTGAAATTGGAGTTAGAAAGTGATGATGGCATAATACAAAGATATATAGTTGAAAGACCGGGCAATCCATTTTTGAGAAGGTCAGTAACATATTGTCCTTCAAATCAGTCGATTGTTTGTAGTTGCAACAGATTTGAATTTGAAGGGATTCTTTGTTCACATGCACTGAAACTACTTCGTGAGTTAGCTGTGCCTTCATTACCATCTAGATATTACCTAAAGAGATGGAAACAAGATGCTAGACATGGTGGTCTGCCCAGTGGATTAAATGTAAGTGTTCCTAGCACATCTTCCACCATTCAATATAGTCAGTTATCTCAAATAGCACAAAGGATTGTAGCGAAAGGTTCAAAAGACAAGAAATCATGCACTTTGGTCGAGTCAAAGTTGTTAGAATTGGAGGCAGAATTAGATGGTAACTTACAAGTTGAACAAGGACAGGGTGCAATGAATGATGATTTAGACATCGACATTGAAATGCATGAAAATAATGCAAATTTGGTTTTACGAGATCCACAAAAGAAACGTAAAGCTCACAATAAAGGTAAATGGAAGAATGTCTTGGGGTCAAAAAGGAAAACAAAGAGGAGTGATCAGTCCATGCAACAAGAACGAAATGCAGTACCAGATGATGAGAACACTACATCAGTTTCAAAGAAAAAGAGAGGCTCATCCAAAAGAAAAGGTCAGTATAAATTTTTTGTATTTGTATTGTTCTTCTTATAGGGTTCATCTGAATAAATCACTCTAATTAATCTCAATGTGCAGACACTGAAGAATCAAACTCAAAAGAACAAAATGTTGTTGTGTTAAATGACAAGACCACTACATCAGTACCAAAAAGAAGAACAACTTCATCTAAAAAAAAAGGTTAGTAAATAAATAATTTTTGTGTTAGTATGTTGCTCTTCTTTTAAGCTTCATCTATTAAATTCACTTTAATCAATCTTTACTGTAGATGTTAAAGAATCCAACTCAAACATACACGAGATTATTGGCCCTTCAAATCCACATCCATATAGTCAGGTACTTTCTATAACTACTGATCATTGAAAATTGAAACACAAGTAATTGATGTTATTTTGTGAATATGAATGTCTAGGAATCATTTGGATTTGGTTATCAGAGCCAACAGAATGTGGCATTCTTATGTACAAGATTTCCAAATTCTGGTGTTCAATCCGTACCTTCAGATTTTTCATATGGAATGCCATCACTAGCTTCTTTTCCTCAAGTCATGCCTTATCGGCCGGATGGGCCACATATCTACCAAGTTGGAGCTTCTAGTTCTCAAGCCATTCCTAATCAAGCACTTGGTTACCAAGTTATTCCCCCAACGTTTGGCGATTACTCACTCATGAATTCGCAGGTTTCTATCTTTCTGATCCTTGTTAAGATATACTTGTTAAACAAATATTTTCTCAATTCATAGCTAAATAATAAGCACTAACAATATCTTATATACGTACATTTTACAGGAAACTGCCCGATCAATACCTGAAGGATCAGCTCGTCAACTAAACTTTGATCCATCAATGTCATAGCCTTCATTCTTGAAATTAGGAGTTAGTATTTGCTCTCAATATTTTGTCTAAGGAGGCACTCAATCTAGAAAAAAAACAAAACAAAACAAAAGGAGTTATATTTACTCTCATTATGGTGTTATGATTTTCATTGAATTCTCTCGCAATGTAAAGAGTTATATGAGAAGGAAGAATAACCAAAAGGGAAGACATATGAGAAGGAGGAATAACCCAGAAAAGTAAAATGGAAGACATATAAGGAGGAATAACCCAGAAAAGAAAAAGGAAACCCATGTAGTTAACCATGGTTAGAGTGAATAAAGGACAAGACACATGGCATTCATCAAGATGGGTGGGTATGAGGGTGGGTAAGTTTGGGTGGGGAGCAAATTTGCTTCCCTCAGACCCATTTGCTAACTCATTAAACAAAAAAAGCTTCTTCCCGACTATCCAGTTTCTCCAAGGAATGAATGAAGCATGCCGCTCTCTCCAAACCCTAAACTCCCCGATCTCGGGGCAGCTGATCCCAGCCTCCACTCTAAGGAGAGAGTTCTTCTCTCCACCTTCCCTTGCCTCACCGCTCTAAAACACCATATCACTGCGAAACTACAAAGGTTGCATTGGGATCAACCAACCATGATCTCAAGTTTTCTCAAGGAAGATCTCGGAAAACAACGGATCTAAGATGTTGGAGTGATACAGCCTTCCGGTGGAGGATTGCTTGAGATGAATTTTTTGGCTCAAGCCTGACCACAAAGAGGAAAGAGCACAGCTGAAGGTTTTGTGTTTGGTCTGATCTGGAAAGGTGATAGAGGCGGCGTTCTGTGATTATGGCGTCGTTTCAATGGTGATATCGGAGTGGCAAAACAGGATTAGACTTTCTTCTGATCCGACAAGATGCATGAGAAAGGAGGCTGCCTCTATATGGATTTGTATTAATTTTGCAGGGACAATCGAGACTATGCCGATGGGAGCCGAAATTGATGAAGTGGATTTGGGACCTAATTTGGTGGGGTGGCCCAACTATAATGGGCTACTCACATCGACACTAAGGCCCATCAGAGGTTTGACATGGGCTACAAACTGGTATTGGGTACTTTCTTATGTGGGCCAAAACAAGAGACTCTAATTCTATAGGATATCGTATTTAGGATCTAGAAGATTTCAATAGTACTATTGAATTATCTAGAATAGTACTGAAGGATTATTCAAGTTATTCTGCGAAACATGTAGTGAAGAAAGAGGGCAAGATAGGACATTACACCACGGGTACTACCAAAACGTCTGTCATGTCTATAAATGACGGTGGACGGGTCCATCGGGTCCATCGTCTTGCACGTCTTGAATAATGGGCTAATCTATCTGGTTTGTTTTTGAGGAAGCTAGTGATGGTGGAGGGGCGTGGTTGGCCTCCGGAATTCGGGGGCGCCGATATCTGGTTCTGATCGGGATAAAGGGAGGAGAGAAGGGTGATGGGTTGGGCCTTTGGGCCTCTAATCTATTTGGGTTGTTTTGGGCCTGGGTAGATTAGCCCATTATTCTTTTTTTTCTTTTAGTAAACTATATATTAGTTACTAACCAAATTTCAGTTTACAAATATATCTTTTACACAATATCTTATACAATTAAGGACAAAAATTAACAAATAAGGACAAATTAATGTCCACATACCACATGTCACTACATATTTTACCAAACTACCCTTATTTACACATTTTATTGCTACTGCCGACTTAGATGCACGTTGCTGCTACTGCCGACTTGAATGCACGTTGCTGCTACTGCCGACTTGAATGTACGTTGCTGCTACTGTCGAATTGAATGCACGTCGCTGCTACTGCCGACTTGAATGAAAAAAATTTCCGGCAATTCTCTGGTAAACAAAGCTGCTACTGTCAATTTAGAAGCTGCTACTGCTGAATGTTACCACTAATCTGCAAATTCATAAACAGTAGCAGAAAATGACCCTCCTAACAGATCTCAAGTGGGCTTAGACTTATCAACCCAATGACCTTTAGTGGGCTTCAAAGCAAACAAATGGAAAAAGACGTAGCAGTAGCAAGGTAGCATCACGTAACACGGTAACAGTAGCAACAAAAGACGTCGGCAAATGATGTAACAGTAGCAGCACAACTACGCACAGTTACGTACATTTATCCTCACCGATGTAAAGATTCGACGTACTGGTAGTGCTACTCAGTTGAGAGAGAGAAGGGGTGTATTAGACAGTGCCCCGGCGTCATCGCCGTCAAAGATTCTGCGTCAACGCCGTTGAGGATTCAACGTCATCGTCGTTGTCGTTGAGGCTTTGTAGTTGTCGTCGTCGAGGCTTCGGTTTTGTCAACGCCGAGGCTTCGGCTTCGTCACCATCAATGCTTTAGAGTCGTCGCCATCGAGGCTTCGGCGTCGTCGTCGTCGAGGCTTCAGCATCGTTGTCGTCGAGGTTTCGGCGTCATTGTCGTCATCTTCGCGGCTTCAAAGGCGGCATCTTCGTGATTCTCATAGGAGAGAGAGATAGACAGATATGGGAGGAGAGAGAGAGAGAGAGAGAGAGAGAGAGAGAGGGAAGATTGGTGACATTCGTAATTCATTTGTGAAAATGGATATTTTGGTCTTTTAAAGGTTAAAATATGGGCCGGGTCTGGTTCTATGGATTGTGGTCTCTGGGCTCATGTAGTTATTTGTATAAGAAATTATGAAAGTGGGTGTTTTGTGTTTGTAAATTTGGTCAGGTGCTACTATGTAATTCTCTCTCTTTTTTTTCTTAGTTTTGCCTAGCATTTCAATTTTAATTTCTACTGTTTAATTTTTGGTAATTCTGGTTGTACCCAATTATTGTCTCTAGGCGATTAGGATTACTTTCAAAGAGAGTCTGATAGTGCATTGAAATTTGGGTGTATAAACACAATAATTGAGCTTATATGTTTTCAGTGAGGGCTACTTGTCTGTTAGTCTGTTTGCTTGGGTCGAATATAGGTTTTGGCGCAAGACGCTAGTTTATGTAAGTGTCTTTTGGCCGTGGATAAGTAATGAAATTATCTATCTTTATTTCAAAAAAACATAGCATGAGGTCTAGCTTAATTCAGTTGTTTAAGTACTAATTACGTGTATAAAAATACATGTAATTAGTATCAGTGGTGGAACCAGGATGTGATCTTCGGTTGGACTAATGGCTTTCAAATAATTTTTGTTGTTGTTGTTAATTCCAAAATTTAAAGAAATATTTGCTAATAGAAAATACCTGACTAAAAAAAGAGTGAACAAAATGGGGAAGAGAAGAAAAAACAATAAGAAATAATAATAAAATAACATTGTGACAAAAAAGAGAGAAAAAGAAAGAAGAAAAAATGGGTAAAAGGAGTGGAAAACTGAAACAAAACTCAAAAATGGGGAGAACAAATTGGGGAAAGAGAAAACAAAAACAACATGATCTGCATTCACTGAGACTCCCATGTGGCGATGGGAACAAGACTTAACTAGCTGAATTAGACTCAACTTTATTCATAGATGTGATGTAGGTTGTTTTTAAACTTTCAAAATCTCACCTAGGCTCCAGCCCAGTCAAGACTGGGCTGGCTCCGCCACTAATTAGTATGGTGCATCATATCGTCAATCGGTACCACTTTACATAGCTTGGCTTATATCCGGTGCTTCAGAAAATGCTTAGAGCATTTTTAGCAATGCTAGTCATTTTTAAGTTAAATTTTAGTTAAATTAGCTAATATGTCATTTTGGCTAGCCACTTTAGAAATGTGGTTGCATCAATGCTCTCTATTTTAGTTAGCATTACATCAACATTATTCTTCAAATAGAAATTAAATAGTTTAAATATATTTATATATCACATAAAATATCTTACAAGGAATGTATTAAATTATAGGTAGCCTTATCTGAGTCATCTCGCTAGCTAAATATAGCTAGCGAGATAGCTAAAAGTCATAATAACTCAAGTTTGGCTAGTCTACTGGAGCTTTTAAAACATCCAAAAAAGCTAAACACGCTCTCTAAAATAGCTAAGGAGTTAAAGTAGAGAGTGTTAAAGAAGCTCTTAATTACATCCCTTAGTATCCTGGCTTTAATTACCTGTTTTGTTATTTTTCATTTAGACGTAGTTCCTACATCTATCAGTTGTAATATTTTTATTTAATAAACAAATGTCATCCTGTTTAAAAAAAAAAAAAAAAAAAAAACTCCATTTTCTGGCTCATCCTTTTTCCAAATGAGTTGTGTCTCTCTTAAGCTAAGACAAATAAGAACGTTCAATGTCTCATATTGAACATTTATATATTATAATCGTACCTCATCTCTTTATACACAATTTAAAACTTGACAAACTTATTCTAGTGCTCATAATCTTTCAAAATGGCATACATAAATAACTCGTGTCTTCATTAAGATTCATGTACATGCTTAATCATAAATTTGGTTATTTTGAAACGACTAAATATCATAGTGACTAAATCATTCACAGACACTCCAGCAAAAAATCTCTAAATTTTAGTTGGCAGTTAACATTCAGCCAACTTATTCATGGTAATAGACAAGTGAGCTAACAAAACACCAAAATAACCTAAAGAAGGGTATTGCAGTTAAAAAACAGATAGCGTCAAGGTTAAAAAGGAAAAATATCAACAGTGAAAATAGGATCACATTCACATTTTTCAATTAATAACCAAGAACATGGACATTATAACCAAAGACGCGGGATGCGCAGATGTCCAGTCTCTAAGTCGTCAATCTAACTGACATTACGTTTGTCTTGTACCCAAACACCTCAAATTTTCTCTCTTCTCTCTCTCTCTCTCTCTCTCTCTCTCTCTCTCTCTCTCTCTCTCTCTCTCTCTCTCTCTCTCTCTCTCTCTCTCTCTCTCTCCATAAACTCCATAGCCATCTTCATCAATTCATAACATCATCGTGGTGGTGGATTTTTAGCTTTTATTTCTTTATTTGCAGTGTGCCAAGACGGTATGATTTTTATGATCAATCAAGGTCTATTCTTTATGATTATTCTATAGCACAAACATATCTTTTTTCATATTTGCAAGGTATTCAATGCTGGAGATTTTGTTGTAATGACCTGATTTAATTTATAGGTTTTAATGGATGTAGGAAATCAAATTTGGCGTTGGCATTATTTCTTGGCCCTGCATGAATTCATCTTCTTTTCTTTGATTTTGTTTGATCATCTGCTATTGTGTGATCAATGGGATTATCGAGCGACAATGTTCATGGACTCATTCTAGCCGTTTCTTCAAGTGTTTTCATTGGGAGTAGCTTCATAATCAAGAAGAAGGGCCTTAAGAAAGCAGGCACAACAGGAGTTAGAGCAGGTTTAATTTTCTTCATATTTGGCTTAGGTTTGATTATATAATAGTCTAGAATGCTCATGTTTAATCTTTCAATCTTTGATTAAAATTGGTTTCTATATGAAACATTGTTTTTATCAGTCTCAATATTTGTTGTTATATTATTCAGGATCTGGAGGGCATACATACTTGTATGAACCCTTATGGTGGGCTGGGATGATATCAAGTAAGTTTTGCCTATCTTTTCAATTGTTTTTCTTTCAAGATTCTTGTTTTTCGTTTTCTGTTTGTACATTATTTTCTTTTCTCATACATTGCTAGTCTATTAATAAAATTTATTGATAATTATTAAATCACTCTTAACTGAATCTGTTGTATCACCAATTTATTTTGTTTTCTAATATTTTGCTTAAAGTACATGCCAAATCTAGCGACCACAGTCATAGTATAACCATGACATAAGCCCATGATATCTTGTGTCATACTCTTTAAGGATATAAAAATGACATAGATTGAAATCACAATTGCTTACTATGCAGTTTGTGCTTTGCAAATTTAAAGCTTATGTATCCTAGTCCAGTAGAAAAGTTTGGTCAATAAAACATTTCAACTTTCAAAACTTTTTTTTTTATTCAAGATCGCGGTATCTCAAATGTTTCATAGGCCTAAAGACTAATTCTTTGGGGCCCGGACAGCCAGGAAGGCATTGCAGCCCCTCCCCTGGCCACTTTTGACAGTGTCGTGATTCGAACCTAGGTTGTGGAGCACACCCAACTAGGCAATAACCACTAGATTACCTTGCAGTGGTTAACTTTCAAAACTTAAGACTCGTTGTAGTAATATACAATACCCAGAAAAGCATAAGCAGATAAATATTGTTAATTATGTGGTTGCTTTTGACCTTCGTCTTCTCAAATAGTTCAATTTGTAAGTTTTAACAAGGGAGTGCATGTTCTTTTGACGATGGTTGACACAAAAAATAATTACCATTTCTAAACATAGATGAAAGATGAAAATGTTGGCATGATCTCTTCGAAGATTTGTTTTTGTTTTTTTAAAGTTGGAAAGTGGTTTCAGGTGGGTATGTAAAGTGTTAATGTTCTCTCGTATATATTGTGTGTGGTTTTTTTTTTTTTGAAAAAATATTGTGTGTGGTTTTTTCAATAATGTTATTTACTTATTTTAATTTATTATGAGCACAAATAAGTTTTCTACGATGTCAAGAGAAAATAAAAATATTATATTGAAGCATCATTATGGAGGTGTGCTTTGGTTGTGTATGAACTGCGTTTGTTGAGGGTTCTCTACTGTTTGCATGCAAATTTATATCTTGAGAAATTTTATATACACACCCATAATTACTTAATACACATCTCTTACTCAATACACAACTTATTTAATTTCTCATTCTAATATTTTACTATATACACAACCTAAAGTACCCAAAATACCCTTAATCTAAAAATTCATGAAATATCATATTATTTTACTATATTAAGACTAAACTGTATGATTAGTATATATTAATATAAATTGACATTTTGTAAATGTTCATATTTACTACTTGTGTTAGTTATGGAGAAATTCTTACAGATTCAAATTCTTAAACATGAAAGTGATAACAAGATAAAGAATACATACCTCAAGTGTGTCAGTGAGCTGTGACTTGGTTGGTTAAGGCGTTTAACTAACAACTTTGAGGTCATGGGTTCAAAACCTCACTAGACATATGTATGGTGTGTGAATTATTAATAAATTAAAAAAAAAAGTGTGTTTGGATGAAAAAGAGAAGGAGTATGAATTATAATGAATAGAATTATTCATATTACATCGTTGACATTTTAAACCTAGAAAAAAAATCTGAAAATTATGATTTTTTAAGAAATCAATTATACGAACTTCCTTGTAAAATTTGTATTTACTTTGAATATTTTCTGAAATAAATTTTCGATTTTAATATTTCAAGTTGTTCTATATTTTCACTTTATTTTAAAATAAATATTTTCACTTTTTTTAGTTTTTTAAAATAAATAATTTCACTTTATAAGTTTCCAATAGTGAGGTTTTTATTTTTAATAGTTTTTTTTTCATATATAAAATCTATGTTTTTAATATTTTAATTTGTTTAAATCTTCCTAATTTGTTACACATGTCTCTTTTAGTCATTTAAATATACCACTAAAATCTGATTTGAAATGTTAAATAATAGAGATGTGTATTAAGTAATTAATGGTGTGTATTTAAAACCACTGTTATATCTTTCTTTTATCTTCTCCGTTTTCTATTTTGTTAATCCCCAATTTATTTTCTTTTACAGTGATTTTAGGGGAGATAGCTAATTTTGCTGCTTATGCATTTGCTCCAGCAATTCTTGTAACTCCTTTGGGAGCATTAAGTATCATTGTCAGGTATGAAAAATCTCGTCTTTGACTTGGTTGATACAAACATACTTTTGTTGTTTCCATATCATATATACAACCACATGCATGAACATTTGCACTATCACATTCATCAAATTTGTATATGTGGAAGCATGTGTGTATTTATTCCGATGTGTTTTTATAACGTACATATTGTTATTCAGTGCAGTGCTTGCTCATTTTGTTTTGGAGGAAAAATTACATATATTTGGAGTACTTGGTTGTGTTCTTTGCATGGTGGGCTCTACTGGTATTGTTTTGAATGCTCCACAAGAGAGCCCAATACATTCTGTTAAAGAAGTGTGGCATCATGCTACACAGCCAGGTAAATTCTACTATAATATAATGTTTGGTAATGTTTACATTCTACTCCTGGTTACAATATTACGTACACAATTCATTTTTACTGATGCAAATATATGCAAATAGTAAGAATCACGTGTGATGCTAGGATTTGCATTTACATTATACATTAGCTGGTAATAACAGGTAGTACGTCCAGTTTCTTTACCTCTTAATAATATATTTAATTGGTATAAGTGTACTCATGAGAAAATAATTATAATAATTTATGTGTTAATAGTGTAGTAGACTTCGTGACTCTTGTTATTTATTATCTTTTTATAAAATTGTGACTTTTATACTAGTTAATATTTGCTTTAGTGGTATATGCCTTATAGGAATGAAGAATTTTTTTTAAGCAAGTTAATTGAAGGGGAGATTGTAGACATGATTCCTTTCACATTGTTTTAAATATTTAAGACATGAATAAACACTAACCTATTTTATTTTAGGTTTCATTGTCTACACAGTTTTCATACTGTTTCTCATTGGCGTCCTTATTTTCTATTTTGTTCCACGTTATGGGAAGACTCACCTAATTGTATACGTTGGAATCTGTTCTCTCATGGGGTCTCTTACGGTTAGTCTTAAACTTAAGAGCTTCTTGACATTTATTGTTCAAGCTTGACTTACTGTAAACCTTATATAATATATTTGTAGGTTATGAGTGTAAAAGCAGTGGGTATTGCTCTGAAGCTGACTTTTTCAGAATCAAACCAATTTAAAGCGTATGAGACTTGGGTTTTTGCCGTGATATTAACGGTCTGTTGTCTTTTTCAGATTAATTATTTAAACAAGGTAAATAGTTTTTATCAATAATCTACAAAATGTCTATATCTTTTGTCAACATAAATTCTGATATCAAGAAGTTGACACATAAATAAATTTTTGTTTATAATCAAGTATTATTTTACTAATTGTTATTAAAAGTAGTGAATGAAATCCAATAAGATCACAAATAGAAAACAGACAAATATATTAGAAACATAAGTCAAGTAGTGTTGTTCCCTCACATAATCAATTCATATTGATTTAAGAGAATTTGCTTTTCTCTTCAAAAAGAAAAGACTTGCATTTCATTTCGTCGTGTAGCGTAACCTTGAAGTTTAGGTAACAAGTATATTTTGTTTCGTTGTAGAAAGCTTATTACTGGAAGTTCTAAAGTTTCATCTTCAGTTTCTTTGCACAAAGACTTCGACTATATGGTCTATCCTCAAATATAATATTTTAGGAATACTTTGTTCTTTTGCATTTTTTTAGTTTTAATTTTAGATTCTTTCAGTATATTGGCCTCATATCGTTTCTCAATTCTAGTAATGGGAGTCAGCTTTCTTCACATTTAGATTAAACTTGCATAATGTGGAAACACATAAAATTAGAACATATTATATAGATAATGTGTTTAATCTGACTTATGTCTCTCTCAATCTTGTCATTATACAAAACCTTAATTTATATTATTGTTTTGATTTTGCAGGCATTGGATACCTTTAACACTGCGGTAGTTTCTCCAGTTTACTATGTGATGTTTACAATATTCACCATTCTTGCCAGCGTGATCATGTATAAGGTGATGTAGTACATGACAAGTACTTTGAAACTTTTTGTTAATGCTTTGATCTTCTCTTTCCTTTCTGTAATAGTGGTTGAGATAAGTTCTTTAGATCTTTAAAAAAAAGTTTTATAGATGTTTTTTGGTTTAATGGGCCTATATATGTTAATATTGTATTGTTTTATAGAACATAAATGACATTAGAGTCACTGATGCATAATATTCATTGTCACTTTTAGAATTAGTATTTTGGTTTGTGATGTGATCTATTTGTCAATAAGTTCAAGAATATATGTCAGAGTCTTGATGATAGACTTTGTATGTCAAACTTTATATAGAAAACCATGCAACATGATATAGATGAGACATCTCAAAACCTTAAGTATATCTTGCTTATTTGATTGTGTTATCAAGATTCAGTCCACATTATTCGAAAGTTCTCTTGTAAAATTGGTTTATTTCATTGGGATTATGAACCAAGTGATTAAGTTGCAATTACTTTGGTTGCATCAATTGTGATAGTTTTACTGTGAAACAATAAATGATGCATTACTTGTGATGAAATCTTACATTTTCATTGTAAATTTTTAGTTTTTTGTTGTTGTTATTTTTGGATTCTCAATGCCTCATTTGCTTTTCCAATTGCAGGACTATGAGTCACAAAATGCGTCACAGATTGTGACTGAATTATGTGGTTTTGTTACTATCCTAGCTGGTACCTTTCTACTTCACAAAACCAGGGATATGGGAAATGATCCACCCAAAGAACCTATCTTCCAAAGCCCTCAAGTGTCTGAAGCACCTTCATCTCCACTTCCTATTAGTCGAAGATAGTAAAATTTTCATCTTTGGTATCTTAGAAACTCATTGTAAGTGTCAATGCTTGTTATTATGCAATGATGTATAACTGGGTATTATACCTAATCATTTTTTGGCCACATGAGAAGCAAAGAAATGCAAGGTCTATAGCGAAACAAGAAGATCACAAATAAAAATTAGATGACCTTTTTACTGTAAAGATTAATAATTAGGATGTTCACTGTAATTAGTAGGGAGGGATTCCCCAGCTAGGTTTTTTCTTTTATTTTTCTCAAATTTGTCTTCTTCTTGTTTGTCATGCTGGTGAAAAATTATAATTAGAATAAAGGTAGAAAACCAAAATAAACATTATTTTTCTTGTCAATCTTGAATGTGCTGCATAACAAAGAAAAATAGAAGGTTGTACAATGGTCACAAACTTTATTTAAATGCAAATCACATCCAAATTATCTAGTAGATCAATGATCATATACTTAATAAATATAAGTTTTATGAAACAACATATGTCATCATAGACACTACCCGAAAAATTGACCTCTTTACAGTGTATAAAAATTTATTGACCCACTAAATACAAGTACAATTTTAAATCCCGAACTCCATTAGTCAAATTCACTCACATCTTTAAATTAAGTCTCTCACTCTACAATTTGGTAAGCCATGACCTAGTTCGTTAGGTTACTTAACTGATAATGTTGAAGTCATGGGTTTAAACCTTACAAACACATGTAAATGTGTGTGAGTTATTAAATAATTTTTTTATTTTTTAAAAGTCATATTCAAATATACTGGCAGACTCCAACAGTTAAATTCTTCCAACACAAAACTCAAAACCTCTAAACACTCTCTAATATATTGTTTCACACACAAATCCTAAATAAATGAGTACCTGCTAAATGGACAAAATACTGGTCACTCTTTATATTTTGTGCGTTTCAACAGTTTAGTACTCGTGTTTTCAATTTCAACCCATCACTCCTTTTACTTCTCAAATTTCGAAAAATTGGTCCATTCCGTCCCTTTCCGTCCAAAATGTTTGTTAACTCGCTAACGTGGAGAATATTTTCTTTCAACTATATTTTCACTTCTTTAAAAAATAGATCATGTGGGTTGGTTTGGCGAGTTGTTGGCTAAGACACCAGCCGGCTTGGCATCAAGCTTCAGAGATCATAACGCTTAGATCTTGACGTTGACTTGTGAGTTTATCAGGGCAACGACAGAGTTTTATTAGTTCTGGTTTTCGTTCAGATTTGATAAAAGCAGCGACATAAATTTCCTTCATAGACTGAGACTTTTGGTTGTGGTCGTGTGCAAACTGCGTCGAAGGGGTTTTGGTTGGTTTGATCGACTCTTAATTGTAGGAGGTCGCTGACCCAGTAACGGGTAGGGGCAGTGCCGTAGGTCATCGATCTCTCAGACGGTGACAACTAGGGACAGACTTCAGGAAGTCTCAGACATGGTGGAGGCCGCTGAGGGATGAGGTCTGAGCCTGCTTTCTTAGAGAGAATGATGAAATCTATAAAATAAGAAATATGTTGAAGTTGAAGCAAAAAATATTTTGAAATCAAGATATTATTATTTTTTTGTTGTGATCAGGTAAACAACTATAATATTACAAGTTTACAACTTCGTGAGTAAGTCGAACTCACAACCTCCAATTTATTAAGGGGAGACTATATGCCGCTAGACTAAATGATACTGGGTTTGAAAATGTTTTGAAATCAAGATATTGGAATATAACTTGTTAATTGATTCTCATGGCCAAAAACGATTGATACTACACTCGCGGATAAACATGAATATTATGTTTTTTTAATTCCTTACAATAAAGAAATTATAATGAATTTGTTGAAGATGCTCTGATATATCCACGTTTGTTACGGGGGACTGGACAAGACTGACTTGCTTACATAATAAAATAAGAGCAATCCCATGTTTGGTGGAAAATAGGTATGCAGTCCCCAAAACACCTTCCACACCTTCTTACACAAAGTCACCAAATTTGGGCAGACTATCGAAGGATTTGAAACATGCATCTCATCAGTTTTTCTTTGCTTCACCTCGCAGCGGCTCAGTCAAAATTCTCTCCAATCTCCTCGGATGGCTCTTCTTCAAGTTCAATTTCCGAGTTTTCTGGCTGAGTTTTTATCAATTGAACCACAAGTATGTTTAAAATTGATAAGTTTCATTTCTGGGTTTTTCTCTTTCTAAAATCGTTGGTGCTTTTCTTAGTTGTGATTCATTCAAGTAAAGAGGTTTTTTATGGATGCTTAGCTTATGGGCTTGTCTCGGAGGGAAGTAATTTAGGGGTTTCAGTTGGATCAAAGCATAAATTGGATTGATTCTTGGGGACTGCAGTTGTGTGAGTTTGCATAAAATTCTAATCATCTTCCTCTTCTTTCCAATCAGATCCATACTCGTTTATATGCTTCGCCCTTTCAACATAATCTCCAGCAAAGTCCTTAGTAGTTGAAGAAATTTTCAAGAAGAATGTCAAATGAATCACGAGTAAGTAGATCTTCGTGTTGTTGTGTTGGTGTATACTCCTGCTGGTACCAAACATGGGTCATGACATAGTAGCATAAACCACGCTTAAAGAGCATTACTATCGAAGAAATTAAGACATGGTTATACAATCCCTGTACCAAAGGTGGTGTTGTTGTTCTTTTTTGATTATTGATTTTACTAAAAAAGAGACAAATCAGTGATCTGTTGAAGGAAAAATACATTGATGTGTCTTCGTTAAAGTAACTAACAAAGAGGGAATCATGTGATTATATGTAATTGAGCAATTAGACATTATTAGGTTTCATTACATTGTAATTACCATTTGTAACGGTTGTATTCATCTCTTACATAAGGGAGTTATCTAATGAGAATGAGTAGACCAATTGTCATTTTACTACAACACGTTATCAACACTTTGTTTTAACCTTGAATCATTGGTCAAGATAAAACCCTAGAAAAAAATTCCTCAGCCACCCACCTCCGAGAGCTGCACCATTAGGTTTTGTCTCTGCCTTTTTGGATGATCATGAATGTGAGAGTGATTGGTTACCGAATCAAAAGATAAGTTTTTCCTCATCTCCTTCCCCATTACCTTACAAACAAACGTATTTTCATTATTCTATGTAGTACAATTGCTAATTAGTTTATTTGTTTCAAGGAGGATCACCACTGCAAACCAGATTATTCAGCGGACACGCTCCAGATTAGTTTCGTTTCTGATCTCGGCTTCAACCAGCCTCACCTTGGCTCTACACTGCCAGTTATGCGTTCGGCGTGCCCCAAACCAGCGCATCACAGTTAGGCATCGTCTCTTCATCCCAATGCCATCGCGACAAGCACCTAGCGACAACCTCTACCCAGCTTTGGCCAGCACCCAAAAAAAAACCCAACCGGATCTCCATATGATTCCAGGAGTATCGAACCCCACTCGATCGTCGCTACCCAGCCCAGCTGAACCAGCTTCCCGGATCGGATTTGCACTCAGCGCTGCACGACCTCCATAAACTCGGATCGTTAGTGTTTGAGGCCAGTGGATATTTTGGTCCAAGACTGCATAATAAGTTTTGGATAACATTTGGGCCAATACCTGTGGCCCATTTAATATAAAGTCTTTTAAGTCTCGCGAGCTTCAGGGGCGCGCGAGATGGAGTCAAGCTTCAGGAGCTCGCGGGATGGTTTGAGTCCGCGGCCCGCACGAGATAGGTTTCCACAAGGATTGTGACACCTCGCGGGATAAGGACTTTCCTAATTTGAGTCCGCATAGTTGGGCAGCGCGGAGGCCGTGACCCACGCAGCTGGACACTTGTCATGCAGATGATAAGTATAAACGAATGAAGCAGTGTCCTTGTGGTATTCGGTTTCAGAGTCCGAATTGGACTATGAATATCTTTCTTCGGGCCGAAGGCAAGCTACTATATAAAGGGGCTCGAAGACTTATAGAAAGCGCTCTCAAAAAACTCAAACAACAATACAAACAAACTTTCAACCTAGTTGATACTTTCGAGCCTCTCGAAACCCTAGTTCTAAAGTACATACTGCCTTAGTTCTTATAGCCCTTTCGGACTCATCTACGATCACTCGTGATCCTTCTCTTTGGTTGCTCTGCTCTCGACACACCGTGAGTATCGAATCGCCTTGTGCTTGTAATTCCTCGTCCGCGAGGTGGCACCGGAGCCCTACTTTTGTTTGATCAAGAAGAACATGTCAGCGCACCACAACAACCCTACTACTTTCCGCGTCCGCGCGGTGGCACGCCCGCATCCCTAGAAGCATTGACTGCTACCATCCCTCTGCCCCTACTGAGGATCGTGGCCAAAACAGTTAGATCCAACCCAACCCAGATAAAAAAGGGGTTTTTACACTTTTTGGTAAATTAGATATTTTACAAAGGTAATATCACAAAATTACCATGTGGTGAATTTTGATTTACTGTTCATTATATACATATTTGCCCTTTACGGTCTTTTAACAGTAAAAACAAAAAAGTAATTACTGTTTAAATTATTTACTATTTTACAGTAACACCATCTATTACTTATTATTTACAATTAATTATTATGAGTATATCACTGTATATGTGGTTAAATGTTACTAATCATATATATACTTATTATTTTTGCATATGATATACCCATTGCCGTGTGACGATCAACATGTCAATTTTGGTGGAAACTTGATCAAAATGTGTATTGCGAGAGCAGCCACTTCATACGCAGTTTATTTGGCAGACTCACAAGTATGATTTACGTTAAAGTTGTCGTTTTCGTTAAATTTTATGCTAATACATGATATTTAGCATGTTATTTGAAGAAATTATTTTGCGATCATTGTGACATGTTACAATGGTATATGCTATGCATATGTAATTTAATTAAATGATTATTTATTAGCATATCATATAAATTGTGTTGCTATGATAAAACAAATGGATAGCATCAAAATGACAAACTTGTGATGAAGCAATTTCACAAAGCATCGAAAAAGAATGTGACCACTATGAATCTTGGTCCTCAAATATAATTCATATATCTTGAAAATTGCTTAACGTGGATGTCTCTATGACTGTGTAGAAAGAAATGATAATAAAATTTCATGAGCTTATACGGTAAAGAAATTATTAAACAGTAAATTTTATTGTGATAACGAAATTTCACATTCGAAACAAATATTCTGCATCTTGGAATATTATTGTACTCATGGGTGTCTGTTTGAGACTGCGACACAAATATATCTTCTTCTTACTCACTCTATTTTACAGATGGTTGAACCATCATAGCTAGAATTTAATTCATTGGACTCTACAAAACTTGAGTACCAATATGTTCCTCTATTAAGCCAATCAATTATGGAAACAGCTTTCCACAAGTAGTTTAATTAGCATTTCTTAAACGACAATGTAAGGCTTGTGAGGATAAAGACATTTCATAAAAATATGCACAGTAAAAGAAATCCATGTACATGTAGATTCCTACAATCGTTCAAAAGCATGTGGGAACAATGCACCACGTGAAAGAGGGTCTCTATGAGAAGAGACATGAGCAGTCAAGTACCCTGCCACCATTGTGAATCAACAAAAATATTTATATGAACATTGCAAGTCAGCAAAGAATTAGCTGCGACTTACAGAAAGTATAGAGAATCATGGAAGCATGAGGAATTGAAAAAGTATCTTCAACACCAAGATTGACAAAGGATTTTCAATCCCTAGAGGCTTACCATATGTAAGATAGAGATAACACGGATGTCAATCCAAGAAAGTTTCAGACTTCGGTTAATATGTTATTAATTTTCAAAGATATTCTTGTTTAATTAGACTATTGTTTTGATCTTAAAGTTTATGTGGATACTGCTTGATGAATTAGATGAGACCTTGATTTAATTATCATTGGCCCATTATATTCCGAATTATATTCAAAAGCATTGAATTTATTTGATTTTTATTTACTGCAAATATACATGGTTCGACATAGCACTATAAATGCAAAGCAATGCATCCACCAAATAAATAGAGAAATTATTAGAATGAAAAGCATATCATTCTACTTAAATCGAAATGCCCTAATGGAATATGGGGTATATATATTTCTCGAATCCTATACACTCATATATATACTTGTAAGGAATGTATCGAGGAGAATTCAAGTGCTTAGCTGATTGTGGGACCACCCACACTAAATCGAATCTTGTAAAATTTTTAAAGATATCTGTACCAATGGTTATCGTATGAAAAACAACTGTGGAATGGAATTACCTCACATAAATATGAACGGAAACACATTTTAAAGAACCTAATGAGTGACCTACAATGACATGTAGGATATTGACTCACACAGGCTTTGACATGACCACCTAGAAACACCTTGGCCATGACATGATGATCCATATTTTGAAGAATTCAAACAGACATCCCCTCCTTTGAGTGAATAATAAAACGGGACAAATTTTAGTCACACTGCAAGGTGACCACGCTAACCTTGACCGGTCCTAGCTAATTATGCTACTCCAATGCAGTCATTGCACTCTAAAGCACCTGATGCGCAACCTGCCTTGCATTATGCCTTATTAATTACATAAATGTACATCACTCATTTTGCAAAGCCTATTCTTTAGCAAAAACAGGATCGAGACCTTCCTATGCTAAAGATAACCAAAATATTCCATTCTTACGGATAATACAATGTGATATGTGGACTTATCCATCCAGAAATGCGGATCATTAAAGTACTTTATGATTTTGGAGGACGTTTCGACACACTGGTCACAAGTCAAATAATTATCCACTAAAAATGCTGCATTTGCAAACTCTTAGCACATTTTATACATCTAAGGACTCACCACCTTGATCATCAGCCTATAAGACTTGCCAATGTTGAGAGTTCACATCACAAGGACTTGATGCTTATTGCATGACGATCAAGATCGATGTAAAACATATTGACACCCCATATGCATACTCAAAATGGTCTCACAGAAGCCACCATAGATGGTGTCTATGACACTGGTTTTGCGCACCAATCTGCCTATATTTGCTTGGGGTTATGCAATATTGCACTTATTCGTTTTTAGACCCATTGCTAGCCTACCATTTAATGCGTACCAGTTGGTAACTGGACATAAGCCTGAGATTTATGCATACTTGGTTGTGCAGCATTTGTGTCTATTGCGCCCCCATAATGTATCAACAATGGGTACTCAAAAATGAATATGTATTTATGTTGGATACGCACCTCCAACAATTATCCACTATTTGGAACCCTTACAGGCGATCTCATCGCTCGATTTGAGGATTGTCACTTTGGTGAGACAGTCTTCCCGTCGTTAGGGGGAGATAAGAAAAAAGATTTTCTATGGGAACGACAGGAATTGTCGTGGTTGCCCCACTCTGCCTCATCTCGATCCCCACAAAATCGATACCTTGAACATAACAGTTTCGCTGCTTGATATGTCAAGACCCACCCCGAATTTCACCCTGAAACCCGAGGTAAGTCTTGTGGGGTCTACCTCCAAGGAAAATTTACTGAAAAACTCGGCAAACCTCCCTTGAAAATGAACAACCCTAACCCGGAAAATAGAAAAACTACTCTTTATAACAAATTAACCATTCTCCATTTCAACCCATAAATTTAAAAAATACTATAACATATATCATAGCACACCACAGAGAAAATTATACAATACTCCCAAGAGTATTCAGAGCTACTAAAACCAACGGAAGCAGGAAAATACCATAGTAGGTTAAGCAGGTAACCTACTGGTGAAAAGTAGCTGATAGATGAATAACTATGCCTCGTCTCCTCCTACTAGTACCGACCCACACTCTGCAGACTGGGCATTTTAAAAACGAAGAGCCCAAGGGAAAACATTTGAAACCGTTAGAGTGAGTGAACAAAAATAAATTTAAAAGAAATAATTCTTTATGCTTTCCTAAATTAATTTCCATAGATTTTATGATGCATGCGACAGCTCAAAAGCTCTCAACTCAAAAATTGGCAAATACATGACTAGCTCCGGTTAATCTCCGAAACTTAATTAAATACAGTCTCTCAGGCTAAACTATATATATATATATATATATGTATGTATTTACACTCGTCATACTCCTTGTATGATTTCTTATGAAGAAATATAAGAAAAATAAAAATTCATACAAGGCTACTACGCTTGCGTCTAACGCTCACGTCACGTCATAATGAAATTTTACCTCATTATGCGGAAAAGACGAGTGTATATATATATGTGCATATTCCCTATATGAATTATTATTATATTCATATAGGGCTACGACGATTGCGTCTAACGCTCACGTCACACCATAATGGTATTTTACCTCATTATGGCGGGAAAACACGTATAGCTAGCTAGCATTTATTTATATACATATTATCCTCATAATCATCCATATATGAATATATAATCACCGAAATTGAGAATTTCGGTTATTCTCCAACAAAAGAAATTATTCATCAATAAACCATTTGCATGCACATTATTTAAAACAAAAGTCCACTCACAAATTAGGCCTAAGCCTGATGTCGGTCCGATGCCTCTTCTGCTCGAGCCTCCTCACGTCCTGTTCCAAATATATAATTAATTTCCCAACTTAAAAATCCAATATTTATTCAAAATAGGCAAAATTAATTGTGAGCCTTAACCACGCTCATCCTTGCCTAACTTCGCCAATCTTAAAATCGATATGGCCCAAACTTCACCACAAATACCAGCAGCCTTAAACCAACCTTCTACAACCAAAACAACATTAAACCAATGGCCGGATTCTACCCTATTAATCCGTCAAAATTACCAAACTTCAAAAATCCAAAACCTATCCAAAATTCTTTCAAAAATTCCAAAATTCACATCATTAACCTCCTCTTAATATTCCACATCTAAAACCATAAAAATCCCCCTAACAGCAGCGGCGGTCTGCGGCCGGCTCCGGCGACCTCCAATGCGTACCAAAATTTAGCACAACCTTCCTCTCAACACGCACAACAACTTCCCTAACTAGCACAAACACTAATTCCAAGGCTAGCTAGGGTAATCGAACAAAAACATCAAATGAGCCCTAGAATTTCAACTCCATATTTCTCCTTACCTAGCCCTAGAGAGAGTGAAACCTTTGGGGGAATGAATGCACGGGAGGAGAGCTTCCTTTTGAGCCAAGTAGCTCCAGCTATGGCGGCCGGAGGAGGGAGTTCCGGCGAGAGAACCACCACGGCAGTCGGACCTTTCAGGCGAGATAACTCCCTCACGGCGGAGCTAGGGCGGTTGCCACTGGTCCAAGAATGAAGAAGGAACAAGGGCCGACCGATCGGGACCGGTGCGGCGGTCTCAGGCGGCTGGACGACGGTGGACGGGCGAGAAGAAAATCCGGCAGGGAAGAGAGAAGTCTCGAGGAAGAGAAGAGAGAAGAAAGAGAGAGAAGAAAGAGAGGAGAAAAATGGTTTGGGCCTCCCCAAACCGGTCCAACACTAATATACCCACACCAAAATTAAAATAAACCCAACTCCAAAAATAACACCACAAAATAATACCCCAATAAAAATTACATTTTACTAGCCAAAATTTACCTTTTTACCGTCGTCACATTTTTCTCCTACGAATAATTCCTTCGAAATAAACGTCCCCAAAAACTCCTCTAGGGACCATTTAAACTAATAACTCATTGACGAAGACGGTAAAATTCTTATTATTACCAAGCTAGTAATTAAGGTAAAAATTTAAGAGTTGGAATGTGACATGATACGTTTATAGATATTGCTGAAGTGACGAGATCACACATGTTAGCTGCAAATGCCTGCAATGTTAAAATTCCCCAATAAGGGGCACGTCGCCGCAGATAGAGGCGATGCAATCACACTTAGTGGAGGTGTGGTTGAGGTCGTGGCTCCCTAAGGGAATAGGGGAGGCCACTTGGTTCGATCAATACTTGCCTAAAGGAATTGGGCAAGTAAGGCACAACCTCATCAATGAAAAGAATCTCTCTCAGAAGATTGTCTCTAATTACAGTTATGTCCATGAATCAATACTGGAGGACGCTCCAATGTTTAAAATGATTCCAGAGATAAAATCTCAACAGATTACGAGTACATACACATTGATGATTCACACTGTTGCTTAAGGAATCATAGAGCACGAAGGTATCGAACCACGCTTTGTTGAAGAATGTCAACAAAGAGCATATTGGCCTACATAAAAGTGCGATCCAGGAAGAGCTAGATTCTCTGACAAAGAGACAGGTATTTGGTTCGGTAGTGCTAACCTTACCAAGTATAAAGCCTATAAGACATAAATAAGTCTTTGTCAAAAAACGTAATGAGAAGAATGAAGCCCTAAAGGACAAGGCTCGCCTTGTGGCGCCAAGGTTTCTCGCAACGCTTTGGATTGACTACGAGGAGACATAATCTCCCATAATGGAAATGCAGCTCATCGATGTGGTTACGACTTATCTCCATGGGGATCTTGATTGGGAAATATTCATAAAAGTGTCTGATGGCCTTAAACTATCCAACTCAAGTAACTCTAAACCACGGAGTGCGTTTGCAATTAGAATTGAAACGCTCACTTTATAGAAGTGACTACTTGGTTGGAAAGGGATACAAGATGGTGAACTATGCACTTGCGTACTCCTAAAGGAAACAAGTTCCGGATTTGCAATCATAGCTCATATGTCGATGATACGATGAACATAGTAGGTACTCCTGATGAAATAAGAGAAACCGTGAGCTACATGAAATCCAAATTGAGATGAATAATCTTGGGAAACTCTATTAACAACGAGTTTGTGGAATACTAATCCACCAGTCTGCATGTGTCCAAAAGATTCTCAGGCGATTTACATGGACGAATTGCATACTGTTAGCACTCCCAATGATCGGTCGATGTTTGGATGTAAAGGAATAATCCATTTCATCCAAAGGAAGATGACAAAGAAGGGTTGAGAATCGAAATTCATTCTCTAAAGTGCAATAGGCGCAATATTGTACTTAACCCGATAAACTCGACTGGATATAACATTCTCAAAGAACTTGTAGCTAAACTTGGCTCAGCGCCAACGCAATGTCTTTGGATATAACATTCTTAGGCGATTTACATGGACGAATTGTATACTGTTAGCACTCCCAATGTCGGTCGATGTTTGGATGTAAAGGAATAATCCATTTCGTCCAAAGGAAGATGACAAAGAAGGGTTGAGAATCGAAATTCATTCTCTAAAGTGCAATAGGCGCAATATTGTACTTAACCCGATAAACTCGACTGGATATAACATTCTCAAAGAACTTGTAGCTAAACTTAGCTCATCGCCAACACAATGTCTTTGGAGAGTATAAAGAACGTATCCTGATACCTAAATGAACCATTGACTTGGGTTCATCCTATCCCTATAGAAAGTCAAAGGGAATGCAGATGGAACTGCAACCCTCTACGTCAAAACCTCAAACGATGCTTTGATTGGGGTTCACTAATGTCAGGTATCTATGATCAATAGGTCATTCCTAAACCAGATATGTAATTGATATTGGGAACACGACGATACCGTGAAAAAACATGAAACTCTCCTCAAGATTCAAGTGAATATATCAAGTAAGGTCCAAGGAGAATAGAAAAGACTTGTTTCTCAAATCGCAGCCTATGGCTATATCTGAAAAGCATGTGAGAAACATAGGAATGCAAAGAGGTTCCTAGCTCCCTTGATTGATGTAAGGATGAAGGGGAGTGTAGACTTCATGGAGAGTTTAACACACATAGGTGCGTTGTGCTCTTTTTTCCCTTCGACCAAGATTTATTTTGTTCCACTCCACTGGGTTTTGTTACTTGACAAGGTTTTTAATGAGGCAACACCACATGCACCAATTTAACTTTGAATAGGCACAAGGGGGAGTGTTGAAGAAAAAATACATTGATGTGCCTTCGTCAAAGTAACTAACGAAGAGGGAATCATGTGATTATATGTAATTGAGCAATTAGACATTATTAAGTTTCATTACATTGTAATTACCATTTATAACTGTTGTATTTATCCCTTATATAAGTGAGTTATGCAACGAGAATAAGTAGACCAACTGTCATTTTATTAAAACAGGATCCACTAAATCTCTGGTATTTCAAAAGGAAAAAAAAAGAAAAAGAAACTTACCACAAACCGATTTTAGACAACAAAATCGGGTGTGTCTGTATTTACGCTGCTTGTGTTTTGCACATACACTCCGCAGTTAAAGCTGTCAGTCCCCCAGACCTCTGAATCAACGGCTTCATAAACATCACTCTCCCCCACACCTTCCCTCATCTTCTCTTCCATTTTCTGCCAACAAAACCCACCTCCACAACTTGGCAATCTCCTCCTCCAAGCTAAGCCCTCACCCTCTTCTCTACTTCACCGCGCAATCCCGATGTTTTCTCGATCTGGGTCGGTCCGATTCCACGCTATATGAACTGGGTTCGGACCAAGATTGAGACTTTCTAGTTCTGAAGATTGAAATGGTGCCGCCGAGGAGGAAGAAATGGACGGAGGCGGAGGAGAGGACCCTGATCGACAAATACGGCGAGATGGTCGCTGATGGGACCCTGGCTAAGATGAAGACTAGGGAGAAGAAGTTCAAACCCATTGCTTATTATGTGAATTCCGTGCACTATGTTCAAGACCCTGTTGCCTACCGCTGGCAATGGTCGTGGAAAGACGTTTCCACCAAGGTGCAGAACATGAGGCACCAGTATCTCCTTGTCAAGCAGAAGATCAAGAAGCAGCCGCCGGAGAGTAACTCCGGCGGTGGGGATAGTAGTGGGGAGTGTGGTGTCGAGGAGTTTGATTGGATGGAGGGGCTTACGTATTGGGCTAATTTCTTGAGGTATAAGGAGGTTTTTGGGGATATTGCGAGTAGTAATGGGAATGAGTTGATGGGGGGTTGTGAGAATGTTGTTGGGGGGTTTGTGGGGGGTGGGAGGGGGATGGAGATTTCGGAGTTTGGGCAGATGGGGCATTCGGATGGGGATTTCGGGGGAGGGATTGATAATGGGATGATGGGGTTGGGGTTTGAGTATGATGGGGAGGAGGGAGGGGAGAATTTTAATGGGGATGTGAGGGTGAGGGAGGATGGGGTTGGGAGGTTTGTTTGTGAAGAGGTGGAGCAGAATGGTTCTAGTTTGAAGAAGAAGAGGAAGAGGGAGGTTTCGGGTGGGTTGGGAAAGAAGGCGTGGGGTTTTATTGGTAACCAGCTGGGGAAGTTGAGGGAAATGGAGGCTCGGTTTGAACAGCGTGAGGCGGAGAGAGAAAGGGAGAGACAGAGGAGTGAGGGTTTTAGAATGGAGTGTGAGCAAGAAAGGGAATGGAAATGGGAGGAATGGGTGAAGAAGAAGGAGGAGAGGGAAAAGGCGAGGGAGCAGTTGAGGAAGCAGAGGATGCAAGAATGGGAAGCGTTCGAGAAGGAGAGTGAGGAGAGAGAGAGAAGAAGAAGAGAAGAAGCGTTGATTCATGAGAGGGAATGGGAGGAGAGGATGAATAGGAGGAGGTCGGAATGGAAGAAGAGGATGGATGATATGTTGGGTCACCACCGGGCAGAGATGGGTCAGATGCAGTCTCGCATTCTTCATGAACAGCAAAATCTTACAAGCCAGTTACTGGGAATTGTCTCTCAGTGGACTGCTCATCCAGCTGGACTGTCTGATCATACTGGTGCAAGCAACCATTACTTATCACAGATGATGCAGAATCTGCACCATGTGAATAGTTTGGATCATGACGATGCTAGGGTTGATGGAGATAATCAAGATGATCAGTTCATTGTCGACGGATGATGTCTTTTATTGTAAAACTGCTCTCTGCATGTATGCAATAATCTCTGCAGTGGTGGTGGATATGTAAAGGTTAGTGAATTGTTTAATGTACTCTGATGAGCACTTTGTTCAGTTAGGTATGGTTCTATACTGATCTGTCTAGCTTCAAATCAAGTCAATAAGGGCTATTTATTTGTCGATCCAATTTTTATTGTAACTATCTCGCTTTAAAAGAATAAAAGTTTGTTTTTCCCCTCCGTAAGATCAGATATTTAGATAGTGTAAATAAATGTGTAGGATTTTGATGTGGCACTGTGATTTCTCCTTTTTTGTGAAGCTCTTTTTCTTTGACCCGACTCAAAATTAATTAGCTTAGGTATAACTCTCCTCTATGTTGTGTTAGTTTTTCTACAAGTATCTAAGTCAAGAGAAAAGGCCTCCTCTATGCTGTGTTAGTTTTTCTACAAAGTATCTAAGTCAAGAGAAAAGGCATTAGCAAAATATCACTTCCATCTGAATTGTTTTAGACATGTTTAGTATTTCCGTAAGATACTTTGCTGCAATGAAAAACATGGTCCTAGCTGTTCAAAGAATTCAACGTCCTGATAGAATTCACTATGGCTCTTTGTATGCCATAAGGAAATTCATGCCATAGTTCTTTTGTTATATATGGGTAGGACAGACCATCCTTATGTGTTTTAAATATACAAACATTTATGGCCCAAAATGACTATCTCTTGGCAGAGTTGGTTTCAAAAGATAGTATGGGTGAATTTAGTTTGGCTTTACACACATTCTTCTGTGCTTTAAATGTACAAATATCGATCGCCCACAATGATTTTCTCTTGGCAGAGTTGGTTTCAAAAGATAATATGGTGGATTTAGTTTGGCTTTGGCTTAAATTGGTATAAGACGTGGCAATTCCAAATTCCAGCTAAGCCCTTAGCCTAGATGATGCCACTAGTGCTACTGAAATAGTGTTTTAGTTGTGACTCGCTTGTTATAAACCATGTTTTGTGCTATCCTTTTGGAAGAAGAGAATGTAGACTGAGTCAAATGAAGGGTAATTTGGTACACGATACATTCTGCAATTTAAGGTGATGAGCAATGAAGATAAGAAACTAAAAATACGAGGGTTTTCAGTTTTGTATGGGATCTTTAATGTATGAGGACAAAAATAATCTAGAATGTACCAATGTGAAACAATTGCTATTTTGTTTGTAGACTCTTAGGTGGGAAAAATTATTTATCCTCACTTGTTGTCTCTTCAATATGGCTAGCTAGAGGAGGTGGATATAGGCTTTTAAGAGAGATAGCTACATCATAAATATTTCATGTTTCAACTGAAATATTATTCTCTTATATAATAGGAACATATATATCTCATCTTAACATATATTCATGTCAATATCTGTCTTTCGACATTGCAGGTTTGTATTTTTCTGTCTGGCTATTGATCCACAACACATGATAATCATTAATCAATTTTTCACAGCCTAATTTTATTTGATGTCGGTTAGATTGAAAAATTATTGGTTGGCCTTGTCAGATACTTTTGGTCTTTCCTTGGATGAATATATCTATATATGTGGTGGAACTCTCAAGACATTTGTAAAATTCGATTCATATGGATTTTAACTGCACATGAGGTTGTTTTGTCAGGGTAAGCTGTGTGAACTTTTTCCAAATTTTGCATATCAATCACAATGTGGCCAGTTGTTGGGTTTGGGATCATTAGAATTTGACCACCACCATTTTCTGGGCTTGAGCCTGACATCAGTTCCGATATCTTGGACCTTGTTTGGTGCATACGATTGGATTGGATTGGATTGGTTAACTCATTACATTGAAGGAGGAAATGGAGGCTGATTTCTAACTTTTCTGTAAGTTGAAGAATGAAGATGATGGTTAAATTAAGGACACCCTATGGTTCCCAATCTGCACAAAATAGTGGGATATTAACAAAGTGGTGGGATAGCTAATCCATATTCTTCCTTCGGATTGAAGAAAAGTTGAAAGTCAGCCTCCATTTCATCCTTCAGTACACCTGAATCTAAAGAGTTTACATATCCAATCAATCCTAGTCACCAAATGGGACCTCAAACTTAGAGTGTGTTCGTCTTGGGGAGGAAGATTAGCTCTTTCTCTTTACAGAAAAAGGTGAACGAAGGATGACAATACAGATTTTGTTTTGATTGTAAGTAGAATGTTGGATTTGTTTCTAGGAAGTCACACATACAGAGGGAAATGGATCAAATGTAAAAACAAGGGATCACATCAAACACGGAAGGTAGGGGTTCTGCTTAATTATATACAATATTATGCATACAACAGTCCTGTCAGTCTCCAAAGTCTGCAAGATGAACTTGTGTATATATGTATTCAAGAAGCACTTGCTATTGTTGTCATAATGCCTGATGTTGTCACTATTACTTTCCTAATTTCTGCCTCATGCAAGTCTAACAATAGGAAGAACCTGTGCAGTTATCTGAAAACATGACTGGTGGCGGAGTCTTGGTATTGTTCCATTCAATGGTGATTTGGATGCTTTATGGAAGGAAGGGAAGCAGTAGAGACACCTATTTTGTGCAAGAAATGAGGTAAAGTCTGATCCTAGCACTATTAACTTACTGTTGTTTGGTCCTTTAATTAATGGTATGTGCCATATAGTGTGATATATGTCAATATGGACAAGCCCCAAGGTGGTTTTATGAAATGGCAGGTCATGGAATTTTATTTGATGCCATAACTTTGACAATACTTTTGGATACTTTTCTAAATAAGGATGACAGCAGAGGCTCTGATCCCATGTTGGGGCAATGCTTTTGGATACTCTTCAAAATAAGGGTGACAGCAGAGGCTCTGATCCCATGTTGGGGCAATGCTTTTGGATACTCTTCAAAATAAGGATGACAGCAGAGGCTTTCATCCCTTGTTGAGGCAACAATCCAATATGCTGATTGATAAATATTGTCTGAATGAGAAATGGATAAGGCAAATGAGGTCTTTATTTTACTGATAGTGAAAGGTTATGTCCTTGATATTGCTTGTTGTGAAACCTTTATCAAAAAATTGATGAAGCGCCAAGGCCTGATCTGGAAAACTTGAAAGCTTTTCATGTTTTCATCCTGCAATGCATTTTTGCCTGTATAGTAAATTTTTATCCCTTGGTGATATCTTTTCATTTTTTAATGACATAGTTTGATCAATCTATGATTGTTTTTGCAATTTATTGCAACACAGCCCTAAGAGATCACACTTGAGATAACCCACATCTGATTGACTGATTTTGCAGTTTGTTTGAATTATTGTCCTTGAGCCAGACTGAAATTTTTTATTTCATTTAATTTATTATTACGGTGTTTTTCTTTTCTTTTCTATTTTGATTTTCGACACACTCATATGTGTATTAAGTTTTCAGTTTTTTTTTTCCTGTTTTGTTTCAAGTGAAGAGATAAGAAGGGGGACGATAAGAAGAAAAGAAAAAGGGAGACTGAAGGGAAAAGTGAGGGAGCAGAGGGGCGGGGCTTTTGGAGGAGAACGAAGGCAATGAAAGAAAGAAGAGGAGAGGGGAGAGGAATGGATGAGATCGAAGGGAAACAAAAGCAGAGAGAAAGTGAGAGAGAGGGAGGGAGGGGGAAGAGGGGAGGGGGGTAAGCCCAGTTTGTGATTAAGATAAATAGGAGGAGTCATGTCGATAATTTGGTGAGTGATTTCTGGAATTTCTTCAAAGGTTTCTGTTCTGATTTCTTTAATGATTGTGGATCTTTTTTAAGTTGGGTTTCATCTTTTCTGAAGGTTGCCAGTTTTGAATCTCATGTTAGTAGTTTAATCAATTTCTGGCAGAAATAGAATTGATAAAGATGATCGGCAAGGTCTTAGTGAGGTATTAGTTCTTTTGTTAGTAAAGATGATCGGTAAGATTATTCTTTGGACTGTAAACTGAACTAAGAAATCTTTTGTTAATCAAAATTTTGGTACTAGTTCTTAGTATTTTTGTTGTCCTTAATCATTGTAGAGGTTTATAGTTTTTGGGGATTATACTTTTAAACACTTGGTTTAACTTTTGGTTTTTCTTTTGAAATCGGTTGTGTCTGAAATTTGTATTTTCTTTGCTGTAGTACATACCATGAACATAGAAAATACATGAACGAGGAATCAAGGATAATAAATTAAGGTTTAGTTTTCATGATTTTCAGTGAAGTTGAGTCGCCTGATTGCAAGGTTATTATTTTGTGCTTTAAACTGAACTAGTAATCATCAAACTAGAGATTGATGGGGTGTTCATTATTTTTGATAGAGAGCTGCTATACTTTTTTGTACACATGCTGATCAAACCGCATATTATGTCTATATGTTTCAAATTTGTTTTCGAATGCTTGTGAGTAACTGAGAACTCGATGACTTGTGTTGTGAAGCTTGGTTCTTAATCTGTGAATTTCTAGCCCACAGAAAGGCGGTGTTGGTATAGTGCAAAATACTTTTTATTTGACCATGATTAATGGCACGATAATCGGGCTTAGGTAGCCCTAGGCTTTGATTGCCAGACATAGTTGATGGGTTTGCAATGGTACCTCTTTAATATCGATGCATCAGGCTTAGGTTTGATAGCCAAGATATATCTAATGGGTGAGCAATGACAGCTCCAATTAGTAATGCATTGGGGGCTTGGGTAGCTCTAGGCTTGGCAGCCAAAGACACAGCTAATGATTAATTTCTAATTGATTTGCTCCTTTTTCTTAAGACATTCAAGTTAGTAAGATTCATTTTAAATTGGGGTCGTTTCAAGGTGACTTGGCAGGAATTTTCGTTTTGCCTTTTGTTTTCCTGATAAGTCGAGAGGGAAACTTCTGCATATATTGAATTATACATGTTGACCTTGTTTTCTTTACTTTGACAATTACGACTAGGCTTACTGGCTGAATATTGGGTATAAATATGTTTAACTTAAAAATATTTTTGCATCACAGTTACCATTTATTTTGATAATAAATAAATAGACCAGGTTAGAGATTATATTAGGTATTGACCAGGTTTATGTGGGTTTCCAAGTCATCTTGTTTATTTTCTGTTTATCAGTCAAGTCATATTCTTTTACTGTAGTCTTGAATCTGATTCTAATAGATTTTAATTATAAGTTTATATTTTATAACTAGAATTAATACTCTTATGTACTAATCAGCCTCTTCCGTATCATGTTCTATGTTGGTTGGTATGATTGGGATTTTGGATTTCTGCTTAAGATATGTTATCAGCTGGGTTCTGAATGTTTTTGCTTTCATATAAGACTGACTGATATTCATATTAGCTTGTTTGTTTCATTTGGTTGCAGCATTTGTGAATATTGTTGGGTATAAAGATTAATATTTACTGTACAATTTGAAATGAACTGACATTTAATGTCACAACAATGATGATGTGTTCTTTTTCTTGTTGAATTTGAGACCTTTAGCACCCACTTAACAAGCTTGTGTTGCTATGTTGCACGGACACTTCACACCCCACTCCGACATTCCGACACGCCGACACGGCAAAATACGTGTCCGACACGCCACATGGTGTGTTTGAAAAAGTTGATTTTTCGGACATGTTGACCGGCCTCGACACGGCATTGCGACACGCCACGTCAGCGTTTCAAACTTTAAAAAAAAAAAAAAAAGACCTAAATGGCGCACGCGCAATAGAGCTCAGTCTCATTCGATCTCTTGACTGATTCTCTTCTCTCCTCTCTCTGCCGACTCTTCTCATCTCTTGATCTCTTCACCGATTCGAAGAAGACATTCGCCAGTCGCCACCCATTCTCACCGTCCGCCACCCATTCTCACCGTTCGCCAGTCGCCAGTCCGCCACCCATTCGATCTCTTCACAGATCTGATCTCTTCTTTCTGCCGTCCGCCGTCGCCGTTGTCGCCGTTGCTAAGGTTAGTTTTCTAATCTGGTCAATTTTGGTAGTTATCCATTTGTTTCATGAATATGATTTTTATGAAAATGGTGAAATTGAGTTGTATTGGTGTTGTAACGGATGTGTAACCTTTTTGTTTGGTGAGAAAATGAATGAAATGGATGAGGAGATTATGCACATGGATATTGGTAAACTTGTTTTAACACTATTATAGTATTGAGTTGAATTAGGCAATGTAAATTGTAGAAAGTCTTTTTAGTTTGGCCACTGATGATATGAAGGAAACCTAAGATTTTCGTTATTCAAACAAGTAGAAAGCCCTTCGTCTGTTTCAGTGTGTGGCCTTCGTTTGTTTCAGTGTGTGATTTCATGCTATGGTTATGATATTATGTATGCAAATAAGGGAATTTCTGAAATCAAATTGCGTGCTTTGAAATTTCTACTGTTGTAGTTTTTAATTAGTCTTAGACTTGGATTATCTATGAAAGGCATCAATGTTTTCTTTCCTGATGTTGAGCTCAAACTGATTTCGGACATGAGATGGAGTCTTAAAGATGAGAGGTAAATTTTCTATTCATTTGATATTATATCAATTATGGAATAACAAGTTTGGATGAATTATGGATATGATAATTATATTAGTTAATCTTCTTGTCTATTAGGTGCTACTGTGCTAGAGATTGTCCTGTTTGAAAACAAGCTATAGCTCAAGTTTGTTTTTCTTTAATGTTATGTTTTAGGTGCTAGAGGTCTACTGCTTTTAATGTTATTAGTTATGCACTTGACTTATTTCTTATGGTTATGAAATAGATTGAATTTAGAATTTTATTTGGTAATGTAATGAACTTATTTCATATTTTAGTATATTTTTTATTTATTAAAAATATATAAATATATAATTTTATTTTTCGTGTCCAAACCGTGTCAAAAACTCAGTTTTTGAGTTTTGCCGTGTCCGTAGCCGTCTAACTTAGTTGTGTTGTGTGTTTCCTCTAATCAAATGCTAATCTTTGAAGTCTTAATTTTTGAACATAAAAATCCTATACCTTATCTTTTTGTTACTTCAAATGGTCAAAAGTGGTGTGAATGTGGGACTGAACTTAACAGTGGAGAGTAGACAGTGTGTGGGCTCATTGGCATTTCTACTTTACAGACATGGGTGGTCGTCGTTTAATCCATTCCTTCTAGGCTTCTACTTTTGCTCTGTCAGTGTGAAACCGCGTCAGAAAGGAAATTTCCCCCTCAACACCTTTGCTTCTCTCAGTTACTTGAGATTTGAGAATCCAGTGAACTCTGCCTATTTCAGTATTTCTTCTCCAAACTCCAAAAACACTTTGACAGTCTCTCTTGCTAATTATCTCACAGCTTTCAATGGTGATCATCAAAGAGTGTTCCCATACATACAAATACCATGTCTTTTTGAGTTTTAGAGGTGAGGATACACGCAACAATTTCACAGGTCACTTGTACAGCGCTTTGCGTGAGAAGGGAATCTTCACCTTCATGGATGATCAGCTCATACGAGGAGAAGAAATATCACCAGCATTAATCCAAGCAATCGAACAGTCGAAGATTTCAATCGTTGTGTTCTCTGAAAACTATGCCTCCTCCAAGTGGTGTTTGGATGAACTCGTCAAGATCCTCGACTGCAAGAAAAAAAATCAACAAATCGTTCTGCCAGTTTTCTTCGAAGTCGATCCCTCGGATGTACGAAATCACAGAGGTAGCTTCGGGGAGAGACTTGCCAATCTGGAACGCAAATTCAAAGGGAAACAATGGAGGTGGCCAATGTGGCTAGAGGAATCAGTATGATCATGGAAAGGTTGCAATACAAAAGTGTTCTCTTAGTTCTTGATGATGTGAGTGACATAAAACAGTTAGACAACCTAGCTGGTCAATGTAGTTGGTTTGGAATGGGTAGTAGAATCATCATAACAACAAGGGATAAGCAATTGCTGAGATGTCTTGCTGTTAAATTAATATACAAGGTCCAGGAATTGGATGATCATGAAGCTCTCGAGCTTTTTAGTATGAATGCCTTTAAAAGAAGCCGGCCTTTGGATGATTATGCAGAACTCACAGAACATGCAGTGCGATATGCTCAAGGCCTTCCATTGGCTTTGACTGTTCTAGGCTCTTCTCTGTATGGTGGCAATGTGGGAATTTTCTCGGTTAAATTGCTGACGTAGCCTTTAACTGAGAAAATTGTCGGAATGACTATTTGGATGAAAAATAGTGACTTTAAGGACTATTCAGATTAAAATAAAACCATAAGGACTATTTGGATGAAAAATCGTGACTTTAAGGACTATTCAGATTAAAATAAAATCATAAGGACTAAACAGGCAGAGCAGCCCCCTTCGAGCAGCCATCGTCGATCAATCTCCGTCATCTAGTGAGACTCCACCTTCATCTTTGACTACTCCAGTAGCCTCCGTCGTCCGACAAGGCATCAAAGAGACGATCAAGAACGCCGTGGATCTGAAAAACTCGTTGTTAAAGGGATCGAGATCTGGGTTGCTACGATTTCAAGAAGCTTGCCATGAATTTTTTGAGTGTTCGACGTGTTCAAGCCTGCGCCGGTGTACAAGGTGAGTCTGAAATTGTCATCCTCCAATGTCCTACTAAAACCCATCAATTCTGATCTTCTTCATCTGATAGAACACGAATTTGATATGGGTAGGATTCGATATGGGCATCATCAGAGAAGAAAGCACGTACGATCTAATATGAGTAATCTCTTTTCTTAGTTTCAATGCGATGTGTGTTCTGTGATTTGTGAATTTGATTGTAGAATGTGATTGGCTTCTTACAATTTGGAAGATTGTAGATGTGATTATCAGTTTCATTGCATTTTTCATTTCAATTGACTACAGAATTTCTGATCAAGGTTTGAAGGACCGAAGGCTCGAGGGACAGGCCGGTTTTTGGTCGGTCCGGGCTTTGGTCTGTCCTTGAAGTTTTGAGGTGAAAGTCCGGCCCGGTTAAGTGCAGCCGGTCCCCGTCTTGGTTCCGTCAAAATAGTGACCGGGCCGGGCCCGAGCCGAGCCCATTATTGTACAGACTCTAACCCATTCTTAACTCAGTTAGGCTGCGTTTGGTGCAGCTTATAAGCTCTTGTGCTTATAAGCAAGGATGAAGTTGGTGTTTGGTAAACACATGAATAAGCTCCTTTTTAGATAAGTCAAGGCTATTTTTCAGGTAAAATGAGAAGTAAGGCAACCCCTCCTTTCATTTATAAGGAGAAGTCATAAAAACACGCTACTGTAGGTCTGTAGCTGCGAATTAATGAAATTTTCGAAATGACAATGGGTACCCTTATAAACTTCAACAAATTACAAGGGAGTCTGAGAGAGACATACGCCTCCATTGCGTCTCACTCTCTCATAGCTCGCTCCTCTGTTTCTTCAACATCAACGTCGAAGATCTCGGCACCTCTTCATCGCTGCTGATGTTGGCCGTCGCGATCTTCGTCAAGAAGTTCCCCGGAGTCTTCGCCGTCACAAGTATCTCCTCCTCCGGCGCCTTCGACGCCCGGTCCATCGTCAACTCCATCGTCCTCGCCGTCTCCGGCATGTCAATCTCGTCAGAATCCCACCATCCAGATCTTCATCAACACTCCTTTCACATCACTCTGTCCGTCGTCGGGGACGAAACCTGGCCGGGAGAAATATCTTGTATCCTATTTGCTATTTTAATATGGGTATGATTGATCGAATCCTTAATTATTGAATGTATACACTTTCTTCAGTATGTCTTATTTTTCTCTTAGATTGTTGAATTGATATGTCTTGGGTATGTGCCTTCGTCTTTGAAAGGGGTTTCTTCTGTTTGCTGCAAGTCTAGGTGCGAGGATATAGTTTTAACATCAATTTGGGGGCTGTTCAATCACTCTGAGCTTGATTCATTTGGCCCCGTCAAGCTTGGTAGGTGAAGATTACACAAAATCTGTGAAGATAAATTACTTCTGTTTCAATTAGAATCTCTTGCTTGCGTAGGTATCTACATGCATTTCAATTAGTAGATGCTTTTATGCAGATTTGATGATTATCATTTAGTTTTTGTTGTTTGATTTGCTGTATTGCTTGTAGTATATATATTGTTGCTTGATAAATCTATTGAAGATATTAATTTGAGCAAATACAATATGTTTAAGTTGCAGTAATAGATAGCAGAATCTCAGGATTTTGGTTCCTCTATATCAGTAACACTTTTTTGAAGTGTAGCAGTGTTCTACTGAATTTTCTGGAAAATTGTTGTTATGATTTATTTGAACTATGTTTTACCTGGCTTACTGGTCTTTAAATGTTCTGAAAATTTGACAGGTTTCTTTTAAGTTAGTTATCTAGCAATCTGGAAATTCTCAGCTTATTTCGATGAAAATTGGTTACTCGGTGAATTTTTAAAGTTTAGTCTGCATTGGAAACAAGTTCCAGAATTTTAACTGCATATCTTTGTTTTCTGCTCATTTTCAAACTCTTATTTAAACCATTTTATATCTGATCTTCTTGTATGTAAAAGTAGACATTTCAATGTCTGTTTCACAACTGATTTCAAGTCATTTGGTCTTAAAATGAATATTTGGTGGTTTTTCTAAGTTGTTGTTGCTGCTGCTACAGATTTTTCTAAATCCTGAAAATTTGCTCAGTTTTTGTTCTAGTTTTGCCACACTTCCCGAACTTTGAATTGCTTGAGATTTTAGTATGTTCTTTCTTTACATGTTTACAAGGAAAGTTGTAATTCATGGATTGTTCATATTCATATGATTGATTCCAAATACATTTCTGCAGATGAGTTCTTTGCAATTGAATTTCACCGACCTCTTCAACAACGCATCATCCCTCGATGAGCTCAATACGATTTTCCACTAATTACTGCAATTGAATTTTGGGATGGTGTTAGAGATGCTCTAAAGAAAGCAAGTATTGCCAGTTAGCTATTGCAACTAAAGATTGTATAGTACTCTGTTCTTCTCCATCCTTTAGCTACAAGCTGAAGTCTCATCTACATTTCATGCTGAGGAACTCAAGCTATCATGTGGATCTATTATTCACAATAAAAAACTTATGTATTCAGTTATTTAGATGTAACTATCGGATTGTATCAAAAATCAATTAAAAAACTTTCGTCTGATCATGTCCATTACCGCCCATTACCTAAATAGTTGTACAATTTATTTTAGAATTATCTAATATTCACCATGATTAATAAAAATTGAAAGGTGAAACTAGCCATAAAAAAATAATTCTAGTAGTAGCAAACAATCAAGTCAAAATAATGTCCAAATTAGTCATTCCACAACAAAAAGCACAAGTCAGTTTTCAGTTTACCAAACACGTTCCCTCTGCTTTTGCAACTCACAGCACTTATAAAAAGTCAGTTTACCAAACACTCAGCTACTTTGCTTTCTAGCCACTTGGTCTTAAAAATAAGTAAAAAGTCAGCTTTTCTTAAAAGCCCAACTGCACCAAACGCAGCCTTAACCGTCCGTGGAATTGTCAAAAAAGTCTCGGTCCTTGACAATTTGAACTAAATATTTAAGAAAAAAACAGGGAAATTTTTGACATTTTGAAAAGTAAAAATCGTGGTAAAATGGATTATACGGAGACTTGGGCTATGTAATGATTGTAATCAGCAATCAAAGCCCTCTTGTGTATAAAAGCCCGTTTATGTAATTAGACCTCTTTCCCAATTCTGCTCCGCTTCGAAATCACCTAATCCCTGTGTGTAACAAAGTCCCAACACAGATCGATCCAAGTAAATCCTGAGAAAGGAGAAGAAGAACCAAACGACGTCGCAATGGGGATGAAATTTCTGAACAAGAAGGGATGGCACACGGGGAGCCTCCGCAACATCGAGAACGTCTGGAAGGCCGAGCAGAAGCACGCCGCCGAAGAGAAGAAGCTCGACGAGCTCCGCAAGCAGATCGTCGAAGAACGCGAACGCTCCGAGTTCCGCGAGCTCCAGGAGCAAGCCGGCCTCGTCCCGTATGTCTTTATCTTTTCCTCTCTATTCAATTTCATCGATTTCTAGGGTTAGGGTTTTGGATTTAGGTTTTCTTGATTCTCCGATTCAATCTCGTTGTAAACTTGAATTGATTGATCTTTGCAGCAAGCAAGAGAGATTGGAGTTCCTCTACGATTCCGGATTGGCCGTCGGGCGCCCCGGCGGCTCTGATTCTCTCAAGGAAGCCTTCACCAAAGCCGAAGAGCCTTCTTCCTCCGCTGCTGCCGCCGCGAAGGTATTTATATTTATAGTCTTTGTAAGATCTGATTGTATGCATTTTGAAGGTGTTAAATTTGATGAAAGTTGCGAGGTTTTGATGATTTTTGTTTATGTATGATTTCAGGAGGCATCGTCATCTGCACCGGGGGCTCTGTTTGTGGCAGAGAAGCCTCAGTCTGCGAATGATGCTTGGAGGAAGCTTCACTCGGATCCTCTGCTTATGATTAAGCAGCGAGAGCAGGAGGCCCTTGCTCGGATCAAGAACAATCCTGTCCAGATGGCTATGATTCGCAAACAAGTAAGTTTTCTTCTTTCTTCACTTTCTCGTGAATATTGGTACAAGATATTTAATATATTTGCTTTTTCTTGATTTCTTTGAGCACGCTTAATACTTTTTAGCGACAATTTGGGTTTAGGGTGGATGAAGTAGGTTTAGACAGCAAATTGGCTATGTCAGATTAAGTAGTTGGATATCACTTGATCTTGCAAGAATTTGCAGATGTATAATCCTTCATTTGTAGACAAACACCCGTAGTCAGCAACACTACATTTGTGTGCTGCAGAGGCCGTAGGGTCTTAAAAGAAAGGATTTGGGAATCCTGATATCTGATATGTGGAATGAAGGGTTATGATTAAGTAGCGTTTTACATTTCTTTGTTAAACAAGAATATTTCGTTATAAATTCTTGCAACCGAGTCTGTTTTTCTAGGAAGACCTTTTGTACCTTTTGATCATCATGACCTTGGTAGTTTATCCGGATTTTTGCTGTTTCTAGTTTTCCTTATATAAGTTCCTCTAGCAGGGATCTAACACCCTACTACTATGGGCATTTTTGGATCTTTTGATTCTTGATATACAAGGTTTTAGTCAATGCAATGATCAGTGTTTAATACTTCTGTAATATTCTTTCAAATATTTTAACTAATCATTGGATTCATGGATAATATATCTGAAGAAAAATGTTAAGTTTGCACTTTGCATTAACCTAACCTTTGTATATCTTTTACCAGGTTGAAACAAAGAAGCCCAAAGAAAAAGAGCGTGACAAGAAGGAACATCGGAAGAAGCACCGTAAAGAATCTTCAACGCATCGGAAGCAAACGTCTGATTCAGAAGATGACACAGCTGATATGGAAAGGAGGAAGAATAGTCAGCGTAAGGCATCAAAATATGTTAAGCATTCAGAATCAGAGGATGAACCACATGAAATAGCACATCGAAGTGAAAAGAACCGTGTTAAGCAGTCAAATGTTGAAGATGAATCACGTCATAGAGCACGTGAAAGTGGGAAAACCCAGGCCAAGTATTCAGATTCTGAAGATGAATTGCGTAACAAAGCACGTAGTAGCGGTAACCATGCCAGGCATTCAGATTTGGAGGATGCATCACGTAAGAGAGCACATCGAAGTGAGAAAAAGTATTTAGATGAGCTAAATAACAGAGGACATCGAAGTGAGAAGAACCGTGTTAAGCATGCAGATACAGAAGACAAGCTACATAACACAGGTCGAAGTGAGAACAACCGTGGTAAGCATTCAGATGTAGAAGATGTGCTACATAACAGAAGAAGGCGAAGTGAGAAAAACCGTGGTAAGCATTCAGATTCTGAGGATGAGCTACATAAGAGTCGAAGTGAGAAAAACCGTGGTAAGCATTCAGATTCTGAAGATGAGCTTCATAACAGAAGAAGTCGAAGTAAGAAAAACCATGGTAAGCATTCAGATTCAGAAGATGAGCTACATAACAGAAGAAGTCGAAGTGAGAAAAACCGTGGTAAGCATTCAGATTCTGAAGATGAGCTTCATAACAGAAGAAGTCGAAGTGAGAAAAACTGTGGTAAGCATTCAGATTCAGAAGATGAGCTACATAACCGAAGAAGTCGAAGTGAGAAGAATGGTGTCAAGCATTTAGAGTCAGATGACGGGCTACATAAAAGAGCACGTTCTAGTGAGAATAATAATCATGCTATAGAAAGGGCAAAAGATGACGGTCAAGGTATGGTCAAGGGAAAGCATGAAAGTTCAGAACAAGAGAACTCTTCCATTAGAGGCCGAAATGACACCCACAACAGGCGTCGATTTGTTCCTCCTAAACTTTCAGAAGAAGAAAGAGCTGCTCGGCTAAAGGAGATGCAGATGGATGCCGAGTTGCATGAAGAACAAAGATGGAAACGTTTGAAGAAGGCTGACGAGAAAGATGCGCAGGAAGCTACCCAGGCTATTAGATCTGTCGGTAAGAATTTCTTGGATGCTGTTCAAACTAGTGTGTATGGTTCTGGGAAGGGGGGAAGCTCAACGATAGAGGAGAGTGTCCGTCGCAGAACACATTATTCACAGGGCAGGTCTGAAGCAGGTGAAAGCAATGCATTTCGACGTTAATGCTGTTGCATTCTGTTGTTTATCCTGTTACAGCGATTCTAGCTGTTTTATTTCCTTTTTGTTCTACATATTTTACAGACCTATAGTTCTCTCCATGTGAAATGACAAGTGAATGTCAAGCTGTATGAAAAATCGGTGTTATTTCCTTTGGTTCTCTTGCCACCCTGGTTATCAATACAGTGAATTTGACTCTTTATATATTCTTCTGCAACTGTGTATATGGGAGCATTTCAATGCACCATGAAGCTGCTGTTATTTTGTGCATAGTACAGTTTGGTTAGTCTATAAAGTGTGAGAGAGTAGTGAGAGTACCACAGCTTTTTGCTACAATGACTAGGCGGAGGCAATGCCTTCCCATATGAGACTCACCAACCATCCCCCATTGTTATGTTCTTGAGAAACAATGGCAGACAAGGTTCTGAACCAGTAACTTGAGTGCAGTGACATCTTTGAGGGAGAAGATGAAGTTCAACTTCCCCTATTGTCTCCCTCCAGTTGTGCCCCTTTTTTGTCGATTTGCTTCTCATTCTGCTCTGGAGGTTGATTGTTTGGTTTCCCAATATGTCACTTGAGTTTTCATTGCTGCACTAGTTAGAAACGAGTTTCTTTACATTTGAGTAGACGAGTACTTGATTAAAATGTTCTCGAATTTCTTTCTTTACTAAGCCTCCGGAAGTCAGATGTAGCCATGTGGTTACACAAAATGATTTGGGAAACACTAAAAACTTATACAACTCTTTCTGTACACAGATCTTAATCCAACTGCCCACCCAACAACGGTTTGTTTGAAATGGTAAGAGAACCATACATGTTAATGAGTAAGACTAGTCTAACCTCACAAAGTATATCATTTCAGCAATTTCTTAACAAATAGCTCCAAATAATATGATTCAGTGTTCATTGTTTAACATACAGGAGCACTGAATACTTGAAACCTGAACATGCTTCGCAAAGGAAAAGAAAATACGATTAGAATCACGTTCATTGGAAGATTGAGCAATGGCCGAGCTTGCGAGACCTTAACGAATGCATCCACTCCTCCAACCACATGAGATCATCTAATGTCTAGCCAAGTGCTGTAAGGAAAGTGACAAGAGTCTGCATGGAATTATGTTTTGTGTGAAAACCTCTGAAGTTTACAACTCTTTCTGTAATGTCTAAAAAGGAGAGATGTGAGGTTAAAAGATGAGGAAACGAGTATAGCTATGACTACCATTTGCAACAGTTTGGATGTTTTCTTTTAAAAATAACTAAAAATATGTATTGTCTCGTCTCACCCTTCCACCACACTCCAATGCAGATGAAAAATAGAAGACAGAAACATTTACTAATTAAGTTTTATAGCACCTTGAAAGATTATTAAAACATACAATTCATTTATCTGGGGCACTATTAGGACCATATAGGACCATATATACTACAGGCCAAAATGTTAAAGAATTCTCACCTTCATTTATTTCCCCCATGCTGCTTAATAATTTTGTCTTGCACTTTCGTTACGAACCACTGCAATGAAGATTTACTGCAAAGTGGATACAGAGATGGAATCTATTAGTTCCAAACAAAAAACATAGAAAAAAAAAAAAAACAAAAAAACTTTGTTCTTAGAACACCCTTACAGGAAAAGCAAATAGAATGTATGTCAATATTGTAATTATACTTCTATACCACTTAATAGTTAAAATTATGTAGATGAACCCTAAAATGTCATTTCCACAGACAGAGCACATAAGATACATGAGCCCGTTATCGTAACAAAGAAGAGCCAGCAACTAGTGTCTAAGCATTCAAAAGGAATTAAGTTGACAGAGGACACCTCGACAAAGAAAACACACACACAAAAGACTTAGAAGAACAAAACCAGCTCAAAAAGTGGCTGGGTACTCTAAGTGCATGTGGGGTGATCAGCCAAAGGCTTCTGGTGTCTGCACAGTCCTCAATTCAGATCCTGGGAAATATGTTTCAGATGATTTCTATTTCTGTTTAGTTAGTTTTGTTTCTATTCAAGGTTCAGTGTGTCCCCATCTGCATGTTCTGTAAGGCCTATAGTACAAGATAAACTAGAAGGGGGAGATTCGACATTAAGAAAAGTAAAAGTTAAAAGAATACAAAAAGGATGCTTGAAACTGTCAAGATTATTGCCAGTGGGACAAGAAAAGACTACATATCATAGGTAAGTGAGACACGTTTTGAATCACTTTACTGTGAAGGATTTTTAGTTATTAATAACTAGTAAGTTATAACTATTGAAGCACTACCTATTATAACAGCAAAAGATGGGCTTGGGGGAACAGCAATATCTTATAATAAGGAAAGGAAACAAACCTCAAAGACTTCGCAGCATCAAGAATATCTCTTATACATACATCATTTGGAAAAATCTGGACATAACAAGAAAACTTTAGCCATTCATTAAAATGATCCAGAGAGTAGACGCTTACACTATATTGGAAAGCATTAGTAATTCACTTAAAATAGTCACAAGATATGGTATACCACCTATAAGAAGTGTAGAGAATATTTTACATGACAAATACTCTTTTTTGTTATGTACAAATGCAGCAGAACCCACTCAATGTAACAACATTCTACTATGTGCGACCATAAAAAAAAAGATACAAAGCACTATAATATTCATCTAAATCCTATTTCTGCTGAAAGAAATCATTTAAAAAACATTCACGTAATACTTCCTCCCCACCAACCCCAACACAACAGTTTCACATTTCAAACTATACAACCAAGAAATTTGTATAAGTATGCAGCTTCGGAGGTCAATTCTTAACTAATTAAGCAATATAACTGATGAAGATAAGTCGTCGATCTCATATTTGATACCTCAGCATTGCTCAAGTCCATAGTCCCCTCCACCAGTTCAATTAGTAGCTCGTGATTCACAGAGGTGGTATCTTCAATTATTTGTTGGGACAGTCCTTTTGACTTTGGAACATACGTACTAAGTGATAACCTAATACAACTTTCCTCAAACGAAATGACCTTGATACCTGAAAATGCATCTTCAAACTGTTCAGTGGCGTCAAGCCTGCATTCACAAAAAATAAGATAACCAAATTAAAAATCAAAAATAGAAGAGTAAAAATAATCGAACACTTGAAACACACATATAATTGAAAAATGGAACAAAAGAAAACCACCACACGTAGATCATTGTAATTGAAAACTATGAAATGAATTTCACACACACGCAAAGAGCCAGGACAAAGTGCTATACTTACCATTTAAGTTTATGTTCCAAATCTTGTAGAGACTTCAATATTATATGATTCATGTCAATCTGATTTTCAAGTTCCAGTAGCTGCAAGGTAAACATAAGATTTGTTATACGCTAAAAGAGCCATAATTGAAATCTCTTTATATAATAAACTCATAACATAGGGGTAACTATCGAAGTACTCCACGTAAGAGAGATATAGTGCTGTTTAACTACATCTACAAAAAAAACACTTCAAATGTATGTAATGAAAAAGGTTTCACAAAAAAATAATGTCCAGTCAAACACACTTGTAATAAAAATTTCAATCAAGATCTGTGAGTTAGATGCAATCTCAAAATGGCTGTATGGATCATTTAAGTCTTACACTCATATTTAGGATAGTACCCTACAGGTAAAAACTATACAGTAAGATTGTGATTGTGAATGGAACCTTGAATTTTTCTTCCTTCACATCCATTGGATCCAACTGATATTTTCCATATATATCAACATCTGCACCCAGTTTTGCTTTGTCCAGATCCTGCAAATGGTAGGCAATGGTAAGAATTCATATGTGATAAAAGTTAAGATCGAACAATCATGTATGATTTGTGCATGGGCATATACCTATACTAGCATACGTACACATATACACACAAAAGCTGGATGGCTGAACGAAAGGAAAAGTAAAGGTCAGCACTACTAAAGGTCCTAAAATGCCAATCTCGCATCAGAAGAACTATGAATATAAGCATCCAGCAGTAATTCCTAAGTGTTTCTACCAAGTTCCTTGACACAAGCACAGAATATGTAGACAAAACCACCCATCTATAAGATTGTGCTTCATGTGGATTTTCTATCCAGCTCAGGTGCAACCAACTAAACCAATGTTTGGGTTCTAGAAGCAAAGTTTCTTAACAATCAAACGGGCTGGCATTAGTTATATTACCACCCAAATAGGCTGATGCCATACTTTAACAACGTTATATCAACAGAAACCAACCTGCAATCCAACAAATTCCAACGAACATTTCAACTGCCCAATATCCACATTGAGCCGATTCAAATCTGCAGACACAAAAACAAAACTCATAAGAAACAAAAACACAATCTCATTACGTATCATTTACATATCAAACTGGCGTAGCATATGAGACAAAGACTGTACTCTCACCTTCCTCATGGGTTCTAACAAGACCCTCAATTTCATCAGAAACCTTAGCGCTCTCGGCCTCCACAGAACTAAGCTCCTCCTCGAAACGTCCCACGTATGCCTCTAACAAATCAAACAAAACCACATCAAGCAGCAGAAGCAAGTAAGCCAAGTAATTTAAAAGCCACACTGGTTCGAATAGACTAACCAAAATCTTGATCCCCTAAAAGACGAATGTCAGAGCAATCAGACACTATATTTTCAACTCTACTCTGCAACATTCACATCCAAAATAAATAAATAAAAACCTAACCAAAATCAAGAAATTGAACCAAAAAAGTCACCTGGAGAAACCGAAAGCAGTCTTTGAGTAAACCCTGGGAATCGGAATCATCGTCTCGGCGGGTCCGATCGAGAAGCGCTTCGAGCTCAAGCACTTGTCTTGGGATTCGGAAAAAGAGAAAAGCATTGTGTGATTGATTGAGGAGATTAAACGAGAATGTGAAGCGGGAAATAGAGAGAGTGAGACCTGTGGTCGGGAGGTGATGAAGAAGGAGGCGGGTCTTCCATTTCTTTGCTCAAGCGGCAGCGGAATTTGAAATGGCAGAGAGTGAAGAGAATGAGGAGAGGGGATTTTAGTTTTCTACTTTTTTTTTCTTTTTTCTTTTTATGTATGTAAAGCTGAGAAGAAATGTAACAAACTCGGTCTCTTCTTCAGGTTTAAAAAAGAGAGGAAGCATTAATTATTTGAGAACATGAAACGAAATTGAGAGCCGGAGACAGAGAGAGACCTCTGAATGGTGAGGTCGTGTGGTCCTGGCTCACTTGAGTCGAAAATGAAGCAGCAGAGAACTTCAATATCATCAAGAGTTTGATGGAATTTGAGAATGACAAATAGCTTAAACATCAAGTAACTCGAAAGTATACAAATGTTTATAAAGATGATTTTAACCGGAAGCCGATTAGCAAAGGCCAGCAGAACAAGAGTCGGATACAACAGCAATGTCCAGAAAATATCGATCCCAGACCCTTTCTGGCTAGGCATGTAACAATGCTTCTGAAATTTTGAGATGAACCATAAACAACACAACACAGATACAGCAGCTACAGATATCCTTGTAATTAGGAAGTAAAGTTCAATTTAACTGGTGTATGGAAGGTGGACCCTGAAGATGTCTCGTTTTCTAAGTTTACGCCTACAGTTAGGGCATTTATGTTGAGTAGCTATTGCTTTTTCAATACACGTCTTGCAGAAAATGTGGCCGCACTTCGTTGATGTTTCTTCAACCAATTGGCCCATGCAGATTGCACAAGACAATGCAGGTGCTTCAGGCTCACCCGGAGGCTCAATTGGAGTCACGGGGATACTGGTTGCCTGCTATAAGAAAATTTCATACTTAGTTCCCACAACTTAAGCATATCTTTGCATAATTATTACTTTCATACATATACATGCTGTTCAAAATTGCAGCGTGAGGCCAGGAGTCATTAAAAATAATTTGAAATTCAAATCAAGACTTCCTTGTCTATATGGTGATGTTCAATACTATATGCATGAAGATTGAAGAATGAAATCTACAATCTGGAAACCTAATTACAGACCAGAGATATGAGTATGAAACACTACTAATCAAAGGCAAAAGGATGAGAAGAAATGAGCATCCAATAATATAAACTTCAAAAGAATAAAAAAAAACCTCAAATTAGATCAGGTCCGGTCATTAGTGTATACTATAGAGGATGATCTGTGATAGGAACTAGAAGAAATTTGAAATGAGATGACATGAACAGTGATTTAAAAAGAAAAAAAGCGGAGTGGACAAACTGCAAAGGGAGAAGGGGCTATCAACATTACAAACCGCAAAAGTTACCAACTTAACAGGTACACCTAGTCTAAATAGTAAATACAATTGACATCAGAGGATGCTGGAACTGGATTGATTTTCCATGTCTCTATAATGGAGAGCAAAGAAAACAAATATATCAAGGCACGCAAGTGCTGTATTCGAGTGAGAAAACATAAACCTTCTTTCAATCTTTCTTACATATGTCCTACAATTTTCAGCAAAAAATATTTAGGAATTCAAGCAATTGTAGATTTTATACAAATAGTTTTTTTTTCTTTTTTGGTCTGAATTTTATACAAATATTTGGGAAAATGGTGTTTTCAATATTTTGTCCACAACTGAATCACACTTCTTGAAGGCCATATGCTGCCAATCACACATACAATTTTTTGAAGCTTTATTTTTCCTAAGTTATGCCTACTGCATGTATGTTTAAGTAATAAGTTAGTAATTATTTCAAATTCTTTAACTCAAATGCAACAGAACAGTAGCCAACCAGCTACTCTTTATAAAGCTAATTAAAGAAGTGAATACACTAAAGCAAGGAGTATTGCATAAAAAATTAAGGGAAGCTTCTTACAATATCTTTGGTTTTGTTGAGAACTTCATCGTTCAAGGGAACCACTCCGTCGACAGTTTGAAGTCTGCCAAAGGCGAACCCCCATGTAAAGAAGTCTGCTGATAAGAAATCAAAAGATTGTGCAACACGAACTGGAAATACAAAAAAGTAATAGCAAAAGTAAGATTCTAAATGAGGGAGTAACTTTGCAAATGCAAATATCTGATCTAAATATAATAAATGTGGAGAAAAGTGAAAGGTAAATGCCAATTATTGATGATATAACAAATTAATGCACACAATATTGATATTGCCTACCTTCAGTGAAATCTTCTATATTGCTTCTCACTCTGCGAGACGGATTTCTCTGAGAATTATTCACAGCCTAAAATGAGATTGTGTAAGATTTAATGTTGTGATAAATAGAAAAAAAATAAAGCGACAAATCTCAAAGCCTAAATTCAATCCTGAACCTTCAAAATAACTTTAACTCTAAAAAATTCGCTGAACTGTCACCTTTCAAGCATTCACGTATATGATTTTAGGATTAATAATAAAATATCATACCTCTTCAAACTTCCATGGTGATATGATTAAACATTCATCATCAGGAGAATCCGAAGAATGTTGTTGAGATTGGACACCCGAAGGACCAGCTAGAGCCACAATCTCACTAGGAGGTGGATTGTTAAGGTCCAAATCTACTGATCTTGCCACTTTTCTCGCTCTTTCAGCCTCGCTCGCATTCACTTGTTGATAGTAACTAGATCCTCCTATGCTCATGGTAAGGAGCTGGTTCATTGTAACCAGAGTACTTCCTGAACATCCAAAACATGTATTAGGTCCAAAGAAATCTTATCAGATTACTTGCAATCTAAAACTTCAAATAAAAAAGCATTACTTTTTGGTTCAATTTGATGCATCCTATTTCAAGATTGCACAGTTAAAAAAACAAAAAGGGTCTCAAACACAACATCATGAACTATCACTTTCAAAAATCTCAAAACACCTTTCTGATTGTAACATGAGAAGAAACCCCAAAAGAACAGAGGCATTCAAATTGTAAAAGCAGCATAATCCCAGTAGATTTAGCTGGCCCCTTAATCCTTTTTCTAACTCAAAATCTCCACCCTTTCAGAATTAAAAACAAAAAACAAAAAAAAAGAACAAAAACTTGTACGTCATTTAAGAAAATCACCAAATCATGACAAAACCCAGTTTCTGAAACCCAACTCAAAACAGGCTTCAAGTATAACACAGAATAAGACAAATAATTCAAACCCATAATTCAAGTATAAAATAAGAGAAACAAATCAAACCCCAAAATCTAAAACAGAAGACAAAACAAGAACCAACCCAGAAGAACATGAACAAAACCCAATAAACACAAGAACAAGAAGATTAGAAGAAGCCATACCTTTTGGTTTCAGGGCTCTACACAGACAGAGAGAGAAAACGGAAGAAAAAGGGCCAAGGTGAGTCAATTGTGGAGTGTCTGGGTTTAATAAGCGAAGCGTTTGGAGTTGAGGTGTGGCTGTTGTTTCTTGGAATTTGGAAAACGAAAAAAAGCAAATCGGGAAACAAAATCAATCGCCAGCAACTTACCATTATGAAGGTGTCTCTGTTTGAAATTAATTGCAGGGTCTCAACAGTTTTTTTGGAATTTCGTTTTGGGGTTTCCGTTTCACTGCCTTCTCGCCTTCTCATCATCACTTTCCCAAATTCTCAAACTCCTTGTTTCCTTCTTCCCGCTCTTCTCCCCCATCTGTAACGTAAAGGCAAACCCCACTTGGGCTCGGGTCGGGTTCTTTTCCAATTGGACTTTTGAGGATTCAAATTTCTACTTCGGTTATGTTTTTTCTTTCTATGAATCAAATTTTAATTTTGGTTCATGTGTTATGAATTGAAGCAATTTGGTTACCAACTTACCATATTCCTTTAAACCTTTTTGTTTTAATTTTAAATCTTGATCGTTTTTACCAAATTACATCGATTATTGTTAGATGATACATCGATGTCTTTCGAGACACGAACCCTTTCCCTTTTAGGAGCTTTACACTTCACATTCTTTCCTTGTCGAAAATTTCCCTTACGTATAAAGCTTGCTTATTGCATTGGTATTGTTTAAAGATTTAGTACGTTTGTAGTTATTTAAGGATTTGGTAGGTTTTGTATGTATTTAAGGATTTGTCAAGGGTGAAACTTATCCGACCCAAATTGATCAATGATACAACGAATGTAAAATGAATCTAAATTCATGGCACATATATTTACTTGGAATAGAAGAAATTCATGAATCAGATACAACCTGAATGAGAAATAAATGAATTGGTATCGAAATGAATTATTTTGATCATGCCTCAAGCGTTATGTGGTTGTTAAGGGACAAGTGAATTCGACGGCTAAAAACATGCATGGTTAAGTAGTTATGATTTTAACTATGTTACACGGACACTTCACACCCTTGGACTGTCGGAGTGTCTGACACTCCGACACGCCGCCCGAGACGGCAAAATACGTATCCAACATGCCACGTGGCGCCGCCCGACACGGCATTGCGACACGCCACGTCAGCATTTCAGACTTAAAAAAAATAAAAAAATCTAAATGGTGCACGCGCAGTAGAACTTAGTCTCATTCGATCTCTTGACTGATTCTCTTCTCTCCTCTCTCAGCCGAGTGCCGACTCTTCTCATCTCTTCACCTATTCGAAGAAGACGTTCGCCAGTCGCCACCCATTCTCACCGTTCGCCAATCGCCAGTCCGCCACCCATTCGATCTCTTCAATCTTAACCAATCTGATCTCTTCTCTCTGTCGTCCGCCGTCGCCGTCCAGGTTAGTTTTCTAATCTGGTCAATTCTGGTAGAGTGGTAGTTATCCATTTGTTTCATGAATATGATTTTTATGAAAATGGTGAAATTGAGTTGTATTGGTGTTGCAAATAAGGGAATTTCTGAAATCAAATTGCGTGGTTTGAAATTTCTACTGTTGTAGTTTTTAATTAGTCTTAGACTTAGATTGTCTATGAAAGGCATCAATGTTTTCTTTCCTGTTGTTGAGCTCAAACTGATTACATACATCTTCCTTGTTGCTCAAACTGCTTATTCTATATTCAATCAATTGTATAAATAGGATGAGCTCAAGTGCTGCTTCAACCGAACCTTGTGTTGAGTCGAATGAGCCAGACAAACTAAGCGCTCAGAGAATAAGTTTCATTTTGAGCCTTTAATTTGGTGGGTTGCCTATGGACCTTCTACACCACATCTGCAAAGTTTGGCTTTCAAGTTGCTTAATCAACCTTGCTCATCTTCTTGCTGCGAAAGAAATTGGAGCACATATAGTTTTATACAAGGTTTGAAGAGGAACAAGTTGCAACCAAAAAGAGCTCAAGATTTGGTTTATGTGCATACAAATCTTCGGCTTTTGGCAAGAAAGGATTCTAACTATCACAAGGACAATGACTCAATGTGGGATCTTGGAGGAGATGGTCATGAATCCTTGGAACCAGCCCATATTGTTGTGCTTGAGTTGGCAACTTTATCCCTTGATGAGCAGGCATTGGAGAGGATGCTAGTTCATGATGAGATGGAGTCTTGAAGATGAGAGGTAAATTTTCTATTCATTTTATATTAGATCAATTATGGAATAACAAGTTTGGATAGATTATGGATATGATAATTATATTAGTTCATCTTCTTGTCTATTAGGTACTACTGTGCTAGAGAGCTAGTTGACATGAGAATGATGAGATGGAGTCTTGAAGATGAGAGGTAAATTTTATATTCATTTTATATTAGATTAATTATGGAATAACAAGTTTGGATGGATTATGGATATGATAATTATATTATGTCACACCTCAATTTCCGGAAGATAATTTTCAAAAATTTTGGCATGATCTAACTTAAAATATAAATATCCCAACCTGTTTCAATAACAAATCAAAACAACTAGAACTCAATCGCGGAAAAGTAATATCATACAACCCATCACTGAGTTAAATATTACACTTCCTTATTTACATAAACTTGCAACACGAGAACATGAGAACAATCTCATGAGTTTAATATTTTCTACCCGATTAACAAAACTATACAGAGTACAGCAAAAACCAAAAAGAACCCTGCCACTAAGTCTCTGCCTCAACCCTGCTGATCCTCACCTGTAGGTCTAACCCCTACACTAATAATTGGTGCACCGGGATTGTAAAATAACACCCCCGGTAAGCTAAAAAGCCCGTATGAGTAAACTTAAAAATAACACAGCATTTATCACATCCAACATTCCACAAAAGAGATTTGATCAATAATTAAAAACCATAAATCCAAAAAAATGTACCCATGAGTCCCAGATATTTAATAAATACATCTCATGGCCTACAACAACAATTTGTGTACCCATGGGTCCCAGATACCATAAAGTATCTCCCATGACCTATACTGACAGACGGACTAGAGCTCTATTCCTAACCGTAACCAATCACCCGGTCAAAGACTTAGAACCCGGTTTGACTGTCCAATATCAAAACACCAAATAATAAATAGCATCTTAACCGTAACCAATTACCCGATTAAAGGCTTGGAAACCGGTTTGGCTATTTATCCAACAATCACAATATCACAACATCATCATCAACATCACAAGATCACATCATACGATTATATCCTCCACAAGGATATAATTATATGAACAATATATATTATTCCACAAGAATAACTTATCCATAATCAATAGATTATGATCACAAGAACCTCAAAAATAAACATATAAGAAAAACTTGTTTTATCTTACCAATAAACTGTTGGCGATCAAGCTCATATATTTTAAAACAATTAATTTTAACATCATAATCATTATCATCATCACATGACCATAATAAAATTTGGTTCAAAAGTGAAACTCACAACATGAAACTTGTAGATTGAAGCATGGTGAACAACTTTAATACCTGAGGTTTTAACTGGTTCGGCCGGGATCGGCCGGAAAACACCCCGAAACTCCAAAACAAAATCAAAAACCAAACCTGCAAAACCGGCGCCCAAACTTGGTTTTCAGGTCACCAAACACGTATAAACATCACCAGAGGAAGGAGAGGAGCAAGACTCACCTAACTCTCACCGAAAACGCCGCCGAAATCGCCGGTTTTTCAGCGATACCGCAGCAGCTTCATAAATAATCCTTCATTAATTATGGGAATTATACAAGGAAAATAATATGAAAATTTAGGGTATTACAATCTACTCCCCTTAAAGGAATTTCGCCCCGAAATTCAAAAATACTAATCCAAAAACAACCTAGGGTACTTAGCCCTCATGTCTAACTCTAACTCCCAAGATGCATCACCCTCATCATTGTGACTCCAACACACCTTAACCAAATCGACTTCCTTCCTTCGAAGCCTCTTGGTTGATCTATCCAAGATTAGAACCGGTTCAACAACGAAGGTTGCATTCGCATTCACCTTGATAATTCCATAGTCAATCACATGTGATGCATATGGAATATACTTCCTCAACAAGAACACATGAAACACATTGTGCCCTAGACATGACAAGAGGTAAGGCAAGCCGATAAGCCAAATCTCCTACTCTTTCCAAAATCTCAAAAGGCCCTACATACCTGGGAGCCAATTTCCCCTTCTTACCAAATCTCACCACCCCTTTAGTAGGCGAGACCTTTAAGAACACATGATCCCCAATATCGAACTCTACTTGCCTCCTCTTCAAGTCGGCATAGCTCTTTTGTCTGCTTTGTGCCGTTCGGATCCTATCTCAGATAATAGAGACATTCTCAGTCGTCTCTTGAACAATATCATGACCCAACAACTCACTATCACCCACCTCTGCCCAGCAAATAGGGGATCTACACGGCCTACCATAGAGTGCCTCATATGGTGCCATGCCGATACTAGAGTAATAACTATTATTGTAGGCAAACTCAATCAATTGGAGGTGATCCTCCCAACTTCCCTTGAAGTCCATGACACAAGCCCTCAGCATATCTTCTAACATCTTATTCACCCGCTCAGTCTGTCCGTCAGTCTGAGGGTGAAATGCTGTACTCATGTCTAAGGTAGTACCTATGGCTTTCTGAAATCCACCCCAAAACTTTGAAGTGAATCGGGGGTCTCGATCAGAAACAATCGAAGTAGGCACTCCATGAAGTCTCACTATTTCCTTCACATACAACTTGCACAAGGCATCAACTGTGTACGTCATTGACACCGGAAGGAAATGTGCTGACTTCGTCAATCGGTCAACAATTACCCATATAGCATAATGTCCATGCTTGGACTTAGGCAGTCCAGCCACAAAGTCCATAGAGATCTGCTCCCACTTCCAAGTAGGAATAGGTAATGGCTTCAACATACCTCCAGGCCTTTGATGCTTTGCCTTCACCTGCTGACAAGTGAGGCACTTGGACACATACTCTGCTACATCCTTCTTCATCCTATTCCACCAAAACTGCCTACGCAAATCTTTATACATCTTGGTACTCCCTGGGTGCACCGTATAACGAGATCGATGTGCCTCCCAAAGGATCTCCCCTTTGAGATCAATAATGTCTGGAACACACAATCTCAATCTAAACCTCAAACCACCATCTAACCCAACCGACCACTCGGAAGGACAATCTTCCAACCAGTCCACTACTAACTCTGCCAGCTTTGCACGCGAGAACTCGTCATGTGCTTGGCCTTGAATGATCCTGGAAATCAAAGTGGGTTGCACAGATGCTCTTCCAAGGAAAACCCCCTGCTCCCTGCCTGATGGCAGAATACCAAACTCAGAGACAGTCTCCAACATGAGCCACTCCTGCACCATGATAGAGGCGACTATACCCTTAGGCTTCCTGCTCAATGCATCCGCCACTACATTGGCTTTCACAGGGTGATACTCCAATGTGAAGTCATAGTCCTTAAGGAGCTCCATCCACCTCCTTTGCCTCATGTTCAAATCTTTCTGAGAGAATAAATACTTCAAACTCTTATGATCAGAAAAGAGCTCGAACTTCTCTCCATACAAGTAATGTCTCCAAATCTTCAAGGCAAATACTACTGCAGCTAGCTCTAGGTAATGAGTGGGGTAATTCTTCTCATGAACCTTCAACTGTCTAGAGCCATATGCCACAACACCACCAAGCTGCATCAACACACAGCCCAAACCCTGATGAGATGCATCGCTATAGACGACAAAATCAACACCACTACTAGGAATGACCAACACTGGGGCGGTAGTCAACCTAGTCTTCAACTCCTCAAATGCCTTCTCACACTCATCGGTCTACACAAACTTGACATTCTTCTTTGTCAACTTGGTCAAGGAAGAGGCAATACTAGAAAATCCCTTAATAAATCTCCGGTAGTATCCTGTCAACCCAAAGAAACTACGAATCTCCGTAGGAGTAGTGGGACGACTCCAATTCAACACTGCCTCCACCTTAGAGGGATCCACCGAAATCCCCTCCTTTGACACCACGTGACCAAGGAACTTGACCTCTTCCTTTCAAAACTCACACTTCTCAAACTGAGCATATAACTTGGCCTCCCTAAGAACCTGTAGTACAATTCGTAGATGCCTATCATGATCTTCCAAAGTCTTGGAGTAAATCAAAATATCATCCACAAATACTACCACAAACACATCCAGATAAGGACTGAAAATGCGGTTCATCAAATCCATAAAAGCAGCAGGCGTATTGGTTAGACCAAATGACATAACAACAAACTCATAATGCCCATATCTAGTCCTGATAGCGGTCTCCGGAATATCCTCCTCCTTCACCCTCAACTAGTGATAACCGGACCTCAGGTCAATCTTAGAGAATATCATAGCACCTCTAAGCTGATCAAACAAATCATCAATCCTAGGCAAGGGATACCTATTCTTGATGGTCACCTTGTTCAACTCCCGATAGTCCACACACAACCGGAGTGTATCATCCTTCTTCCTTACAAACAACACTGGTGCACCCCAAGGCGAGGTGCTAGGTCTAATGAACCCCTGCTCGAGAAGACCCTCAATCTGAACCTTCAACTCCTGAAGTTCAGTTCTCCCCATCTGATAAGGAGTCTTTGATACCGGTGAAGTACCTGGTACCACATCTATAGCAAACTCTACAACCCTATTAGGAGGTAACCCTGGAATCTCCTGGAACACATCACTAAACTCAGAGACTACTGCAATATCCGCAATACCCACGGTACTACATGTAGCCTCTATGTGAGCTAACACTCCTTCCCACAAGGCCGTGTCCGACCTATGACAATGATAGCGAAAGCTCTGCTGTCCAGGAACGTGAAATGACACCACCATATCAAAACAATCAATCACATCATGGTTTGGCCTTAGCCAATCCACTCCCAAAATCACATCATAGGAGCGATCTGGAATCACAATCAGAGATGCAAGGAACTCTCTCCCACTAATCACTAAAGGGCAACTACCACACGAAGTGCCAAGCTCGATAGAAACACCGAGAGGCGATGAAACACACAATGATCTAGTAAGCGGTGTCAGAGTCAAGCCTAATGCCCTCACCACCGAGCTAGATATGAAAGAATGGGTTGCCCCCGTATCAAACAAAACTGTAGCAAGCAGATCATAAACAAGAATGGTACCTTCCACTCCTGCACCACGCTGACCAATGGCATACACTCTGGCATGCGCTGGAAGTAACGGCCTCTGCTGACTACCCTACCCTCCAGCCTGAGGTCAGGTGCAATCCCTAGCAAAATGGCATGCCTGCCCACAAGTGAAGCATCCCTGTCTCCTGGGCTTCTTGCATGCCGAAGAGTAGTGGCTTAGCTCACCACAATTAAAACACTTCAAGGGTGCTGCTTGCCTAAAAGGTGGAGCCCTAAAAGGTGCAGCTGCTGCTCTAGCTGGAGCCAGCTGATGAAACTGCTGCCTCTTCCCATAACCACCTTTGTGGTCCCCTAAACTGCTACTCCATGCCAGGGCCTTGCCCTTCCCTTGAACATCTCTCTGCCTCTCAGTCTCATGCATGGCCTCTTCCTGCTCAACTGAAAGGGCACTCTCAACCGCTTGGGCACTCTCAACCGCTTCTGCTAGAGTAGCAAATCAATGGGAAATCACAGCCTTCCAGAGCTCATGCCTCAAACCCCGCACGAACTTCCGTGACAAATCTACTACATCCATCTCTCTAGCAAAATGATACAGCTGAGAAAACCGAGCCTCATAATCCCTGACACTCATCAAGCCCTGCACTAGAGCTATGAACTCAAGCTCCAACTGCTCCCTCACAGTATCAGGAAAATACTTCTCCCGAAAGAGCTGAACAAACCCTTCCCAAGTCAAGGTGGTCACATCTCTAGCTCTCTCTACCCCGCTCCACCATACCCGTGCCTCATCCTTGAGAAGAAACGTGGCAATACGCATCTTCTCAATCTCCGTACACGTGATCATGGTGAAGTATGTCTCGATGCCCTCTATCCAATGATCAGCCACAAGGTAGTCCGTACCTCCCAGAAAGGAAGGTGCTCCTAACCTAATGATACCCTGAGCCAGCTTGGCCAGACGTAGACCATCATCTACCACATCTGGCACCGGCATCTCCAACACCATTTCCTCCTCAAAGAAATCATCCACAGGTGGAGCCCTACCTCGGCCTCTAGCTCTTCCTCGCGGAGGATCCATCACCTAAGGAGCAAGTAAACCTTGGTTAATTTATGCATAAAACTTAAACCAAAGTATAAGTCTAACACAACAATTCTTAACCAAGGCACTAACTATAGATGGAACACAAGATTCGAAATCTCACTAACAGAGTATTCTCTACTCTGACATCCTAATGACCTAGAGGCGACACCTAACCCTTCACATACCCAATGACATATCAATACCGAAGAGCTTATGATGGTGATCTGCTGCAGTCGGGCCATCACTCCGAAGTATTGATTTTCACCAAATATGTAAACCTACGCTTTGATATCAAACTGTCACACCCCAATTTCCGAAAGATAATTTTCAAAAATTTTGGCATGATCTAACTTAAAATATAAATATCCCAACCTGTTTCAATAACAAATCAAAACAACTAGAACTCAATCGCGGAAAAGTAATATCATACAACCCATCACTGAGTTAAATATTATACTTCCTTATTTACATAAACTTGCAACACGAGAACATGAGAACAATCTCATGAGTTTAATATTTTCTACCCGATTAACAAAACTATACAGAGTACAACAAAAACCAAAAAGAACCCTGCCACTAAGTCTCTGCCTCAACCCTGCTGATCCTCACCTGCAGGTCTAACCTCTACACCAATAATTGGTGCACCGGGATTGTAAAATAACAAACCCGGTAAGCTAAAAACCCGTATGAGTAAACTCAAAAATAACACAGCATTTATCACATCCAACATTCCACAAAAGAGATTTGATCAATAATTAAAAACCATAAATCCAAAGAAATGTACCCATGAGTCCCAGATATTTAATAAATATCTCTCATGGCCTACAACAACAAATTGTGTACCCATGGGTCCCAGATACCATAAAGTATCTCCCATGACCTACACTGACAGACAGACTAGAGCTCTATTCCTAACCGTAACCAATCACCCGGTCAAAGGCTTAGAACCCGGTTTGACTGTCCAATATCAAAACACCAAATAATAAATAGCATCTTAACCGTAACCAATTACCCGATTAAAGGCTTGGAACCCGGTTTGGCTATTTATCCAACAATCACAATATCACAACATCATCATCAACAGCACAAGATCACATCATACGATTATATCCTTCATAAGGATATAATTATATGAACAATATATATTATTCCACAAGAATAACTTATTCATAATCAATAGATTATGATCACAAGAACCTCAAAAATAAACATATAAGAAAAGCTTGTTTTATCTTACATATGAGTTGTTGGCGATCAAGCTCATATATTTTAAAACAATTAATTTTAACATCATAATCATTATCATCATCACATGACCATAATAAAATTTAGTTCAAAAGTGAAACTTATTGAGATTTACTCACCTAGAAATCCCGCTGCAAAACCCCCAAGACAACCAAGGCAAGCCAAACACAAAATCACAAATCACACAATTAAAAACCTTAGAAACCAAAATACTAAAGGATAACACAACACCCTTAAACTAACCCTTAGCTCAAGGGAGGACAACTTCCCAAAGTCGTTGAACTCAACGACACAATAGAGCTGCCTCAAATCATCAAAACCTAAACTCAAACTCCACCAACCAAAACAAATAAACCTAAGTCCTAACATGCAAACCTTGCTCAAAACCTAGGCATACTACCTCCCAACAACCTCACAGCAGCAAGGACTAGCTAACCACAGGATACTAAGGCCATAACTCAGCCGGACGCGCCGCCACAGGCGGCGGCGAGTGAGCCCCATGCGCCACCCCAAAACTTCTGAATTAGGAGAAACTCACAACATGAAACTTGTAGATTGAAGCATGGTGAACAACTTTAATACCTGAGGTTTTAACTGGTTCGGCCGGGATCGGCCGGAAAACACCCTGAAACTCCAAAACGAAATCAAAAACCAAACCTGCAAAACCGGCGCCCAAACTTGGTTTTCATGTCACCAAACACGTATAAACATCACCAGAGGAAGGAGAGGAGAAGGACTCACCTAACTCTCACTGAAAACGCCGCCGAAATCGCCGGTTTTTCAGCGATACCGCAGCAGCTCCACCGCTTCGTGGCGGCTTCCAGGCGGTGCGACGGCGAGCGGGACTGCTCCAGAATTGGAGAGGAGGTCCGTGCGGACCAAACGGGACCGGTGGCGTCCGATTTGGTGGTCAGACGGCGGAGAACCGAGCCGGAGAAGAAATGAGAGCGGGAGGAGGTCGGGAGAGGGAGGAGAGAGAAAGTGAGTGTCCCGAATTTAGGTTTCCAAAAATAACTCCCCCACATTTTTCTACTTATACAGTTTCCAAACGCGAAAACTAACTTCCTTTGATCATAATTTTCTCATACTACCTCCGTTTCTGGCGTGCCGCATGTCTATGAACTCATATCGACAAACTCTACAACTTTCATGAAGGAAGTTTTCGAAGATAACTTATGAAAAATAAAGTCAACTTTTGGCCTCTTAAAAGTCAAAGTACCTTAAAAATTACTCCCGAAACTTCAACTTCGCACAAACTAGAGAATTTCCATAAATAATCCTTCATTAATTATGGGAATTATACAAGGAAAATAATATGAAAATCTAGGGTATTACATATTAGTTCATCTTCTTGTCTATTAGGTGTTACTGTGCTAAAAATTGTCCTGTTTGAAAACAAGCTACTGCTCAAGTTTGTTTTTCTGTAATGTTATGTTTTAGGTGCTAGAGGTCTGCTATTTTTAATGTTATTAGTTATGCACTTGACTTATTTCTTATGGTTATGAAATAGATTGAATTTAGAACTTTATTTGGTAATGTAATGAACTTATTTCATATTTTAGCATATTTTTTATTTATTAAAAATACATAAATATATAATTTTGTTTGTCGTGTCAAAGCCGTGTCGGAAACTTAATTTTTGAGTTTTGTCTTGTCGCCATGTCCGTGCAACTTAGTGATTTTTCCTTTTGATTGATTACATGTGGTACGGTTGAGATGAATTTGCCATTCACAATCCCTTAAAATGTCCCTTAAGCAAGTATGCTAAATCCATTTTTTTTTCTTTTGAAGAGAAAATAACGATTACAAACGGAAGCCCCAATGTAATACCCCAGATTTTCATATCATTTTCCTTGTATTATTCTCATATTTAATGAAAGATTATTTATGGAAATTCTTATTTGGTAGTGCGAAGTTGAAGTTTCGGGAGTAATTTTTAAGATGTTTTGACTTTTAAGAGGCCAAAAGTTGACTTTCTTTTCTGTAAGTTATTTGTGAAAATTTCCTTCATGAAAGTTGTAGAGTTTGGCGATACGAGTTCGTAGACACGTGGCACGCGTAAAACGGATGTCGTATGAGAAAGTTATGGTTAGAGGAAGTTAGTTTCCGGTTTTGGAAAGTTTTTAAATAGAAGGTGGTGGGTTTTATTTTTGGAAAACCCTAAAACCTTCTCTCTCTCTCTCTCTCTCTCTCTCTCTCTCTCTCTCTCTCTCTCTCTCTCTCTCTCTCTCTCTCTCTCTCTCTCTCTCTCTCTCTCTCCTCTCTCCCGACCTCTCCCGAGCAGCCGACTTTTGCCAGAGCTAGCTCCTCCGTCCGGTCACCGTTTGGACCGCCGCTGGTCTCGTTCGACTCCCATCGGCGTCCTCTTCAAGGCTGGGCAGCTGCTGCACGGCATAGCACGCCGGAATCAGAGCTCCTTGCCGAAAAAGAGGACTGCTGCATTGCCGATCGGAACCGCCATATACGGCGACGACGGGGGAAAAATCTAGGTGAGTCTGGTTCCTCTCCTCCTCCTGGTAGTGGCTAGGCTTAGATTGAAACAAATTTTTGAGGTTTGGAGCCCGGATTTGTAGGTTTGAAGTTTGAATTCGGGTTGGTGTTTCGAGGGGTTTTCCGGCCGATTTCGGCCAAATCGGTTAAAACCTCATGTATTAAAGTTGTTCACCATGCTTCAATCTACAAATTTCATGTTGTGAGTTTCTCATAATTCAGAAGTTTTGGGGTGGCAGCGTGTCCGGCTGAGTTGCTGCCTTAGTTTCCTGTGGTTAGCTAGTCCTTGCTGCTGTGAGCTTGTTGAGAAGTAGTATGTCTTGGTTTTGAGCAAAGATTGCATGTTAGGACCTTAGGTTTATTTGTTTTGGCTTGGTTGAGTTTAAGTTTAGGTTTTGAAGATTTGAGGCAGCTCTATTGTGTCATTGAGTGCAACGACTTTGGGAAGTTGTCATCCCTTAAGTTAAGGGTTAGTTTAAGGGTATTGTGTTATCCTAGTACCTTGGTTACTAAGGTTGTTAATTGTGTGATTTTAGGTGATTTATGAAATTGTGATTGGCTTGCTTTTGTTGCGTTGAGGAAATCGCAGCGGGATTTTTAGGTGAGTAAATCTCATCATGGTTCACTTTTGGACCTAATTTTATTATGGTCAGTGGATGTTGATGTTGGATTCAATTTTATGTTATTAATCGTTTTTAAAATATATTAGCTTGATCGCCAACGGCTCATAGGTAAGATAAAACAAGCTGTCCTTATATGTTTATTTTTGAGGTTCTTGTGTTCATAATTCTATTGATTATTGATAAGTTATTCTTGTAGAATAATATATATTGTTCATATAATTATATCCTTGTGAATGATATAATTTTATGATGTGAATGATGCGTTGTTGATGATGATGTGGTGATATAGTGAATTGTTGTTCAAAATAGTCAAACCGGGTTCCAAGCCTTTAACCGGGTGATTGGTTACGGTTATGATGCAATTGTATTTTGTGATTTTTATTGGACAGTCAAACTGGGTTCCAAGCCTTTGGCCGGGTGATTGGTTACGGTTAGGAATAAAGCTCTAGTCCGTCTGTCGGTGTAGGTAATGGGAGATACTTTATGGTATCTGAGACCCATGGGTACACAAATTGTTGTTGTAGGCCATGAGAGGTATTTATTAAATATCTAGGACTCATGGGTACATTTCTTTGGTAATGTGTTGGATGTGTGGTTTTTAATTATTGATCAAATCTCTCTTGTGGTATATTTGGATGTGATAAGTGTTGTGTTATTTTTTAGATTACTCATACGAGCTTTTTAGCTTACCAGGTTTGTTATTTTACAATCCCGGTGCACCAATTCTTGGTGTAGGAGTTAGACCTGCAGGTGAGGATCAGCAGGGTTGAGGCGGAGGCTTGGTGGCATGGTTCTTTTTGGTTTTGTTGTACTCTGTATAGTTTTATAATTAGGTAGACAGAATTAAACTCATGAGATTGTTTTCATGTTCTTGTTTTGCAAGTTTATGTAAACAAGGAAATGTAATATTTAATTCAGTGTTGGGTTATGTGACATTTACTTTCCCGTTAATGAGTTTTAGTTGCTTGAGATAGTTTGTTGAAACAGGTTTGAGATATTAATATTTTAAGTTATATCATGCCAAAAATTTTAAAAATTATCTTTCGAAAATTGGGATGTGACACCCAAGGCAATCGCAGTTTAGGATATCTAAATATAGTGTATGAGAGGCCGAGCTTGGAATGTTTCCTAACCCAAATAACGGGGGGAAGAGACTCAGAGAGACAATGACCAGCAAAGGTTATAGCATTCCCTTAGAAGTTAGCTTCGGAACGGAAGAGAAAAGAAAATAACTTCGAACTGACAAGCAAGCTTCTAATATCATGAACTAGGGATTTTTTCCCCCAAGGAGTATCAAAAGCATTGTTGAGAAAATTGATGACAAGACTAGAATCACCTTCTACAAGAATATTTGTAGTCTAACCGAATGGTAGCTTGAAGGCCATCTTTAAGAGTCGAGCATTCTTCAACAGAAATATTGGATAGGCCAAGACTTCAAGCACTAACAAGAGATGTTGAAGAGGAAAGATCTCACATCAGAAAGAGATAAATAACATATAACTTATAAGTGTATAGACCATACTCAATTGTACCAAGACCTTTTATGATTAAAACCCAACACCTTAAAGATGATTGAGACAGTATCGGTATAATAATGATCAACGGGTCACGCTTGTCCTTGTTCAATTAAGTTGGTATCAGAGCGAGTTCCTCTTCAATTACGTCTCCCCACATAATGAGCCCAAACTTGGGTTCATCATATTGACATTGGAAAAATTCTGATTGGTTTCATACCAAGTGTCTGTAGTGGGCCTTGGACTGCATACCCCAATTTCCGAAGTGGGAATTAGACTGAATCGCATTACCAATTTTCCATGTGGGAATTTGACTGAATGAATTCCACGTGCAGACCTAAAAAGTTTAGGTCTGCACGTGAGGGGAAGTGTTGGAGAGGAAAAATCTCACATCAGAAAAAGGATAAATAACATATAACTTATAAATGCATAGATCATACCCAATTGTAAAGATGGTTAAGTTGAGACAATATCAGTACAATAATGATCCACGGGCTACGCTTGTCCCTTATGATCTCATATGAGGAAGCCTGAAGCCGCTTACCATCAGAGGAGCCTGATGAGGCATCAAAGTTTAGCTTAACTACATTAGGAAATGGAGGAGACCATTTGATAATATAACTTTTTTTTTAAAGATCTCTTAAAGAAAATAAAAAGTTTCAAGTATCAACTAGCAAAACAATGTGAGGAATAGACTCGATGAAGATGTAAATTTCGACAAAAAAAGAATTAGAACAGACAAATGTCAAAATGCCAAGCAGCAATTATGGACTGGTCATTTGTGTTTCTCAATGAATTTGACTACCAGATCAATAATAATAGGGACCATTCTGAGTTGGGGTTTAAACAATTACAGAAGTCTCCAAGATATCTAAAGTACTCTATAAGCATCTGTCTAACACTCCAACTTCAATTAATCAGACAAGAAGCCAGACAAATTAATGATGAGCGACTTGTGATTTTCTCACTATGCAACAAAGTTCAAAGCTGAATAGTATCGTCAATGGCTCAATGCTTGAGACCTGGGATTAGTATATGATACATAATTTGAAGCATTCAGCTAAGTCAAAATGCAAATAGGTTAATGTCGGGAACATAACCAGAGAGTCTCATCTGCACAAGCATGATATCCAACATCAGATATATACGATCTGATTCAGAATGTGATTTGTCAAACGCGGCGAACTCGAACATTGCACCATTGACTTCTATCCAGCTATACCCTGGTATCTTTTCAACACCTTTCCCTTTCATGAGCTTCCTGATGCCAGCAGCTGCTTTCCATTTCTTCCATGTCGAATACAAATTTGCCAAAAGTATGTATCGTCCACTGTGATTGGAATCCAGCTTGATCAAATGACTTCCTGCAAGTTCACCTAGCTCAAAATTCTTGTGAATCACACAGGAACTAAGGAAAGTTCCCCATATACCAGCTGTGGGCACCATTGGCATGTCCTTGATCATTTGTCTGGCTTCCTCCAAGTATCCAGCTCTACCAAGTAAATCAACCATACAGCCGTAGTGATCTACATGTGGCTCCAGATGGAAAACTTGCTTCATTGATCGAAAGGCTTTGTGTCCCTCATCTACAAGGCCTCTATGAGCACACCCACTAAGAACACCCATGAAAGTTACTTCATTAGGTAAAACCGCATTCTGTAACATCCGCGAAAAGAAGTTCAAAGTGCCTAAAGCATCCCCATGTGATGCCAACCCATTAATCATAGCAGTCCATGTAAAGACATCCTTGCTCGGCAATGTGTTGAAAACCAATAGTGCCTTCTCAATGCACCCACATTTTGCATACATATCTACTAACCCTGTTCCAAGTAACGTATTCACTTGTACATTATGCCTATATATATACCCATGGATCAACTTTCCCTGATCCAGTAACCCTAGGTGCGCACAAGAGGTAAGAACACTCGACAATGTAGATTGGTTAGGCTTGACATCCTCCAAAACCATACATTTCAAGACAAGCAGTGCATCTTTAAATTTCTCGCACTGCACATAACCTGCTATCAACACACTCCAAGATACCACATTTCTACTCGGCATGGCACTAAACACTTTCCGAGCATCATCGTGGCGGCCACACTTCATGTACATATCAACAAGAGCACTACCAACATAGACATCCCACTTCACTCTGCCTGCTTCCACATAAAACCCATGAACCCACCGCCCGAACCAAACATCACCAGCCATTCCAGCAGCAGAAAGAGCACTAACAACAGTCACCTCATCGACCCTAATCCCCACCAATCTCATCTCCACAAAACACTTCATTGCTTCCAAAGCATGCCTATTCTTAACATACCCATCAACCAACGCCGTCCAGCCAATCACATCCTTCTCAGTACTTTCAACAAACACCTGGTGTGCAGCCTCCAGGTACCCACAACCACACAACACAGATATAAACGAATTGCTAACAAACTGATCCAAATTCAATCCAAACTTGACTGTATGAGCATAAAACTGAAATGGGTCTTTGTTTTCCAGCTTGGGAAAGGCCTTGAGCAGCAATGGGAAGGTGTGCTGGTCCGGGACAACCCCATTGCGGCGCATTGTTGAATACGAAACAAGGGACAAGTGAGGCTCTGAGGTCTTAGAGAATGCAGTGATGATGGAGTTCCATAGGCGAGTGGTGGTGGGTGCTTGTACATGGTCAATGAGGAAGGAAGCATAGGCGAGATGACTAGGCTTAGAGGTGGGTGCAATGGAAGTGAGAAGCTTGGGTAGCAAGCAATCGTTTTGTGAAGAGCCAAGGGTAATAAGGTGGGAGTGGATTTGCTTCAAATGGTTAAAGGTTGTGTCGTGGCACAAAGACAAGATGGTGCTAACCATCATCATCATGCTAACCTCTTTGAATCGTATGGGTTTGGCTTGCGAAGAGTTCTAGTGGTTTCCAAAGGGTAAAGCTTGGTCCTTGAGAACTACTAGAATGGTTGGCCACAAATTTTTGAGACCAAGATCTCTTGGTTTCTACCTTACTAGCTAGTTCGAATAGAACAATGTCGCAAGAACTGCTGCAGCTAATGAATAACTCTCGACGATTGCTTTTACGAATAGATTTCTTCAAACCAAACAAGTAGCAAAGACTAGGGGTGTTTGCTTTTCTATTAGAAATGTAACAAAGAAGAGTACAGGTTGATACCAACATTTTCTCACTATTTTGGTCAGGGTACAGTGCTGCCTTCTTGTGCACTACCCCAAAACAGTTGAGAAAAGGTGTTGTCCAATTAGAATCAAATGTTACATAACCTACAAATCAAGAAAAGAATTATACTAGCACCACACATTGATGGGAACATCAAAGTGCCATGCCTGAGGGTCTAGGAACCAGTTTGACAAAAGCCCATTGTTAGAGCATTTTAAAATTCTGAACTTTACAAATGCCTGAGCTAGCTAACCTATAAGATCTAGAACTAGCTGCCCCAACAAACAATAATCCCCATGCATCTTGTGCAAGCTTCAGCAAAAGTTGTATCTTTTCCCCAATATTGATACCTAACCACCTGCATGCATAAAGAGGCATTTGTTAGCCCTAATTCAAAAGAATAATGAGGACAAAGATTAAACTTGTGATCATTAAGTATCGAAGTACCAAAGTTCGTTTTGAGCATGTCTTTTTGACACCAGGTTTTTTCCTAGTATATCTTCAAATGAAAATGTCTAAACTCTTCAGATAACATTTGATCTGTCAACACTAGTAATACAGCAATGAATATTTAATAAACCCACCCCACCTTACTGTTATATCTCTCTCTAGCATAACAAATGGGAGAATGAAAATTCAAGAGAGAAACTTACTCTGCAATTATTTGGTAGGAAGGTACACCCTGATGGTGTCTTTCATTCTAAGCTTTTTACGACAAGTTGGGCATTTGTGCTGAACTTTTATTGACGCTTCAATACACATCTTGCAGAAGATGTGACCACACTTTGTTGATGTTTCTTCACTTAAAGGTCCCAAACATATTGGGCAGCTGAAGGAAGGTATCTCTTGAGGTGGTGTGCTCTCAGGAACTTCAGGAGAAGGTACTTCCTCTATCTGCATAAAAAATAATAATAAAAACTTTGAGTGTTTAGTTTCAAACTCTGACAGTTTCTTCAAAAATAATTAAGACTGAAAGCTTATGAAATCCCGAGTTTATAACTGAAATAATTGTAGACCCTAGTTAGATACTGTCAATTGCTAGATGAGGTGTTCACACTAAATCAGATACCAGACGCAATTGTTCTTGTGCGAAAAGTAATATAGAGAATTAAGTTTTCCAATCACCTTGTTCTTGTCACCGTCTTCTGAGCTAAAGTGAAGCTCCCAATTCAGAACTGCTTGATTTCGTAAAGTTCTTTTGCGCTTGTGGCAATGAAGGGGAATTTGAGGAATCTGAGCACCCCAATCTGAAGATTTTACATGAGAAATGTAAGGCAATTAAATAAAAAGCCAAGTGTAACTATTATTCAGAATTGCACAATCAAAAGAAGGCCTATGATCTCCTTTATAGTAAGTGTTTGAGTAATAGCATTGTCGTTTGAAGTGGGAGTTAACAATCGAGCATCACAAGTATCAATCAAGGCACTGGCAATACATTTATATCCAAGTTCAGTTCGAAATAATAACTTAAATTGCAATATTGACCAACTAACTAAGACCTTTAGTAGACAGAAAATGTAAAAAGGAGAGATAATCAGTAAAACAAAAGAAACTGCAAAAGAAGTCAGAATGCTCTCTCAATCATGCCATTAATTCCAACTGGTTTCCTCCATTCCATTGCAAAATTAACCATCACCAAGTTCTTTCAAGAAAAGGGATTTCAATTTTCAATGTCTAGTTATTATCGTTGATGAAAATGTAGGAATGAAATCAGACTAAAGGTCCTGGCAAATTAGAATGAAAAGCACCAACGTGCTAAATAACATATAGAACATCAAGCATGCAATTACATAATGTATAACATATTTACATTTTTTATATGGGAAGGTTCTCTTGTTCAACGTATCTGCTAGATAGTACTACCCTATATTATAATGCATACAATGATAGGCAGGTATAATCATTTACTCTATAGTAAATGGCTTAGACACAGAATCATGACAGTATAATGAGTGTCAACAACCTACTTCCGAGCATCAGAAGTGCCAGCGGAACTGAAGAACTCTACCTAGAAATTGTTTCTCCTGAATTAAATTCAATGGGATCCTAAGATCTTAAAAGACTGCACTGGAGGTTAGAGGAAGTAATGCTCTAAGGAAATTGGTCTGCTATAAATAAGTTAGATGTTCTATCTCTTTCTATAATAAAGAAATGAGTCCTTTCAGGCACAAGCTTCACAATTATTATTTATACTGAACAATATGACATTCAAGTGCATAAGAATGGGCCATATAAATCATGTCCAAATAATAATGAAATCAAATAGATGCATGACTAAGAACTATGCAACAAACCTGAATGACCACTATGCATTTCTGTATTGGTAGCTACGACATCCCTCACCTCAAGGTTTCTTCTAGAAGTATTCTTGGACTGACAGGAAGGAAAAAAAGAAAAGGTAAGTATGCTAATAAGAGAATCATGACAAATTGGAAATTCAGAAAAAAGCATAGAAGAAAATCTTCATACTTGGGCATATATCACCGGGGATATGAAAGCAATGTCATCATCAATGACCTCACGATCGTTTGAAGTTTGTGGTCCTAACCAACCATGTCTTTCATCATGACCTTGTTGGCTATTGGACCAGGTAAATCTGGTATTTAAATCCAGCTCCTCACATGGCGCAGGATAGTTGAGGTCTATAATAAGTGGCCTCTTCCCCCTTTGAGAACATTCCTCCGAAGAATGTGAGGCCATGCAGCTGTTGGTAAAATCCTACAAGTCCAGAAAGAGGAAGATATTCACTACCAAAGGGCATCTACATCTCCATTCAGCTTAAATTCTGTAACCTAAATCTTAATCAAATAACCAAAATGCAAGGATCAATTATAACATAAGCACATAAGCTTTAGGATCTCCAATATGAAAACAATATACAAAACCTGCAGGATGATTTAAGTTCACGATAACAAGAGATAAAGCCAAAGGAGAACTCTTGTAGTTCTGCTCGGAAAATAGAAACTCAAGTAAGAGTAATATACACATAACAACATCAGTAATGCTTCAATTACACACTTATTACGAGAGCTTTGTTTCAAGCATTATACACATACATAGAATGCTTCTGAGTAAAATGCCTGACCATTCATGAAGTAAAGCAATTTCCTTTATACATGGAGACGTCAAACCCATAGGTGATTATACATCTATGGTTCTCATATACAAATTTCAGCTGGGCAATCTAGACAAAATTGAAACGAATTCAAAGATCAAATCTTTTCTTTGAAAGAAGAAAGATCAAACCTTGAAACACGCCTCAAATTACCCAATACAAAATCATCATTACCAAAACAAAACTAGCAAATAAACCCTCTTTACAGGGAACCCAATCCATATAAACCAAGTCATACCCAAATAAAATTACACTAAACCCTTTTTGTTTCACCCATCAAATCAATTGGGTCTCAATTGAAGTATTGAACCATGCTCTCCTTCCAAATCATCACTGTTTGATCTAATTCACAAACACCCACATACATATTCAAAGATTCCAACTTTCAATCAAAAACCCATATGATAATCCACAACCCAGAACCCAGAAATCAGAAAGAACGAATATTCAACGCAAGAAATGACAAAAACCCAGAAATGAAAGCAAGAAATCCATACCTAAAACCTGAATCAAAAACCCAGAAAGAAAACCAGCCTCTTGGTGCAAAGAAGATGATGGTTCTGAATCAAATATAAAGACAAAGGAGGAGGAGAGAAGATAAAGTTGAAGGACAATGATGATAGAAAATTCAATGTTTCCTTCTCTTCTTGTTGGATTTGTTTATTTCTTGTTCTGGAAATCTCACTATGGAAATGAGAAATGAGAAATGAGAAATGAGGGGGTCTCTCTCTCTATTGAATCCAAAACGGCCCTTTAAGAGCGATTTCCTGGAAATTGTTGTTGTATTCCAAGTACCAATTGATTGTTGCCAAAATTTGGTATAGGCAAAAGTGCTTTCTGTCTATTTTTTCCAGCATTGCCATTACGTGGACTTGCGATTTTTAGAAATGGTCAAAACCAATGGGTCAATAAAATCAAAGTGCGTTGCTTTGCATGGTGGGTGAGGGTGTGAACCGGACCACTAACTCGAGAGCTGTGTTTTTCCTTTCCTTTTACACCTAAAATGGATGGAAAGAATTTAGGATCCAAGAATTTACAATGGGAAAGTTTCTATTGTGATATTTGTTGTCCCAAACTCCCAATAATTTTTATTTTGAAAATTGGCCTAAAACACATTTCGCTCCTTTTCTATTTGTTTTAAGTTCGAGTACACACTTCACAAATTATGTTAAAGAAGCGGAGTCGTTAATGACATATTTACTTAGAATGAAAAAAAAAAAAAGATGAATTGGATCATTGGATGAACGGAAGAAGTTATGAATTAGAGACATTTGGAATTGACATTTCGGCAAAAGAGAAGAAGAATAAGAAGTTTGATCTCATACCGATTTACTTTTTGTTTCTACAATTTAGAGAGAGGATCCACTGCAAGCGTTTTAGACACTCTAAAGCTTTTATTGTACTCAAACACAACTTGTTTAATACATAGATGGAGTACCCATCGTCCCACTTTGGTGTCAAGTAGGCTTATTCAAGAATCAAATTCTTGTAATAATGTGAGACCCAAACCTATTTTAAATAGGTTCATGTAAGTAAACGCATGAACCAAATACACTGAAATCATTTTCATGCATACATATGTTAGTAAACATGGGTTACCTCATACACCAAAATGATTTTATTTCCATTCCCATCCAAGTAAGTAAACATGTTATAAAATTAAACACACAATAAAATTAAACAGGAAATTTTAAACATAGACTGTATCAAATTGTTGTCAAAGATGTCTAGTACGTAGTCAAAAAAATTGATTAATGATATTACATTATAACAAAGTAACTTTAAATTCATGTATATGCGGCATGAAACTACACGGTGCAATTTTAACCATTCATAATCATTTATATGTGTGGATCACCATATTTCTATATTATATTAGCTTTCATAACTATTTTTCTTGGCGTTGCGTTCCAATCTCTATTTTCATGTATTTTCGGCTTGGCTACCATGTGTTACACATATTAACACTTACATGCTAATGAGTCGAGGTAGAGGTAGTATTTCTTTGGCATGATCACCTTTTTGTTGGCAGCCTTCTTAATCGTTAAGTTTGGTTGGTACTCTTCATAACCGTTAAGTTAATTTCATTATTCCTCATTTTCCGAATCCTTCTCAATCATATTCAAGTGTTTGTTGTAAACCTTCCCTTTCCTTTAGCGATCCAAAGAAGAAGAAGAAACTCAAGAAACAACATTGACAATCTCTGTCTCTACTATAATAAAGCGAAGCTCTCGAGCGGGTAAAAGACTAGTCTTTATAAAGAGTACCGACAGTAAATAAAAGTAAAAAACTAGTCTAGTCGTCAAGTATTTACTGAAAGTTGAAGACTGTTGGAGATTACGTCGGGAGGTGGTGGTGAAGTGTCAAAAATTTTAAAAATGCGTAACAGACGCGTCCAACAACCCACCCGATAGCTACAACGTCTCTATCCTCCATTTTCCGTCTTTGCTCTCTCTCTCTCTCTCTTTCTCCAAGTCACTATGCTGCTCCGGCTCCGATGCCTCTTTCTCTGCCTCACTATTCACTTCGCTCTAGCCGCCGCCGCCTTCTTCAAGCCCTTCAACGTCAGCTACGACCACCGCGCTCTCATCATCGATGGCCGCCGCCGTATGCTCGTCTCCGCCGGCATCCACTACCCCCGCGCCACTCCCGAGGTTCCTCTCTCTCTCTCTCTCTCTCTCCCTCAGTTTCAATCTTCAATCACAAACGCTACAATTCCAATTCACTGATTCTGAGAATCGAATAACATCAATTTCATCACAATCAGAATCGCATTTCTTTATCGGAATGAAAATGTAGAATTATTGCTAGGCTGCATAGTGAGGTGTGATCAGGATTTCTTGATTTCTGTGATTCTTTTTGTGTTAGATGTGGTCTGATTTGATTGCGAAGAGCAAAGAAGGCGGGGCGGATGTGATCCAGACCTATGCGTTTTGGAGCGGCCACGAGCCGCAGAGAGGACAGGTGTGTAGCCATGAGCTAGTCCCAGGGCGATTGCCTTGGTTGGATATGTCTTCAATTTTTCATTTGTTATTTTGCTTGTCAAGTATTGATATTCGTTGTGAACTACTTGTTCAGTACTACTTTGGAGGGAGATATGATATCGTCAAGTTTGTCAAGTTAGTGGGAGCTAGTGGGCTCTATTTCCATCTTCGCATAGGGCCTTACGTCTGCGCTGAGTGGAACTTTGGGTCTCTACTTCCTTCTTATTTATGTCTTATACAAGTTCTCTTTCTATTTGCAATAATAACTCTTTTCCTATCTGGTTGAGGAATACAATGCAATTTCACTATCTCACTATTTGTGTGTTGCATGATACACGGTTCAATTATTTTCTTGTCATATTGCTTCAACATAAATTCAGTATTACACTTGGTAGTCTTGGTGGTATTCAGTAAATGCCTGAAGTATCAAGTGGAAACATCATTAGTGGGAGACTTGCATGAATATTTTACTAAGCTTTGAGTGCGGATAAGAACACTGTGTCTAAACTATTAATTTAATTGGCAGCGTAATAGTTTGTGAAAGATTTCATCTTATTTGGACTTGCACTGACTGTGTTGCAGTGGCTTCCCGGTGTGGTTGCGGGACATACCTGGAATAGAATTTCGAACAGACAATGCACCTTTTAAGGTACAACCACCCAAGAAAATGCTTCTCTACTTCAACATATGTATATTTCTTGTGCTTTTGCAGTATCTTGTCTTGTTTTTAGTTGAGTTATATTCCATGTCCTGTGTATCAAGTATCGACCACATAACTGTTTGAGCTATATCTAGATTCCTGTTTTCATCCTTTAATAATCATCTGTTCTTTCCCTTCCTTTGTTTGTTTTTTGTTCTTTTCTGTATTGGTGGTTACATTGGATCACAGATCTTCCCGTCTATGTACATGTGTTATGTTTTGCTCTAATCTAATCCAAAATCTACTGTGGGCACAAAAAATTGGTCCCCAGGGACTGTTACATCATTTTGAATGAATTCTTTATGGGAGGGTAGTGAATAAAAGAGAGCTGCCACACCGGAGCTGTATTATTTTGGCAGCTATAAGGGTGGTCTGATGAGATAGGAACAAAGAAGCTATGATAAGAATTAAGAAGAGTTGGAGTCATTTGGAATAGGATGATATTTTTGTTTCCTGTGGGCATCTTTGTCCAGTCATAAGGGTGCTCTGGAGTGTGACCCTCCTGGATTTCGTTGCCAATTTACATCAAGTAGCCTTGTTTGACTGGGTTGTAGGAGGTGGAGTTTGGGTGTCTTTGGCTGTTTAAAGTTGTCGTATTTTTGAAGCTGATAACATAGGGCTTTCTATTTGGGTTTTGGACTGAAGACGTTTTATGGTGTTGTAGCATCGTGATTGACTTTTCTTGAATATTTAACTTGTTAAACTAAAGTGACTGAATTGTCTCTGGTATTGTTGGGGTTGACGTAGCATCGTGATTGACTTTTCTTGAATATTTAACTTGTTAAATATGAGTTGACCGGTCTGTTGACTACTTGACTGTTGTAGTTTATATTGGTGTTCGTGTCATCATGATGTATCTTTGTTATTCTTCAGGAAGAGATGCAGCGGTTTGTTAAAAAGATGGTGGATCTGATGCGAGAGGAAGAGCTATTTTCTTGGCAAGGTGGTCCAGTAATTATGCTACAGGTCGTAAACAGATTTTGTAGATCAATTGAAACATTACATAAATAGTTTGACAATTTCAACCCATTCATCTTATGAGATCTTAGGGCCTAGTTTGGACTGTGGGAGTTGTAAGTTGAAGTCAGAGAAACATAGGAGGAATGGGATTGCTATAAATTGTCGATATCTTATTTTCTCACTCCTTAGTGCTCTCTCTCTCTCTCTCTCTCTCTCTCTCTCTCTCTCTCTCCTTCCTTCTCCCTTCCATTACAGTAAGAAACTATACTTCTTTTATATAAAAATTCTTGTTTCTTATGAAGAAAAAACAATGTTTAGGGTCATACATGTATAGGAGAAGAGGGATATCTGTGGTTTTGGACTTTTGATGCAGTATCCTCCTACTATGAATCTATGATTCTCAATGACCATATTCCCTTGCTATGTTAGATATTGAGCTTTCTCTAGTTATGCTTCCTTGGTACAATGCAGATTGAGTATTTCTTTGCTTTTTGTGGTCTGCACTATGTAATCATGTATGCCACTGCTGAAATGAATCTTATCAGATTGAAAATGAATATGGAAATATCGAAAGCTCATTTGGCCAGAGAGGGAAGGAATATGTTAAGTGGGCTGCTAACATGGCTCTAGGTCTCGGTGCTGGGGTCCCATGGGTCATGTGCCGGCAAGTTGATGCTCCAGGAAGTATTGTAAGGCCTTTATCTTCTGTCTGTGTGTGTTTGTATGCGAGCATGCATGAACAGTTTCATGTCTAAGTTTCTGTAACCAATGTTTATAACTATAAAATGCAAAAAAGCAATTAGTGAAAAACTGACAATCAACTAGCAACAGTGGCTACGATAATTTATTAAATGCATTTTCCAATTTGTGGAAGACCCTAAAATGGTAACATTCAGCGTGGGCTGTCTTTCTTAAGTATTTATGATTTGGTTGTCACAGATAGATGCATGCAATGGATACTACTGTGATGGATACAAGTCAAATTCGTATAACAAGCCAATTCTATGGACAGAAGATTGGGACGGATGGTATGCTCTATGTTACTGGCCGGAATCTTTATCATATATACATATATACATATATATATATATATATATTAATATATAAGCTCATATAACTAATATAACATTTTTTCTTATATTAATAGAAAAATTATATCAGAATGCTATAACTAAAGGTATAGACGTTGTGGCACGCTGTTCAAATGAATGCAAGCAAAACACCTGACCATTGAATACTATGATACATTTTCCAGTGGTATAGTTGATTTCCAAAACAGCTGACCAAGTAAGAGAATGCATAAGAGATCAGTACCTTTCAGACTGCATGAACAAGGAAAAATGGTAGACGTCCTATTTTTCGGAAATTGAACCCACATGATCCTAATGGCCAGACTGCTCCTGTATCCAACAACGCCTCTACCTTCTCCACATAAATGTTTCAAAATCTTTTTGTTTTACTCTATTCATGCTACTATAAGCATTTTCCACTACACACTCTATTTTTCAACTGTGAGTCGGTGACTTGAAACCAAAAATAAAGAATCATATTGTATTCCATAAAATAGTTTCCGCAGGCCTTGAACAGGCAATGTAATAGAGTGTATTTAAAATGCTAAACAAATCCGGAAGAAAAGAAAAAATTTAGTTCTACATCTATACCATCCCCTTGCCCTCAAATAATCTCTCACTCATCCAATCAAACAATCCATAAAGGATCCAAAGAGTCATTACCTTTCTGGTGTCCAGTACACTTTTTTTAATCCAGGTTTCAATCCGGGCTTTTCATAATGCTTGTTGAAATGGTGCTAACCCTTTTTGTTGGCTTTTTTAAGGTATGCAACATGGGGTGGAAGATTGCCTCACAGGCCTGTTGAAGATCTTGCATTTGCAGTAGCACGCTTTTACCAGCGTGGAGGAAGCTTTCAGAATTATTATATGGTATAAAGACAATCCATACACTCCTGATTCCGTTTTATAGAAATTGCATGGCAAAATATATTTCTTTCAAGTGCAAGATAAAGAATTTTTAAAGGAAAATTTCTTCAAATATACTTTACTGGTTTTGTCGGTAAAACTTGAGACTGAGTTACTTTTCTATGACTGAAATTTACTGGTTTCTCTGGGCCATAGTAGATTCCATATTTTTGTTAAATGGTGTATATGTTTGTGTTTGAAAGTAATTCATGTTTAGGAGTCTGTAGTTGATAGATTATGATTGATACATAGTCATAAGGGACAATAATCAAGCATCTAGCACAAGCCAGATAGGGTTTAGAATTTTTTAAAGAAAAGTGACCGACAAGACTGATTTGCATGCTCTGTTCAATGTCAAATAAAACGCCATTTGAGTTATTGACAAGCTTTGCTACTTGGATGCAGTATTTTGGTGGTACAAACTTTGGGCGTACTTCTGGGGGGCCATTCTATATTACCAGTTATGATTATGATGCTCCAATTGATGAATATGGTAAGGTTTAAGCGGATTCTTGAAGATAACATGTATTGATCTGTCTGCTTCAGTTTCTATCTATTCATGTCCATGTCTCCTCTTATTGAGTCATAAGTCATAACGGTTTCCTATAGATATTATGATGAAAAGTTAACACAATTCAGACCATTACTGAACTATAATCAGTGAATTCAATGGTTTATTAACTAGGACTTCTGAGTGAACCTAAATGGGGACATCTGAAGGATCTACATGCTGCTATAAATCTTTGTGAGCCTGCTCTCGTTGCTGCTGATTCACCGCATTACATTAAATTGGGACCAAAACAGGAGGTTTGAGCCAAAGCCCTTAGTCATGTATTAATCTTGCCACACGTGTATATATGCTACTCAACGTTATTTTCTCTTTCAAAACTTGAGGTAGTAAATATTTATTTCTTCATTTAAAAGGTAGTAAATATTTATTTCTTCATTAGGCTTGTTATAATTATCTCTCCATCACTACAGGTGACCATGGTTTTGACTAATAACAGTTTTAATCAATCCTCTACTTTTCATGTTTGAGTTTTGTTTTTACCTCTTAAATAATTTCGATATTGCACAAATATTTTCAGGCACATGCATATGGCACAACAGTTCACACTAAAGGCTTAAACTTTACTTGGATTGGTAGAAGTCAAAGCCAGTGCTCCGCGTTCCTGGCAAACATTGATGAGCATAAATCAGCCTCTGTAACATTCCTTGGTCAAAAATATAATCTCCCACCATGGTCAGTCAGTATCTTGCCAGACTGTAGGAATGTTGTGTTCAACACTGCCAAGGTATGGTTATATTATTGGACAAGTTTGCTCATTGATAAGCAGAATGTTAAGCACCTTGTAGCATGATCTCACTGCAAAATGACCTGAATCAGTTAGAGACACACACACAGAGTGTTTAAGGCTTCCAGAAATGAGTCTGCATTTTTGTCTCAAGCTGGGATCAATGATATATATTAGAATGTCAGTCCCATGGTGCAGGTGGCTTCCCACCACACACACACACCCCTTAAAAGTTCTATGCTTGAGTTTGCATAATGGATTTTAAGGGATTGATGGGTATAAAAAGGAAAAAGAAGAAAAAAACTTCATGTATCTGATATTAATGGTAGTTGTGTTGAGTCTACTAAAACATCATCGTTTCTCCTTCTGTTTTGTTTGTTTATATCCCTCTTTGGAAAGCTATTTGTTTCAATCATTTCAGTGCTGAATCTGTAGTAAGTTGGTATTTCTGGAATTAGAGAAAGTTCAGTGATGAGGAGGATTTTATGTTTTTCTTTCAATGGGGGAAGCCCAGCAGAACTTAATAATGATTTCTGAGCACTCTTTAATCTCAATGGTTTTGTTTTTTGGTGAAACATCTCATGCACGGATGTCTCATGTAAACTTCTTAGAATCTGGTGATGTTTCAGCTTTATCTGTAAGATATTTTTTGAAACAATTTTTTCGTTTGCTGATTAGTAAAATGGAAGGTTTAGCTGTACTTACATATAAAATTAACTCACAAGCGAGATTATATCTATTTGTGTAAATGTTCGAATTGGAGAACTTTTAGTATTTTACTATCTTGATCGTTTGAATCTTTCAATTTTAATTTTTCTTTTCCATGAATGGCCAGGTTGGGACGCAGACTTCCATAAAAAGAGTAAACTTTGATTTGCCTCTTTCTTCAGTTATTTCCGAGAACAAAAGTTTGCATATCACAAAACCCTGGATGACTGTGGAAGAGCCAATTGGTATTTGGAGTGAGAACAAATTCACAGTCCCTGGAATATTGGAGCATTTAAATGTGACAAAGGATCATTCTGATTACCTATGGCATCTAACCAGGTACCGTCTTTATTATTGGACAGTTCCAACTATATGAGATTGTTTCATGAGATTGTATTTCCTATATAAAAAAAAAAAGAATAGATTAAGTTTGGTACAGCATTACCCTCTTATTCGTAGTCGGTTGTTTAGTGTCCGAAGAGTTAAGTCCTTGTTCAATTGAGACTCCCTAGACCAATGGATCTGGAGTCATGATTTGGGATGATAACATGAGACTTTTACATTAACTCCTGATACTTCTTATCTCTTGAGTCACTAGTGTTCACTTCAATATTGTAAGCTTAGTACAAAACAATACCAAGCTATCACGGAATGCAATTGTACTGGGATGAATGGAAACCTATATATTAGGGATTTTACCATTTTGATTTACTATGTCTTTCATTCATTGATCGTTACAATATCATTTAGCTGTCAGTTGCCATTTGCAACTTATAACCAATATTATACTTCCAGTAGTCTGTCAAATCCTCTGAAAACTAGTCTAAATTCAGTATTTTAAATTCTAGTACGTGATGGTCACCTCGAAGGTTTAATGAACCCACTGTTCTTTATCCAACTCTTGTCACTTTTTAATTTTTTATAGATGTTTTGTCAATTTCTATTTAATTCCCTTTTGCTATGTAGAATATTTGTTTCAGATGAAGACATCTCTTTTTGGGAGGAAAGCAAGATTAGTCCAGCAATTACGATCGATAGCATGCGTGATGTGTTGCGCGTTTTTGTTAATGGCCAGCTTACAGGTGATGGATGTTTGGAATATAGTTAGGATGCATCTGATATGAGTTTTCTTTTAGGCTTTTAGCCATTGGCAAAGAAGATCAATATGGTTCTCATATTTTCTGTTGGGAATTATAATTACAAGCATCATCATGGTATATGACTTTTGCAATGTTATGTAGCCGGAGCGGTTGATATTATCTTGTGCATATATATGGATTAATTATATGATTTTCGTTTATATGCTCTATGATTATTTAATTACTATTATTCTCTCTAATGTATATCTCATTGCATCCTTCTCTACATTGAAGGCAGTGTGATCGGTCATTGGGTCAAAGTACTGCAGCCTGTTAGGTTTGTCAAGGGATATAATGACTTGTTGCTGTTAACTCAGACAGTTGGCTTGCAGGTAAAAGAATATAGTTATGTTTAAAGCTGTAAAAATGAGAGAGTTTCTGTGTGTCTATTTTATCTCTGTAGAGAGGATTTTAAGCAGGTACCAAAGTGAACTCTTATGGCAAGGAATAAAATCTAAAGTAAAGCGAATGAAGTAGTTCAGACTGCTAATGATGATTAAGCAAGCAGTCTAACAAAAGCGAATGCTGTGTCAACCCAGAGCTGTTTTGATGTCAGCTAATTAGTGGAAAGAAACAAGTGGTGTTTTGTTGTTTGATAGAAGAGGCCTTATATTTTCCATCCCCTTTTTGTTTTGTCATTTTTAGAAACGTGCTTCTGTCTATTGTAGGTTGTGGGCACCTTTGATACGCAAGTCTTTTATTTTTCTCTTATTAATACGATATCTTTTCTGTCTTCTGTCAAAAGAAAGTTGTCTTAGATTTGCATACATATGCTGTATGCTTTTTGGAAATGATATGCTGTATGTTTTACATATATTGAATTTGAAGTTCTTTTTTACTGTGTTAAAATTAAGTCCAAGTTCATCAATTTTTCTTGCTTTGTTATATTCAATGACAGCATTGCTTTTCATTCAGCCAACTTTTATAATCTTTTCCTGACCTTCAAGCTGATTGTTTTTCTTCTTGTTAGATGAATCTATACCTCAATGGATGGTTTTACTGATTATCCTCAATGTCATATTGTTTGCAAACGATCCTACAGAACTATGGCGCTTTCCTTGAGAAAGACGGGGCAGGATTTAGAGGACATGTCAAACTTACTGGGTTCAAAAATGGGGATATCGACCTCTCAACATTGTTATGGACTTACCAGGTAGTAATAAGAATTACCCTCGAATTAAATTACCCATAAAAGGGAGAATCTATTTGCACAAGGTCATTCTAGTTTTTCTTAATATTTTTTCTAACCTATTCCTATTCATATATACGAATATTTTTCATTGGAATTATTGTGTGTTTGTATGTCTTTACCAAAAGTAGTCCTTTTCTTAATATTTTTTAAAAAAGACCAAACTTATTGTGTAATTGCTTTTGCTTCAATATGCAAAATATATATATATATATATATATATATATATATATATATACGAAAACGATATGAAGCGGACGTCCGCACTGTGCTTAAAGTGCGGACGTCCCTCCGTTCTCCTCCGTCCGGCGCCGGCGCGCCTCCACCCCAGAAGACTCCAGCAGCCTCCTCGACCACTTTCCCTCACCGGCGAGTCCGTTCTTTTCCAGTTTTCCGGCGAGATCGACTTTATTTGAAGTTTTGGGTGATCTCGCTGGAAAACTGGAAAAGAACAGACTCGCCGGGGAGGGAAAGTGGTCGGGAACGCTGCTGGAGTCTTCTGGGGTGGAGGCGCGCCGGCGCCGGCCCGGGAAGGTGGAGAACGGAGGGACGTCCGCACTTTAAGCCGAGTGCGGACGTCCGCCTCTCATCCGGCCTCTATATATATATATACGAAAACGATATGAAGCGGACGTCCGCACTGTCCTTAAAGTGCGGACGTCCCTCCGTTCGCCACCGTACGACGCCGGCGAGGGCGCGCCTCCACCCCAGCAGACTCCAGCAGCGTCCCCGACCTCTTTCCATCCCCGGCGAGTCCGCCGAATTCCAGTTTTCCGGCCAGATCGATCTTGTTTGAAGTTTTGGGTGATCTCGCCGGAAAACTGGAATTCGGCGGACTCGCCGGGGATGGAAAGAGGTCGGGGACGCTGCTGGAGTCTGCTGGGGTGGAGGCGCGCCCTCGCCGGCGTCGTACGGTGGCGAACGGAGGGACGTCCGCACTTTAAGGACAGTGCGGACGTCCGCTCCACATCCGGCCTGTATATATATATATTGTGAACACTTACTTTAGTCACTGCTTCCAAATTGAAATTGGTTGGTTGACAGTGTAGAATCATAACATTCTTTAAATAGCATGGCTTTGAAACTCATACCTTGATCTATACATTTTCATAACATGTTATGTCTGAGGAGTAACGATTGTCAGATTGATCCTAGTTTCTTTGATTTTCCTAGGTTGGGCTTAAAGGAGAGTTTTTCAAAATATACACCATAGAAGAAAATGAGAAGGCAGGCTGGGCTGAGTTGTCAGTAGATGCTGATCCATCCACTTTTACCTGGTACAAGGTAAATCTTTTCTTAAGAAAAGTTAGATTTTTAAAATTATTATGCAAAGCATCTATAGCTGATCTTATTATAAAGGTAGTTTCCTTTCATTTCTAATGATAAGTGATAAGCTGATCTTGTCTTATCTTAGAGTCTATCACTTAATTGTTGTTTTGCTGTAATTTGACTTGTGTTAATGTATGCGTGATAAGTTTTGTGGTTCTTGGTGAAGCTCATGATAACAATATTATAATTTTATACTAATTAAGCCTGTAGTGCGCCAGAAAAGTATGATTAATGCACAAATTGCAGTATAAAGTATTGTTTATAAGAGAACCTGTTGAACATACAACAGCATAGAAGCTAAAGATGCATTATGTAAAGCTATGGAAGAAACAGAAATGTTTGGGTGTAAAGTGATTTGTTAGTTCCCAATCTATATTAGATGAGTGTTGTAACTGGGATTTCTGGCATTTTTTGTCTCTTAAAGTTGTGTTTTCTCTTGTCTAGTACTGCTCTCCTATATGATCTCTTGTCTGTTTCATTAAGGAAATTTATTTACAACTGTCCCTTATGCTTTAGCAGACATACTTTGATAGCCCTGCTGGCACAGATCCAGTTGCTCTAAATTTAGGAAGCATGGGAAAAGGCCAGGCTTGGGTCAATGGTCACCATATAGGAAGATATTGGACACTTGTTGCTCCAAAAGATGGATGCCAAGAAATATGTGATTATCGAGGAGCATACAACTCTGATAAGTGCTCAACTAACTGCGGGAAGCCTACTCAAACCTGGTATATTTCATTCTAATTAACATAATCTGCGAAGGATGGTTGCAAATTGTGCAGTCAAATATTTCACTTTACTTTAGGAATCTACATTTGTAATTTGTACTAGAAAAGTTAAAAATCCCTAACATAGCCAGAATTGGCATCCTCCAGGTACCATATTCCACGTTCATGGCTGCAAGCTTCAAGTAATTTACTTGTAATCTTTGAGGAAACCGGAGGGAATCCATTCGAGATATCAATCAACTCACGTGCAGTTGGAACCATCTGTGCTCAAGTATCAGAGTCTCACTATCCACCTGTCCAGAAGTGGTTCAATCCAGATTTTATTGATAAAAAAGGCAGAGTAAATGATCGGACACCAGAAATTCACTTGCATTGTCAAGACGGGTTTATAATATCTTCGATAGAATTTGCTAGCTATGGAAGTCCTCAAGGTCATTGCCAGAAGTTTTCTCAAGGGAATTGCCATGCTTCGAATTCCTTCTCCATAGTTTCCGAGGTAATGTGGTTATAGATCATTCCTAGTATTCATCTAGAAAAGTGAATGACAATAATACGTAGAAGCATGGCATCTGCTTCACAGTGGGCAGTGCCCCAGCCTCTAATAGTACTTGAAACGTTTAATGTGATGCGTTCACGGTTCACTGGTAATCCCACTTTTCTAATATTTCCCTTCTGCAGGCTTGCCTGGGAAAGAATAACTGTTCAATTGGAGTATCAAATCTTGTATTTGGAGGTGACCCATGCCGGGGTATTGTTAAGACGCTAGCTATTGAGGCAAGCTGCAGGTCACTACCAACCGTTGGTTTTTCTCAGCTCTGACTCTCTGAGTAAGCCAAGCAGCTGCGTAAAGAATGGAGTGGCCAGTGTGTGACCAACTACATGGCTAACAAGTAGCCTGGTTTGATCTGGTTCTCGGGGTTAAGGGCATGCATAGATGTTGCCTAATCAGATGATTCGAAGGTGTAAATAGGAATAAAAGCAACTTGTTGAACAGTCATACCAGGTGGGGTTGAGCAACTCCATGAACCATAAAGTTATGGGTTTCTATAACAAACCTGTAGCTGGAAATGTTGATTTGTATATATCTACAGAAGAAAGCTTTTGCTTTAGTTCTGATTTATTTATGTCTATAGCAATACAGAAGTATATGTCAGATGAGCTCAAGAAGTGAGAAGATGGTATCAATCCCTCGCAGCATATGTCTTCTAGGATGGAAACTTCTCAAAAGTTTTCAGCGTTTGCAAATGGTAATTGATGTAGGAACACCAAAGAGAACGTAGCCAGGTGACCTCAAAGATCCAAACATGTACATGTGGGAGTTTGAAAGTCATAAAATTGTGAAGAAGTGCAGGAGCCACAAAGGATATATGGGGTGTCAATTTTTAAGTAAAGCAATCTGTTGAATTTGGTATTCTCCAAGTAGGGGTGGACTGATGATACAGAATGAAGAGAATGAATACAAGTACCAACAAAAGCCACATAAGGATAGTTTTATTTAGTAAATATAATTAGACAATATTGATATCCCTTATGACCCTATCACTATTCAAACCTAAGCTTTTTCTTGATTGCCTTGCCGTCACGACGTTTAGTGTCGCGGGTGGTTTGGTCTAATTGAGCGGTGATGAATTATTGGAATGATAATTGAATTAACTCAAACCCAAGTAGACATGGAGATGTGGAGCCGCTTTATCATAGCCACGTTGGCTTGAGTCGTTTTCATTCTCTTATTCTGCTTGTTTGTTTGGTTCGCTCTGTCATCTCAAAATTTGGCGGAGGAAAGATGAGAGGTCGCTATGTAATTGGCAATAATGCAAGGGTAATACACATCTCAATGTTGGTTTGAGCTGAGAACGTAACCAGGGCAACTTATATAGCAAATATGCATCAGGAATACACCGCAAATACTAATGAAATTTCCATGCTTCTCATCAAAAAAGAAAATTGAAATTTACATGAGTAAACTTATGATTTTGATCATGTAAAAACATACGGTTTGTGGCGATGGGTTTATGCATGCATGGATGGCTAGGGGCCGTTGATTTCAACGTGGCATGCCTTCTTCATCCTTCCCAGCCAGAAGAGCACGCACGCAAGTTTCTAGGTCTATCAGTCAAATGTTTGTAGCTGGTGGATGTCAACTGGGGAATTATTAATCGGCACGCTAATTTAATTGAGCTATATCAGTTTATTCTTCTTCATCCACCAAAATCCTAGACGAGGCAAAATGGATCACTTTCAACAAACTGTAAATGGATGCAATATAAAGTTTGACACTGACCACAGTGCACACTGTTTAAAAAGGCCATCCTCATAATCTTGGAAGTTCTAACAAATGAGAAATAATGGGGGGAAAACAAATAATTTTACAAATAGTTCTAAAATGACATACATAATTGTCTTAGCAGACTAGGCTGAATATCAATGACATTCAAATAAATACCACTGTGGCATACATATACTATTGAAAGCCCACGCTCTACAAAGCTACTGATGTATCAATAACCTGACTATAATTTCATAAATTGTGTACATTTTGCATTCACTCATCATTTTAACTGCATAATCCTTAAACATTTTGGTCATTGATGAAGACTTAGTGTATATAGACTTCGTAGCTCCGTTGAGGTACCTTGTTGATGATGGCCCTCATGAGATCAAAGTAAAGCGGCAGCTGTGCAAGAGCGAAAAATGTCACTGGCAAGCAAGTTGCTGCATACAATGGATATGCCACATATCTCAGTTGATGTTTTAGGAGAAAGATATGCCCTGTGCAGAATGAGACTAACATGGAAGCTATAGATGCAAAGAGTGATGTCAAACCCATCAAGAGTTTCCGGGGCAAGTCCATGGAAAAATCACTTTCTTCATATCGAGAAGTGAGGATTGAAAGAAAGAAGACCAGGGAGGTTATTGAGAAGCAGAGCGCAACTAGTGATGAGATGGTGAAGGCATTGAATGCTGCCTTGTCTTTGAGAATTGGCTCGCCTGTTTGCTGATCAAGTCCTCCTGGTACAGTTGCTGATGTAGCAAATGCAACCGTTGCAATGAGTGCTGCAACCAAGGAGCATGATTCCGAGGTTTTGGTTAGCCATTTGCTTCCTTCTTTTATAAGATGTTTGTGTGTATCTATGAAGATCTCCTTTGGTGTCTGGCCACTACTGTTGTGGCGAACAAAGTAGCGATGTGGCATAGAGTTTCTGACAAACTGTGAAGCACATCAAAGTTACTAGTAAACATTATGTTACAAGTTTTCTTTAACATATAAACATATATGTCACAGTTAGCTGATTACAGCATTAAACCAACTATATGACATACCTTATACCACTTGATTTCCCACTGCATTTGCAATGCCGCGCCTGGAATAAGCCAAGGCCGGTACTGACCACATGTAGCAGCAAGATGTAATGCACTGTTACCTTTGTTGTCCAACTGACGCAACAGGCTTTCCTTTAGTATCTGTCTCTTCTGAAGGAGATTGTAAACATGGGGTTGCCTGTTCTCAACTGCTAAGAGTACAACATTCTTGTTATCAGAGTCAACATCCTGGATGGCCACCGGAAATTTGTCTAGGATTTTCTCCACCATTTCAGTTACTCCCATCTTTGCTGCAATTAATATAGGTGACTGATTTTTCCCTGCTACAATTCCATTCTTACCTCCGAAGGGAATGGTGTTCTTCCTCTCTGTGTGAAATTAGTAGTATGATGAGTGGAAATATCTAATTTTTGTGATGTCAATGAAGCATGCAGTGTAAACAAAAAAAAGGGAGGAGAACAGTTAACTCACCTGGCTCATTTTGATCACTCCTTGGCTTATAATTGTACTGGCTTGAGGAAAAGGTAATCGCCTCAATATGCGTATCTGTACTGTTACGTGCCGCATGATCAGATGGTAAGGGTGAGGCTTGGTCTAGCATTATAGGATTAGGCACTTCACATTCTTCTTTATCTTTGCTTCTTTGAGTTTCTTGGGGATTTTGCCCAGTATTTCGATATTTGTATAAAGAAGTAAGGTCAACCAATTTATTCATGACCTGATTCGCCCATATATGTCTCTCTTTCTTTTCTTGGATTTTCTTTATCCTCCAAAATCCTAAATGACATTCATTAATAATAAACACTCAGTTAGTGGATATGCTGAGACAATGTTAAATCGATTTCTTCAGTTGGAAAGACTTGGATGGGAAAGTGATGTATTGTAAAGAAATTCGCACATCTACCTAGCTAGGATGTATGTTGATTTGGGAATGGAACATGATTTGACAAATGTGTGTATGGATTCAATATATAAATTTGATACTGACCAATTCCCAGAATGATTAGCAAGGCCTTCATCATTAGCTTGAAGAACAAAACAAATGAGACATAATTGGGTGGAAACAGGTGATTTTCTCCTCCATTTCTCTCTGGATGGTTTGCACCTGAAAAGAGGAAGAAAAACAGATGTCAAAAAGTCATGACATCTCAAAATAGTTAAGATTCTAAGACTCAAACAGTTCAACTAAAACAAAAGTTGAATAGTAGATCCCCCTTATGTTTATAATTCTAGAACATAATGAATAAAATGGTATCAAGTTTTGGACGAACAAGTTCTTATAACATGCTTATTGAATACCTCCAAAAGCTTACTGTAGAAGACATGATCGAAGTTCCAGTATTTTACGAAAGGTATATATAAATCCAAAACGTATCTAACCATTGTCTTATACTTATATATACTTCTTATTTGTAAAACGTGTGAATGATTCTTCTAAACGAGTGAAAGTTTCATTAGTCCTTGTAAATTTCAAATTGCAATTTACAGTATGCGGTTTTTCACCAAGGAAATTACCATTAGTTGATCTTGAACTCTTTCCATCTGATATTTCGTTTGTAGCATCTATTGATTGTGACCTCAGTGCAGAAGTTGTTGCTCCTGGAGTAGCCTCTGCGAAAATTAGGCTAATCATATGACTATATAACTTCACATCTGCAATGAAAGGTTTCCTAAAGAGGTTATATACCTTGTTTAGGATTCTCTTCATCACCAACAGGACCATTAGTACCTTTTTCATTTCCTCCATTAGCTTGAAGGAGTGAGCTGGGCGTCTTATGCGAGTATCTGTGCCGCACTTGCATCCAATGCCTATCCCCCCTCTTTTTACCTACTTTGGAGAAACTAAATTAACTTTTACGTGCACATTGTTGGTGAAAACTATATAAAAATGTGATAAGTTTAGCATTAACCCACTTAACACTTGAAACAAACTTCTGAGAACTTGGAAGAAGTTCATGCATGTTTGGTAGTTTTCTGGATATGAAAAACTGTCTCTGTCTCCTGCCTTAGAAAGACAAGCTTCATGGTTATATTCTTCCACTTTGAGTTCTTCAACCATCAAACCTGACCGTTAAAATGAAAAATCCTTTTCAAAAACAAAGCACCAACAACTTGAAGAGCAGAAAATACTATTCCTAGCCAGACTGGGAATAAAGATTTTTCTAACAAAACACACATATGCAGTATCCATCCATGTGAGTATAAACTTAATAGAGTAGAGATTTCTTACATTGGTATATAAGATGACCACTGAGCCCGAGTCGACAGCTGCTTTTGAATGCATTTGGCTTACTGGCTAGAATATGCAGGGGAGACAAACCATCTTGATTCATAGAGTTCACTAGTTCTGGGTACAACTTAATTATCTGAAATGCCAAACCTAGCAATACCAAACCAAACAACTACTCAGTACTGTCTTTCTAGTTTCCACATTCAACCATTTTCATCATCTGGTTTCACTTTGCTTCAAGGACCAAAAACCAACACCATCAAAACGTAACACAGACCGAACAGGACCGATCCAGTCCTCTTTCGGGTTTTGGTTCGGTTCGGTTTCGGGTCGGGTTCTATATTTCTCGGTTCTAATGAAAATTCAAGTTTGTTTGATTTCATCAGTTGTTAATCTACAGTAACATAAAACGAGATGGGATTTATTGACGTGAAAGAGACATTTGATCTCAGAGCAGAGTAGTTAGGGATCAAGGATTAGGAGTTGAAAATCAAAAACCGAAGACCCGTTCGGGTTCTGTTTCGGTTCCACCTATTTCTGACCCAACCGGACAGAATAGGCATACTCTGATCTTATGTAGATCGAAGTCAGATATAGATGTTCACAGAAAAATGAGACCAAAGTGAACGGAGAACCCATTCGGGTTTAAACGCTTTAACCCGAACCGAACCGAGAACCAATTCGGTTTGAGGTTCGGGTTTCGGTTCCCACCAAATGAGCAAAGAAACAGAAACAGTCCTAGTGAGATGAGGAAATAACTGATGAAGGAGTTGAACTTACTGAAGTATTCACCGAAGATTGCGGCATGAAGGATGGTATCCCCATTGTTGTCCCTAATCAAGGAGTGGTATTTTTCTCGGCAATGGAAATGAAGGCAAAGAAAAGCCTTTGTGTTACCATTAAGAGCTGCCAAGAAGAGAGGTGTCTCTCCCTCCACATTTCGAAGGGAGACGAGGCTCGCCGCCTTGGCAGCAATGCTATGGCACACTTGTACATTCCCAACCCGAGCAGCTAGATGTAGCGGCGTGTTGCCTCTGTCGTTTGCTATGCTGAGTACCGCGGTTGAAGCGTTACTGTCGTCTGCATTACTGGGAATAGTTTTGACCAACTCCAGTGCGATTTCGGTTTGGCCATCTGCTATGGCTATGTGCAGAGCAGTCTCTTTGGACCTGGTGATCTTGGCTACTTGAGCCTTGATACTGTTTCTGTAGGCCTCCGTGACCTTTTCCCATTGTCCTTTCATCGCATTTTCAAACAGGCTATCTATTTCCTCATCTGAAGCCATGGTAGCTTGTCTCTGATCTAGTTAACTGAATGAGCTATTATATATGTCATGTAGTGACTAGCGAGGAAGATGAATCTGACTGGAGTGTTGAACAAGTATGCCTACCAAAAGCTACAGTTATTGCATAGAGCTTTCACAATGAATCCAACAATTGCAATGCTTTCACTGTTAGAGAAAAGAAGATCAAAGAACATAATCTAGATCTGCTTGGCCTTTACTTTGCTCTTTATCAATTTAACGTGGTAATTATAAAACCCACTTTTCTTTTGTGCAAGAAAAAGCTCTAGGAGGAATAAGAAGGGAACGCCATGAAGTTCAAGTATAGGTGAAGTAGAATACGTACTGAATAAACTGCACCACCTCTATTCTGGTTAAAATAATTTCTTCCACCTCAAGTTATCTTCTGGTTCCTTCCAGGTCTTGGTACTTTAATCAAACACACTCCCTTTCCTTTTCAAAATTTTAGTTACCCTGTAGGACATCCTTTAACCTTGTTCTTATATAGAGATTAAAGACAACATGCCAACTTGACTATTCCTTGTCCCTTGAAGAATTAGTCTAAAGTTAATATGTATTAGTTTTTAACTATAAGAATTAGTCTAAAGTTAGTATGTACTAGTTTTTAACTATAGAGAATCGATAATTGATCCAAAACCAAATCTCAGCTTTTGAATTTCGACTTGTGCAGGTGCTTTGACTGTGCAGTGCAGTTCAGTGTATGAGCAGGTTTCATTAAAAAGAGCAAATGAAAATCAAAGTGAGTATTTCCCGAACATCGATAAAAGGAATTTTAAAGAAAAAATAAAATAGAAATGGTTGTACTGGGAATGTAGAAATCTGAAAATACTTTACCCACTTCTCATGGCACAATTTTTTTTAATAAAAGTGGATAGTTTAACTTATACATTATCACTCATAAGTAATTCTACATTTTCCTATTTGTAAAATATGCCTCTTCAGTCACAAGTGTGCTTGTGTTGTGGGTGTCAATGAACTAGTCTAGACATAACTACCTGTCTGAGAAAATCTGCTTTGAGCCTCTGAGAGATATATACTTGGTGTCACTCCCATGAATAAGAGGGTCTTAGAGAAATGGAGTCACTTCAAATGTCTTATCTTCTTTGAAGCATTTATAATGCTTTGGCTTATCTCCGGGTGCTCCAATTTTAACAATTTCTCAAGTTGAAGAGTGGCTTTGGCGAAGCCATCCTCCTTGATACAGGAAGCTGAAGGAAGGGCAAAAATAACTTCATTCACGTCTTCTTCAAGCTGAAGGCAGAAGAGATGGCTAAACACCTGAAGATAAATATCAAATTGCAAGTCAAAGCTACTGGCATATGGATATTTCATGATAAAACTGCACTGGTTACTATGAAAACAAAATTTCGACTGTAACAAGTGTAGATCTGCTCCAATGTGGATTTACGTTGCTGCTAATGTTTGGACATGCCAGTATGGGTTGTGAGAACCATAATTTTTATTGAAACAAATAAATGCAAGCCAATTAATGGTGCAGGAAATGTAACATCAGAAGACTAATAACCCAGATCAAACCTACAAAAAGTCAAAGTTTGTGCAAGTTTTTGTTCAAGTGAAGTAAAGGAGTTTCAAAGCATAAAGATGCACACAGATCTTCCAGATGTAAGAGATAAGTAGTTAGCCTAATGAAAAACAACATATTAGTTTCCTTTTCTCACCAATTTCATCCTTGAAATAACAGTGTCTTTAATGTCTTGGGACCGTGAAACCAAATTTATGATAAATATACCCTTCTCAGTAAGGGCATCCTTCACACTCTGAAGAAACGACTCGTCCACGAAATCAGCTGCAGGGCAGGTCATTCCAGAGCTGTATGGGACACGATAAGTAGTTTAAAAGTAAACCCATTTTTTAAAATCAGTATTGCTTCTTACTTGAAAATAATTGTAGTCATCATTCACCTTGAGTCGGCAGAATCTACATCAATAATGACTATGTCTAACTTTGAATTTCCCTGGCCTTCTACATGAGACGCCAATCGGCTTCCATTAGAAGATGTGGGCTCAGAATTGCAGTGACGGTTCTCATTTCCTCCAAAAGCAGACTTTTCATCATCCGCATCAAAATGTACAGCTTTTCTAACATATTGAATCCCATCGGCAATGTGCACCTGATAAACCGAAGTAAATATAAGAAGTGTATGTTGAATACAATACCATATAAGTGCAAGAACAATCTAATGAACAACCTCAGTTAAGTAAGTTTGTTATGTTGTTGCATTTCCAGTAGTGCTATCTTAGTGCCTTACATCCAAGTTTTTCTCAGCACTAGAAAAGACGTGCATATAATTTGAGGTTTTTGTTTTCATTTTCTTAGAGATCCTTCTCCCATGAGTTGTTTGGAATTTTATTAAAGTGTTTTATTGTCATATTACATTAATGCAGTGACAAGATTAATGGGGCATACAAGTTAAGTTCTTGACACTATATTATATCAAAAACTGAATGAGCGATATATTTGCCCAAACAAGGAAAGCACTGAATAAAAAAGAATAGGATACTCCATCCAGCAGTCATTTTGAAACACAATTGCACAAGAATATTCTTCCTTGTATTTGCCAAGCAAGGTCAAGCACACAGTTATTTTTGTTTAGCTCCAGAATTATTATTAGTGGCCAAAGAACCATACTCAATTCAACTAGGTTTATCGTTAATACTTCTCTAGACTACTCAACTATATAAATAGCACAATAGTTTGCTCAAAATGCTAATTATGTATGAAAGAAGGATGCATGATATACAAAAAATTACCTGCAAGTGATCATCTTCGATGAAACCAAAGTATTCTTTTGCAAGTTTGATGACTATGGGATCCAACTCCACCGCCTGTAAAAAAAACTTTCAGTCGCTGCACTTGTGCTGAAGTAAATACATGATTGAAGTCTTATAAAAAGAATTAGAAAAAAAATAAATGAAAGTTGATTGGAATCTCTTTTCAATCTATTTTCTGGGAGATATGGATCAAGATTAAATTACCTCAATGTGCATAAAAGGCATACATTTATGAAGGAACATAGGAAGTAAACCTGCTCCAAGACCAACCACAACAGTTTTGACCTGAGAAAGCATTCATAGTGTCAAATAAACAAACCACCGTATCATAGAAAGAAGGAAACAGTTGGAAAAATCATTCAAACATTCAGATAATGTAATTAACTTAACACAGTTGACATGCAGCCACTGATATATATACAGAACTGGACATTATGCTTACCATCTGGTCAACTTGTCACACATGGTATTAAAATTTATTCAAAACTTTATGCCAAACATACATAAGAACTTTCAACCATTAGAACATGCAAAGATCAAAACTCTATTGCAAAAACATGTGACATGAAAGGAGATGGACAACAAAACCACCTAGGAAAAGCTTACAAATGACCATGCAAAAACTCCCACCTGAATAAGATAAATAACACCAGAAAAAGGACCCAAGAGCCGTTTCACACTGGCCTCCTTTTTTGAAGAGGTTAAACTTAACAAACACTACAAATTCTACAGCACTTTAGCAAAACTTTATGAATCTCATATCATTAAGATTCCTCATATAAATTAAACTCCCACAGCTGAAGAGAGCCAAGAGGCACCTATCAACTCAACTCTCATTTTATTTTTGTCAAAATTTAGTGCTTAAAGTTACTAAATATTGACCTATTAGAAATTTCCAAAAACGTCCACAGTCCATACACACACAACACATACATTCTCATCTTAGAACAGGCAAAATTTTCATACAGTAATTTATGTGCAGTACCTACTGTAAAAAAAATTGACCTATTAGAAAATTCATACATTGGGATAAGAAGCCCATTGAATGACCTAAAAAAGAATTGACCCCAGACTTTCAGAGCAAGCATGGCCTAGGGCATAAAGACAGAAAGAAATACAGTGCTTACTGATTTTTGGGTTGAGGCCATGCTTTCCAAATAAGATGAAATCAACATTAATCCAGAAATAATCCCTGTATGATAAGAACTAGCCAAATATCCATGATACACCTTCAGCTGATGACTCGTCTCTGAAAAATTTAAAATTAACAAGAATAAGCATAAGCTCAACACAAGGAGCAAAAAGGACGTTGTTTTGTTATAGTGGTGCAACACAGTAAGTAGTTATAAAACTACAATGAGTTGAAAAAATAAAAAAGAGACTAGAAGTGTATAGAAAGTGTTTGGCAGTGACTTGTTGACCTTAAAGATTAGCAATTTTTGTTCAAATTTGAATATAACTGACCAAATTTTTTACTGTTGAGAGTATCAACTTTATGAGCTCATAATTGTAATGACTGCGCATTGGTTCAAATGTTTAGCACTGCAAAGCTATAACAGGAACATTTTCTACAGAAGTGCAGGATGTATTCTTCCCAACTAACAAGAAGCTAGCAGTGTAGCAAATAGCGTGCACAAACTTCATGAGATAAGCAAAAGTAACAAGAATATAAGGAACTTAAATTTAGTTTACAACAGTAAAGACATAATTTACCATCACTTCGTCTCTGGTTTCCTCTTCTTTTAGATTTGGAAGATGAATGTGTTTTTTTCTTCTCACTCTCACCACCAATTTTATATTTAGATCCTTCCTCTGATAGAAGAGCTTCAGACTGCACTAGACCCTCACTTCTTTGGAAGACAAGGCGACGAAATGTCAAATCTCTGGATGGTAGAATGCGACTGATATCACCATTATCAGTTTCATAAATCACGTCCTCAACTATTATTGGTCCAGTTATTGAGGATGTGACCTGCAAATGTATGCAAGCAGGCAAGGATAATGAGAATGCTGAGGATCTTTTCTTACTTTTTTTTATAGACATGAAAAAGAAAATAAAAGTTTTTATGGAAGAAGAAAAATGGAAGTTATGAAAATTTTGTACTTTGAAGTTTGAACTACAAAATGACAGCATTTAAAAGAGAAAAACCTGGTGCACTATATCTCGTTGTTTAATCCCATCACTAGCCATCATGAATCTGCAGAAGTAACCGGCCAATATAAACATATAAGAGAAATGATTTGAACCATAGTGTAATCAAATGTGTCATGGACTCATTGACAAATATATCTTCCTATACTTATCGCACTTAACATATAAAATCAATAAGAAAAAACAACTTAATAAGTAGTAATAAGAAAAGGCCCCAATGCCAAAACCGTTGAACTGCATTGTGTTCTGCATAATCAAACCCAAAGCCTATGTTTGAGAAGAAGTATCAATCATTATGGAATGGGGGCAAATAATAATCTTCTGTTTTTGTATAAACAAGTCGCAGACCACCAAAAAATATAAAAGCTGTATCTTATGGGATTCATGTCATTTGAAGATTTTCCACCATGCAGTTGTACGTCTTAGCAAATATATGATTCATTACCAACTGTTAGTAAGTTCTTCTATCATGAAATATTTAAAAACATCAACAAAAAAAAGGACCTGCCGCAACATGCTTTAAATTCAGAGTACATTATTAACATCGATCAACAGCCTTAAGCTGAGGGATTCAACCCTAAGTTGTGCGGAAATTTATCGCGAAAATATAATATCTTATGATAATATTGGTATATAAAATTAAGCTGACATTCTGAAAAATTAAACAAAAAAAGAAGGGCTGCAAGTAACATACGGTATTTGAGCTCCATTGTCATCTTTTCCAGGCGCCAATTGTTTAACCAAAGGAGATAAATCCTTCTGAAGACACAACACCAAGAAGAATTAAAAGATAACAAATTAATAGCTAAACCGCCAAAACTGATAATGCCTCATATATACAACAAGACAAAGAAAAATTACAAGATAAATCCAGGCGCCAAATTAATAGCTAAACCACCAAAACCGATAATGCCTCATATATACAACAAGACAAAGAAAAATTACAAGATAAATCCAGGCGCCAAATTAATAGCTAAACCACCAAAACCGATAATGCCTCATATATACAACAAGACAAAGAAAAATTACCTGAATATCATCCATGCTGGATTTAACATGGCTGGCATCTAATAAAACCTTCATTCAGCAGATAACACAAATTAGAGGAGCAAAATAAAAAATAAAAACAGAGAGAGAGAGAGAGAGAGCCCTGGAAAATAAGGATCATAAAGCAAATGTGATGAAGAGGTACCATAACTAGACGAGCTGCCTTTGAGCTTTCTACCACCATCCATTGTCCTTCTTCAGAGGAGAACAGCCATTCTTGAGCCCGCGTCTGCGATCAAAGATTGTGGAACTGATTTTTAAAATTTATAAACAACAAACCCTTATGCACAAGTAGAGAGCATTGAGAAATTGATGAACGACATATGAATCAGATAGCGTTCTGAATATGTTTGAGTTCCCCATGCATAATCAAATGAATCATACAAGATAAATAACTGACTCTCATGTAATAGACTAAAGAAAGCCAGATCAAATAAGTAAATAACTATGTCTACATGTAAGAAATGAATTCTATGAACCTCGTCCAGTTTTCATAAAACTTCTTTTCCTTTTCTTTGGTAGGCATGTTATAATTGACATGTAGAAATGCTCCATCTACTTTGGACCAAAATTTCCATTTTCTTTTGGTGGGTGCATGTGCAACAGGTACTATAGAATGCATCAACCAGAGAAGTTCAGTACACATACCTTAGGAACAATAAAAACCCCACAGTGATATACAAAGTTGGCAGAAATTTCCTTAGCATCAAGAACTACAGCTCTGCAACTGAAGTTAGAGCCCCCACACAAATTAAGCTGAAAACGACGACCCGGGCGAAGCTTAGTTAAATCTCCTCTAGCTCCAAGTTTTAAGTCTTCAAGAGAGTACTGTATATCTGAAGCAGAGGAGTATTCTCTACGAATTTGATTTTCATTTTCAACAGCTTCAAGAAGTCCACGACCCTAAACCCACAACCAGCACCTCACGTCAATCTTTTGAGAGACTAGACCCCCAAGTTCTATGTAACCTAGTGTTACATCATAAAGAGAAATAAATTAACAAAGGATGCAATCTGTTTGAAAGCCTAAAAGGTAAAAAGCACTCTTCTTAGCAACTAGTTAAATCAATTGGAACTTTGTACTGTTTTAGGATTCAGCTAATTACTAGTTAGGATGTATTACTATTTACTACCAATAGAATATGTTCATCTTCAGAAAATACCTATAAGCTAGATATTTTACCTGACTTCCTCTACAAGCAAGAGAAGATTTACTGAACGAAGATGTGATGTTCTGCAACTTGGCGGACACCTCTTTTACAGCAACCACCATAAACGCTTGAAGACTTGGCTTACTAGACGGTTTGTGAGGTATGGCATGGACACTAATTGTCCACCCAAACCGGAACTTCGGGAAAAGTAGAGCTGGAATCAGTAACCCAGACAATTAGCAGTTATTTATTTCCATCAAACCAACTAAAGTGGAATATCAAGGTCCTACCTAGAACATGCGACTCCGCCAATGTAAGGCAAATAAATTTCCCTCCAGACTTCAAAACTCTTCTAACCTGAAAATTGCACACACAGTTCCACTCAAACAAAAACTTCTCAAACAAAAAGCAAGTAAGCTATGCACAAAGCTAAATTACATCGCACCTCTGCTAAATATTGATCCCCTAACTTCGGGCCAAGCTCCGGCTCCATCAACGCATCCAATCCTCCTTTGTCAACCACAGCATCAAATGCCTCATCCTCAAGCTGCAAATTCGCAACAATAAGCCTAAGAAATCAATTCAATTGAATTCCTAAACCTTAAACCCTAAACCCTAAGCGGCATTCAGTTGGAGAAGTTGAGAGAGTAAGTACCTGCATGGAAGTCATGTCCATGACGCGCCACCGCATATCGGGCCTCTTCCGGACATTGCGGCGGAGGCAATCGGAAATGGCGACCTTGGAGAAGTCGATGTTGGTGATGGAGGTGAAGCCGGCGTCGTAGAGGTGCTCGGAGAGGCGGGAGCTGCCGCAGCCGGGGACTAGGATTTGGGGTTTTGGCGGGAGGTGGGAGAGTAAAGGGTTTCGGAGCTCGGACCAGTCGGCGTACCACTCGAAGGCGTCTTCGGTGCCTCGGATGGTGAAGAACTTGTCCCAGTTCTCTTTGCTTGTGAAGTCGCCTAGGGTTTCCAGAAGCTCCGCCTCCTTGGCCATCTTTTGCTTTCTGCTGATTGTTTACCGCCGGCGTTTGGGTTTATTGGGGAGGAATTGTTTTTCAATAATCGCACAAATACCTCTGAGTTTTCAGAGTTGTTACACTTTGGTCCTTCAAAATTTTATATATGCTGCTGTATTAAAACGATCACTTCGTAGGAAAACATATTGACATATTACTACTAAAAACATTTTCTCTACTTAGAAAAATAATATATACTTAACGAATGTATGTTAACTTATTTTAACGGATTTTTTAAAAGATATTTTCTTAACGGATCTTTTTAACAAAATAAAAACGGAACTCTCTCTCTCCCTCACCATTATTGCTTGCCCTACTTAACGACGAATGTTTGTTAACTCTCTTTAGTTGTTGTTGTTGTTGTTGTCTTGCCGCTAGCGGTCTTAGTTTGAGCGAGTATGGCATTTATGCCCAGCCTAAGTGTTGTTGAAGTGTGCTGATTAGGCATATGTGCTTACAACGATCGTTCTCATCATGTCCTTTGGTACATTTTCTTTCTCTTGTGTAGATTGTTCTGGTATGGGCAATGATGATGGATATACATTTGGCCTCCGGAACTTGTCGGTATCTTTCTCTCTGCAGCTTCATGGTCGCAATCACGGCAGCTCAATCGTCCCTTTGTGGCAGTTCATTGTGGTCTTCGATCTAGGGTTGTTTCGGTTGTTGGGCTTTTGCGCCTCGGTTTGTTATTTCATATTTTGTAAAGGTTAATCATGGTTTTGTCTTTTTGTGAGCTGAAAGACTTTTGCTTCTTTATGCACATCAATCTTTACGTTCTAGTATGTTTTCTATAATAAATGAACAGTTTGACCAGGAAAAAAACAAGAATGCTCTATTACAAAAATATAACATGTTGCTGGATTATTTTCTAGCGGCAACATATTTTTAGGAAAGCTGCATTATTAGGATATTAGGATGTGTAATCGGGTTACATATCTAGTGATATTTTCATTATGTCACCGTTGTTGACTCTTTACTAGTTAGTGTTTATTAGGATACAAGTATTTTTTAGAGGTTTTCGATATTATTTCGAGACTTTGTAATCAAGAGTTTAGGCTTTATGTCCCCTCTTTTCGATACTATTTACAGTTTTATAAATAAAATCAATAAAGACTTGAGGGCAGCCGCACTAGCCCTTTATTTAACAAAAAAAATGTAACGTGCTTTTGACATATTAATTGCAACTTTAAATTATGGCCCAAAATCTTCTTCCTATTCTATACATGGAGAGATATCAGTCGGGAAATTAAAAGTTGAACTCTAGCTACCACTTTATGAAACATTGTGTGTGTGTGTATAACCCTTTTTGGCTAGGAATGTCCTTATTTATTCTTACGGTGCAGATTTCTATTTTAAACTCATTTTTCAGTCGAATTTTCATATCTTTACCATCTAATCTTTATATACTAATGTATAGATCATCTCTGCAAAATTTCAGTCAATTTAGTTATCATTAAGGCACTCAAATTCAATTAAACTAATGGACGAACATAATTGAATTTGAGTGCCTTAATGGTAACCAAATTGGCTGAAATTTTGCATAAATGATCTATACATTAGTATCTAAATACTAGACGGTGGAGATGTGAAAATTCGATTGAAAAGTGAGTGTAAAGTGGAAATCCGCACCGTAAGAATAAATATGGACGTCCACAGCTGAGAATCTCTGTGTATATATATATAACTACTGAGTAGTGGTCTGTGGTCTGGTGTGACAAATAATTGGTGCAATTAGACATCGGAAAGGTACACTCATATATAGGTGGGAAGTTGATCTGTTGCCACACATGCATGACGTGCTTTCATATCAAACAATGTAGGAACGGATGTAGACTCCCTTGATCGAGATTCAGAGTTCTCACGAATCTTTCTTCTCTTTAGGAATTGTATCGAATCCAAAGGAGGTAATTCGATCATCAACATGGTTCACGTACTATCACAGTGTGTAGGTGGTAGAAAAAGTCATTTTGTTTCTATTAATTTCCATCCAAATTAACAAGCATGCTCTTAATTACTACTCGAAGCGATACAATAGAATCTTGCATGTCTGCACTACTTTGCGATTATGCTAGAGAAGGGTACAAGAAAAGAAAGCATTACCATCCACCCGAAACACCGCAATATCGATGGTGGAAAACAATCAGGCCATGCAGGAAGGAAACCCGGGAGCGAGACAGTTACCATCACACAGCAAATCTCTCGGTAAACCCGGCAGCATAGGGAAGCGGACTGACCTCGAAACGAGTGTGACGCACCCACCCAATCACGGGCCACGTACCCCCGCCTCTCTCGTGATCCTCTCTCTCCGCCACGTGGCCCATCTTGCCTCGCTCATCTCTACCACAACCCCCTTCACTTTCTTTCTTTGTTTGCCCTAGTTTTGATTCGGAGCTTTCTTGGAGCGCAAGGGAGTGCTCTGAGCGTCCACGATGGCGGGAAATGAGTGGATCAATGGCTACCTGGAGGCGATACTCGACACCGGGGCGACGGCGATAGAGGAGCAGAAGCCGACGCCGGTGAATCTGAGTGGGGGAGGCCATTTTAATCCGACCAAGTATTTCGTCGAGGAGGTGGTCACTGGGGTTGATGAGTCTGATTTGTACCGGACGTGGATCAAAGTGGTTGCTACCCGCAACACACGAGAGCGCAGCTCCAGGCTCGAGAACATGTGCTGGCGCATTTGGCATCTTACTCGTAAGAAGAAGCAGGTTCTCTTGTTTTCCCTCCTCCCCTGTTTCTGAATTCTGTTAGTTTTACATCTGGATTTCATTCGGAGCTTAATTTGTTGAAAAAGAAACATTTGATTTGATGGAGAAGAGAGCTGGACTAATGTATGTACTTGATGGTTCATGCAGTTGGAGTGGGAGGAAGTTCAGCGGTCGGCGAACCGCAGATGGGAGAGGGAGCAAGGAAGGAGGGATGCGACGGAAGACATGTCGGAGGACTTGTCCGAAGGAGAGAAGGGTGATATGTTGGGGGAGATGCTGCAGTGTGAGACTCCAAGGAGAAAGTTCCAGCGGATGGTTTCTAATTTGGAAGTATGGTCAGATGATAAAAAGGAAAAGAAACTATACGTCGTTCTGATCAGGTGTAGTTATTTTTATCTAGTTTTCGGTTAATACGGAATCTTTCTCTTATAAAGATTACTGGTCATACAGATTTAAATTTGACACCTAATTAGTGATTCCAACTTACTCCATGGACAGTTTGCATGGTTTAGTCCGGGGAGAAAACATGGAGCTTGGTCGAGACTCAGATACAGGCGGACAGGTAGCATTCATCATAGCAATATTTTCAGTTTGGAAATGAAGCCCCTGCTTGGCATTTGAATTTGTTCTTCATGGCTTTGCAAAACAATATCAGGTCAAATATGTTGTAGAGCTTGCCCGAGCACTTGCAAGGATGCCTGGGGTTTACAGGGTAGATCTCTTTACTCGCCAAGTGTCATCTCCTGAAGTCGATTGGAGCTATGGTGAACCAACCGAGATGATAACTGCAGGTCCTGAAGATGCTGATGGTGATCTAGGAGAAAGCAGCGGAGCATATATCATCAGAATTCCTTTTGGTCCTCGCGACCAATACCTTAGCAAAGAAGTACTCTGGCCCCATATTCAAGAATTTGTAGATGGAGCTCTAGCTCACATTCTTAATATGTCCAAAGTTTTGGGTGAACAAATTGGCAAAGGCCAGCCTGTCTGGCCATATGTAATTCATGGCCACTATGCAGATGCAGGGGACAGTGCTGCTCTTCTTTCAGGCGCTTTGAATGTCCCAATGGTTCTAACAGGACACTCACTTGGAAGAAACAAACTCGAACAGCTTATAAAGCAGGGACGCCAATCAAAGGAAGACATCAATTCCACATACAAGATTATGAGGAGGATAGAGGCAGAAGAGCTTTCCCTTGATGCTGCAGAACTTGTTATTACAAGTACAAAGCAAGAGATCGAAGAACAATGGGGACTTTATGATGGGTTTGATGTCAAGCTTGAGAAAGTTTTGCGTGCCCGGGCTAGAAGAGGAGTAAATTGCCATGGTCGTTTCATGCCAAGGATGGTGGTATGCTAGTTGCTGCTTTGGCTCATAATATATAATTGGTGTATTTATTCACGTAGCACTGCCTTATGGATGGTTTTTTCCAGTGTTAGATATGACATGGATTCTACTTCAATCTTCCCGTAGTTAGTTCACTTCCAATTCCGTTTACAGTTGCACTCCTGTTTTAGAGTTCCATTTCCTTCAAGATGCAACTTGAGCATGAACGATACCATCATAATTCATCTTTTCTTTTTTCTCTTTTATCACTTTGCTCACTCTCAGAGAAACTAAATACGAGCATACCGTATCTGGGGTTGTTTCTTATTCCAATCAAGCACATTGTCCCTGCAGGTTATACCCCCTGGCATGGACTTCAGTAATGTTATGGTCCAAGAAGATGATGCTGACGGGGAACTTAGCCAGCTGATAGGTGGTAGTGATGGGTCTTCTTCCCCGAAAGCAATACCAACAATCTGGTCAGAAGTGAGTGTTTTTGTTTTATCAAATATTTGTGATTAAACTGTGATCATGTTGTTAATTGACATCCTTTGGCAGGTGATGAGATTCCTTACTAATCCTCACAAGCCAATGATCTTGGCTTTGTCACGGCCAGATCCGAAGAAGAACATAACCACTCTTTTGAAAGCATTTGGAGAATGCCGTCCTCTAAGAGAACTTGCTAATCTTGTAAGTAGATATATGTGCAATTACAATTACACTATTGAGCAGTGAGTGTATTTAAATACTGTGTAGCTCACTGATATTCTTATGCACAGACACTGATAATGGGGAATAGGGACTATATAGACGAAATGTCTACTGGAAATGCTAGTGTGCTTACTATGGTGTTGAAAATGATTGATAAGTATGATCTCTATGGGCAAGTTGCCTATCCAAAGCATCACAAGCAATCAGATGTTCCGGATATTTATCGGCTTGCAGCAAAAACAAAGGTTTGATTGATGTTTAATTCTAGATAGAGATAGATATATATATGTAGGGTCTAACGATTCTGTTCTAAAGGATTTAAACCTTGGCAGGGGGTTTTTATAAATCCAGCACTAGTGGAGCCTTTTGGTCTAACCTTGATTGAGGTTAGTTTTTACCCTTTACAGCTGCATACCATATTTTGCTGTGATCTTTGTCTAAACCATATATAAAGTGGCAATTCTCCCATTCAATGTGTATTTTTGTATGATTTAGGCGGCAGCACATGGACTTCCTATGGTGGCTACGAAAAACGGTGGACCGGTTGACATACATCGGGTATATACCTTGTATTTGTTAGTTGTTATGAAGTGAATCTGTCCTACACAAGGAAGAAGGCAACATAGCGAGAGAAAATTCAAATTTTGATAGAAGTTGTTATGGTTCCTACTTTTCGATCTGTTTTCTGCGCTCTAGCTATTTAATTCATGGAAGCTAGGAGAAATAAGATAGTACGTAATTTCATGTTATGAATTTCAGGCACTTAATAATGGTTTGCTCGTCGACCCTCATGATCAGCAATCAATTGCTAATGCATTGCTGAAGTTGTTATCGGAAAAGAATTTATGGGTCGACTGCAGAAAGAATGGATGGAAAAACATACACCTTTTCTCATGGCCTGAACACTGCCGAACCTACTTGACTAGGGTAGCAGCCTGCCGCATGAGATATCCACAGTGGCAGACTGACACTCCGGAGGATGAAATGGCTGCCGAGGAGTCCTTCAATGATTCTCTCAGGGACGTGCAAGATATGTCTCTTAGGCTCTCAGTTGATGGGGACAAATCCTCACTGAATGAATCTCTAGATGTGACTGCAACTTCTGGCGACCATGAGGTGCAAGATCAAGTGAAGCGTGTCCTAAGCAAGATGAAGAGGTCAGATTCTGGTCCAAAAGACCATGAAGACGGAAATAAGCTGCCGGATAATGTATCCAGCAAGTATCCTTTGTTAAGACGTAGAAGAAAATTGATTGTCATAGCACTTGACTGCTATGACCAATCTGGAGCGCCTGATAAGAAAATTATTCAAGTTGTGCAAGAAATATTCAAGGCTGTAAGACTAGATTCTCAAAGCGCAAGATTTACAGGGTTTGCTCTGCTGACGGCTATGCCGGCTTCGGAGACAGTAGAGTTTTTGGCATCAGGGAAGATTCAGGCAAATGAGTTCGATGCTTTGGTCTGTAGCAGTGGAAGCGAGGTTTACTACCCTGGTACTTACACAGAAGAAGATGGAAGGCTTTTTCCAGATCCAGATTATTCGTCACACATTGACTACCGATGGGGCTGTGAAGGATTAAAGAAAACCATTTGGAAGCTCTTAAATGCCCCTGATGGTGAACGAAATTCGGGATCTTCCAACCAAATTGAAGAAGATTTGACTTCAAGCAATTCCCATTGCATTTCCTACTTAATCAAGGATCCTAGTGAGGTAAAGAAAACTTGTTAGTTTGAGTGTGGGCAATTTAGAGAGGGCTTGGTTTTACTTTTGGAGCAAGTTTCTAAATGGTTTGTTTTTGCAGGCAAGGAAAGTTGATGATTTAAGGCAGAAACTCAGGATGCGCGGGCTACGCTGCCATCCAATGTACTGCAGGAGCTCAACACGAATGCAAATTGTTCCGCTCCTTGCTTCTCGAGCACAGGCTCTCAGGTACTGCTTCTCGAGTGTTCCCTTTTTCTTTACATACAGCAATGCCATCTGATTGTATACCATGTTTTGCCTGATTCTTAATAGGTATCTTTTTGTACGCTGGAGATTGAATGTCGCAAACATGTACGTGTTCCTTGGAGAAAGTGGGGACACCGATTATGAAGAAATGATAGCAGGGACTCACAAGACCATAATCATGAAAGGGGTGGCGGGAAAGGGTTCTGAAGAGCTGCTAAGAACATCAGGAAGCTATGTGAGAGACGACATTGTTCCTCCTCAGAGCCCATTGGTCGCCATTGTAAATGGGCAAGCTCCAACAGCTGATGAGATTGCGACTGCTTTGAAGCAAGTCAGCAAATCTGCTGCTGGAATGTGATTACGATGTCGCTAGAACCTGAGTTATGTACACTTTGACAAGAAACAAAATAAAGGCGGAGAACCTGAGTTATGTACTAATTACTAAGAATGCAGCTAGCCAACTGGTCCTCACAAGTAACCTGGTTGGTGAGATAATATATAGGAGAGCATGCAAAAGATATTTATCTGAAGTTATTGTACCTGATCAGTCAGGTTGGCCCCTATTTGATTAAACAGAAAACTGCTAAATGATAAGCAGATGATGAATGTACAAGCATGATGATTAGCTTTTTCGATTACAAGTGACAATATCCTTTTTACTTGTCATGAATTCCTCCTATTCATTAGCAGAGAATCGAATGTAAAATAGAACCAAAAGAACACCACAGTTGGAAAGATGCTGAAAGGTTTTAATGTGATTCACTCTAAATTGGGTTGCGTCCATTTTTCTCAACGGAAAAACGCCAATTACACCTGAAGCTCTACATCTCTACCATAATGCACAACAAGATCATACCACCAAAAGGAATCTTATAAATATGGAAGCACCGTGAGGCTTGCAATTCGCTACTAATCATACTTGGGTTGCTCCCAAACAAGCCCACAGTACCTAACTGCAAAGCTTATGTGCTCCATTCATTATAGTTCAAGCTTCCCCATGAGAAACACCAAGAGAGTGCACAACTGAGAAGTGTAACAGAAGTCTGTTCCAGCAGCAGAAGATAGCAAACGCAGTTTGCACACCTAGTTCGGTTGGACTACTTGTTCTTCCATTTGAGCACAGAATAGAGCCTGTTGAAAAAATTACAAATTATGACAAAATAATAAAGCCATCCATCAAGAAAAAAATGCAGCAAGTAAATACCCTATAGATCATAAACTAAAAGAACAGTGCATTTGAAAACTTGTTAAATGTAATCAAAGAGGAACACTGAAAGGGAAGAGGCCAGAAGTAGTGGTATACAATGATTTTAGGAACTTGTTGTACTTGTTCTTAGAACTTGGATGTAAATAATCATGTGCAACTGCAACGTCAAATACTCCTCAAGCGCATGTATTCCCTGACTTTGGAACCATAAACATCTAACTGAGCTTAATCGTCCTCCTAGTTCTTTACATTTTGTAAATGCTTCACACAGCTTTTCCAAATCTAACAAATGCATACTAGATACATCTAGAAAATTTATAACCATGAGCTCAATTGTCCTCCATGTTCTTTATGCAATTAGAATTACTTTCAGACCAAACAAAGAAAAAGAAAAGTCAGAGAGAAGCTTACTTACTTTCGATATGTGGAATGTGAGAAATCTTGGGCCATTCTTCGCTGCTCTCCTTGGTGCATCTTTCCTTTAGAAGTGGACATGTGCTAATTGCCAATGTCTGTAATTTGGTGAGGTGTTGCATTGCTTCTAGAGAAGGTAGATACTTGAGATTATCACACCACCAAATATTCAGCTGCACGAGAGATGCAAGGTTGCCCAGCCGCTCTGGTAAAGTCTCCACTCCTTTGAAAGAACGTATATCCAACCTTGTAAGCGAAGTCAAGTGTTGAACTTGTTGAGGAAGAGACTTGAGCTTAGGCCACCCATGCAACCATAATGAGACAAGTTGTTGGGATGGAACTTGAAAATCAGGGAAAGAGTCGAGGTCCTCCCAGAAAGGACCTAACGACAAGTCCTCCAGACGAGCGAGGCAGCTCAGCCCTGTCGGTAGAAACTTCAATTTGTCACAATAACCAACCTCCAATCCACGAAGGGATGTGCATTCCTCTAAACGTGGAAGACTCTCCAGATTATGGAAATTATAAATCCGCAACTGCTCCAGAGACACCGGGATATGAAACTCACTCACCAGACTTTCTATCCCCGCACATCCTCCAATATACAATCCACGGAGGGATGTGAAACTGTGGAAATCTGGAAGAGATTGTAGACCGTTGCAGTCCTCTATAAGCAACTCCTCAAGACATGGATTCAAATCTGTAGAAAATGTAATGGATGCTAGCTTGGGGCATTGGCTTACACTCAACTCCTGAAGCGAGGGGCAGTATTCCGGGACAGCCAAGCAAGATAGATTATTGCAGTGGAGAACTAGCAATTTACGGAGAGATGGAAGGCCCTGTGAGAATGTTAGGCCAATACTAGATAATGCATTACAGCTTTGAATCCGCAGTTTGCGGAGGGATGCCATGCTGTAGGGAATTGGAATGAACCCAATACTTAGACAATCGTATATTGTCAACTTCTCCAAGCAAGGGAACACCTCTACTTTTGTCGTCGTCGTTGTGGGTGCTTCCATCCATTCAATTAGCTCACAGCAATCGTAAATGCTTAATGTTTTTAGTGCTGGAAATAAGACTATCGTCTCCTTCTCTCGTGTAGCCTCGTAAACAAGATCATAACCATAAATTTCACTTCCAAAGCGTTTTAGGTTATCCATACCATTTATCTCCACATCTCTAAGGAACGGTAGATGGCCCAGTATCGGGAGTTCTCCACATTTGCGACAGCCAGTTAGGACGAGCTTCTTCAAATTGTTGAGAGGCAAAGGGACTCTCATCATCCAAGAAGGAAATCTATCACCCATGAAGAATTCAATCCTTAAGATTTCCAGCTCGGTGTGTGGTTGGAGTCCTTCGAGTACATTCTCATGGTTAATGTTGCTGGGTAAGTCCCTCCAGAGAAGACCAAACATAACTCCACTACATTTTTCTTCTCTTCTAATTTTGCCTTCTTCACTTCCGCCTCATCCCTTACAATTTCCAGATCAAAAAATGGTTAATGTACCCTTCAGTTGGTTCAAGCCACCCAATTCCTCAATTCTACAACCCATCTCCTTGCCCACATTAAAGCAAGACAATGTCCAGAGATTGGTTAGTCCCCTGAACATTCCAGCTGGAAATTCTATCTTCTTATCAACATAAAGATGCCTCAAGTTGATCAAGTTTTGCATCTCCCTTGGAAGCTTGTTCAGATACCAATTCTGCATTCGCAATGTTTGAAGGTTATAGAGCTTGCCAATTGACTTGGGAAGTGTTTTGATTCTTGTATAAGACACGTCTAGATATCTCAAGTGCTTCAGCTTGCCAAATGAATTTGGCAACTCTTCTATATCTGCTCTATCTAAACTTAAGACCCGCATTGCTTTGAACTTGGAGAAAATGATCTCTGGGACCTGGTCATTTGAAAATAGTGAGCACAATCTCCCAACAGTTACTTCTGACATGTTTTCTAGTGTTGAAGGAGGACTACGTGCAACATGTTGAACATCATCATTCAACTCCTGTGTCAAGCGCTCACTTTCAGACACTTTTTCTGCAAGATCATGCACAAGATCGTGCATTGTGTACTTCGTAATAGTGCTTCCTTCAATTACCTCTTGAAGGAGGCACTATTACGAAGTACACAATGCACGATCTTGTGCATGATCTTGCAGAAAAAGTGTCTGAAAGTGAGCGCTTGACACAGGAGTTGAATGATGATGTTCGACATGTTGCACGTAGTCGACCTCCTTCAACACTAGAAAACATGTTCAGGTAATTGTATGTATCGTAATAGTGCCTCCTTCAATTACCTCTTGAAATAAGGAATTGTATAGTAGAATGTTAAAATATACTTTGCCAGTATGCTCCATCTCATGATGATTTTCGACAGTTGAGTCTGGAGTAATCCTTGAGCCATCCAAAGCTGGATCAAATTATCTCTTTCAATTTCGAAATCTTTTCTCAACATTGAGCAATATGCAAAACATTGTTTCAAAGGCGATGGCTCCAGATTATCAAAACTCAACTTCAATACCTTCATGATCCTGTCCTCCCCTCCAGGTAGTTCCCATAATCTATTGTCTCGAATTGACAACCATTCAACTTTACTAGCTCTTGATCGCAATAGGCTTCCCAAAACCTGTAGTATATGATACAAGAGTTTAGATTTAAGATTAAGACACAAATTAAGTCAAACGTTAAAATGGTTATGAGATTAAAATCATATTCTTATATTTCTAACTTTTTCTATTTGGCTTCTGTTTTTTTTCCTGTGTCCACATCCCCGTTGCCTTGTATGTTATTTCAGAAACAGAAATATTCTCTACTGAACGCTAAGGCCTCTTGATCAAATGTTGGAACTGCTTTCAATATGAGTTAGAGCTACCTTGTATTACAATTTCAAGTGAGATGCATTCAAATAAAAACTACAGAGCAAATATATATGTATATTGTGTTCTCAATGAAAAGAAACAAGTGCAATTTTCGTTAATAACTTGATATCATATGAAGTTTAGTACCTTTGCAACCAAGGGTACCCCTCCACACTTCTCAGCAATCGCCCTCCCAATTCTTTCTAGTTCTGCATCAATTAAACCATTTTCGTCTAAATTTAAAGCTCTTTGCTTTATAATGGACCAACATTCCTCCTTTGATAGATTTCTCAACTCAGGTCTGGGGAGTGTTTCAGCAATAGTTGACACATTGGTGCTACGGGTGGTGACAATAATGCAGCTTCCGGGATTAGAATTCAGCTTTGACAAACAACTCATCAAACTATCCCACTTTTCCCTCTCCTCATTCCAAACATCATCGAGCACCAGAACGTATCTCTTCCCTGTTATCTCCTCTCTCAGAACTTTAAGCAATGCATCTTGGCTTTTCATTCCAGCCTTTTCTGGTATTAGAGAGTCTACCATCTGACTTAAAATCCTATCCACTTCAAAAGTGTTAGACACAGACACCCATATTCTTTTATGGAAGTATGTACCTATGGCAGGTTTGTTGTACACTGATTTAGCCAAAGTAGTCTTCCCCAGTCCAGCCATTCCCACAATGGCTATAACTGGAAGATTCTTCTGCTGATTGTTGGAGTTGATCAATGTCGTAACTATGTTTCTCACAATGTCTTCCCTTCCAACAACTTTTTCACCATTCTCAAAAAATGAATCGGTTTGCACTTGATCTGGTCGTTGCCTTGAATCTCCTTTTTTTGCAACCAAGTTGATTAAAGGTGCCTCATTCTTAAGCTCCACCAGAGAATCATTGATCTTCTTAATCTTATGCGCCATTTTGAAACGAAACCAAAGAGGATTGGAGGCAGAAAGGAAGTTGAGTACCTTTCTCTTCATGTGGTTTCGCAGCTTCACTTGGTCGGAGAAGTTCATACTTGAACTCGTCCAAAACATCATCTGCGTCTTCAGCTACCTGTTCAAGTTTCTTGACCCATTTCTCTACTGCCTTGCCCCGATCATCTAGTCTCTGATCTGCAGCGCTGCCTAAGAAATCTTGAACGTTGGATAATGACTGTCTGAGCTTCTCCAGTTCGGTGTGGAACCCCCATGCAAGAGCAATTTTGTTAGCGGCAAGTGAAGACACCGTGGTCAGAATCCCCTCAGCAGCAAAAGTGAGCACTAATTCAGATGCCATCTCCTCCTCACGAACTCTCTGAACAAACAACAGTGTAAAAGAGAGTTTTTCCACTGGTGATCGAGTTCTGCAATTACATTTGAGAGGACTGAGGCTGTGTGGCTGTTATCTTACTTTGCTGGACAGAAGAATAATTGACAAAGTCTTTACTTCAAAAAATTATTGACTTCTCAGTCTACCTGTAATAATACTCTCTACTCTAGTTTTCACTTGCAGTAAATGGCATTTTTTCACTCTTCTGTATAAATGGATGATTTTCAACCCAACAGGAAAGATCCATAAAATACCAGCAACATGAGGACATACATAGAGCTCACTTCAGTGTCTTCAGTGATACCACTAAAACTAAACTGTAGCTATAACTCTTTAACTCTATTTCTTGTGAACAAATTCACCACAGAAACTTTTGCATACCTCTGAAAGTGATTGGGTCAGAACAGTGTCTGTGTATTTTCTTTCTAGCTATATTTTGGTGTAGTTACCTAGACTTACCTATGTTGCAAAGCATCCTAAGTATCGCTATCTCGTCTAGAGTTGAAGTCGCCCCTACAATTTCATCAGTTGAACCAGCACCACTTTGAGGGCTAGGCTCAGGAAAGCATGGCAGAGATGTAAGTGGTTTCTTGTATGTTTCAAGGCAGGTTTCAGCCGCATCTTTTTCCAGCTTCACTTGCACTGGACATGTCGTCTTCATTTCTGATAAAAGGATAAAGGTGGAAGATAAGCTATGACAGACCACGAAGAAGTTCCTATATAAGAGAAAATATCACGACAATTGAAAAAATATTAACACCTGCTGATGCAGAATGCTCATCCTTCATGGGGGGCTCCTCTGAGTTAAACTCCAACAACATTTTTACAGTAGAATCCAGAACCCTTAATCTGGTAAGGTAAGAATAATGCTCATCCTTCTTAATATTCAAAAGTGGTTGTAATGCTTCCATGATAGGCTCAGGCTCTCTATAAGGGGTGGACGAGTCTTTCAGAACGACTACATCAACGGTTCCCACCATCTTTCCACCTGTCATGTCAACTTCCATATCAACAGTAGTTCTGTTGTCATCCATGCCAGCTCGACAATGAATTTTATCACGAAAAATTCCCCATAAGAAATTTTCTGTACGTGGACTTGTAACAGTGTCTACAAGGGCAAAAATCCAGGCATCGTATAAGGACACTAAGTAAATAACTACGATCGAAAGCACACATAAAGTAATGTACGTGTGCATGTAACTAAATGCATAAAGCCTACTAAAGACACCAACTTCGATTCATGATGCAAGAAGTTACCCTAGTTAACTATATGTAACACACAATACGTAGTTTGTGACTTGGCCCCTAGCTTCCTCGAAACTGTACAATTTTCTTGCTACAGTGTTAATTGACTAATATATTGATGGTAGATTAGAATTGTAACTAAGATACTAAGTTATCTAAAAGGTGGAAATCTCTACAAGAGAAGATGCATTCTGTAAGAAAGCTTACTCGGCGAGTAAAAATGCAGCTGGGTAGATGTAAATATCAGCAAATCTACAGCATCCACTCCATCAAAGTAAATTCTCATCACTGAATTTTGGGTATCCATGACCTCAAACAGCAAAGCATAGGTCTCTCTTGATCTACAAATCAAATGGAGAAAACAGACAAGATACTTACATATGGACAACATATTTCATACATAACAACCAAACACTTTGAAGCCAAAACATACCCGGCAATGTTATCATCAGGGAAAAAGTAAAGTCCAACATCTTGAAGATCAGGACATTCCTCTTGGAAGGGATCAGCCCAAAAAAGCAATCTAGGAAGCAAGATGGCCCGTAGGACAGGAGGCATTTTTCGTGAAAACTCATAGGCTTTACGATGAACAGTACAGGGAGGTTGAGCCTGGAACCCACCAATGAATTGAGCAGGAGTTTCTGAATCGAGAATGATGAAGCCTCCCCTAAAGAAAGAAACACCAATTAAGCTTTTGAAAAATGAAAATAATACAATATTAAATCTCGTAATTATCTTGAGGACCTGAAAATGGTAGGAGAATCATTCTCTTATTAGTATACCTTCACTCATTGAATAAAATTACCACAAATTTGTATTAAAAACACGAAATATATAATAATAAATCAGCGATGGTTGGATAGATTAGTTCCAAGTTGACAGCCTTATATCACACACATCGTAGAGCTTCAAAAAGGAGATTCTATGCAACTTAAAGAGATGTGATTATGTCATGCAGCAGCCAAGAGGCCCAAGGACATAGTGTTTTTTTTAAACAATACTCCAGGACCACACTAATTATTCTCGGTATTCAACTCAATGCGCGATTTGCAAGATAATGAATCGATATGTAACATCTTAATGGAAGAAGTTACTCACTTCCAGATAGGATGAAGAGCAGGAGAATACGAATGATATGAATGGACACCAGGAATCATATTCAGGGGGTCTCTCTGTCTACCATCAGAATGATTATGTTCAGCTTTAGAAGTGTTACCACCTAATGTCAAGCAGGTTCAATAATTAGTAAGACAACAAATTACCCGACCCGATTCACTACTGCTATACAATTTCAATTGAATCACATGATATTATTGCTTACAAGAAATAAAACACCCACAAATGCATTTAACTTCTATAATATAATCACCGACTCCAAAATCCCAATATTTCTTAAAGTGCCCCTTCATATAAATGAATTGTTATAAAGAGTTTCTATATTGTAAAGAAACAGTAATTGTTCTAATGAAAAAAAAACTTGATACAAGTCAGTAAAATGTAGAAATAATAAGAAACTTATATTACCATAGCTCATCTTAAATTGTGAATGCCTTGATGTAGAGGGCGTGCATGAGAACTTGGTTGGTTCCTCTACTGTAATCCTTTTAGGAGATTCAACTCCCTGAGAATGTAGTGATGCATCAATTGGTTGTTCTTCTATAATATGCCATTTTGTGGGTGTTCCAGGAGCCCTTTTTTCTGAAATGATAATAATAAGATCAGTGTACTGTAATACCTTGCTGCAAACTATAGTCTCATCACAGTTCAAATGACCTTAAGAGAGATCAAAACTATTATTTAACCACAGCACTTATGCAGATTCATTCAATTTTGTAAAGTTATAAGCCCTTGCCTGGCGTGGATATAGGTGAAAAGTGCCTCAATGTAGCAACTGTGGATAACTTCTTTCCTATAGCCGTCTCCTCCTTAGAAGTTTCAGCATCTGTTGCAGGAATGAATGCATCAGCTGTACGTCAGGTCAGAGATCATAAGCTTTGAACACATAACATCTCAGATTATATAAAGACCAGCTAATACTACTCAATCATCTATATATTTTGACCAAGGGGGACTTGGTACAACAAACAGTCTCAAAACTATCAGTGACCAAAGTCTATGTGACTATCTGTCTCATACTCTGTGGATTTTATACTTCTGAGATTTGTCAAGCATATTTTAGGACCATCTTATACCATCAAAATTAAAAGGTAGCTCCCCTTTCAAAACAAAAAAACAAAAACAAAAGAAGTTGAAAGGTAATCATGTTCTATGGGACAAAATGATGAACACAGAAAAAAAGGTGAAAAGTGTGGGTTGTGTTAGTTTTCATGTCATATAGGGTCATCTTCAGCCATTCAGGGGAAAACACAACCCAAAAGTTATAAGTGTTATGAACACCCCTCCATCCCCTTTTTTTCTGTAGGCATACTAGGTATAGTTATATACACATTATTAAGGCAAGAGTTAAAAAGATCCATCACCTTGTGAATGTTTAAAATTTTGAGATACTTGCTGATTGATCTTTGAGATGCTTTGCATCTTGGGGGGCCTACTACGTCTATGAGGCATCGCAACTTCAGAACGTATAAATCTAGGATTTACTTTAACCCCTGAACCAGGAGACTTTGGAGTAACAGTTTTGTACCCAACAGGAGTCACCTGAGGCTGATCTGCCGAAGATAGCCTCCTGACTTCTTCATTTGTAATGAACTTAACCTTTCCACTCACGACAGGCTTTTGCCTTTTAGAGTGAGCTTGCCACCCTGAACAATTACTTGTGCTGGGACCTGCTAAATGCATGGCATCATAGCGGCTTCTATCGGTTAATGATTCTAATGTGTCTTCCTTAATTCTAGAGTTTGGAAAAAGCATCCCACCTTCTTCACATGATTCGCATACCCAATTGTCCAGATCCCAGTCCTCATCGAGGGAAAGATTAACCCGCATGCAATAACTGAAAGTTAGGAGGAGATAACAATACAACATGTAATGGTCAGGATAGTGCAGAAAATAGTTACAGCCAGCAAAAACAATTATAGTAAGATGCATTATGAAGATAAAACATGGATCTTAGGAAAAAAAAAAAAAAAACATAACTCCGTTACTTTATGGAGCATTAAATCAAAATGATATCAACAACTATAACTATTGATTTATCCCTCCAGCTTAGCTACTCTCATTATTTTAACTTTTTGGATAAGTCGAAGGTATTTATGAATAAGTGAGCAACTGACGTTGGCAAGGAACAAGACATCAGACTGCCAAAGTTCGAGTTGTGTTTCAAATAACATACACACAAACCATGAAAGAAGGTGCAAATGGAAAGGAGATTCTGTATATTTCAACAAGCTAGCAGAAACAACTTTTAGAATGATTTCTTATGGATAAGTTCACAAGTGGTAAATTTTGTGGGCTTGTTTTTTTCAATTGAGTCTTATGAAATATAATTTTTCTACCAATGCAGATTGGAAGGCTGCTGTCACTTAAGAGATTGCTTTCTTATAGCTGCTCCTTTATGATAGTTACCTGCTAAATTTATCTTTGGAGATTTTGAACAAATTGTTTGCGTGCAATGTACTTTTATGATTTCGATGCTTAACTTCTCATTGAGTTTTGAATATAAGAGCAAGGCAAAACCTTGACCAGTCTTGAATTTGACTGACTATCAATGCTTACAAAGACATTACACAATTGTTGGAACAGACAGACAATGCCAAAAAAAAAAAAATGCATGCTGAGAGAGAGAGAGAGATACATATGTTGACGAGATACTCTGCATTTAGAGCATGTTACAATCACTTCTTCAAAAGCAATGCCTCGATCAGTAAATCCAGCACATATATCACAGGGTCTGTCCTGAAAAGTTGAACAGATAGATAAGTAAAGAAAACACAGAAGAGATAATGGCTATCACAGGAAATTTTTATTTTCTGAAAAGAACGGTATTCAAATTGATATTCTGCAAATTCGACATGGACTTTCATAATATGCACAAGAGCCATTTAAATTTGAAGTTTTTTTTTTCATATACTACAAATGAGTTACCTCTACTTTATTTTCTTTATCTGTTAAAACTTTAAACTGTGTATAACCTTTACTTTATTTGCTTAATGAGTATTATTGGCCATGCATCTCCGACACATACAACCAACCATGCTATTGAAAATAAAATGTGGGTAGTTTATTAGAAAGTGACATAGCCCAACTTCAGTTAATTGAGTCCAACAATATGTCTCAGGTGACAGAAGGTAATTGTGTGACCGTGTAAAGCATAGTTGAGTTTTACTAAGCTTTCTCATCCGATATTGAGCAACCAAAGACAAGGGTATCATCTTTACTTTCTTCTATTTCTGTCTTTTAAGCAACATTCATGTTCTTCTATATACGAAGTTTACCATGTTAGTACTTGCACATTAATAAAATCATATCCCCCCCCCCAAATGAAAAGAAAAAAAAAAAACCTTCAATAAACTCTCAGTTAGAAAACCGTGAGGAGTTTCACTTATTGTTCCAACTTCAAAATGATCAGTTCTGGGCATTGTGGTAGTGGCAAAAGCATTCAGTAGTGGGAAAAAAAGTAAACTAGTGGCAGTGGAAAGTGGAAACATAATTGGACAAATTTGTCACTAGAAACAGAGGCACAGGTTCTTAAGAGCATAGAATACTACTATATAAGTAAAATAATCTTGTCAACTTTGTAGTCTGTACCTTGCAACTCAACGGTACCAAACAGATTCAAAGAAAATTCCTACACACCATCTTTCTACATTTCCTTTTCTAGTTTTCTTATGTGCATGGATCAAGGCACACTCCATTTTGCAGAAATCGATATCAAGAACTCGAAGTGGTGATAATATTGTGTCCCATGATCCGGACCCTAATTAAATTACACCAATGCACCCATCACATATCGGAATGAAAAACACTAAAAGAAACACACACAAAACAGAGAGACTCTCCATCTCAAATCCCAAAAGTCAATCCAATAGTAAAAAACAATCCCAGCACAATCACCCAGAGAAAAACAAATTACCATCGTATTACACAAAAGCAATAATCACTACTCAGAGTTGAACAAACTAAGAACACCCAGAAATGAGAACTACTCCTTCAGAAAATCAGAAACTAAAATCTACCAAACGAATTACAGTAAACCCTAATTGCAGGGATTGATTAAAGAACGAAAAGCCAATTGGAACCTACATTACAGAATGGAGTAGATAGAAAACAGTGAAAACTGAGAGCGGACAAAGAACGCGATTAAAGATTTCTAGGGTTTATTTACCATGTGGGTCACACTGATTTTGCTTCAATTCTTTATCTGTTGGTCCCTTCTCTTCTTGAAAGCAAGTTGTAGTGAGAATCATGGACCTGGTGGGACACCCACAAGGCTCTGTAACTCACTCGCTCAATGTAAATTTACAAGAATGAAGAAAACCCAAACGGGTTTGAGAGAGAGAACAGAGCAGAGCATTCATGAGAATTGCGGGTGTTTCTGGTTTTCTGGGAAGGAAGAAACTTACTGGGTAGGTAGAAATCTTCAGGAGATGGAAGCAAAGCAGAGTAAAGCCAACTTGATGGCTCTGTTTCAGACTAGAAACTGGTAAAATTAGGAAGTTGATAGAATTGGGCAGTCTTGTCAAAACTATGGAAATTCACAGAGGGGTCGTTCCTCGTGTGGTCAAAAAATACTGGCCCACAAAATATTTGTGGGAATATCTGTGAGAAAAAATAATTTTGATAATGTAACCAAAATAAATTCACAGACAGTGTTTCTGCCGTTGATTAACACGCTTGAAAGACTTTTTTTTTTTAAGCTAAAATACTGAATTATAGAGAACCGCCCCTCGGGCAACCACCACCAAATAAATCAAAATTCACTGTTACCCTAACAGAGCTCGGCAAATTCGACTCCCAACAATGCTGAGTATCTAGATTCTGCCCCAGATTTGCTAAAGTATTGGCTACAAAGTTCGTCTCACGAAGGACATGGTGGAAAGAGACCAAACTAAAGGAAGAGTCAATCGTTTTGATGTCTTGGATAATTTAGAACAGCTTCCAAGGACACTTGAAACGCCCAGTAACACAATTAATAATGAGAGCAGAGTCTCATTCAACCATAATATGAGAGTAGTTTAACTCTTTGGCTTTAATAAGACTATCCCTAAGGGCAATAGCTTTTGCAATAGGAACATTGGTTTTCCCCAACTTTCGAGCAGAAGCAAGCAAAGGGCAACCAGACCAGTCTCGAAAGATAAAACCTGCAGCAGCACTAGAATCATGTTGAAGCACCGAGCCATCAAAATTCACTTTGACTATATTTTGAGGAGGAGGAGTCCATCTGATGGAAGAGGGAGTCAAGGAGGACTGGGGTGCCATCTCTTGGTGAAAATGGTTACGATTCTGAAATGTTGCAGCAACAACAGCAAAGGGAGAGAACACCTCATTTTTGAAGATTAGATTATTGCGCTTATGCCAAATCTGCAAGCATAGGGTTAGAATTCTCTCAAACTTAGTAGCATTAACGAAGATATCATTCAACCTTTGAACCAGGTTATCAACATTATGGATGTCATTGCACTGGGCAATAGTTCATAATTGGCCAGCAATTGGGCATTTGTAAAAAAAATATGGGAAATAGTTTCCTCCTCTAAATTGCAAAGAGGACAAAGATTAGTTTGGATCATACCAAACCTAAATAATTTGTTCCTTGTTTTTAATCTTTCCCTGCATAAAGACTGTTTTCTTGTTGTTAGAAGATCCGACCACAAATTTGATCTAGTAGAAGGAGACTTCTCCGTAGTTATTTACTAGGATTAATTTCAGTTTACCTCCCTGAGGTTTGAGATTAACATCATTTCACTCCTCATACTTTTAATTTTGAAAATTTACTCCCTAAAGTTTTCAATTTTCATAAATCAGGCCCAATTGCTAAAATTCCGTCCAATTTGGAGGTTAAATGCTAGCATGAAATCTTAGAAAAAAAAGATCATAAAAGGCGACTTATGTTGTTATATGATTATTTTAGCGCTTTTAGTGAGTTATGAAGTCAAAATTAACGTCTAAATTGATGAAATTTCAGTAATTGGGCATGATTTATGAAAATTAGAAACTTTAGGGGTAAATTTTCAAAATTAAAAGTATGAGGAGTGAAATCATGTTAACCTCAAACCTCATGGGGGTAAACTGAATTTAATCATATTTACTATATCAAGGGATTTTCTCATACCCCTTTGGCTTATTAAATCCATTGTTAGAGACATTCATAATTCGGTGTCTGAGTTATCGGCTATCTCATGCTCACATGTTCTGAGAAGTTAACTTTCTTACAGAGCTTTGGCCAACTTCTCCTTTTCCCTCCACTATCCGAAAATTTGGTTAAACTGTACCCCATCTCAAGCTTCTCGTAATTTGAGGTTTGATTGTCTCCATACTGGTTTCTTATGTGGCTTCTATTTGTACTTCTCCTTTTCTTCTATAAGTAAATAATAAAGAAAGACATCAGCTTGTATTAGAGTTGTAAATTTTGGTACAACAATCAATATGCATCTAAATTTTTTACACATCTGAAATAAAAGTGTTTAACTCACAAGATTAAAATACGATTTTGGTACAAAATTCATTTAATAAACGAGTTGTTTGTGTCTCATTCCACTAAGATTGATTTTTTTTTTTTTTTTTGTATAAAACTAAGATAGATTATTAAGCATCAAATTGGGTTTACATACTTTCATACTACCCTTTTACCCGTGCATTTGCATGGGCATACAATTCCTTAATAATGCAGTTATTCTCTCGTGTTACAAAACTTACTACCCACTTTTCTCTCCCTAATTATCTCTTTATTTTATTTATTTTGTTATTTATTTTGCTATTTACTATAGTATCACTGGTTCTTAATAGTCTGAATCAACTTGATAGGAGTAATATTGTTAGAACATAATTTGATAATTTAGAGACTGATCACTTTATATTAGTAGAGATAACAAGCATGCACAAGTCATTGGTAGATCTCTCTAACATGCCACAAGGGTTTTAGTTCTGCAAGGGTTTTGGTTTGTGGGCGGTTTCGTGTGGTTTTCTAGGGTTTCTCATCCCAAATCTCTAGTATCCGACTATGTGTTTTTTTGTTTTTTGTGAGGATTGTCTTTCTACAATATTTTGTGTTCATGTGTGATATGAGGTGGAGAAACGTTTTGAGGTGTAGTCAGCTCTCTTTAAAAGGGAATCAAGAGGTTTGAAGATCGAAAGTTGGGCAGCACAATCGGTGTTGAAGTACCAATAAAGTTTTGGCGAAACAATAGGTTAGTCGACGAAATTCAGTTGATCTGTTTTCGCGATTGTGGGAAGAAGTCCTGGAATTTACGATAAGCGATTTTAAAGGACGCTCGCTTCTTGGCATGTTTCAAATGTGAGAGAGACATGAGAAAGGTTATATATCGCAAACCTTGGGTTTAGGGTTATCTCATTTCCCATATGTGCCGTCAATTAGGGGTGGAATTTTGAAACCGAAAACCGAAAAAAACCGAGCCGAAAACCAAACCGAAATAGGAAAGAACAAAACCGAAAAAAACCGAACCGAATTAAGAAAAACCGAACCGAACCGAATTAGTTAGGTTTGGTTTTTGGTTTCGGCTCTTGAAAAACCAAACCAAACCGAAAAACCGAATCCCTCTAAAACGACGTCGTTTTTTGTCTTTATTTTCTTATTAAATATTTAATTTAAAGAATATGATTTTCAGTTTTATGTTCTGTATAATTATATGTTTATCGTTTGTAGTATTTTGCTTTTTATTTTCGTTTTATGTATATATAGAAATGTTCTAAGTGTCGTGTATGCAAAGTATATGGAGTGATATGTTACCTCTGAAATCGAAGACCTCATTCTCGCGAGCTTTAGATGATGGACTATAATATTTAAATAATTATTCTTTATTCAAATTTATGATTTTTAAACTTTAAAATTCAGAATTTATTTGGATGGACTTTAAATTATGGAGTCTATAATTTGTGTTCAAGATGAACTTAGAAGTTTTAAAATTATGGTTTCATGGTGTGCTAGCGTGGTCAATTCCCAATACTTTCGAAATTATTGAGTATTAAACTTTCAAAGTATCTATTTGGTTTATAGATTGTTGATTTGTTCGAGAATCATTTTCATAAATTTTATTGATATATTATATGTCCTTATAAAAACAAGTAATAGAAGAAAAAAAAACCTAAATTACGATAATTTTTTACTATGCTAAAAGCATACAAATTATAAGAAAAATTATTTTTAAAAAAAAAAGAAAAACCGAAACCGAACCGAAACATGTCAAACCGAACCGAACCAAACCGAATCTTTTATTCGATTTGGTTTCTGGTTTTAGGTAAAAACCGAACCGAACAAAACCGAACCCACCCCTACCGTCAATAAATTTTGTATTGACGGCACATATGGGAAATGAGCACTCGGTGTCAGGACCCACCCCGAATTTCACCCTGAAACCCGGTAAATCCTGCGGGGTCCACCTTCAAGGAAAATTTACCGAAAATTCGGCATAATCTACCTTGAAAATGGACAATCCTTACCTGAAAAATCCAACTTACATTTCTATAACCAAACATCAAACCAGCCTCAACACCTGAAGCCTTCCTGCTCCCCAAGATCATCACATCTCCCAATATAACAATTACTCAACTACAATAATCTCACAACCAACAACAGATCATTAATAATTAACTACTGGATTTTCAGAGCATAACTAAAATGAAAGAAAAACAAGGAATAAAGAATAAGCTGGAGCAGCCTCTGACTATTTGACTATGCCTCAACTCTATATACGCCCGACCTCAAATTAACTTAGCCTGCAAACTGGGCATTTGAAACCAAAGGGCCCAGGGGAAAGTAATTTAAAAACGTTAGAATAAGTGGACAAAAATAAATTAAATAATTTAACAAATAAATAACTTGTATACTTTCCCACGTTTCCACTTTTAAAACTTAACAACATGCAACTTGATAATCCAAATTACTTTAAATCCAGAATACCATAAAAATAGACAAACCAGCCCCGTTGGTTAATCAAATAAAGAAATCTCGAAAGAAGAGATAAACCAGCCCCGCTGGTTAATCAATTATGTTTACGCCTGAATTAATATTTTACTAGACAGTAAATGTCTATGTAAATATTAATTATTTCTTGGACCATGTTATACCGGCGAGATGGAGTCTCTCTAAGTCTACAAGTGATAGCCCGCCAATGAGTCCACGCGAGCCAAATTAGGCTTCGCGCGGAACGCACTGCATGCGAAGTGAAACACTTAGACTTCGCGCGGAACGAACTGCATGAGAACTTCACTTAGCTCGCACGCGGAATGGACATAGGCGGACTACGCAGTTCGCGCGGAACACTTAGCTCGCGCGCGGAATCACTATTCAACACTCCGCGAGGCGAGGCGAGATTGCCACTCCGCGAGGCGAGGCGAGATTGCCAGTCCGCGAGGCGAAGCGAGATTGCCAATCCAGATAGATTCCGCGTAGGCGAGGCGAGGCGAGCTGGCGGACTAGCTCGCGTAGAAGACTTCGCGAGGAAGCGACATGCGGAATCCGCGCGCACCACGACAAACGTTGAAGACTTTGACAAGTCTTTGACATGCTTCGGGCCAATCCCTGTGGCCCATTAAATATAAAAAGCCCTTCTAAGGCTCGCGAGCTGCAATAGCCCGCGAAGTGGACGAGAGCTACAGAAGCACGCGAGATAGCACCCTGTAGCAGCCCGCGAGATGAGGATGCTCCTAATTCCAGTTCGCATGGGAGTCTACAGTTGGCAGCGCGGAATGAAGCATGCGAACTGAACAGATGTCACCAATTGGTTGGTTCGCATGGACGAAGCAGTGTCCTTGTGAATTAGTGTTTCAGAGTCCGACTTGGATTCTAATCACTTTGCTTTTGCCGAACCACTATATAAGGGGGCTCGAACCCTAACAGAAAGCGCTCTCAACAACTCTAAAGACACACAACTTTTACAACAAACAACTCAGAGACAACTCTCAGACAAACCCAAACTGAAACCCAGTTTCCCTTCGAGCCCTCCTCGAAAACCTAACCCTAAGCGCCGCCGCCTAGGCCTTTCTCCAGAGCTCTCCGGACTCTGCATCCCCGCTTCTCTCCGAACTCCCTTTGTTTGCTCTGCTCGCGCCGCCGTGAGTATCGACCCGCTTGTGCTCGTAAATCCTCCTCTGAGGTGGCACCTGTAACCCCTTTCTGCCTGATCAAGAAGTCAAGCGCACCCCCCATCAACCTTTTCCTCGTCCGCGAGGTGGCACGCCCGCAACACTCCCATCTCTTTATCTGCTAGAAGCCTCTGCTCCGCGCGCTGAGGACCGTGGCCAAAACAAATTATATAACTGAGAAAAATATAATAAGGGGAAGAGTTATCACCATGTAAAATGAGTCTCTCAGGCTCGGGTCGGTGCCTCCCAGGCTATAATAGCGTCCCACGCTATGCGCACTACTCACCTATAGTGAAGACCGTTAATAATGGCTAGCTAACAAATAAATATAAATACCGATTGGTTGCCTCCCAGGCTATAATAGCGTCTCACTCTAAGCGCTCTACTCACCTATGGTGAGGACTGCTAATAATGGTTAGCTAGCAATAATCAATATATGCGACCCTATATTATGGTGACTAAAAACATACGAAATCACTTAAATCCAATAAACTTCTCCAAGATCATACGAATGGTACGGTTTCCAACCGTACTTGAAAATCATCATAAGAAATTATAATAAACTCAATGACGTGTCTCACACGTCAATATATTCTCAAATCCGTAATTAAAAGCGAGATTTAATTAACAAGTATAAATTGTAATAGATTTTTCAATCCGAAAATACTTGCTGAAAATATTCTCAATGTCAAGATCGATAATCCACAATTAAAAAGGAAAGTTATAAATAGAGAATTACCGAAAATCTCATTTTCAGAAATCTTTAAAAATCTCAAAGTCCCCAATAAAACAATCATAATGAAATCCGGAATTTATAAAAAATATCCAAATTCAAATATCAAATTAATAATCCGAGCTCAAATCCATAAATTATGACCAACCATTAATCAATGCTTCAAACTCAAATAATTTCCAAGATCATCTCATAAGCCGAAATTATAATATAAGCTCGGAAAATAAAATGATAAATTATAAAATCTTGCAGGCATAATTATTTAAAACCAAAATGTCCACTCACAAATTTAGGCATAAGCCCGACGATATCTGCATCTGTACTCAAGCGAGGTTCCCTTCGTATCCTAGCACAATAATCATGCTTAGAACCAAACTCCAATTCCAGAAAATAAATACTTCAATATAAACACCAAAACTCTTCCGCTTAACTCACTACCCTTACTAGGGTTAAGCTCACCGGATTCATACCAAACTCTACCACAACCTTAATTCATCAATTCTAACATTCTAGAATAAATACCAAGGAAATCCTACGGCCGGATTTTCATTCTAACAACCGTCAAAATTCTCAATCTTTGAAAAATCTCAAACCTAACCAAAACTCCTCCAAAAATTCCAAACTTCACATTATTAAATTCCTCTCACTAAAACAAACTCAAAAACATGAAAAACTACCCCTAACCGGCGGCGCCGTCGACTGCTCCGCCGGCCAGCCCAATTATGGCGACCTCCAATGGCTACCAAATTTTGACACAATCTTCCTCTCAACATTCCAAACAACTTTCATAACTACCAGAAAGTCCAATTTCAAGCCTAACTAGGGTAATCGAAGTCAAACATTAAAAATCCCAAATTTAAAACCTTAGAATTTCAAACATTCGATTCTCCTTACCTAGCTCGAGTTAGATCGAATCATTTTAGGAGTTTGCTCTGGAAGGGAGAGATTCCAAATGATACCAACAGCTCCGGCTATGGTGGCCGGAAAAGAGAGTTTTCGGCGAAACTCCACCACGCACAGCCGCTCCTTCTCGGCGTGATGCCTCCGTCACAGCGGCGCAACACGACCAGCCACCTACCTAGACTTGAAGATGATGTTCCAAGCTTCGATTTGATACCAAGTTTGCCGCCTATCTTGGCCGGACGGCGGCGAACGGCGGCGAAGAAGTCCGTTGCGGGAGAGACACGGGAAGGAGGAGAGAGAAAGAGAAGGTGAGTTCTGATTTTTACTTTTTGACTTTCCACCTTTATACCACCGACCAAAAATAGTAACTTAACATTTTACAGCATAACTTTCACATACGCACTCCGATTTTAGCGTATAACATGTCCACGGATTCGTAATAACGTCCTTTACAACTTCCTTAAAGAAATTTTCCCAAAATAATTTTTCTACAAAAAGTCAACTCTAGGGTCCTTTAACGGTAAACAGTTACTCAAAGCGGTAAAAGACCAAAGTAATACCAAAAGTAAATAACCGTAATTTAATTTAAGAACCAGGATGTGACACTCTGTGTCTGAGTTAGTGTTGAACAAGTATGTTTTAGGTTCAATCGGATAGAGTCCCTTGATTAAATATTGGTAGGCATTGGAGGTTGCCGGAGTCAGCCTCCGACGGCCGCTGTTTGGGGGTTTTTATGGTTTTAAATGTGTGTTGTTAAGGGGAGTCTATTGATGTGAATTTTGGAATTTTTGGAGGAGTTTTGGATAGGTTTGGAAATTGTTAAAGTTTGGTAATTTTGACGGATTAATAGGGTAGAATCCGGCCATTGGTTTAATGTTGTTTAGACTGTGGGAGGTTGCGTTAAGGCTACCGTTATTTTTCCGGTGAGGTTGGATAATATTGAATTAAGAATGGCGAAGTTAGACAAAGATGAGCGTGGATAATGCTCACAGTTAATTTTGCCTATTTTGATTAAATATTGGATTTTTAAGTTGGGAAATTAATTATACATTTGGAACAGGACGTGAGGAGTCTCGAGCAGAAGAGGCTTCAGACTAACATCAGGCTTAGACCTAAGTTGTGAGTGGACTTTTGTTTTAAATAATGTGCATGCAAATGGTTTATTGTTGAATAATTTGTTTTGTTGGAGAATAACCGAAATTGAGAATTTCGGTGATTATATATTCATATATGGATGATTATGAGGATAGTATGTATATAAATAAATGCTAGCTAGCTATACGTGTTTTTCCGCCATAATGAGGTAAAATACCATTATGGTGTGACGTGAGCGTTAGACGCAATCGTCGTAGCCCTATATGAATATAATAATAATTCATATAGGGGATATGCATGTATATATACACCTGTCTTTTCCGCATAATGAGGTAAAATTTCATTATGGCGTGACGTGAGCATTAGACGCAAGCGTAGTAGCCTTGTATGAATTTCTATTTCTTTTGTATTTCTTCATAAGAAATCATACAAGGAGTATGACGAGTGTAAATACATACATACATATATATATAGTTTAGCCTGAGATGCTGTATTTAATTAAGTTTCGGAGACTAGCCGGAGCTAGTCATGTATTTGTCAGTTTTTGAGTTGAGAGCTTTTGAGCTGTCGCATGCATCATAATTTCTATAGAAATTTAAATTGGGAAAGCATAAATATTTTCATTGAATTCACTTTTGTCCACTCATTCTAACGGTTTCAAATGTTTTCCCCTGGGCTCTTCGTTTTTTAAAATGCCCAGTCTGCAGAGTGCGGGTCGGTACTAGTAGGAGGAAACGAGGCATAGTTACCCATCTATCAGCCACTTTTCACCAGTAGGTTACCTGCTTAACCTACTATTGTATTTTCCTGCTTCCGTTGGTTTTAGTAGCTCTGAATACTCTTGGGATTATTGTATAATATTATAATGGAGTGTGTTAAGATTCATGTTATATTATTTGGATTATTTTTTTATGGGTAATTCTTAGATTCTCCGGGTTAGGGTTGTCCATTTTCAAGGGAGGTTTACCGAGTGCTTCAGTAAAATTCCTTAGAGGTGGACCTTGCTAGACTTACTTCGGGTTTCAGGGTGAAATTCGGGGTGGGTCTTGACACAAAAATTCCACTTAGGCATTAACACAAATACCTTCCAGGCACAGATCTTTTTTGAAACTCACCTCATACTCATCATTGATCTTCTTAAACGTCGCCTTCCCCAAATCAAGCATCTCCGAAATCTACGAAAAAGCCTCCACATATTACACGAAACTCAACGCCTTTCCTGAAAGAGGTTGCTTCATAGCTGCAATATATATTTACACAATTAACTATACTATAAAGAGTGGACTAATACTAATACAAACTCAGACAAATATGTGCACATAAAGAAGGAATGCTGATGTTACACGAGCGGCTGGTAACAACACTAAACCGTGCAAAACCTTAATCAGTCAAGATAATACATGAGAACCCAACAACTGCAAGGAACTGTTACTGTCACGCCCCAACTCTTAAATTTTTACCTTATTTACTAGCATGGTGTTAATAAGAGTTTTACCGTATTCGTCAATGAGTTTATAATTTAATTGGTCCCTAGAGGAGTGTTGAGGGACGAATATTTCGAAAGAATTTTTTGTAGGAGAAAATTATGACGAGGGTAAAAATGGTAAATTTTAGCTAGTAAAAGGTAATTTTTATTAGGGTATTATTTTTGAGGTGTTGAATTTTGGAATGGGTTAAAGGGAGTTTGGACCGGCTAGGCCAAGCCCAACCCTTTTCTCTCTCTTTTCTCTCTCTCTCCTCCCGCTCGCGCTCCCTCTCCTTCCTGAGTCTCCCTCCGCCTGAAAACTTCCGGCCGTCCGTTCGCCGCCGTCCGGCCGCCCCAGACCGCCGCGCCGGTCCCGTTCGACCCACCATCCTCTCCTCTTCATTTTTGGGTAGGTGACCGAGCCCCTAGCACCGCCGAGAAGCCGCAGCCGAGCCCGGAAGTTCCGACTGCCCGGAAGTTACCGTCGCCCGAACTTTCTCCGCCGGCCGCCATAACTAGCGATCCTTAACTCAAAAGGAAGCTCTCCTCCCGTGCGTTCATCCCTCTAAAGGATTCGCTCCCTCTTGAGCTAGGTAAGGAGAAATCGGTGTTTGAAATCTAGAGCTTTATTGTGGTTTTTTGTTCGATTGGCAAAGTTAGGCTTGGATTTGGTGTTTGTGCTAGTTAGGGAAGTTGTAGAGGAGGTTGAGAGGAAGATGCTGTCAAAATTTGGTACACATTGGAGGTCGCCGGAGTCGGCCGCCGCTGAACAAGTGTTTTTAGTAGGAAATTTTATGAGGAGTTTAATGGAATGAGTTTTAGAATTTTTGGAGGAGTTTTGGATATGTTTGAGAATTTTTAAAGTTTGGTATTTTTTGCGGATTAATAAGTTAAAATCCGGCCACGTGATTATTTATGGTTAGGAATGTGGAAGGTGTTTTTGAGGATGTCGGTTAAAATTGTGGAGTTTTATGATTGACAGTGAAGTTAAGATTTAGGGCGATAGGCATGGTTGAGCGCGCGAAGCTCATTTTTAATTATGCATATTTTCTTTAAGCGTCGATGTTTTATTTAAGGATTTATTTATGTTTTTGGAACAGGACGTGAGGAGGCCCGAGCGGAAGAAACCTCCGACCGACATCAGGCTTAGGCCTAATTTGTGAGTGGACCTTTGTTTTAAATATTATGCCAGCAAAAAGATTTATTGATGAATATTTTCTTTTATTGGAGAATAACCGAAATTGAGAATTTCGGTGATTATATATTTATATATGGATGTTTATGAGGATAGTATGTATATAAATAAATGCTAGCTAGCTATACGTGCTTTTCTGCCATAATGAGGTAAAATTCCATTATGGCGTGACGTGAGCGTTAGACGCAAGCGTAGTAGCCTTGTATGAATTTCTATTTTCTTATATTTCTTCATAAGAAATCATAAAAGGAGTATGACGAGTGTAAATACATACATATATATATATATATATTTTAGCCTGAGAGGCTATATTTTATTAAGTCTTGGAGACTAGCCGGAGCTAGTCATATACTTGCCAGTTTTTGAGCTGTCGCATGCAACATAATTTCTATGGAAATTAAATTGAGGAAGCATAAATATTTTCATTAAATTCATTTTTATCCACTCACTCTAACGTTTTCAAATGTTTTCACATGGGCTCTTCGTTTTTAAAATGCCCAGTCTGCAGAGTACGGGTTGGTACTAGTAAGAGGAGACGAGGCATAGTCACCCACCTTTCAGCCACTTTTCACCAGTAGGTTACCTGCTTAACCTACTAGGGTAGTTTCCTGCTTCCGTTGTCTTTAGTAGCTCTGAATACTCTTGAGATTATTGTATAATATTTTAATGGAGTGTGCTAAGATTCATGTTATATTATTTGGATTATTTTTTATGGGTAATTCATGGATTCTCCGGATTAGGGTTGTCCATTTTCAAGGGAGGTTTGCCGAGTTCTTCGGTAAATTTTCCTTGGAGGTGGACCCCGCAGGACTTACCTCGGGTTTCAGGGTGAAATTCGGGGTGGGTCCTGATAGTTTGTATCAGAGCTCTAGGTTTCATTTCCTGCCTCCTTAGTACTATCATATTTGCCTAAGAAGCACGTAGTTCCTATAGAGTGGTGATCCGACCGCGGCGGATTCACTAGCATTTTATGCTTTGGATGCTATGTGTTATTAGGTATGTGTGATAGTTCTGTTAGTCTTGTATATAGACTACTAAATATCTTCTTCCTCAGGTACTATGCCTCCTAGACGCCGACCCCGTGTGGCTACCTCAACCAACGCGAATGAGGGTGACGAAGTTAGAGGATTAGTTGATTCCATTGGGAATATGCTGAGGGGTGTATTAGACAGGGTTCAACACCCTCGGTCTGTGAGGAAGAAGGATGTCTTCGATGCTGGGGCAATTGAGTTCAAGGGTGCCAAGGGACCCCGTGATGCATACACATGGGTAGACAAGATGGAAAAGGCTTTTGAGAGCACTGATCTGCCGGAAGAAAAGAAAGTGAAGATGACAGTGACTTTTCTGGATGACTCAGCATATCATTGGTGGACTCTCACTAGCAGAAATAATAGTGGTGCTCAGGACATGACTTGGGAGCAGTTTAAGGTGCTCTTCTTGGGTCAGTATTTCAGTCATGCTCATCGTAGTAGGATTCAGACGGATTTTCTGAACATGAAGAAGAGGGTTGATGAGGGTGTCATTGAGTTTGAGCAGAGGGTCACTACCTTGAGCTACCATGTGCCATATTTGGTTCCTGATGAGAGGACCAGGATTGATATGTTTATTGGGGCACTTGGTGGAGTGTATGCAGATAGGATGACAGGTGTTATTTACCCGACTTTTCTTGATGCGGTTAGTGCAGCCATGGCCATTGAGACTAGGGGAACATATAGTGCTCGGCCTCGAGATTTCAGTGGCCCCAGTCAGGGTCCATCGAAGAAGGCTGCTTCCTCATCCGCTTCTGGATCTTCAGCTGGTAGTGGTTATAGCAGCGGATCGAGCTCTGGTGTGCGGAACATGGCTTTTATGAATTTAACCTTAAGCATGCAAATTGCACAGCTCCTTCATGAACTAACAAATTGGAGCAACAAAATTAACATACAATTGGTTACAAGGTGATGTCTCCAATCCTATCGAGCATTTATCTACTCTCAATTCTACACTGATCAGTAACAAAACACTTAAGCTTTTTAATGTGATCTCTCATCAAAATGGCACAAGCATTGAGAAAACGATAAGATAGACCAAACAAACCTCTAACTCTCACACTAAATGACCTGATAACATATATTTCTAAAGCCTTAGACTAACCATGTGATTGGAAGCAACAAACTTTCTGGTTCAATAACTTTTGCAATTGGTTAAATTACTCTATCATAGTTCTTAATTTTCCGATCCAAAATTCACAAATACAAATGAGAATTTCATCGCAAAATTAAATTGAGAAATAAGATCTAGATCTGTGAACGGCGGATCAGACTCACATGAAGAAGGAAGCGGTGAAGAGGAGGCCGAGGGAGAGCAAACAACCACCGATAACATCCGGTTCTGGGCATATTAGACGACGGAGGCGACTTGGGTTTGGTGGCAAATCGAACCAGATGCCTTGGACGACGGTTGAGGAGGAATAAGAGGGCGAATAGAGGGGGGCATAAGGGTAGTAGCGGTGGGACTCCGACGCCATTCTAATACTCAGATGATAGAAAAGCAAAAACCCTAGACGTAATTGGGGATTAGGGAGAGAGAGAGAGAGAGAGAGAGAGAGAGAGAGAGAGAGAGAGAGAGAGAGAGAGAGAGAGAGAGAGAGAGAGAGAGAGAGAGAGAGAGAGAGAGAGAGTTGAAAAGCAGAAACCCTAGACGAAATTGGGGAAAGAGAGAGAGAGAGAGCGAGAGAGCGTGAAGAATGAGGTGTGGGTATTGGGCTCAGAGTGATTCCAGTGAAGAAGACGAGGCTGAAGAATGAAGGATAAAGAGGTATAAGAGGTTTGGGTATTTGGGATAAACTCCAAGGATACATGACGAGCAGACGAGGTGTGGGTGTTAGGGATTTAAGAGGTTTTGTTTTCAATGGAAAAAAGTGTGGGAAGTTTAAGTTTTGGTGAAAAAATTGAGCGGGCTGGGAGCCGAAATGTCAGCTCACACCAAATTACGGCGCGCAAATATTACATGCAGTAAATACCTTATACTTATTAACGGCGAGTAATAAAAGAATGTCGTAAATACCTCTTCATAATACTAACATTTATGGCGTGCTTTTATTGCAAGCCGTAAATAACTCGAGACACAATCTCATTTACGGCATGCTTCGGAAGTACGCCATAAATAACTCTACATAACATTATATTTACGGCATGCTATAAATGCACGTTGTAAATGACCCATTTTTACGCCACGCATTGATGCACGCCGTAAATTTTAAGCGGTAAAAGCCCTGAATTGTTGTAGTGTAAATGCGTGATGGCCTAGCCTCCCTTTGGGTTTCCAGCCATAAAAAAAAAATAGATGTTTAAAGTAAACTTTTAAGAATTATTAACGGTTCAGCACTAATATTTTCATCTTAATTTAGTACAAACCCCTATAGATCAATGTTTATTCAGGGTTTTCATTTCAAATATAGTACATAAACAAACATCTCTTAAAGTTTGGTTTAAAATTTCTTTGTTTTTCTTCAAACTTCCGTCAATTTTCTCATTTTTTTACTGCAATCGATATTTCCCCAAAATTTCTATATTTTAGAGGGTCGAAATTGCCGTAATCACCGAAATTTTCTTCTTTGCGTATAATCATTTTCGGCTCTATTGCTAATTAGTAGCTAGACTCTACTTTTTTCTTTAAGTAAAAACCTTTATTCCTTTATACATATACAATTCCCACTTGGACAAATAGAATCAAAGATGTAAACTTTTCCGTATAATCCAAGGACATGTTTATTAACCTGGAATAAAATTGAGAGTAGTGTAATTGATTCTGGAATGGGTGAATTACGTCGTTTACTAACATGTCAAGGTATCAGAATGGATATGGGTCCCACTTACTTATCAATCGATTCCTGACAAAACCTCTTATTCGATACCCAAGGGGGGAGATGAGTATCAGAATCAAGGTAATGGAATCAACTTTTTCTCCCCAAAATATCCTCACATAATTATAATATTTCTAAATTACCTAACCCTAAAAATATATATTATATTTTAGGGGTATTTTAAATTCATTTCTTGTAGGGGTATTTTAGTAATCAAACTAGTTTTAATTTTGATTCTATATGGTAAGCAAACAACATCAATCGTAATTAGTTTCATTTCTGTTTTGATTCCTTAAGGTAAGTAAACAGTAGAATGATATGAAATATTCTCATACCGATTCTTGTTGATACTGATTGTTGTTGATATCAATTCATGATAATTTTCATTCCAAGTTAGTAAACGTGCCCCAAGTTCATGGAATAGTTACGCCACTACCACTACGTATGTTGTGGAATCGTTATAGGAAGGAGCTCAACGTTACGATTGACTTGCATCTTCAAACTTTTTTTTTATCCAAGGACGTTAATTGTTATTGGTTACAACTTGAGAGTAAGTACAACAACCAAGCTTCTAAAAGGCGCCGCCTTGTCCCGCCTAGGCTATAGGCGGAGCTAAGCCACCCGGATTTTCTCCAAAGCGTTCAAGTAAGGCGGTCAGCCGCCTAGGAGCTAGGCTATAGGTCGCCGCCCGCCTAGCGCCTTTTAGACCATTGACAACAACATGAACAAGATGCGCTTGCGGGGGCTATCCTGCGAAACTACCTAGTAGACACTAATTAAGCGATCTCTATGCTGAAGACCATGAAATGAAGTGCTATGATCAATCTTTCGTGGTAGCAAACGAAATAAGTAACCAGCTAGCGAGAACATAAGGAGGAAGGGACAAAGCCTCAACCTATTATTATTTTGACCATATATGGGACCACCATACGCAGAGGAGGCTATCCCAGAGCATCAACAAACCTTAGTTAATAAGACAAAGCAACGAACTAAGAAAATGCTTTAGACCCGTAAGCAGTCCTAGTCTAAACTATAAAAACAGTAAATAAAATAAAACATAAACAAAGCAAGGGCCTAATAGGAAACCCTAGCCCAACTTCTGCCCACCAAGAATCCTTGCCAGAGAGCTTACCAGATGGGCCGAGCCCAACTCACACTACCCAAAGCTCATCCTCGCTACCACGCTTCTCTCACCGCCTTTGTAAACGGACCAGTAGCGATATATCATCGCCGACCAACCCACAACATCCATCGCAGACAACCGCGAACTACCAACCATCGCCGCCCCCCACCAGAGCTTCAAGAAGTCGAACAGAGATCAAGGCTCCCACTACAACTTGCAAACAGATCCAACCAAAATTGATCGAAACCAACTTGCCTAACTACGCGAACCTTCTAACTCTGATCCGACCAAGCGTAGCCCTAATTGGTCTCGATCTCCGCTCACGTCTGCGTCCCCGGCTCGGTCGAAAGCTTCAGCCGAAAGAGAAAGGTAAGTGCCATCCCATCAACGTCTTTGATCCAAGGACTCTTCCCATCAACCCGTCCGGCCGAACCCATCAACGTCTGTTTGATTGGGAGTTTTTAAAGTTTCGCTCTCATAAGTCTTCTATATCATTTTTCTCAAACATCTTTTTGATTGGGAGTGACGTAGCAAGCTACGTTGGTTACGTTAGCATGTTAGTTACACATTTATCGGCCTAGGTCCACGAGAGTATCTCAGTTTTGTAAACATCTTTTATTTCATTTCTTTTCTAGAATTTTGCTAATAAAATTTATGTCACAAAGGAGCAATGCGAACTCTGCTCCTCCTCCCCAATCGTCAATGCACGGGTTACCAAAACAGGGTAGGTTACCAAAATTTATCTATCAAAAGGCGATCGACTCAAACAAGGTAGGTTTCTCGTATAGAGAGCACGAATGTAATCCTCATTTGATCATAAAAGTGGATACAAAATCGGATCTTTGTGCTCAGATCATTCTCATTCTCATTCTCCACCAACACTAGAATTATTCTAGGTTTACTTGGCTTACAAGGAATACAGATTTTCACTTCCCTAGTGGAAAGGAGCTAGTTGCTCAGTGCTCCTATATATAAAATGGCCTTGACACATCTTTTGGATCCTATTCGTGCACAACAAAAGCAAGGGCATTAAAGACTTTCTCTTTTTCTCTCATCAAAACCACCCCATACTCCAACCCCTACCTGACGCCGTCTCTGAAATCCAACTCCCACTCAGTGAGAAGCCTAGAGACCACCGCCATGGGAGACCTCGCCGCCGCTCCCAAGCTCCCCATCCCCGGCCAGCGCAACGTCCTCATCACCAGCGCCTTGCCCTACGTCAACAACGTCCCTCACCTCGGCAACATCATCGGCTGCGTCCTCAGCGCCGACGTCTTCGCTCGCTACTGCCGTCTCCGCGGTTACAACACCGTCTACATCTGCGGCACCGATGAGTACGGCACCGCCACCGAGACCAAAGCCTTGGAGGAGAAGTGTAGCCCACAGGAGATCTGCGACAAGTAAGTTCGATTTTTTTACCTCGCGGTGAAATTCGTGTGTGAGTTTACTGCGGTTAGTTAATTTATCATGCGATTGATGAAATGGCTGTGGATTTTGTAGATATCATGCGATTCATAAGCAGGTGTATGAATGGTTCAATATAAGTTTCGACAAATTCGGAAGAACTTCAACGCCGGAGCAGACGGAGGTTTGCCAGGCGATTTTCAATAGGCTTCTGGAGAATAACTGGCTTTCGGAGAACACAATGCAGCAGGTAATACTCGCTGGACTGTAATTGTATCGATTTCGTTGCTATTCCGTTGGTTTTGTACATGTTGAGCATTGTGATTTGAGATTATTATTTTTTTTTTTGTAATATTTGTTGAGTTAACTTGAGTTGTTGTTTGTTCAGCTGTACTGTGATACTTGCACACGGTTTTTAGCCGACAGGCTCGTGGAGGGGACGTGCCCGACTCAGGGTTGTAATTACACTTCCGCAAGAGGAGATCAGTGTGAGAACTGTGGGAAGCTTTTGAACCCCACAGAATTGAAGGATCCAAAGTGCAAGGTAAATTCTTGAGTTTTGTGCATACTTTAATTTTTGAAGCTTATATTACACGTCATATGTGTGTATGTTACTATTTAACATCTACATACCCTGTATCCTGTATGTATATATGTAATCTCACTTGAAGGAAAATATAATTCCTCTGTTGATTTTATCAACTGCCTTGATGTATATAAATGTTCTTGTTTTAAAATAACTACTAAGTTATCAAGGATTTGTGAGCAACTTCTTCTGTAGCATTGAATTTACAGAATTTGGTAATGTTTACACCATTATCCTTCTCAGTTTTGGCTATTGTAAGCAGGTGTGTAAGTCGACTCCACGGATTCGTGAAACAAACCATTTGTTTTTGGAACTTCCTTTGCTGAAGGATAGGTTGAAAGAATATATTGATAAAATGTCAGTGGAGGGTTCCTGGAGCCAGAATGCCATTCAAGCGACAAATGCATGGCTCAAAGAGGGGCTTAGACAACGGTGTATCACCAGAGATCTGAAGTGGGGGGTTCCAGTTCCACATGATAACTTCAGGGACAAGGTTAATACATGTTTGATTTAGCTTTGCCGACTTACACTCGTTTTTTTTGATGAATTTCAAAATTTCTCATCCTATTTCAAACATTTCTATTGGTAGGTTTTCTATGTGTGGTTTGATGCGCCTATTGGATATGTTTCAATTACTAAATGCTACACTCCGGATTGGGAGAAATGGTGGAAGAATCCAGAGGATGTGGAGTTGTATCAGTTTATGGGCAAAGATAATGTGCCATTCCACACGGTAAGCTTGCTGTTGTTTATATAAATAAATTTAGTAACGTTCATTGTACTAGATAACCTCCCCCTCCCCCTCCACACACATAACAAAAGACAAAAATAATAATAAAAAACTTGGCTTAATCGGATCTTTGATAAGTATAGCATTTGTATTTTAGGTGATGTTTCCTTCCACGCTTCTTGGAACTGGTGAAAATTGGACTTTGATGAAGACAATAAGTGTTACTGAATACTTGAACTATGAAGCAGGTATGTAAACTTTATTGTATTGCTATTGATCTTGTTTATGGTAGCTTAAAGTTTCCTTTGTACAGCTTGTAGTAGGTATTATAAATGTTGATCTTTTTCACAGGAAAATTTTCTAAGAGCAAGGGTATCGGAGTATTTGGAAACGATGCCAAAGATACAAACATTCCTGTTGAAGTATGGCGATATTACTTGCTAACCAATAGGCCCGAGGTAATATTTTTGTTATTTAGTGTTTTTATGAGTAGACTTCTTTCTCTGTATCTTTGTCACTCCTTATATATTTGTAATATCTGGTAAAATAGGTGTCAGACACATTATTTACATGGGCGGATCTGCAAGCGAAACTCAACAGTGAATTGCTGAATAATTTGGGCAACTTCATTAACCGAGTTTTGAGTTTTGTTGCCAAACCTTCAGGTTAGTATTGACTATTCAGCTGATGTCTTTGAACAAAATTGATGGCAGCTATAGTCTTATGTTTCCGTGTTCTTTTGAAATTCTATGATTTAGTGGCACTTATAGGTCCAATTATAAGATCCCTTGTGTGCATAAGCTTACTGCCGGAGTTCGACTCCTCCCCCCCCTCTCACTCATAAGAAAATGACTGTAAGTGAGTCTAGAACAACATGTCTTAAGACCAGAACAAAAATAAGGCCAGACTCTCTTTGACAACTTGAAAATCAGAGCTCTTCCCTCCCTCATATCTATGCAAGGCAGAGGCTTTTGCTGAACCCACCAGTCGAGAACTTTGACCTCATGTTGATAGTTCTTATATTTTAGAGGGCATATTCTATTCTTGAGGTGCGAATACTATAAATCTTGATAATGCAGCATTAATTTACCATGAACATGCACGAGTCCCTTATGGAGTATGGATAAGAGAGATACATGCACAAATATTTGAGTTTTACTAATGACTCGGGCTCTCTTCATATATTTACGTATGTTTGCTAGGGTCCAGTTGAGCATTATATATGTGCTGCATTCAAAACTAACAAGTTCCAACTACAGGTCAAGGATATGACTCCATTGTTCCTGACGCTCCAGATGCAGTCTCTGATCCTTTGACAGAGAAAATAGGTGAAAAAGTGGGTAAATGTGTGGAGGAATACGTAGAGGCCATGGAAAAGGTGATTGAAATTTGAACGATAGTGTTGTTGTCCATGACTGGAAGCTTTTCCTTCCTACCTGTATTCACATTTCTATTGCATTGTAGGTAAAACTAAAGCAAGGACTCAAACTAGCCATGAGCATTTCGAGCGAAGGGAATGCATATCTGCAAGTAAGCATGTTTTTAATCTCTCTTTCACTTGTTTCTGTGTCTGCTCATCTGTTGCCAATAATCAGCTGCTAAGTTGCACTGTCTGTACACTTCAATGGAATGCAGGAAAGTCAGTTCTGGAAACTTTACAAGCAAGACCGACCTCGCTGCTCCGTTGTTATGAGAACTGCAGTGGGGCTGGTGCATCTTCTTGCCTGCCTATTGGAGCCTTTCATGCCATCGTTTTCTGTTGAGGTAATAATTTGTTTGCAATTTTTGTGTTACTCTGAAGTATCGTGGTAGCAGCATTGATCATCCATGCTATATGTTATAATTTTCTTTATGAATTTGCATTCAGGTATTTAAGCAGCTTAATTTGCCTGCTGAGATGCACACATCACTTTGTGATGATAAAGGCGATATTGATAGGGCAAGAAAGCCTTGGGAAATTGTACCAATAGGTCACAAGATTGGGAAACCAGAGCCGTTGTTCAAGGAATTGGTATGTTTCTGTTTGGTTCTTTACTTCTTATTGATTAGGAAATAGATTTAGGGAAGAATCAAGATGAAATAGATTCAGATGTCTACAGTGGATTCTTAGAAGTTTTCACTTGCACACAGAATGATGATGAAGTAGATTCTCTAAGGAAGAAGTTTGCTGGAAGTCAGGCTGATAGAAAGGAAAGGGAAGAAGCCGAAGCAGTGAAGTTGGCTGAGCAACTTAAGAAATCGAAACTTTCAGGTTGAGTTTCCTTGCCCTTCCTTGGGGTAAATTCCTTCTATGGTACCTCATGTATGTTCAATTGGACAATTTCGTACCTAGTCTTTTAATAGTGTACACTCTGGTTTCTCAATTTATGCTCTGTTTGACAGTTTGGTACTTCTGTTAACTTTTTTAGTTAAATACAAGGGTAATATTGACATTTTCTTACTGTTTATATATATAAAATAAGAAGCATGAGTTTTGGGGTTTCATGGGCGTTAGCTCTGAGTCTTCATCATATTATCAGTAAGAATTGATGTTCTTGGGTTGTGTTGAAGACATAATTGAATTTTATGTTTCAGAAATTTAGTTAATAAGATCTCAACACTCACGAGACTACTCCGAGCTGATGTGCCGTGGATGTGCAAATCACAAATACATATTGTCTAAACATATAATTCAATTATGCCATCTTCAACATAACCTAAAAACACTAATTTATGTTTATTTGCTGGGAGGTTCTAGTTGTACCTCCATATTTTCTATGTACACTATTATTCTTTTATTCTTCCATCGTCCTCTAACCGCATCCCTGTGTTCTTTCTTCATATATAAATCTCTCTCTCTCTCTCTCTCTCTCTCTCTCTCTCTCTCTCTCTCTCTATTGGTTATATCTTTTATGTTTATATATCTTTGATCTCTCTTTTCTTTCTTCATATATACATCTCTCCATTGCTTATATCTTTTATATTTATATATCTTTGATCTGTAGCTACTACCCAGAATGTAATGAATCTTCTATATTTCCACTATCTTGTACATTCGATTGATGTTAAACAATTGCATCCCAGAAAATAAAAATTCAACATCAACATTAGATCAAGGATAACACCAAAAATAAATTATAGATTGAGATTTCCTGAGATCCTCTATAATTCATTTGATCATTATTGCCAAATATTCAAATTATAAAGGTCTTCTGATTTTGTAACAAAGATTGGTCATGGAGATTGAAAACAAAGAAAATAGTAATAAAGGGTAAAACTGGTAGTGCATGGAAAAAATAATGAAGTAGTCACAACATGACTAAATAGATAACAACATAGATGAATTTACTCTCTCTACCTTACACGACTAAATAGATGACAACATGATTATTTCTTATGTTTTTCTTTTCACTTTGATAGTAGATTATGCGTCCAGTCTCTCATGGTTGGATGTGAGATTATACTATATAGAAGTTTACGAATTATTGCTGTTTCCCTAAAGACACTTCTATGAAATTCATAAAAGCAATATCAAGTTGTTGATCATCTTTTTATTATTAAACCCGGAAATAACATCCAAGTTCAAAATGCTAAAATTGCGTGGTTACAGACTGCCATATCTCCATTTCCATATAGGAACCCAGTAGAGTAGCCCAAATGACAACATTTGGCTCCAAATGCATGTTTAGCTCCAAATGCGTGATTGTTTCAAACTTCAAAGAGAGCAGCAGCTAGACCTGAAATCATTGTCGTCCATGTAATTATACATATGTTGTCCATCTTTTCAAAAACAGCTCTAGCATTTTCTACATCTCCACACTTTCCAAGCACGTGAGATGTTTAAACATGTCTATTAGAATTCAAACTGTTTACCCTTTTATTTAGCTTAAAAATTAACAGTGTTGTACCAAACCGTTGATTGGAGCAGAACTTGAGATATCAAAGTCATCTTTTAAAAACTAGGTACCAAATTGTGCATACCTCAAGTACTATAGAAGAAATTTACCTATTTCCATGCTCGGTATGACAGTATAGAAACTCAATGTCACTTTCTAATAGATGCTTTGTGTAACAGACAAGACTGGAAAGAAGAAACAACAAGCAACAAAATCTGCAACTGAACCAGAGATTTCCATATCTAGACTAGATATTCGTGTCGGCCTTATTACAAAAGCTCAGAGACATCCTGATGCTGATTCACTTTATGTGGAAGAGATTGATGTTGGCGAAGGACAGCCCAGAACAGTTGTCAGTGGACTAGTCAAGTTTATACCTCTTGAGGAAATGCAGGTTTGTGTTTGCATCTCACAGATGTAGAAATGTGAAATTTAATATAAGTTCCAGCAGTTTTCTCTGATTACCTACCAAATTTATTTGTGTTGGTCTGGGACAGAATCGAAAGGTATGCGTCCTTTGCAACCTGAAGCCAGCGACCATGCGGGGTATTAAATCACAAGCAATGGTTCTTGCTGCTTCAAATAGTGATCACACCGCAGTAAGCAGCCCCATATACCTTTAATTAGTGTCTGGATTATTTGTCTTTATGGCTTCATATAATTAATAAAGCCTGCTAAATTTTGGCTCTGATCTTTGATTGTGAAGAAAATTCTCACTGTTTTTACTATACCTAATGTAGAAATTGTTGGGTCTAGAACACTAGTACTTTTTATAACAAGAGTTATAAAAGCATAATATTAGAACTTTGATTAACGAGATTAACATTATGTGACATGCTAAAGTACTTTCTGACCATAGTTTTCGATTATGCGAATGGGGTCCTCTTCTTAGTGATGTTTGTGAAGTGCTAGGTCTACGAGTTCTAGTGCAAAGCTGTATGTGATAGTTTCTCTTTTTTTGTTCTGATTATGAGCATCTGGGCCCCCACTTGGCTAAAAAGACAAATAACTTTCTGCTGTCCCTCAAGTAGTAGGATGTACTATAAAAAACCTAATAACAATGCCACGATAGTACGGCCATGGGCTCATGGCTTCTGTAGAATATGACCAGCACTGAAAATCAAATGCCTGCCAGAAAGACACTTGATAGCGTCTATTGCAAACACTTCTCTGTTCCCAAATCCTTGCTCAAGCAGTCGGTTCATTAGTTTATCTGTTTGTAGTGGTTCAGAACATCTGTGATTTCCATGCATATGAATGGATATAAACGCTTTATTTTATTACTGATTATTTGGGCATCTTTCAGGTTGAGTTGGTTGATCCACCACTATCTGCCCAAGTTGGGGAGAGAATTACATTCCCAGGGTTTGAAGGTGAGCCTGATGATGTGTTGAACCCCAAGAAGAAGGTTTGGGAGACCCTGCAGGTAGATTTGCAAAGTAACAATCAGCTTGTCGCTTGCTGTAAAGATATTCCCCTCACTACATCAGCTGGTGTTTGCACTGTTAAATCTATTCGTGGTGGGGCAATTAGGTAGAAGTGGGATTAATTCTGTTGCGAGAGAAGTCATAATTGTGTGTAGATTCAGAGAACTCAGTTATTCAGACAGAACCTTTTTGTGGTTGTAAACTGCTAATCTGAAAAGTGGCTATGAATTTTAACTCAGAAAGTGCCTTTTTTTTTTGTTCGTTACAAACTCAGAAAGTGCTGTTGCCAATATCCGATCCATGAGATGAATCACAAATCTACTGAAGTTTCGGTGTCCTTTTTTTGTTTGGGAAAAGTTATGAGGTTCTTATTTGTTCTTTTAGATTGCGTTGATTTTCAGCTATTTGGTGAATTATTTTGAGGGATGCTGTCATTTATATAGTATCTGCAAATTGGTTTCCAAGAAACAATTCGAAGCAAATATTAAGAGACATGTGACTGAAGTGAGATATATTTCGATCGGCAAATATATCTAGGTCAGTTCTTACGAAGAACCTCGATCGAGCTTGAAGGATTGGTGACTGAGATTGGAGACAGATGACTCGAAGGTATCCTTCCACTGACCAGTACTCGGAACAAGTTTAGAGACTAAAAAAAAGACGAGGAGCACAAACATCGGCAATGAAAAACTGGAAATAGAACCAAAAAGTGATCTTGAATTTGGATTCCAAGTCTGGACCTAGGAGAAAGACATATATCCGGGAACATAATCCTTTTACTTTTATGGTTGAATCCGGGATCATAATTCATTGGAGGCATGTGTCTAGAGAGACGAATTTTGTAGCTGATACATTAGCACACTTAAGTCACTCTTTGCCTAATGGTAATATTTGGGTAAATATGATTCGTACTGAGGTTTCTCATGCTTTTGTGTTTGACATTGTAAATTCGGGATGCCCTAGAGATTCCCGTATTTAATTTTATGTATTTTCCATCAAAAAATATAAAAAAATAATAATCCATTGGAGGCACACCACCATCCAGCAAGGCCTCCAATCCAGTAGCACAGAACAATTCCTCGTCCGAACAGAAACGTCACCACCCAGTCACCCATCACCGTCTGTGTTGATAGACATAGTTGATTATCATGTCTGAGGCACTCTTGCCACACTCATCCGTGGGTCGAGGACTCTGCGGGGACCAATCCCGACTTCGACACCGAAGATGGACATACGAGCTACTCAACGGTGCCTTGAAGACACTTGCTTGGTATAGTTACACTTGTAATTAGAAACACGAAACCTTTTAGAAGGTTCCAGCTCTTTTCAATAGCCATGCCACATGACACATGCAGGGACAAAAGCACATTAATTTCACATCGTTTGGGTTCTTATTCTGGTCTTTTCTTATCCAAAAAGAGAAAAAAAAATAAATAAATAAGAGGAGACATTGCCATGGTAATCATGACAGCATGACCAGTATCCTTTCAAAGGATCATTGAAATATTCCAAAATTTGAACACCATCAGGCAGTATACAAATATACGAGGACAAGGTATACAGTTTAGATATTAGCCGATGGTGAAAAGAAAAATGAATGCAAACATTTGGACCCTGTAAGAACCAGCCAAATGGCAAATGAGATACTCAAAGGTGTTTGCTATCAACAATGCCTTCAAGAATCTTCTTTTCCAGTTCTGCTTCATCAATCCATAGGGAACTCTTACGTCGTAACAGTTCATTCTTCTCCTTTTTCTTCTCTTCCCTAAGCATCTCCTTCATCTTCCAATTCTCAAGTTTTTCTGCTCTTTCTTTTAACTGTGAATTGATCGAATATCAAAACAAATTAGACATGCAAGTGGAAAAACAATGGAAAAAAAAAAAGACAATAAAAAAGAAAAACTTTTTCTGGACTATTCACCAACATGTGTTGATATGATGATAGGAACAGTTGCAATCAAGTATATCATAGCCTTTTAAAGTTATAATCTGGATGCTACCCTTAATGGAACCTCACTTGCCAAACTTATTCACATGAGCACAAATGCCAGTAAGAGGACTTATCTATCACAGCCACTAAAGTACTAACTAAAAGACCATAACTTCCACTAACACTTGTGAGATTATATAGTTCCTGAAATCAATGACTAAACATTTTCTTCAGTCTTAGTTGCCAGCAAGGATAACTATGAAGACATCAGACCATAATTCACTCATAGCCTTTAGGAATGCAAAACAGAGTAGCTTCAGTTTAGTGCTTTAAGAACATCCACTTTCTATCAGCCGCATACGTTAAACCTGCCTCTTTCTAATCTATAAACTCAATGACTATAAGGATGGACACTTCCATTAATTTCTGACTTATTTGAAATCTAAATGAAACAAAATACAAAGATACAGTCAGGGTCGACAAGTTTTTCTCTAACACAAAACATCAAAAAGCCAAAAACAGTTGCCCAACACAGAAACTCTGAAGAACAGCCTTCCAATCCGCCAAAATAGAGAAAGACAGTACCTCCATAAAACGAGAACCATTCCATTCTAAAATCCAACATTATCACACAATTGTTCCTCTCTTTCCTGCAAGAACGCTTACACAGTCTTATATTTGTTTCCACCTATACTAGCGAAACAACCCAGCAGACTAAAATTTCATATATGCCTTCTTTTGTCCAAAGGGCACTAATAGCATTTGCGGTTCTCACTTAACAGTAAGATGCGAAGTATGGGGGTTTGGGGACTACCCAACTGAATTCGTCTTCCTAACTTGAGGCAAAGCACCTAAGACAAACTTTTTTTTTTTTTTTTATCCAGGTAAGAAACAGATCATATATGCTATATTACATTTCTCAGCAATATAGGGGGGAGAACCAGAGCTTGCTTATAGCAATAACAATATACAGGACTCCGCTTAGCCATTTTTTATGACTCATAAATGATCTCAAGACCAGACAAAAACCTAAAAGTTTAGCCCCTAAAGCTCATTTTACATAATTAATATTGTGTGCAGATTGCATTATCGCGCGCATTCACTTTATCAATCAATCACATGGAATGCCCTTACAAGAACTGGATAAACCGTAACAACAGTGGATTTATTAAGTATCCAATTCTCTTATTCTTTTTTGTGCTCACATATCCACGTCCTAACAACCAAAATATGAGGCTGGGCCAAGTCCTAATTTCTGTGTTATTAGGTGAAAGAAAGTATAATCCTACAGGTTCACTTTTTCTAAATTGCAACACCCTGTTTTCTACAAAATAAAAATAAGACAAAAATTCTCTTTGTAATTTTTCATTTTGAACTTCCCAATTTCTTCTCGGCAACCACCAAAAAGAAAAGAAAAGAAAAAGACTTGAGAATTCAGATTTATCCTTTCCCTCACATTCCATAACCACAACACAAAGAATCACAACCAAATGGGAGGCTTAACTTTGAAGCAAAGTCAAAACTAGGTTCTACATCAATACAGTCAATACCATGTCCATATTCAACAAAAGATTTCCTTTCCCACATTTTTTCAGTAACAGACAGAAAACTCTTCGGCTTTACCTACTCAGATTCTTCTCTGCCATTCCATTTCTACCAAAGAACCAAACATATAATAGGACCCTTGAAACAACAAAATTCATTTTGTTCAGTTACACACCAATGCCAACAAAACTTTTACACCAATACCTAATGCTGGCGTTATCTAGCAACTTCCCACTAAATACTACATATTACAACAATGCCTATAACCATTAAACGGAAGTTCCCACTGCAGACTCATCCTCACGAAAAGACACAAAACCTAAAAACTCATTTCTCCCACATATATGGACAAGACTGCCCAAACAAACATACAGACTCAACCTCGCATTAGCAAGCTACTCCATCATATCCATTCCATTTCCCCACTCATCTCTCTCGAAAATTAAAACCACATTTGGGGGACTACTCTGCCCCATCCAATTTCTCTTCATATCATTTCAAAATAACATCTAAATCTTTCACCTAACCTCCATTTCCATACTAATCAAAATCACACAAAAACAGAAACAAAAAAAAAAAAACAAATTGACGAAATTGAACATACTAGGGTTTGGCGAAACTCCTCCTCCTCGATTTGGCGCTGTTGAGCTCGGACCTTCGCGGCCTCGGCCTTGAGCCTCTTGCGCTCCTCGTTCTGGACCCTAAGGGCTTCTTTACGAGCCTCGTCCTTGCGAAGCTTCTCGAGCCTCATGAGCTCGACTTCCTTGATGTACTCCTTGCGGATCTCCTTGACCTGTTTCGCGTAGTCTCGCCTGAGCTGCGCGAGCTTGGCCTCCGCCTCCCGGGGGTTGCTCGGCGCGTCCCAGCGGCCGATGAAGGAGCTCGGCTCGGTGTAGCGGTGGGTGTGGTGGTGGCTGTTGTGGTGGGAGGGTCTGGTGGTGGTGGAGAAGGAGCGGAGGAGGGCGCGGTAGAGTGGGGATGAGCGGGCGGAGGACGCCATTGTTTTGTGTGTCGTTTTTCGGTTTCAGAAGAAGAGGGTTTAAGAGACTGAGAAGAAGTGGGAAATGCGGGTCGGTTTGGAGTTCGGACGCAAAAACCCTCCAGGCCCAATTAGCAGAGCATTTTCTAATTTACTCCTTTTTTTCTTTTTCTTTTTCCCATGCCAACTAGGATTTTGTCCCTGATAGTACTGTCAGGCTCAGGCTACTGGTTACCTGAAGCTGCATATTTTGGGGGTCATGTGTTACATAAGAATTAATAAAACTCTCATCCAAACACAACATTAAGGTTTTCTAGTCATGTCTTAACTTTGTCATAACTCTGCTGTTTAGATATGTAATGTTTCATTTATTTACTACTGATGAACTGACACCCAATTTTGATAAAGAAGTTATTGTTGATGCATTGACACCAGATTTTGATAAAAACTGAAGTTCTAGTGTATAGATATTCCAAGTGCGGCATTTTCTAATAACTCCTCTTTTTAAATTTCATGCCCAATAGGACTTGATCTAGCAAAAAAACATTTTTCTCTCCAATAACAATGTTAGTAATGGTTATAAAGGTGAATGTCCGCACAGCTCTCTGTATAATATGCAAAACCCCATGACAAATAGCTAGGCCACCAAGTGTTTTGAGTCTCTGGCTTGTTGCGCACCCCGATTCTTCTGACTGTACCCTTGTATGATTCTATCTTGCAGTTTCATCAATACATGTAACAACTGGGTAGTTGATTATCTGATGCTTTCATGTTTGCTTGCAAGTTGCAACATTGCTGAGGGAATCATGATGAGAATCCCTCTTTTGAGTTTGAACATCATTCGATAGTTCTATAAACTGAACAAAGAAACTTTGGTCTGAATATTATTGGGAGGATGAAAGAGATAATATTTGGATCAGGTAGAAACAGTCCTGATTATCTTGTTCATATGGTGACACTATAGACTAATTTGCATATATCGGAAATGAAAAGGACTTGGAACGGTCATGGTACCAACTATCAACAATGCCATCTAGATCTTCTTTTCCAGTTATGGTTCCTTGATCCCAGAGGAACTCTGGCGCAGCAGTTGATTCTTCTCCTTTTTCTTCTCTTCCCTTAGCATTTCCTTCTTCTTCAAATTCTCAAGTTTTTCAGCTTTCTGTTTCAACTGTGCATTTATACAAAACAAAGAAACATTAAAAAGAAAGTGAAAAGAGACAATGGAAGAAATATGAAAACCAAATCAAAGACCAACAAAGGACACCAAGACATAATACATCCGGGTGCAAGCAACGAGCACACAAGCTTCATCAGCTAAATAAAACAGCATTACACTACCACAAGTCCACAACTACTACACAACTCGGGGCAGGGAAAACTCTCTTGAGATATTCATGAGGGAAGATGGAGGTCTCCAAACCAGGATTCCAGTTGCATCTTCCTCGAGACAAGAAAAGCGAAGCATGTGGCACTTACATAAATTTGAAAATGAGCATCCACTTATTCATTAGATATGGAAACAATATACACTAAACTAAGAACAGATTGCAATGTCAATGCACATACTGGGTCAAAGGGAATTGCGGCCAAAATTGATACGTTTTTCAGTTTCTTAGATACAAGGGAAATGCAGACAACTATAGGATAGAGTCAGTTAGAAAGCTAGAACACAAGTTTACTAAAAACTAAAATGGAATCTCATTATTTTCTAGATAATATAGCAGTTGTTATGTACAAGTGCAAAAACAGATTAGTTAATCCTCATCCCTATGCAGACACTCACTGTAGACAATATTTTCTAGTTCACAAAATCATAGGAACCGTAGGTAATGAAGATATTGAAGTTAAAATCGACATGGTTCAACACAAAAAACGGTGATCCATTTGGATTGCAAAGTTGAGCTAAAGAGCAGCGCTTTAGTAGTCTTAAAACCTCAATTTTTAAAAATAGTACAACAATTGGTTACAGAGAAGAACGACCTGAAATGAAAGCTGACCGGCTGCAATCTTTCTGAATGGTAATATGATACCTAATGGTGTAGGGTAGCTATTGTGGGTAACTTACACACAGCATATGAAACCCAAGCTACAAAAACTGTGTGCGCTAACTCGAGAAACAATCTAAATTTTGGATTCACTCCAGTAATTTATTTACCTATATCTACATGGTCAAGCATCGCAGAGAGAATGAAATAGAAGCACACTACTCAGTATCTCAGCATATAATTTTTCAACCACACAAAACCAAGAAAGGATTGGTCCTTCAAGTAGTTTTTCATTACTGAGGTCAGCTTATGGTCAGAGCATACCATTATATATATATATATAGCAAATGAATGAGCATTCTGTGATCTGCTTACATATCCACATGACCACATTCATAACAAACTGCTAATATATATCAGATTATTGTGGGTTCTACTTGCTGGATTATAACTAACCAAAAATTATGGTCCTCATCTAAATGTAATCAATCAAGCGAACAAGAAGATTAGATACAAATTGGGTTCAATAACCTTTGGAAACTAACCCAAAACAGAGAACCAATAACACCAAAATCAAAAGTAGAGGAAGTAAAGAGAAGGAGGCAAATGACATACTAGGATTTGCTCCTGCTGCTGCTTGGCGGCTTCCCGCTTTTGGGCGCGAAGCCGAGCGGCCTCAACCTTGAGCCTCCTGGTCTGCTCGTTCAGGGCTTCTTGACGGGCCTCGTCGACGCGGAGCATCTCGAGCCTCATGAGCTCAACCTCCATGAGGGACTTGATGCGGACCTCCTTCACATGCTTCACGTAGTCTCTGCGCAGCGCCAGTAGGTTGTAATATCTCCGCAGCTCTGCTAGCTTTGCCTCGTCCTGGGGGACGCGGCGCCCAATTAAGGAGGTGGGATCGGAGAAATGGCGGTGAGAGGGTCTGGTGGTTGTGGAGAAGGGGCGGAGGGTACGGCAGAGTGAGCGAGGGGTTGCCATTGTTGTCCGGGAGGGTTTAAGTTTGAGGGGAAACAAGGTTTTGAGGGTTTAGGATTTTGGGTTGGTTTTTCTTAGAGAAAATGACATCCCACTACCATAAACAGTTGCAAAACACAAAAAAACCCACCTTTCAAAAGATTTATATAAATAAGGACGGAAGCCCAAACCCAAAACAATACAATATCAAGCCTAATCCAAATTCTAAATACATAATGACCATAATACCCAGAATTTTGACAAAATTACATACCATGTCACTCACTCTCTCCTCTCTCCCTTAATTTGATTTTTTTTTTCTTTCTCTCTCTCTCTCTCTCTCTCTCTCTCTGACGACAATGTTCAACAAAACCCGGACTCCGGATCTGTCGAGGAAGGGAGGAGAAGCCGAAGAATGAAAGGATGAATGGTGATCAAGGCTTCAATGAATCAAACCAGATCTGATTTGGTTCTTCTTTTTCTTCTTCTTCTTCACCAGATCTGTCGGCGTTGAAATCACAAGGAGGCAAGGAAGAGAGGAGGAGATGAAGAATGAAAGAAACTTCACCGAATCCGACTTTAATTCTTCTTCAATCTCTACAACTTGGTTTACTCAAAGAGTCATCGGAATTATCATAGCTTTGAATTTGACAACAAAAAGTGATCCTTTGTAGCTAATTCGTGCTCCTGCTTCATGCTGCTACTGCATTCTGTTATGTGCTGACACTGTGTGCTGTTGTGTGCTGTTGTGTGCTGCTACTGCTTGTTGCTGCTATGTGTTGCTGCTATGTGTTGCTGCTACTACGTGCTGTTGTGTGATGTTGTGTGCTGCTACTGCGTGTTGCTATTGCGTGCTGCTACTGCGTGTTGCTATTGCGTGCTGCTGTTGTGTGCTGTTACTACATTCTGTTATGTGCTGCTAATGCTGCTACTGCGTGTTGTTGTGTGTTGTTGTTGTGTGCTGCTACTGCATTCTGCTATGTGATGCTACTGCGTGCTGTTGTGTGCTGCTACTGCGTGTTGTTGTGTGCTGCTACTGCGTGTTGCTACTACGTGTGTTACTGCTTGTGTTGTTGTGTGCTGCTACTGCGTGTGTTGTTGTTGTGTGTTGTTCTGTGCTGCTACTGTGTGTTGCTCTGTGCTGCTACTGTGTGTGCTGTTGTTGTGTGTTACCACTACATGTTGTTGTTGATGTGTGTTGCTACTGTGTGTGTTGTTGATGTGTGTTGTTACTACGTGTGATGTTGCTATGTGTTGTTACTGCAAGTTGTTGATTCATGTTGCTGCTACTGCGTGTGCTGTTGTTGTGTGCTGCCATTGCATGTTGTTGATTCATGTTGTTGTTGATGTGTGCTGAATTAAAGGATTGCCCAAGCATCCTTGTGCTACTACTGGGTTGTTAACCCATGCTACTACTTCTACTGAGATGTTAACCCATGCTACTACTTCTATTAAAATTAACTGCTACTACACTAAACTATTGAAAATCTGCTACTGTATTCCATTTACTGAAAAATCTCAAAAGGAGAGACTTTTCTCTTCTAAAAGTATATTTAATTAGTGTATGGTTAGTTTGGTAAATTAAATTATGACACATGACATGTAGAAAAAAGATTGTCCTTAATTATTAAAAACTGTCCTTATTTGTTTAATAACAACACAAGTGGATTTATTTGTGTTTCAAATCTTTTTGAAGGATGTATATGTGATTTGCTATTTTTTTTATTATTATTATTTTTTTTAATTTATTTTTTTATGAAGAATAAATGGCACAAAAAGAGAGGAAAATAACAAAATGTAAGTAAAAGTGATGAAAGTTATGATGCATTTTAAAACCGTCAACTATCATTAGAAATTATCAAATAAATTTTTCTAATCCTGATTAAATAAACTAATCAGCATTTGAGATGAATGTTTTACCGTCCATACAACCTCGAGGGGATTACACAATATTAGCCTCCTCCTTTCACAAAGGACCTTATGTACATATTTTCTCTTCCACTCGAGGGAACATCTTTAAAAGGATGTTACACATAGCTGTGTGGTACCATTTCCTCCATCTCTTGCAAAACAAAGGTGACCCAATCACAATTCCAAACCCAGATATAAACTTAACTTCGACACTGATAAGATCCCAATCAACCTTATCTCTTGGATTTGGATGATACTCATTTGATGTAGCTGGTGGAGACCTTGACGTGTTGTTACATCCATTCAAGGGAGGTCCGAATAAATCTTTATTACCTTTAAATGAATCTCTTGAAAATGTTGAAAATTGGTTACCACTTGGAATCCTTCCCACAAAATGATTATACGAGAGATTCAAAAACGAAAGGAAAGTAAGTTGATGAGAGATTCAAAAACGAAAGGAAAGTGAGTTTTGTAAGTTGTGGTGGAATTTGCCCGCTCAAGTTGTTCTTTGAGATGTCTAGTGACTCTAGTTGACTCAAGCTGCTAAATGATGCTGGAATTGCTCCTGTGAAAGCATTGTTTGACAAGTTGAGGGCATACAACGATTTGAATGCTCCAATTTCTTTTGGTATTGATTCCTCAAACTTATTGCTTGAGAAGTCAATCGAGGTGAAGACAGTTAGAATCTTTACTAACTCCATCTTTATACCTTTGTTGGTATCTGTAATTGTATCTTGATAATAGATCCTAGTATCGACATCGTCTTGAAATTGAAGGTGATTGAGCTTTGTTGGGGAATCATATGGTTTAATCATCATTGCATGCCATGTCATCAAAGCTTTAGAGCATCTTTAGCAATGCTAGCCATATTTGAGTTAAATTTTCGTCAAATTAGCTAAAATGTTATTTTGGCTAGACACTTTAGAAATGTGTATGCATCAATGCTCTCTATTTTAGTTAGCATTACATTAATATTATTCTTCAAGTAAAGATTAAATAGTTTAAATGTATTTATATATCACCTAAAATATCTTAAAATGAATGTAATAATTATAGCTGGCCTCATTTGAGTTATCTCACTAGCTAATTATAGTTAGCGAGATAGCTAAAAATTATAATAGCTTAAATTTAGCTAGTCTGCTAGAGCTCCTAAAACATCTAAAAAAGCTACTAAAGTTGCTCTTAGCAGATATTTCACCACTAAAATTGTTGTTGGCTAGGTCTATGATTTGAAGCACTAGCCAGGTTCCACTAGTTTCTGAACATCCAATGTGTCCATAAAACTTATTAGAGCGCAGCATAATAACACGCAAAGTGGATATGTTCTTCAAAAAGCAAAAAGGGAAACTGATATGCTATCTGATTGCTTCCAAGGTTTAAAACTTTTAACTTTCTGCAGTTTACAAGAGCTAGAAAATGGCCTTGTATACGATTTTCACTGATGTCGAGAGTTTCTAAGCTGCAATTCTTGGACAACAAGTCAACCTTTGTAAGGTTATTTCTCTTTAAATTAAGTACTGCAAGAGTGTTGAGATATCAATCCCACATCGGGAATATATGACCTTGTCTGTAAGTTTATAAGGGTTTGGGCCACTCCACCCATTACCAATTGGTTTTGGATGTGAACCCCAGACTACTTTATCATGGTATTAGAGCAGGTTACCCACGTCCACGTGTGAAGCCCAAAGGCTACATGCACTCCACGTCACCCAAATGTTGTCTACGTGTTAGGCTTGAAAATTCACCACACGTGCGGCGGCGTGTTGAGATATCAAGCCCACATCGGGAATATAGGACCTTGCATGTGGGTTTATAAGAGCAAGTCCAATAGGTTCCTTAAATTCTTTGATTTTCTCTATTTTAGGGAATATGAGGTCATTTTCCACTCCAACAACTTCCCTATCCTATTCTCTAAAATAAGGAAAGAGATGAAAAATAAGTTTTGCTTCCATATATTTACAGATTCTCTAAAAATATTTAGGGAAAGAATAATTGAATGTTGCACATTCTTCAAGACTCAAAGATAAGAAAGAAAACATAATTTATTCTAAAAAATAAACTTTTAAATTTTTATACTTATTATTATATTGTAATAAATGAGGATTGTTGTTGTAATAAATATTTGAATATTTAAAATAAGGAAACTGTTGGATTTGGTATACAAATTTTTTAGATATTTTGAGTTTTGCTTCTCTATTATGTAGAAAATATAAGGAAGCTGTTGGACTTGCTCTAAGGGTTTGAACCACTCCACCCATTGTCAATTGGTTTTGGATGTGAAGCCCAGACTACTTTATCAAAGAGTGGTCATTGTAGTCAAACACTTAGGAACCGTACCACTTAGAGAATTATTAGACAAATCAAGAACTTCAAGACGCAGTGATTTGCAAATTGATCCTGGAATGACCCTGTGGAGGTTATTGCTCGAAAGAGAAATGAATGCAGTTTCAAGAAGTGCATTTCCAACGATGGTTGGTATCTTGGAGTTGAAACCATTTCTCGAGTAATCTAGATAATAAAGATTTAGTGATGAGATTGTTGGAATTTGTCCTTGAAAGTTGTTGGAATGAATATCCAACAATCTCAGAAAACTGAGATTAGATACTGAAGAAGCTTCTAAAGTATCTAGGGAGTTGCATGCCAGATTTAGTGAAATAAGACTTCTGAACTTCCATAACCAATCAGGTACCTCACAACATATCTGGTTATCTGAAAGGTCCAATTCGCTCAATTGAGATTGATTTCTCAAGAAATCAGGAAATCTGTAAATTGAGGGAAGGATGCATATGAGAAATTTTTTCCATTGTAGCTAAGAAAAATGTTGTTGTACGACAGATCAAGATGGTTGAGGTTTCTTTGATGTTGAATACCATCAAGAGGAAATGACTGACTGAAATTGTTTGAAGAAAGATCAAGATTCTCAAGCTCTCTGAAATTAAAGACAGACATTGGTATTGGACCTTCCAGATTATTGTTGCTCAAATCAAGAAATTGCCTGGAGTAGGAAGAATCATTAGAAAGTTCAGGTAAGTGACCAAAAATTGATTGTGGGCAAGATTCAATTCGTTTAGCAAGGTGAGAGAAAGTAAAGAGGATGGGATAATATCGTTCAGTATATTGTTATGGAGTCTGAGAGAAAGTAAGCTCGAAAGGTGTCCCTAAGTGGTGCAATTGATATTACCAGTTAGACCATTGAAAGAAATGTCTATACTCTCCAGGTTCTTGACCTTATCAAAAGATGGAATTGAACCTTCAAAGTTCTTATCATTTAACTTCAATTCAACCAATTGTGTAAGGTTTGCCATTGACTTCGGTAAAGGTCCGGTGAGACTGCAACTGGAAATATCTACAATGGACAACATTGCAAGGTTGTCAATCGAGTTCAGTAATGACCCTGAAAATTTTGATCCACCAAGAAACAAGGACCGGAGATATCCATTTTTTGGAAATTCTGGCAAGCAACCATAGAGTTCTGGATTTGCTGAAAGGTCGATGCTTTGCAAAGAAGGTACTTGAAAAATTTCCTGAGGAAATATTCCCTGCAAATTGCATAGACTAAGACCCAAGAAGGCCAAATTTCAAAAGTTGGCAAAGAATCTTGGAACTGGCGTAGAGATATCATTCCTTGTCAATTGAACAACTGATAGAGACTGTAGATTAGCAAGAGACTCGTGAATAGGGCCTGAAACACCACAATTGGACATGTCTAGCACCCTTAAGTTTGGAAGAGAAGATGATATGGCATGGCTCCAATTAGTCTCTCGTGATGATATTTGGACACGACTAAGATGTAACTCTGTTAGCTTTGTGAGGTTTTGAACTAGCATATGTAAATTTGGGCTCTCAAGTATTAACTCATTGTCAGATAGTATTAAATCTCAATTGGAATTTGCCCTAGATAGTAACTGTTAGATAAATTTAGATACCTCAAATTCTTAAGTTGTCCAACTGCTGATGGAATTAGTCGAGAGTGACCGCCACCAAGTATGTTGTGAGCCAAGTTGAGGCTTCGAAGGTGTTGAAGGTGAAAGAGGCTGTTGGAATTGTCAATTCCACCGGAGATAGATTCACTGTTGATGTCAAGACCAGTAACACGTCCATCATCGCTGCATGTAATCCCGAGCCAAGAACCTATACTTGAATTCCACGAAACAAGCTTTGTTGACGAACTTGAAGCATTGTACACAAGACTTTTCTTATTGAGCAATGATACTTGCTGGTCTTCGATACATTTGCTGCCAATTGTAGAGGAGCAAGTAACGAAGACAGCAAATACCAATAGGAGAAAGCTGAGCATGATTTTTATTGTAGTTAATTTCTGAGACAGCTGATGAGATGATTAAACGGGTAGTATTGACTATTGACCTATATATTGATCCCATGGTGTGGTTTTTAACTTTTTATATTGATGGAATTGGAAAAAGTCTCAAGAAAATGATTATTATTTTGCTTTACTGACCATTTTTATGTAATTGTTGACTGACTAGAGTTTTGAAAGCCAAGGGTTCAAAAGTGGAAGTCATAACAACGTATCTTCAGGACAAATGGAGTCAAGTGACTGTCCCACTAGGAGATTTAACAAATGGAACAAACACAGTGATACAAACAAAAACATCAAGACTTAGAAATCAATCTATTTTGATTTTTAGTTTTTTTTAAGAAGTCGATCTATTTTCATATGGGTCCGGTTCAAGGATCATTATTTTTTACACATTTTTTGACACTCATTTGTTACTTTTAGATTTTAAAACTTTTAACGGTCTAAATTACTTGCTAATATGATGTCAACAAAAAGAATGTGATGTGGAAAGTGACATGGATTTATCTATTTTCATAACAAATTAGATTTACTTTTCTTTATTAAAATAAAAAACCAAATCCAATTCTGACTTGAAAAATCAAAAATCAAATCGTATACAATAAAAAAAAAGAAAAAAAAAGCTATATATCACACATTTTGACTAATTTTTTGTAGGATTCATATGTGGGTAGGTAACTAGGGAATGAGTGGCTTTGATTGTCGAAATACATGTTAGAACTAAAAACATCTTCACTTTAAGAATTTAAGGAGATGCTCTCTAGATCCGGACTATATATATATACTGTCACGCCCCGACCCTTAATTTTTACCTTAATTACTAGCATAGTGGTAATAAGAGTTTTACCGTCTTCGTCATTAAGTGTATAATTTAATTGGTCCCCAGCGTGGTCGTGGGGGACGATAAATTCGAAGGAATTATTCGTAGGAGAAAATGTGACGACGGTAAAAATGGTAAATTTTAGCTAGTAAAAGGTAATTTTTATTAGGGTATTATTTTTGGGGAGTTGAATTTTAGAATGGGTTAAAAGGAGTTTGGACCTGCTGGGCCGAGGCCAACCCTTTTCTCTCTCTTTTCTCTCTCTCTCCTCCCGCTCGCGCTCCCTCTCCTTCCCGAGTCTCCCTCCGCCCGGAAACTTCCGGCTGCCCGTTCGCCGCAGTTCGGCCCCCCCAGACCGTCGCGTCGGTCCCGTTCGACCCACCATCCTCTTGTCTTCATTTCTGGGTAGGTGACCGAGCCCCTAGCGCCGCCGAGAAGCCGCAGCCGAGCCCGGAAGTTCCGACTGCCCGGAACTTCCCGTCGCCGGAACTCTCTCCTCCGGCCGCTATAACTAGCGATCCTTGGCTCAAAAGGAAGCTCTCCTCCCGTGCGTTCATCCCTCCAAAGGATTTGCTCCCTCTTGAGCTAGGTAAGAAGAAATCGGTGTTTGAAATTTTAGGGCTTTATTGTTGTTTTCGCTCGATTGGCATAGTTAGGCTTGGAATTGGTGTTTGTGCTAGTTAGGAAAGTTGTAGAGGAGGTTGAGAGGAAGATGCTGTTAAAATTTGGTAGGTATTTGAGGTCGCCGCTGAAAAAGTGTTATTAGTAGGAAATTTTATGAGGAGTTTAATGGAATGAGTTTTAGAATTTTTGGAGGAGTTTTGGATAGGTTTGGGAATTTTTAAAGTTTGGTATTTTTTGCGAAGGTGTTTTTGAAGGTGTCGGTTAAAATTGTGGAGTTTTATGATTGGCAGTGAAGTTAAGATTTAGGGCGATAGGCATGGTTGAGCGCGCGAAGTTCATTTTTAATTATGCCTATTTTCTTTAAGCGTTGGTGTTTTATTTAAGGATTTATTTTTGTTTTTGAAACAGGGCGTGAGGAGGCTCAAGCAGAAGAAACCTCTGATTGACATCAGGCTTAGGCCTAATTTGTGAGTGGACCTTTGTTTTAAATATTATGCCAGCAAAAGATTTATTGATGAATATTTCCTTTTATTGGAGAATAACTGAAATTGTGAATTTCGGTGATTATATTTTTATATATGGATGATTATGAGAATAGTATGTATATAAATAAATGCTAGCTAGTTATACGTGTTTTTCCGCCATAATGAGGTAAAATACCATTATGGTGTGACGTGAGCATTAGACGCAATCGTAGTAGCCGTATATGAATATAATAATGATTCATACAGGGAGTATGCACGTATATAAATACACATGTCTTTTCCGCATAATGAGGTAAAATTCTATTATGGCGTGACGTGAGCGTTAGACGCAAGTGTAGTAGCCTTGTATGAATTTCTATTTTTTTATATTTCTTCATAAGAAATAATACAAGGAGTATGACGAGTGTAAATACATACATATATATATTTTAGCCTGAGAGGCTGTATTTTATTAAGTTTTGGAGACTAGCCAGAGCTAGTCAGACACTTGTCAGTTTTTGAGCTATGGAAATTTAAATTGGGAAAACATAAATATTTTCATTAAATTCATTTTTGTCCACTCACTCTAACGTTTCCAAATGTTTTCCCCTGTGCTCTTCGTTTTTTTAAAATGCCCAGTCTGCAGAGTACGGTTGGTACTAGTAGGAGGAGACGAGGCATAGTCACCCACCTTTTAGCCAATTTTCACCAGTAGGTTACCTGCTTAACCTACTAGGGTAGTTTCCTGCTTCTGTTGTCTTTAGTAGCTCTGAATACTCTTGGAATTATTGTATAATATTTTAATGGAGTGTGCTAAGATTCATGTTATATTATTTGGAATATTTTTATGGGAAATTCTTGGATTCTCCGGATTAGAGTTGTCCATTTTCAAGGGAGGCTTGCCGAGTTCTTCGGTAAATTTTTCTTGGAGGTGGACCCCGCAGGACTTACTTCAGGTTTCATGGTGAAATTCGGGGTGAGTCCTAACATACACACACACACAAGCATTTTCAAATACAAACCTCCTTATTTATTCAAAATGTACGGATTTCCTTAATTGACCTACTTTTAGATCATATTTTCTCATCTCAACCGTTCATCTTTTAGGTATATATGAGTAGATCATTTATACAAAATTTCAGCCAAATTGATAGATCATTTATACAAAATTTCAGCCAAATTGATAATCATTAAGGTATTTAAAACTGTGAATTTCACGAATGGTTTAGGTTTAACAGATTTGGTTTACTCATTGTAATCATATAGTTTCGATACCTTAACGATCATAACTTTAGCTGAAATTTTGCAGAGATGATCATGTCATATATATCTAGATATTATTTGGCTATGATCGAAAAATAGGACCAAAAAGTGGTTTTATTGGCAAAATCCATACTTTTTAAATAAATAAGGATGTTTTGAATATATATATATATATATGATTTGAACGGCTCTAATTAATATTTATTGATAAAATGAAACAACAATCGAGAATTGTATCATAACCTTTATTTTTTTCTCATATAATTCATAATTCCAAAACCTCATAAAATTATACTAAATAGCTCAGGTGGCTAAATATTACCGATAAACTCATCAGGTCATGTATTTTATTACCCTTAATAGACTCTCCTATTGCGCTCAATAGACTCTCTGACAATCCCCTTAGCCCACAATATACCCTTCTACTGCTTCCGATAGACATTTTTACTACCCCCAATAGACCCTTATACTACCCCTAATAGACCACATGACAGACCCCCATATTGTTCCTAATAGACCCCCTACGACCCTCAATAGACACCATATCGTCGGAGTCCGGTCAACGATCTCCGGCGATCGTTGAAGTCCGATCAACGACTCCCGGAGCCGGATCAATGTCATTGGCCGTAGGAATTCGGTCCTGAAATCTTTATTTTATAATAAACTATTACAATAGCCTATTATAGTTTATTTAATTTATTAATTAAGAGATATAATTTTCTTTTTACTGTTTAACATGGCTTGTAAGAATTTAAAAACATAATTTTATTAGTTGGAATGAACTTAAAATTAAAATCAGTGGGAATTGCCCCAATATTTAAATTATCCTCGCTTAGACGATTCTCATCGTAGTACCCACTTCACATATGAGTCTATGCTATGACATCTAAAATTCTAAATATTCAGTTATTTGAAAAAATTGTCCCGGAGTATTCCAGAAAAAGAACAAGCCGTCGATCAACCTGCCTCCGATCATAATGACCAGATACTTCTACAGTGAAGCATCCAATGACTACTCGGTTTCTCCCTCCGGCGCAATGAACGCACCTCCTTTCCTCTTCTCCGGCGACCCATGGGGCCAACCACCGCCTCCTCCGCCGCAGCCACTCCCCCTAAACCCCAATTTCCTTATCCAAAGCTCCCTCAATCTATACGCCTACCTCTCAAGCCTCGCCTCCTTTACACCCCACTACCGCCCAGCCCCCCCTCCCAATTATTTCCCAATCCAAAACCCTAGCTTCCCCCCCAACCGCTTCTCCATCTCAGAATATCATCCTCCGCCTCCGCCTCAGCCCTCGCCCCAGAACCCGAAGCAGCTGCTCGAGAGAATCGACCGCGCCGTGGAGACGGCTCGCTCCGATCTAATTGCCGCCGGGGAAGGCGTCTCGGCGTGGAAGGTCACGCAGTCTGCGATTCGGATATTGGAGGTTGATTCCTGGAGCGATCTAGGGTTTCCAATGCAGCAGGTGCCTTCTCTCCACAGCCTCATGCTCACTGAAGGCAAGGTAAAATTTCAAATCCATTTTCGAAATCTTATTTTTCCTTCATTCATTTTGGGTATTGATTTTTGTGGTTAAAGAATTGAAATTTGAATATATGAAAGGGAGCCTTCCTAATGAGGACCTCTATAATGAGGACTAGTTGAAGACTTTTCGGTTTATCCTACTTTTCGATCTCATATCCACATTGAAAATTTTCTGTAAATTTTCTGCCATATTGAAAATCGTTAAGACATTCATAAGTGTGATTTACCGATCATAAACTTGAACGGTTTATGTTTGACAGATTTGGTTAGTCCATTAATTTAATCTAGTTTGTTACCTTAACGATCACCAACTTGGTTGAAAATTTGTAGAGGGATCTACTCGTATAGAGTTAGAAACTGAACGGATGAGATGCCAAAATGAGTTTTTTAAACCATAAACCGAAAAGTCCTCAGCTAGTCCTCATTAGAAGTACAGGGAGCAACATTTTTAGTTGTGTGTTGCTGATATTGAACGCTCTAGTTTGAGATGAAAATGCAACAATTGATTTTTATGAGATGCTAGCTGGCCTATGATGAAAAATTTAGAAAAGCATGAGGGTGGATTAGTATACGGACCACTTGGAAGAACCATGGTTATCAATAGGTATAGTCCACTCTAGTGATTTTCGTGAGGTCTTTAATCTTGATATCTAGATCAGTATAAAATTTCATTTCTGATTTGGAGTGGGAGCCTTGAGCATTGAGTTTTATTATGCAAATTGAGAACGTTTGCAACTTGAATATGAGAAGTATGATATTCATTTGTATATTATAACCCATTTGTATAACATGCAATTGTACATTGTCTTTTGTATTTTCAGCAACCAAGTGAAAGATAAGATACCTGTTGTATCTTTCTGTATTAAATCCCACCATTCATTTACTTATATTCTGTTGGAATTTAGATAAATGCATTTATCCATTGTTTTGTTGGGGTTCGAAGAATTGCTTCATTGTATGATCTGGAAGTAGCAATCTGCAAGAATGAGGGCATTGAACAGTTTGAAGAGCTGGGTTTGGGCCCTTTGTTGCAAAATCCTCTTGTCGGGCATTATTTCTCAGTGAAGTGTGATGCAACTGAAGTGTTTAAGATAAAGAGTGAGGATATAATATCCTTACTATCCGAGTTCATGGATACTTGTAAACATACATATATAAGGGTTGAAGAATTTCTAGATTTCGTTGTAAAGAAGTGCACAGTTGCAAGCAGGGAAGACCTTGGAATTCGAATTCACAGCTTGGGGTATGTCACACGCCTTTTTCTTTCTGATTTACAACAAGAACGCATGTTGTTTATTGTCAATTTGATTTTGGAAAATGTACTAGTGTATATAACATTTGTGCACTACTCCTTGCTTTTGGCTGTTAAGATTCTGTCTATACTAGGCACTACTCCTTGCTTTTTTATTCTTATACTAATATTTTCTTGTATGCATGATTCTGCTGATTTACAAGCTCCTTTGGAGAACTATCTATTGATGCACATTGCACTGGTTGAGTTCTGGGTCTTGTTTGATTATTTCTCACTACAGATATTACTGTAATCTTACAGTGCTACAAATTGTTTATGATGGCTTAGTTCTGAATCTGTACTGTAAGTCTGTAACTATGTAACTATTTACAATTAGTTAATCAAACAAGCATCTTCAAACGTTAGGTACACATTGGCTATTCATTGGTGTCTGAGTAATTGATAATTTAAACCTTCCATGGGTAATGATTGGTATCTGAGTAGTCAGACTTTTGTGGTTTGGTGTGAATTCACCTATGGTTATGTGTGATTATGAGACCAAAAAGCTAGCAATATCAGTTTACCATTAGGTTACCTTTTGAATCATGTTTAGATTTCAATGGGCGAAGGTAATGTGAATATTAGGTAGCTGTTTCTCTCTTTTCAATATGCAAGTTTATATTACCATTGATTGAAGTCATTTTCATGATCATAGGATGCATATTTCAGCCATCCGGGTTGCTAGGGATTTAGAATCTGCTGCTCTGAAGAAATCTGGAGAATTAATTATTCAAAAAGCAGATTCAAGATGTACGAAGGGGCAACCGAGAATGCAGCAAAACAAAGATTTCACGACCTCCGTACATAAACAGTTTTGTGGCAAGCACATTAGGTTTGATTTAGACGATGATGGTAGTGATGATGAAAATAAAAACCATGTCAGAGGCAATCAGGTTAACGTATCGTCACAAGCTGCTGTAATATCTGACAGAGCGGACAGTGAGGATGGTTTGGTAGTCTCTCCATCACAATCCAAGGGTCCGCTCAGCCAGGTTAACTTATTGTCACAAACGGCTGGAAGTTCTGACAGAGTGAATAGTGATGATGGTTTGGTTGTCTCTCCATCGCAGTCCAAGGGTCAACTTCCCTTGTTGAAAATGCAGCAAGACAAAGGTTCCAGTACCATTTCTTGTCGTGTTGAATCTTATTTCTCCGTACGTAATCAGTTTTGTGGCAAGCACATTAGGTTTGATTCTCCAGAAAACTCAGAGAATGAAGGTGGTGATGATGATTTACATGATGAAGAAGATTGTAATAGTGACCAGGTCACATGCAGTTTGGTTAACTTCTCGTCACAATCTGGTGGAAGGTCTGACCGTGTGAGCAGCTGTCCTTACCCATCTGCCATGGAAGAGATACAACGGCTTGGGTTGGACCAGCTTTCCTCAGATAGTGGCAGCCAGAAGCACAAAGAGACTATTGGCTCAGTTAAAAAGAAAAGAAAATCTGAAGATCTTGCAATTACAATCTATGTGCCTCCCAAATTGCGTAAGACAGAAAACTCAGAGAATGAAGGTGGTGATGATGATTTATATGATGAAGAAGATTGTGACCGTGACCAGGTCACACGCAGTTTGGTTAACTTCTCGTCACAATCTGGTGGAAGGTCTGACCGTGTGAGCAGCTGTCCTTACCCATCTGCCATGGAAGAGATACAACGGCTTGGGTTGGACCAGCTTTCCTCAGATAGTGGCAGCCAGAAGCACAAAGAGACTATTGGCTCAGTTAAAAAGAAAAGAAAATCTGAAGATCTTGCAATTACAATCTATGTGCCTCCCAAATTGCGTAAGACAGAAAACTCAGAGAATGAAGGTGGTGATGATGATTTATATGATGAAGAAGATTGTGACCGTGACCAGGTCACACGCAGTTTGGTTAACTTCTCGTCACAATCTGGTGGAAGGTCTGACCGTGTGAGCAGCTGTCCTTACCCATCTGTAATGGAAGAGATACAACGGCTTGGGTTGGACCAGCTGTCCTCAGATAGTAGCAGCCAGAAGCACAAAGAGACTATTAACTCGGCTAAAATGAAAAGAAAATCCGAAGATCTTGCAATTACAATCTATGTGCCTCCCAAATTGCGAAAGACAGAAAATGTAGAACAAGTTGCTCTGCCAATAGAGAATGGCATGCAAGCGAATAATGTTAGAAATTTGGATAGAAACAAAGGGGAAAGCTGGCCACCTGTTGATTGGAGAACTGCGCCAAGGTATTATGCTTGTGCAAATGGGTTTAGGACACAGTCGCCAATTTTAAATCCTAGAAGTGACTTACAAAAGAAGAGGGAGGATAATTATAACAGATCCGTTAGACATATGGACAAGATGATTCCCATTACAGGGACTCCTCAGTGTGGCTCATCTAACTTTGGGAAGAGAGATCGTCTTAGTACTTGCACACCTGATGCAATACAAGCAAAGGAAACTGGAAGACTAGGTGAGCTTGCTGCTTTTAAATACTTCATTGATAAAGCTGGCAAATCAACTGTGAAGTGGGTTAATGAGCATAGGGAAACAAGGCTACCATATGACATAATTGTAGACAATGAAGGTAGGAGAGAGTTCATTGAAGTTAAAGCAACCAGAAATCCAACCAAGGACTGGTTTGAAATGTCAGTGAGACAGCTGCAATTTGCAGTTGAGCAAGGTGAAGCTTTCAGTATTGCTCATGTCATTTTATCAGATAATGATGCTGCGACGGTGAGAATATACAACAATCTGGAGAAACTATTGATGAAGCATAACAACCAGGAGCTACAGGACCAGGATTGCAAGCTGAAGTCAGTCGTCATGGTGCTTGAGCCGCAGAAGGAATTTACCATTGTGTCCTGTAACTCACGTGATGGTGATGATCTCTGCATACTTGAAAATGGACTCGATACACTTGGCCACTAAAACCGGTGCACTGATATAAAAGTTATGGCAGAAATTAGGCTTAACATTTGAGATTTTGGTAATCTCGGACTTGTTGTGGCTTGAGTTTATCTGGGATTTTGGTAATCTCCGACTTGTTGTGGCTTCAGTTTATCAATATATCAGGTACTTTTACTCAGTACCTCAGATTAATTTTTTTTCTTGGTCTGATGATGTTATAAACGTAAATTTACCATATATATATTTTTGTTGAGATGACGTCAGCGGAGGGTTACTGTTCTTAGGAACAGTGTCCTTTGACTCCTTTCTCTGGGTCACCACTTGAAGCTTCCATTGTTATCTCAAAATTTCGCTTCTCATTTTATCCAGTGATGGAACCCAGCCACCCTTTCTCTCGCTAGCCGCCTCCTGAAGGTTCCAGAGCATCTCGACATCTTCTCCTTTTTTCCTCCCTTTATCCGTCTGCTCTCTCTCTGTCTCAGAAAAGATCGCCGCTTCCATTCCCTCTCTTTGCCTTTGGTTTCGTTTTGTGATCAATTTCTTTTTGTTAGGAGGATTATTATCAAGCTCGGAATCTGCTGATGATGACGGAACTTGCTTGGATCTATTGTCGACGTCCTCCTTCCTTCCTTCAGCCGCCGCTTCTCTTACTTCCAGCTCCCTCTCCCTCCTCACCGCCTCCCCCTTCTTCCTCCTCACCCCAGATCTGGTCTCACGACCACCCATCCACTATCCCCTTTTGTTTTTGAATTAGAATCATCCTTATTATTGTTCCTTAATCTCATTCTTCTTCTGTAACTGCTTCTGGATATGTCGTCAGCTTTACCTCTTTAATTTTCACTGTGTGATTTGCTATTCCAAACCAATGGCTTCCTGTGAGTTCCTATCTCCTTCTCTCTAGCACGCAAATACTAAATTTGAATTTGATTTCAGTAGGTGTTACTCAAGTAACAATTTTGGTATGCTTGATTCATTCTTTTGACTTTGAGAAAATTGGTTTTTGGTTTTTGATGTCTTCAGATTCTATTATTGACTGTTGTTCTTAGAAAGGAGTCTTCTATCAAGTCCAAGAAAGGTATTGCTTCTTCTTACTCTAGGTAATTGGTTTTCAATCTATTCCTTGCTTGCATTCCTGCATAACCTATCAATCATAATTGGGTTTTATTTGCTTTACGTATTAATGAGATTGGAGTTGTAGCAGAAAAGTTGATTTGTGTATAAAGGCTGAGCACTTCCATTTTGTTTTGCAGGATTGGTGAACAGTGTGGTGTCAAATTTTGTTACTCTTTTGGACTCAGGTATGAATTCTAATGATTATTGATAGCTGACCTTTTTCTTTTGGCATTGATAATGTCAATGTTTGCAGAGTCAGTGAGTTCTCATATAGTATTTGGTTTATAGAGTAAATGATGTTTGATGCCTTTTGTCAATTTTATTTGTTAGTTTTCAATTTGAATCTTTTGTTGGTTTTGTAAATGCAGATATAAAATTAGGTGGTATTCGGTGTTAAGAACTCGAGGTTACTTTTTGGTAATGCATCATACATGTTAATGAATCAAGTGTTCATTTTGATTGTAAAGTGATTCTAAATTAGATGTTCAAAATATACGTATTCTATATCGAATTCTGATTTGCTTATCTAAAATGGCTGTTGGTTTGTTCCCTTTAGCAATCATAAAGGATTGATCTCAGTCTATTAATCTACAAGGTTTAATTTTCAGGTTAGCACTGCAAATATTGGTGTTGTGGATCCTTAAATTTTGTATATTTCCCAATTACAAGCTTTGGCTTCATGTTACCTATCTTTTCCTTTATTCATTTCGTTTTAAGTCGGATTTCCAAGCTTAAAGTAGCATTCTTTTTGTTTGGAAATAAAGTGCGGTGTTAATACACATATTCTCTTTCAGCTGTCCTCTTTTTGCTTCAGTTCATATTTTCATGAGATAGTCCAACAGTAATGCTTTATCTGCTACCCATGTACGAAACATGCAAGTGAATATTTACCAAATCATGTTTGCACTTGGTTTGGAATTTTGTTGTTCTCTGGCTGTTCGTCATTTTAGCTTTCTACATTATATTGGTTTCCCCTTTTCGTGCAAGTATGCATTCGTTTTTATATTTGGAAAGCAATTGTATAGTTGTATTTATGGTCAGTTGTATAACGGTTTGTTCTTTTTTCTTTTGCAGATTTGGACAATATTCTATTGTCACATTCGGTGGCTGATATAGAGAACAGTGAGCTCTTGGCATTCTACATTATTTTGGTTTCCTCTTCTCTTGCAAGTATCCTTCCTAATTATTTTGGCATTCTACATGATTTTTGTCAGGATTTTTGACAGGAAATTGTAACTGATTGTGCCTCAACTTTTATACTACTCCAGACTCTGCTTTATGAACTTACGAACCATTTATTATTTTGGACATGACACGACACAAAGTGTTGTTTTTGTAATAGCCCGACTTTCACTGTGATATGTATATGAATGTGCAATGTGTATCGTTGATGGAATTTGATGTTGTATGATGTATGTGTAAAGACAGTTGCATCAATCAAGTAATATTTTTCTCTAATTCTTCAGCTTCAATTACGAACGTACACCGCGGCAAAGCGCGGGTACTAATTCTAGTACCAATCTTATGAATGAATGTAGAGTGATTTTTGATTCTTTATACACCATATTCAATTGTTACACAATTTTGGAACAATGTTTCTGTTGGTCGGTTTCACAATTGGTGAACATGGTGAAAAGTGTAGTTTTTATATATAATTTTTTACTTTTTATTAAGACAACTAGTATTTCATTAATCAAACTCGAATCGTTTCACATATAATAAAAAGACATGTCACTAAATAAAAAAAGTGTAAAAAAGTACAATTGTCATTTTTAGGAACATTATTATTTTTTGATGGAATGGACGTCAAACCTTTAATAAACAAAAAAGAAATTACAATTACAACATGACATGCCCGTAAGGGCACGAGAATGAATGTCATGCAAGGGTGCTTTAGAGCATCATACCGAAACTACCATGAAACTCGTATTTCGTGAATCAAACTCGTATCGTTTCACATAGAATGAAAAGACATGTCATTAAATAAAAAAATATGGTGTGAAAAAGTACAGTTGTCATTTTTAGGAACATTATTATTTTTTGATGAAATGGACGTCAAGCCTTTAATAAACAAAAAAAAATGACAATTACAACATGACATGCCCAAAAGGGCACAAGAATGAATGTCATGCAAGGGTGTTTTACAGCATCTACCGAAACTACCATGAAAATACTTAAAAACTAAACCAGAAAACTTGAGAAACTAGCAAATGACGGAAAGAGTTGGAACCTCCAACCCTAGCCTTTTATTCCAAGGAACCGGGACTACCCTACATAGAGGGAGTAGCTCCGGAGTCTTCAACCGCCTCCACCGCCATATCCTCCGGTGCAGTACCAACCGAGTCCTCCAGTATAGTGCTAACCGAGTCCTCCTCTCCCAAGTTCAGAGTCCTTTTTGCAGAACCAAAGGACCTCTTCGTGGACTTTGAGTTCTTAGTTTGTGCCTTCGCCTCTAACTGCTAAGGATTGATTGCCTCCTCCCGCTTTTTGTTCAGAGAACCTTTCGGAGGCCCGACTTTACGTTTCTTCAGGAGTGATACGATCAAAGATCCTGCCAAGTGAGGGAGGGAAAGCTCCAAGATTGGACCGAGCTTAGAATGCTCAACCGCCCCAACCGCCGCCGTACCTTTTTGATGCTTGCCATAACCCTCAAGCATCAAGGATGTTGCAGACCGTTTCTTCCCAGCCAATGCAGGTGTCGGAGTCTTGGTTTGAGAAACCAAGGCCTGAGCTTGGGGAGCGGCGATTGACATCGGTTTAGGTAGACGCTGGAGGGAAGCAGTCAGCGCTGTCGCCATCATACCTGGCTTGGACAAGACAACCCGAAGTTGGAAATGGGTTAGCAATAGATGAGCTGCTGCTAGGGTTCTAGTTAGGGTTAACACTAATTCCAGTCCCTGGTTCCCCCGCCGCCGCCGACATGTTAGGTGGACCTTGACAGCCGCCGGCCTTGTGTTCCAGTAAACCGCAAACTCTGCAAAAGCCACACATACGCTCATATTTGAATGTGAGCATTGTAACTGTCAGATAAGCACCTTCGCCAAACTCAAACCGCATGGGAGGGAACGCCTGCTTCACCGGATCGGAAATCCGATGGTTGATCCGAACCCTAGCCCTGGAACCATTGAGCAGCTTGGGGTTATCATGAGTGATAATCCGTCCAAGCGTTGAACACACCATTTAGAGCGCCTTCATAGTCATCAGATCCGGTGGAACAGAGACGATTGGGACTGTCGCCGCATCAGAACGACCATCGTATTTTTCCAGCGCAAAAACCGTTTTCCCATAGAACCACGACCCGCTCTCGATCATGTCCTTCCGATCTCACCTTGTGGTCGGATAGTGAGCCGGTTTCTCAGACCCCAGAAGTATCCCATCGTGGCCATGAAAGCCCTAGGCTCCACCCTCTTCTTCAGAGAGAGGAGTCGCCCTACTGCATATGAATGGCCTAAAAAAGCCGCTGCCCCCGCCGCCCCGAAAGTAACCTTCCCATTCTCTGAGTTCGCCATCGCCGCCGCAAGCCGGGAAACTTCGTCAACCATCGTTATCGGGATTTGTGTTTGCCAAAAGTTTCTAAAACCCTAGAGAGAACCCTAGAGAGAGAGAGACTTTTCTTTGTCATTTTTAGGAACATAACTTGAACTTATACAAATGATTTCGCCCCAGAACCTGCTGGAGAGAGTCGACAGCACCGTGGAAACGGCTCGCTCCGACCTAATTGCCGCCGGGGAAGGCGTCTCGGCGTGGAAGGTCACCCAGTCTGCGATTCGGATACTGGAGGTTGATTCTTGGAGCTCTCTAGGGTTTTCAATACAGCATGTGCCTTCTCTTTACCGCCTCATGCTCACCGAAGGCAAGGTAAAATTTCAAATCCTTTTTCGATTTTTTTTTTTGGATCTAATTTGTTTAGTGATTTTTGTGGTCAAAGAATTGAATTTTGGGATTGAAGATAGATAAACACTAGGTTCAGCTGTTTTGAATAGATGGAACACAGACAACAATATTTGGTTGTGTGTTGCTGATATTGAACACTTAGTTAATGAAAAAGCAACTATTGATGTTTATGAGATGCTACATGGCCTAAGATGAAAAATTTAGAAAGGGATAAGGGTGGATTAGTATACCGATGGCTTAAAAGAACCATGGTTATCGAAAGTTATAGTCCACTCTAGTGATTTTCGTGAGGTCATTAATCTTGATATCTAGACTGTCAGTATAAAATTTCATTTCTGATTTGGAGTGGGAGCCTTGAGCATTGAGTATTATTATGCAAATTGAGAACGTTTGCAATTTGCCAAATTGAATATGAGAAGTATGATATTCATTTGTATAATATAACCCATGAGCATTCAGCAACATGCAATTGCACATTTTCTCTTTTATTTTCAGCAACCAAGTGAACGATGAGATACCTGTTGAATTTTTTGTCTTTCTGCATTAAATCTCAAGAATACTTACTCATATTCTGTTGGAATTTAGATAAATGCATTTATCCATTGTTTTGTCGGGGTTCGAAGAATTGCTTCATTGAATGATCTGGAAGAATGAGGGCATTGAACATTTTAAAGAGCTGGATTGGGCCCTTTGTTGCGAAATCATCTTGTTGTGCATTATTTCTCAGTGAAGTGTGATGCAACTGAAGTGTTTAAGATAACGAGTGAGGAGATAATATCCTTACTTTCTGAGTTCATGGATACTTGTAAACATACATATATAAGGGTTGAAGAATTATAGATTTGGTTGCAAAGAAGTGCACAGTTGCAAGCAGGGAAGACCTTGGAATTCGAATTCACAGCTTGGGGTATGTCACACGCCTTTTTCTTTCTGATTTACAACAAGAAGGCATGTTGTTTAGTGTAAATTTTGATTTGGAAATGTACTAGTGTAGATAACATTTGTGCACTAACTCCTTGAAATGTGTACTTATGAGTTGGTTATGTGTGATTATGAGACCAAAAAGCTAGCAATATCAGTTTACCATTAGGTTACCTTTTGAATATTAGGCAGCTGTTTCTCTCTTTTCAATATGCAAGTTTATAATGCCATTGATTGAAGTAATTTTCATGATCATAGGATGCATATTTCAGCCATCCGGGTTGCTAGGGATTTAGAATCTGCTGCGCTGAAGAAATCTGGAGAGTTAATTATTCAAAAAGCAGATTCAAGATGTACAAAGGGACCTCCGAGAATGCAGCAAGACGAACATTTCACAACCTCCATAGGTAAACAGTTTTGTGGCAAGCACATTAGATTTGATTCAGACAATGATGGTAGTGATGATAAAAATAATGACCATATCAAAAGCATTCAGGTTAACGTATCGTCACAATCTGCTGGAATTTCTGATAGAGCCGACAGTGATTATGGTTTGGTTGTCTCTCCATCACAATCCAAGGGTCCACTCTGCCAGGTTAACCTATCGTCACAATCTGCTGGAAGTACGTTCTGACAGAGTCTCTCCATCGCAGTCCAAAGGTCAACTTCCCTCATTGAAAATGCAGGAAGACAAAGGTTTCAGTACCATTTCTTGTCGTGTTGGATCTTTTTCCTCTGTAAGTAATCAGTTTTGTGGCAAGCAGATTAGGTTTGATTCTGCAGAAAACCCGGAGAATGAAGGTAGTGATGATGATTTAGATGATGAAGAAGCTTGTAATGACCAGGTCACATGCAATTTGGTTAACTTCTCCTCACAATCTAGTGGAAGGTCTGACCGTGTGAGCAGCTGTCCTTACCCATCTGCAATGGAAGAGATACAACGGCTTGGGTTGGACCAGCTTTCCTCAGATAGTGGCAGCCAGAAGCACAAAGAGACTATTGACTCAATTAAAAAGAAAAGAAAATCTGAAGATCTTGCAATTGAAATCATGCCTCCCAAGTTGCGTAAGACAGAAAAGGTAGAACAAGTTGCTCTGCCAATAGAGAATGGCATGCGAGCCAATAATGTTAGAAATTTGGATAGAAACAAAGTGGGAAGCTGGCCACCTGTTGATTGGAGAACTGCGCCAAGGTATGATTATGCTTGTGCAAATGGGTTTAGGACACAGTCGCCAATTTTAAATCCTAGAAGTGACTTACAAAAGAAGAGGGAGGATAATTATAACAGATCCGGTAGACATATGGACAAGATGATTCCCATTACAGGTACTCCTCAGTGTGGCTCATCTAACTTTGGGAAGAGAGATCGTCTTAGTACTTGCACACCTGATGCAATACAAGCAAAGGAAACTGGAAGACTAGGTGAGCTTGCTGCTTTTAAATACTTCATTGATAAAGCTGGCAAATCAACTGTGAAGTGGGTTAATGAGCATAGGGAAACAAGGCTACCATATGACATAATTGTAGACAATGAAGGTAGGAGAGAGTTCATTGAAGTTAAAGCAACCAGAAATCCAACCAAAGACTGGTTTGAAATGTCAGTGAGACAGCTGCAATTTGCAGTTGAGCAAGGTGAAGCTTTCAGTATTGCTCATGTCATTTTATCAGATAATGATGCCGCGACGGTGAGAATATACAACAATCTGGAGAAACTATTGATGAAGCATAACAACCAGGAGCTACAGGACCAGGATTGCAAGCTGAAGTCAGTCGTCATGGTGCTTGAGCCGCAGAAGGAATTTACCATTGTGTCATGTAACTCACGTGATGGTGATGATCTCTGCATACTTGAAAATGGACTCGATACACTTGGCCACTAAAACCGGTGCACTGATATAAAAGTTATGGCAGAAATTAGGCTTAACATTTGAGATTTTGGTAATCTCGGACTTGTTGTGGCTTGAGTTTATCTGGGATTTTGGTAATCTCCGACTTGTTGTGGCTTCAGTTTATCAATATATCAGGTACTTTTACTCAGTACCTCAGATTAATTTTTTTTCTTGGTCTGGTGATGTTATAACGTAAATACCAATCTTATGAATGAATGTAGTGATTTTTGAATGTAGACGATATGAGTTCAATTGTTAGGAATCTGTTGGTCAGGTTTCATAATTGGTGAACATGGTGAAAAGTGTAGTTTATATATATATATATATATATATATATATATTACTCTTAATTTAGTATTTTGTAAATCAAACTCATATCGTCTCATAAAATGAAAAGACATGCCACTAAATTTAAAAATATGGTGTGAGAAAAAGTACAGTTGTCATTTCAGGTTTCATAATAGGTGAACATAGTAAGAAACCGTTATAATTGGTTGAGTATGTAAGAGCCTCGAGTTTATAGAGTCTACGGTTGTCGTATTCTCACGCATGGGGTTGAATCCCACATATTTAAGTATGAATCAATTCTATTTTGGATTTGACAAGCTTTTGTGCAAAGAAAACCTACAATAATGGAGACAAAATTGACCAAAAAGAAAAAAAAAATTTAGATAAGAGTGGATGTAGTATAATAAATGGAAGAAAATGGGTTGTCGTTCCCACGAAGATTATTAGTTCTATTCAAATTATGAAATACCTAAACTAACTACACAGAATCAACCACTAACAATCATATTCATGCTTTGATGCAACTAACAGACTTTTTCGTTTCTCTAGATGATAATTCCCGTATCTAGTCCAGTTACGGCACTTAGATCATAGTTTTCCTTAAGTGTATGATTCTCTCCAGGTATGGCAGAGGTCGTATATCCTAGCATGCAGTCTATCCAGTTACAACATAAATTTAACATGTAAGACTCATTACGTTCTAAAAAACAAGAGAATTATGCAAACCATTATTTCAGTTACGACAATAATGTAATTCATAATTCTTAATCACAAGAAGCTAATTTGAATTATATTGCAGTTACGCCTCAAATTCATCTTCTAATTTACTAGATGCAAAGCCCTAAGGTGATCAATCAAAGAACTCAAACATGTAGCATCAATTAAAATAGTGACTAAGAATTCATCATAAAGAAACTATAAATCTATTAATCAATCATCAAAAACATAAACAATCATGCTAGGGTATACGACCTCTGCCGTATCTGGAGAGAATCATACACTTAAGGAAAACTATGGTCTAAGTGCCGTAACTGGACTAGATACGGGAATTGTCATCTAGAGAAACGAAAGAGTCTGTTAGTTGCATCAAAGCATGAATATGATTGTTAGTGGTTGATTCTGTGTAGTTAGTTTAGGTATTTCATAATTTGAATAGAACTAATAATCCTCGTGGGAACGACAACCCATTTTCTTCCATTTACTATACTACATCCACCCTGTATACTTGCTGGAATTCCATCAAGTTTTTGGCGCCGTTGCCGGGGATTATTTAGTTTCATTTAAATTCTGGATTCCTATTCTAATTCTAGTTTATTCAGTGTGATTTAGTTTTAGAATTTTGTGTTGTTTTTGTGTCAAAAGTGTGTTTAAGAAATCAGTCTAGTTTTTCTGTTTCTTGTGTGTTCTGTAACTGTTTTGCAACGCTTATTACAAACTCATAATTTCATATTTTTGCAAGAAAGCTAAACTAGTCTAGTTTCCAACGCACCAAGCGGATCATCATTCGGAGTTCTGAGCTAAGAGATATTTGCAAAATACCGAACAGTGCTCGCGTGGAAATTCAGTTTTGATTGTGAAATTCATGTGGCAATAACTTTGAGCAGAAGTGCCCGTTTCTTACGTGTAATATGTTGATTTTGAGTGGAACGACGAGATCTACAAGACTCATTGCTCCGCAATGAGCCCTGACAACATTCGACCGAATTCAGTCGTCTGCATTGTCCGATTCGAGGATCAAAAATTTTCCGACATCTTGGCGATCTTTTCGACAACATCGGCTTCGTGCAATTCTTCAATCAATCACAGGGAGCTCTAAACTCTTCTCTTTACTTTCATGCTTTTATTTTTCGCATCTCTCTTCCATGTTTTTATGTGCATTGCATGCTTTAGTTCTTTCAACATTGAGGGCAATGTTAGCTTTTAAGTGTGGGGGAAGAGACTTTGATTTTTTTTCTTTCTATTAGGTTGTTAGTTTTTGTGTTTATTATATAAAAAAATAATTATGTTAATTTTCTTTGTTTTCTTGAGTCTTAGGATGCCTTTCAACAACTATGTCTAGAATTGTTTTATATCTCTGAAATCGTGTTTAAAGATAATCATGCTATTGAGACTTATTCGATATTATTCTTTGGTTAAATATGATATATATGTGGCATATAATATGTAGTGGATATGGCCTTGTTAACATGGTACCGAATATAAGCATGCTAGGATGAGTTTTGTTTCAAAAAAATAACCCTTGTGAGAATTTGAGCCTTCTATGTGCATTTCTTTCTGAGTGTTAAATGAAAAAAATATATTCTTATTTTCTTGGCTTGAATTTTTGAATATTTCATTTTCCATTCGATTGATTACTTGCCATAGATTCTAATGGACTAGAGAGTTATACTAGAACTCACTTTTGTGCTATTCGAAACTTTTAGTCAATACATGCTTTGATTTCGGAATGGATTAAAAGGACTTGGGATTTCCACCATTACCAAATTGCCATGTGTCCCTAATTATACACCCCTTAGATAACCCCTTTGAGCTTACAAGTTTAGCCTTTTTCTTTCATCACCCATATTATCATTTCCCTTGAGTTTTAGTATAGTTGAATCCTTACCCTTTGTTCTAAGATCTAGTAGAGTTATACTTTGGTGATTTGTACTTGTTCAAAAAGAAGGAGATGATGAAAAGCAAGTGTGGGGGTGGGATAGACTTGTCCATGAAAAAAAATAAAATATGAAGTGTTGTTGCCGTGAGAAGAAGAAAAAAAAGAAGAGAAAAAATTTATACAAATGTGATGGCAAGGAAAAAAAAAATAAAGTATTTGATTAATTCCTCCATTGTGATTGAGGAGTTTGTTTTAAATTGAAGACCCAATAATGTTATATATGGTCTTTGTTCTTTTTCATGAGTGTTCTACGGTGATCTTATGGCTCTACTAGGTTTTAGGATGCTTTGTTATCTTCCATATCTTTTTGTTCTTTAAACCTTAGTTATGACCCAATTATAACCTTGTAAAGTCCTTTTATGATCCTTAAGATATGCAGCCTTTGATATGTGGAGATGTGTTACAACAGTGAGCATATGGTTTGGGTCCATTTGTGCGAGTAATTGATATTCTTCATGAGATCTTTATTTTCCACAAAATGCTTTTCTTTCCTAATATGTGAGCTATTTGTTTGCCTTTATATATTCTCTCTCACATATGCATATGAGTGAATAAACTTTTAAGCATGAGCCAAGATTCTGAGAGAAAAAAAAAATAGAGTGCATCCCTTGTGAGGTTGATTCATTACTTGTCCGAAACATGCTAAGCTCCACCCAATCACCATTGTTGCCCCTAAGTCCTACATGTGATATGTTACATATGTTCTATTTAACTCTCGAATGATTTGTGACTAAGTCTTGGTTACATGCTATTCTTTTATACATGAAAGTAAGAGATTTTTGGAGACTATCGTAGAAAGGCTTAGTGTGCTTAGTGTCCTTAGTGTTTTTTAGTATATTATTCTTTGTCATGTGTGTTTGTGTTTTTAGTTATTCATAGTTTTGCTCGAGGACTAGCAAAATCTAAGTGTGGGAGTATTTGATGTGCTCATATTATCCTATATTCATATGTCTCATAATCCTTACATCATTGGAAAGCTGCGGAAGTTTACTTTCTGTAGAAATTTACGGATCTCGATTTCGATACTTCTAGACTGAGTTATGATTGTTTGAATGAAGAAAGGTCAGATCAGCAAATCTGCTCGGATTTACAAGCTTTTGTGGAGAACTCAAGTTCTGTGTCACAAGACTGTCAACCCTAAAACTTCAAGGACAATAATGCAGATGAGGATTCAAGGAGTACATGTATTCCTAGTTCTACAAGAGATATCTCAAGGTTTTCCCATTCCATATCAAGAAAGGAGTCTGAATCAAAGTTCCACAAGGAAATATGAAGTCAAAGATGAGCAGGAAACTTCTCTATATAAAGGAGCACGAATTTCACATGAAAAGGGAGGTCTCAGAAGCACATTGTAGACGCCTAAAGGAGCAGAGATCCATCCACCCTTCACCTTTCCATTCTTTTTATGTTTTCGTTGTGTTTTCCTTAGTCATGTTTTGCTAAATCTTTTCTAGGGTTAGGATGATGCCCTAGCATGATTGTTTATGTTTTTGATGATTGATTAATAGATTTATAGTTTCTTTATGATGAATTCTTAGTCACTATTTTAATTGATGCTATATGTTTGAGTTCTTTGATTGATCACCTTAGGGCTTTGCATCTAGTAAATTAGAAGATGAATTTGAGGCGTAACTGCAATATAATTCAAATTAGCTTATTGTGATTAAGAATTGTGAATTACATTATTGTCGTAACTGAAGCAATGGTTTGCATGATTCTCTTGTTTTCTAGAAAGTAATGAGTCTTACATGTTAAATTTATGCCGTAACTGGATAGACTGCATGCTAGGATATACGAACTCTACCGTACCTGGGGAGAATCATACACTTAAGGAAAACTATGGTCTAAGTGCCGTAACTAGATTTATATACCGGAATTGTCATCTAGAGAAACGAAATAGTCTGTTAGTTGCATCAAAGCATGAATATGATTGTTAGTGGTTGATTCTGTGTAGTTCGTTTAGGTATTTCATAATTTGAATAGAACTAATAATCTTCGTGGGAACGACGACCCCTTTTCTTCCATTTACTATACTACATCCATCCTGTATACTTGCAGGAATTCCATTAAGTTTTTGAGATCCGGATTCTCTGCTTGGATTAAAGTTGCTTGGATTTGCTTAGATGTCTTATAACCATTAGATGAAGTAAGAATGACATAAGGATGACATGGTGGTCCCAGATTGTACTCAATCCAATGGTTAGAAGTCATCCAAGCAAATCCAAGCAACATAAATGCAAGTAGAGAAGCCAAATTCAAGTTTTTTGCGCCTAAAAGAAAAGATAATGAAAAACAATTTTTTTTAAAAAGATAATAAAAAAAGGAAAAAAAGAAAAAGAAAAGCGCAAGTACAAATGTGATTACGTTTCCCTCTCCTGTCTTCTATTCTCTCTGTTTTTTCACCGCCATGCACTGATCAATGTCCGGCTACCCTCACAATTACTTCCGCCCCTCCGCCGGAGACTTCAACTGGGGCCAACCACCTCCCCCGCACCTCTCCCACCCTCAATTTCTCCACCCCAATCAAAACCCCTCCACCACCTACCCCTCTCAACCTCCCACCTTCCCACCACCGCAACCTCCGCCGCCGCCGCAACCGCAAAACCCTAATCTCTTCCTCCACAACCTCAACACCTTTCTCAACACCTATGGCCACACCAATTTCTACCCCGCCCCAACCTCCAATTTCCCTCTCCCTCTCCCAAACCCTAACCCCGCCCCCCACTCCACTCCACCCTTCCGCCCTCCGAGCCTCCCCCCTAACCCTAACGAGACGCTGCCATCGCCGGAGCCTTCAAGTTCGGGTTTTCGGGCCGAGGACCCGAGGGAGGTGCTCCGGAAGATCGACCGTGCGGCGGAGATGATTCGCGACGAGGTTGTCGCCGCCGGGAGGTCCGTGTCGTCGTGGAAGGTGTTGCAGGCTGCGCTTCTGAGGGCCAATGTTGACGCCGAGACTTGTTTGGGGCTTAGAATTGAGCAACTGCCGTCTCTCCACCGCCTCATGGTCACTGAAGGAAGGGTAAGCTAGTTAATTACCGCAGCATCAAGTTACTCTGTTTTAGTTAGGGTCTTAAGTTACTCTGGGTAAATTCTGGTGAATGGTAACAATCTGAAAACAACTGTTGTCAAGAACATGATTATATTGTTTATACTGGCAGTAAAATGTGGGGTCTTAGATGAAAAAGGGGATTACATTGATTGTTACAGAAGTCGAGTCAGTTTATTTACGACTGTGCACATACATGTAGTTTTCTATTTGTAATCAACTAATCTCATGCTCTTAGTTGTCTGTTTCCACTTCATTGTTTAATAATTTGGAGCATATGCACCAGGAACATTCATTTTCATGTTAGATGAGTAATCAAATGAAGAGCGATATTTTCATTTGATACTAGTGTTTTATGTATTCAATCCTGCAAATTCTCACTCGTCTTTTTTTTGGTGCTTAGATAAATGCATTTATCCATTGCTTTGTCAAGGTTCGGAAAATTATATCTTTGTATGATTTGGAAGTTGCGATATGCAAGAATGAGGATATTGAGCATTTTGAAGAGCTTGGATTGGGTCCTTTGTTGCGACACCCACTAGTTTTGCATTATTTCTCCGTGGATTCTGAAACAACTGAAGTCTTTAGGATCTCTACTGAGGATATAGTTCGTTTACTCAGTATGTACCTAAAGAAGCCGAAAATTAAGGAACATTCTGTAGAGGGGTTCTTGGATTTTATTGCTAAGAAGCGATCTGTTACAGGCAAGGAAAAGCTAGGAATTCGAATTTTTAGTTTGGGGTAAGCCACATATCTTTCTTCTTATACATTTCATTATCTATTTATTCTTTTCATGCAGAGGCATTGCCTCTTCTGATCTGAATTTTTTGAGGGGAAAGATATTTTACCCCTTGTTTCTAAATAAAACACGGGACCTTCAGACAACCATATTTTATCGCATATTTCAACGAAGAAAATAAACGAACCTTTTTTTTTACATCTTATATCTATATATATATTTTTTGTTTTAAAAGAAGACTTAAATTTTACCAGAAACCGGTACTTCAGTAATGTGTGGTTTTACACTGCAATTTAAACTCCCTAATGTGAATGCATCTTTACAAGTTATAACTTCCCTGACTTTTCCCTGGATCTTCTTAATCTGTTCCCTTATAACAAAGTATTGTTAAAAAAGATTGTTCTACCATTACCAGCCAATTTACAAATGCTGTACTATTGTTTATTGGCTTTTTTTTTTGTTGGTATAAATGAGGCCAAAGGCTTTGTTGTGGACCTGTATGGAGTAGGAATAGTAAGTTTAAATATCCCCTCACTAGTGAAGATTTGTTTTGAGTTCACTGCTTCTGTGTGCATGCGTTGTGTCTTATGAGTATATGACAGCAGATGACGGTAAATTGAAGTTCATTTATAACAAAATCTCAATAATAAATTATTATTATTATTATTATTTTCTTTATAGAGACAGTATGATGAGATTATCTGGTTGTCACTTTTTGGTCATGGTTTATTACACTCTTGATTGAAATGATCTTTATGACACAGGGTGCATTATTCTGCTATGCGTGAAGCCAATGCTTCAGAACATGCAGCTCTATGTAAATCCTTACAGGAATTAAAACCAAAGAAAACCAAAAGATCTAGGATGAGGTTACCATTATTCTCTGTCCTGAAAAAGCGGCTAGATAAAGAATTTCATGCCATCTCACAGCAATCTGAATTCTGTTCTGTTGTACAAAAGAATAGAGAGGAAGACACACCTGTTTCTTCAAGATCAGAGGATGAAGGTATTAATGATTGTTTACGTGATGACAAAGGTAATGACCATGGTACTGGCGGTCATATTGACTCATTCAAATCCCTGAAAAGTTCTGACAGAGTGGGTAAGTGTGGTTACTTGTCCAAAGTGGAAGAGAGCTCTTGGCTCTTGTCAAACAACCCTTCTCCAAGCCTAAAGCTTAATGAGAGTAACGAGTCAGTCAAAAAGAAAAGAAAATACGAAAATCTAAGCTGCCCCATCTCTGTTCCCGCAAAGTTATGCAAGAGAGAGAAGGTAGAGCAAGATGCTCTTCCTACAGAGAGCGACAGTGAAACTACGGTGGTCAGCGACATGCTTAAACTTGATCTTGCAATTGCCAATGATCCTTTGAAGATGTTCATTAAAACATGGAAGGAGGCATGTAGGGAGCAGCCTGTTGCTGAGGTATGTACGTGCTGTTAGATTATGAACAACTGATTATCAAGGGTGGATTTTACACTGATTGAAAGCACTTGTTCCCTGCATTTCTTACTATTTGTCTGATGGATTTCACCGCTTTACATGTTTTTGCTTTTAGGAGTTATGTAGAATAAAGATGGATCAAAGATAGGATTGAGTTCTATGAAATTTTCTCAGTTTGAAAATGTTCCAAGGAATACAGTGCTAAAGATTTTTCTGTATAAAATTGACGTCTATTTATTATGATTGATATTTGTAGTGAAATATAATGGGGGACGGTTATATTCTAAATCTTTGGGGCCGAAGATTTCTTGCTGTCTTTGAAGATTACATGGGAAACACAGAAACTCCCCTTCAAGTACAACGACCATAGACTACAGTCTCTATTCCCTCCTGTTAGATTGGAAGGCTGCTGTAGTCTATTGTCTTTTTCTTGAAGGGGAGCTCTGTGTTTCTTAGTTGGGTTGCTGATGCAGGGAGGAGCAATAGATGGTGAGAGAGTGAATAAGGTGGGCTGGGGAGTGTTGAGAGAACAAGGTGACAGAATAGATTTTAAAGAAAGAGAGGGTTTAGAAAGGAAATAGAACGAGGAAGGTTTGGGGAGAGGAAACAAGACCAAGCCTTTAATAAGATTAAATCTTAATTCTTTCCAATCTGATCTTTGGATTACATTAGAAAGCCATATTTATACGCTTCAAATAAAACCCTTAGGGCTAGTTTGGTATGGCACCAGAGTGATGGCCATATAAGGAAGAAAGGCGTTCTGGAAAAGATGTCCCAAATTTCCTTTTCCAATGGTTGTTCTGACCAGGAAGAAGATGGTCAAGAGTTGTTCCACCACTGGGGGCATGCATGCTCCAACCAAGTAATTCTGCATCAAGTCAGCTTTGGCGGACTCCTGTTAATGGAGTCGCGCCGGTGTTCTTCCCTCATGGTCTGGAGGGGGAGATTGTTGGGTTTCCAGCCCATGTGTTTTTCCTAAGATGTTTAGTATGGTGTTCCAATAGGGAAAGTATATCCTTATTGATGATGGTGTACCTGTAATCTTGTTGATTACAGAGAGTGAAGGAGGCATTATGGCCTACCACTAATAGGATTGGATTTCCTATTTGGTGAAGAGATCTGATATCCTTATGGCTATATAAGGAGGGGGTCAGCTCTAGGTTTTGTATCGTAGAGACAAAGACCAAAGTGTGTTCCATTCTCGGTTAGAGGGTGAGAGAGGGCAGAGAGGAGAGAGATAGGAAGAGAAAAGAGAGAGTCCTTGTTTTCTTATTCTTTCTGGTGTACCCATTATTAATATAGTGGAAGTGTAATCTGCCGGTGGATGTAGGCAAACGTTTTGCTGAACCACCTTAAATCTGTGTTCTTTGTGTTCTTATATCTGTGGTTGTTTCTCTTGGTTTGCTGTGCCTGTTTGGGTTCCTTGACATACAGAATTGGCCGATATCACAACATTGGTGCCTGCATTTTCCCTTGATCTTGCTTGAATAGTTAAATCCATTAAGTTTTACTAGTGTCAAATTTATTGGTGATGGTTAGTGGTGTTGGATCATGTGATTGAATGATATTATAGTCAGATCATGTTGTTGCTACCTTTTCCTTTATTAGTTTACCCATTTATTTTTGTTTAATAACTGTTGGTTCTCCATTCTGATATCTTGTAGCAATATTTTGAGAACTGGAGGTGGTGTTGGTATGTTTCATTAGTTTGTTACCTATTGCTTAGTTTCTTTGGCTTGCTGAAGTGCCTGAATTTATCGTCTAGACTTTTTACTGATTAATGCTGTTTCAACTTCTGCAGTTATGTATTCTGAATTTGTCAGCTTGTCTTCTGCTGTTTGTAGGTACTTTGGACCATGCTTCGCTCTTGTCATACAAAGTATAAGAGGACAGCGAAACTCATGAAAATGTTTTCCACATACCCTTTGCTTGGATTGCTCAATGTTGCCGTAAGTCATCGTCGATATTGTGCATATCTATGATATAGCTTCCTTTTATTTTTCTGATATTGTATTAGGTGTTAATTTATGACCTTGGTTGTTTGAGTCATCATGTTTGTGATTCTACTTGTTGTGCAGGTCTTATCTATCAAATGTGGAATGTGGGATAGTATGTATGATATGTCCGAAACCATGGGTACACATGAGTTGCCTAACACTGTAAGAAGTATAAAGAATGCATCACCAGTCAACACTGAACATGCTACCGAACATGGACAGAGTGAGTACCGTTGCTCTTTTGAACTCACATGTCATGAACATTCAAGCTGTTGCATTGTGCAATATTGACAGTATTACACAGATATATATGTAGTTATATAGATATTTATTTATATATACTGTATTCTTTTTTAACCCTTTGTTCTGTGTTTATAAAAGTTAATACGACAACGGATTGCACTATGATGATACATGATGATCAAGGAACAGTTGAAAGTGAAATTTTATACAAAAGATTGGTTTTGGTTAACAAGTAACTTGGTTGGTTTAATTGAAGGGCAGTTGGGGTATTGTGCTTTTAAGACAGTATGACGAGTTCATTGTCACATCAAATAGTTATAGGCCGTTAGTTTTTCATCACATGGCAGTCCTTAAATCTAAATACATCGTTTTACCGTGCAAATTTTGGACAAGCTCCATTGATTTTATGTTTCAGTCACTGGAGTACTAGCGTAACTGTTCCGCTTACTAACTAGCCTGGTGAAGTATTTATCTCTACTCCGCTGGCAGGCGTCCTAAGTTTGAATCCCACTTTTCCAATAGTTTGTTAAAAGAGGTTTTCTCTAGGAGAATAAATAAACATGCATAGGAGGTAATAGGATGAAAGCCCAAATGATAATTGAATTTGTAGACAAAGTGACTCCGGAAATTCTGATTGTATATTCTTTGAAACAAATAAGTAATTGTGGCAAAGAGCTATGACCCACCACTTATAAGCAATTGATTATGAGTTTATCATTGTGTTGTGGCAGCGTCTCGCAGCCTGAAGCAGGATCAGCAGGATCGTCAGTGTAGTCGAAAAGCTACTGGTGAGCCAGTCCAGCGGAAGATTCAAAGGAAGATCCAAAAGAGTCGGAAGAAGTTGGGGTTTGAAGAAGTTAAAATCTGCTACCTTTGTAATCAAGAGGGACACATCAAGAGAAGTTGCCCTCTACAGCAGCAAACTAAAAAATCATCTTTTGAACCTCAGAGTCCTCATCAATTGGCTCAGCATTCTGCTAAACCCGACACATCTATCCAACAACTTTCAGGTCAGTCACTGCAGAGCAAGGGTAGAATGTCAATGCCCCAAAACCATGGACATGGAATTTCTGGAGAAGAGGTAGAGGAGAAATTCAGTGCTGTGGTTGACGGTGAGTTTCTTTACTGCAATCTGGAAGCTAAGTTCTTAATAGATACCAGTGCTATGCTTTTATTTTTTTGCCTGTTTCCTAGACTTGTATTGATCCCGGTAATTCTGGAGCCACATTGCAGTTGATATATATGTTTTTGTCCTCCGATAAACATTCCCTCTATTTAATTGGCATCTTCTCATGTTCTTTCTCTCATAGAACTGTTATGTCTTATTGTATTTTCTGATTAGACTCTACAGGTGTTTCAGTTAAAGAGATAATCAGGAAAGTCGCTACATATTTTGAGAATGATCGCGGAATGTCCAGCAATGGTGAATCACTTCGGGAGAAGATATTTATTTACTTCAGAAAGCTTTGTAATTGTGAACTCTGGTTGACTGAGGAATTTTCTGTCATGGAATTTAGATCCCTTGGCTATGGGGACTTTATGATCTTCTTAGAAAAATATGCCCGTCTTCTGCCACAGGAGATGTTCAAGTTCTTGATTGATGACAGCAGTGGAAAGTTTCCTGTGCAGGTTTGCATGCTTCCGCATTATTTAGTTGTTTTGGTATCTCAAGCTTTAAACAGTTTATGGGAGGATCAAAAGATTACCACACTAAATATTTCTTCTCTGCTTGGGAAGCAGTTCCCGTCCCTTAGTTTCCAAACCATTGAAAGTGGGTCAGTAGAAGACGTCAAAAGTATATTGGGAAATCATAAAGACACTACAATTTCGAAATGTGTACTATTTTCAATGACATTAAGTGGAACTAGTTACACTCTAGAATCATTGGAAAACTGTCGTCAGAATGCTGTATTGAATAGCAGCTCGGTGAGTGTTAATCAATCTGTTGCATCCAAGGAGGCAATTGCAGTCCTACTTCGGGCACCAATGATGTCAGATTTGAATTTATGGTCACATTGGGACATCTTATTTGCTCCCTCTCTTGGGCCTCTTGTACCATGGTTATTAAATGAAGCCAACACAGGTGAATTACTCTGTTTGGTGACCAAAGATGGCAAAGTTATTCGGTTAGATCATTCAGCTACTGTAGACTCATTCTCGAAAGCTGCACTTAAAGGATCCTCTTTCCAAACAGCATTGGAATTTTTATCCCTCGTTTCACTGGTTGGGGGAGAAAAACATGTCCCTGTGTCCCTTTTGAAATTCCATGTACAGCGTGCATTTGAAGTTATTTTCAAGACTTATCTAGATGGTATGGATACATATGACAAGAAGAGTTCTCTTAATCGAGGAAAAGTTTACTGTGGACAGAAGATGGTTGTTGATAGTGTTACTGGTAAATGTAGTAACTTGCACAGAGATGTAATGCAGATGAAAATTGCTGAGTCTGTAATATCACATTTTTTTCTTGATTGCGTGGGGTATCTACCTGCAGAGTTTCGTAGTTTTGCTGCTGATGTGTTATTTTCTGGGATGAGGTCTGTTTTTAAGCAGGCAGCTTCAGCCATTTTGGATGAATGCAACCAAATAGAGCAGCGTCTTATACTTCATGAAGTTGGCCTATCTCTTGGTATAGTGGAGTGGATTAGTGATTACCATGTATTCAGTTCCTTAGATACTACTGAACTGTTTATGTCTGTGGCTTGTGGTCTCAATAGCGAGGACATGGGGTCTGGCTCACAATATATGCAAAATGTGTCAAAGAAGTTTGCTGCTTCTGAACAGAGTATGGCTGCATCTGTTAGGGCAGATGAGCATAAAGGAGGATGTGCTGATGTTAGCCTGATGGTTAATGGTGGAGGAGTTTCTGAGGCTGAAATTGGCAGTGGTTACAGACAACATTCTACTGATATTAATAAAAATAAAGATGCTTTCCAGGTTATTGAGTTGATCAGGAGAGATGAATTCGGTTTGGGTTCAAGCCTATTGAACTTTGAAAGTATTGTCTTAAAGAAACAGCATGCTCGCTTAGGGAGAGCTCTGCACTGTCTTTCACAGGAATTATATTCTCAAGATTCTCATTTTCTTCTTGAGCTGGTAAGGCTGCTTTGTTGTTTCTTTCACTTAGTTCAATCATGTCTTTCTCTTATATTGTATGTGCTTGCCATGCAATATTTTGGAAAAGTTCATGGGTCCTGAAGGTCTGCAGAATTGTGCATTAAATTACTTACTCTTAAAAGAGGAAAAATATTTTATATTTATAGGTGTCCCTATGCCGTTGGGAAAAGCACAGAAGTAACCCAACCCGCGCTACACGCATGTGTATGTGTTAGATGTCTTTTGGTGTGAACTGTCCATGCCCTGAACTTTGATTTGGTATGTAGGCACATACCATTCTGGTGTTCTATTTGATGGAATTTGTTTATTTCCAAAGAGAATGTGTTACTCTTTACATATGCCACACTCGAAAAACTAATTCCTGCTTCACTCTTTTGAAGAAAAAAAGAAAGAGAAAAAGGTGAATTGTGGTTTTCATCTGTGTTCCCGAAATTGTACTTAGGTCACCCTGGTTAGTGCATTTTTGTGACTAATATTTTAAAAATCAGAATGTTTGTTCTGTCTGTTATTCAGACCCAGATTTTTAATATGCAGAAGAACGTTAAAGTCCCATCATTCATTTAATATTGTTTTTTGACTGGAAATGTTCTGGGGTTTGAAAGATCGTCTTATGGGTTTCTAAAACGTTGTTCATTTCCGCTGTGCACCGTCATGTACATTTTCTTGAAAAATTGATATTCAGCCCAAAGAATTTAGGTCTTGAGTTGGGGATTTCTTTGATATCTTGTTTGAAAATTGGATCAAGTCCTTTTTTCAATCTGAAGCTCGTTTGTGGAAGAAATCTCATGTCGAATGTGGTTGTATTTTGCCTGTAAACATATTCTCCACCATAGAGCATGGTCAGTCTTGTATGGATCTGAAGCTCTGGTCACAAGCCTTGAAACTCCGATATTTGGTCAAGTTTTTATGGGTTAAATTACATCTAAGGTAGGGAAAGATGGGGAAGGATAGGAGCTGGAGAAGATGACTTCTCCACACGCATTCCAATGTGTCAAGTGTTCCTTGTCAAATGAATATAGCACACCCCCAAATTGACAAATTTGAAAACTGGGACAAAAATTTTATGAGTCTGGAGACAAGGACCATAATTGTCATTTACACTCCAAAGACGTTGTTTCTTCTTAAAGTGTCTTGTATTTTACCAGGAAAAAGAGAAGAAGAATAATCACTTCCTCTAGACCCATAAATCTATAGGTTGAATATTTGAGGTGTTTATCCTTTTGGCTCTATATATTTACATCATATGTGCTACGAGTAGACAAAAGAGAGATTTTCGTCGTTTGTGGATCACTCGTATTAATAATACTGTTGATTTGTATACTGAGGGAGAGAGTAAGATACTAGGCAGCTCTTTGGGTCTCTGTTTCGATGGTCTCTAAAAACTACAGCCTTTCATCAATTCTGTTAGATTGGGAGGCTGCTGTAATCTAGGGTCCTTGACTCCTTGTTCTTGTAGGGGAGTCGTGTGTTTCCTAGTCTTGCTGCTGCTGGTGCTTTTTTTCCCTAGGCTTTGTTTTATAGCTCTGTTCCTTTTTGGACTTCTTGTCCACTTTGTATATTAGTTATCCTTGCTGTTCAACTTTTGTTTCTATTTAGTTAAAGTAAAAGTAAACAAACATCTGATAAGTTCTTGATGTTTTAAGTGCCTCTATTGCGTCAGGTTCAAAATGCTGATGATAATACTTATCCAACAAATATGGAGCCAACTCTAGCATTCATTCTTCAAGAGTCGGGTATTGTTGTTTTGAATAATGAACAAGGCTTCTCTGCCCAGAACATAAGAGCACTTTGTGATGTTGGAAATTCAACCAAGAAAGGATCCAATGTCGGATATATAGGGCAAAAGGGCATTGGTTTCAAATCAGTATTTCGTGTAGGTGATCTCTCTCTATCTCTCTCTCTCACACAGATTGTTTACATAGTAATGTTCAATTCTCTACGCTGGCATCATGTGCTTATTTAGTCCTTTTATTTTTATGTTCCATTCTAGGGTTCTTTTGCATTCTCGAGGCCCCTTGCTACACATTTATCAATAGAAACTTTTGGATACAGTGACCGTTTTATTTGTTTTATGACATCGAATCATAGTAACTGTTGACTGTGTGATTGTTGAGATTGTCAGGTATCTACAGTTATATTCCCATGACATCGTTAGCCTCCTTTCTTTGCTATTATTGTTGTTGTTGATAGGGTACATACTTTCATCAATATGAACAAGAGAAACAATTCAAGGCTTGAGGGCAGCCGTATAGCCCTTATTTCAGGGAAAAAAAAACAAGAGAAACAAAAAACATTTAGAAAACTTCAGCTTTTTTTAGAGCCTGGTGAAAGTAGCAATAGATTTCGGGTAGGAATTTGAAATCTTCTGTAGAGTTTAAGAGAAAACTAATGTGCTAGACCTGTTATTTTGTAGGTTTATTTTCTGTTGATAATTCTGTTTTGAAAAAGAACAATGTAATTAGTATGGAAGAAGACATTTAATCACCTGACGCAAAATATATCCATTAGCACCGCATCTAAACCCTAAACCCTAGACACAGACAAAGTAACCGAAGAACACTAAGTTAAACCATGAAGTTCCAAACAGAATACAATACTTAATCTATTTTAGACATTGAATCTCAATGAAGCCCTAATAGGACCAAAGAAATGGAATTCAACTTTCTCCCTAATACTATCAAAGACTATTTGTTTCACATCACAACCAGAATACGAAGCCATGACTACACATTGCTGCAGGACTACAGACTTCTAATGACCTTAAGCAGGGATATTGATTATGTACATTTTATATACGATATGCTTTCATTGATATGTTAATACCTTTTTGCAGGTCACAGATGCTCCAGAAATTCATTCTAATGGATTTCATATCAAGTTTGATACAAGTGAGGGTCAGATCGGTTTAATTTTGCCCACAGTTATACCTCCTTGCAATCTTGAGTTGTTTAGACAGCTTACATCTAGTGACATTGATAAACCAGATTGTGACAACTGGAACACTTGTATTGTTCTTCCCTTCAGATCGAAGGTATCAGATGGAACTGTCATGAACCACATAGTGGATATGTTTTCAGATCTTCATCCATCCTTACTACTATTTCTTCACCGCCTGAAGTGTATCAGGTTTAGAAACCTAATCGATGATTCGCTTACTGTCATGAGAAAAGAAATTGTAGGAGATGGTATTGTTAAGGTTTCACATGGGAATAAGAAGATGACATGGTTTGTAGTATCTCAGAAATTGCGCACTGATAATTTTCGTAGTGATGTTCAAACAACAGAAATCTCAATTGCCTTTACATTGAAGGAGTTAGAGAAGGGCACTTACGGTCCAGATATAGGCCAACAGCCGGTTTTTGCATTTCTTCCTCTTAGAACCTATGGCCTGAAATTTATTCTTCAAGGTGATTTTGTCCTTCCTTCATCCAGAGAAGAAGTGGATGGAGATAATCCCTGGAACCAATGGCTATTGTCAGAATTTCCTGGTTTATTTGTCGATGCAGAGAAAACATTTTGTTCTCTTCCATGCTTCAAAAAGAATCCTGGGACTGCTGTGGCAGCTTATATGTCGTTTGTTCCACTTGTTGGGGAAGTGCATGGTTTCTTTTCTTCTCTTCCTCGATTAATTATTTCTCGATTACGAATGTCAAATTGCTTACTCCAGGAAGGACAAAATGAAGAATGGGTTCCTCCGTGCAAGGTCCTAAGAGGTTGGACTAAACAGGCTCGTTTGCTTCTCCCTGAAGGTCTACTGCATGAGCATCTTGGCCTTGGATTCTTGGATAAAGATATAGTTCTGCCTGACCCACTTGCAAGAGCTCTAGGTATTGCAGAGTATGGCCCCACAGTTCTGCTTCAGGTAATGGGTTCTTTATGTGGTAAGCAGAATAGCCTCAAATCAATGGGAATGGTTTGGATGGCCTCTTGGCTAATTGAACTGTATGCAATGTCATTCAAATCCTCTGTTGAAACTTCTTTTGATTCTGGAATAGAAATGGGTTTCCTAGAAACACTCCGAAAAATTCCATTCATACCTCTTTCAGATGGTACATATGGTGCAGTGGTTGAAGGCCCAATTTGGCTACACTTTGAAACTGTTGGGTCAGGTTCTGGGGATCATCATGGACTTGAATCTTTTCCAAATTTACATGCTAAACTTCGGATTGTAAGTCCAGGACTCCTTGCATCATCTGCTGATATACCATCCATGGATGTGACGCCAATTGACAGAGTCATTAGTATGCTTCATAAAATTGGTGTCCAACGGTTGTCCGCACATGAGATTCTCAAGGCGCACATCTTGCCAGCTATATCTGATTATAGAATTACAATTAGGGATGAAGATTTAATGACTGATTATGTTTGCTTTGCAATGGTTCATCTACAGTCGAGCTGCTCTGATTGTTTGGCCGAAAGGGAATACATAATATCAGAACTACGATATAAAGCTTATATTCTAACTAATAATGGCTTTAAACGACTTGCTGAGGCATCAATTCATTTCAGTAAAGAATTTGGGAATCCTGTGGACATAAATAGGTTGATTGATAGGCTAAATCTGAGGTGGGATGAGGTTCATATCTCCTATTTGAAGCACCCAGTCACTAAATCACTTACAAATGGACTGATGAAGTGGAGAAATTTTTTCCAGAATATAGGCATTGTGGATTTTGTGAAGGTAGTTCAAGTTGAGAAGGGTTTCTCTGAGTTCTCTGAAGCTTTACTTAACAATTTGACTCCGGACCAGCACACTGTTTCCCATGAATTGAATGCCACAGATTGGGAGTCACCTGAATTAGTCCATTTATTATCCCTATTGTCCAGAGATGGCAACAGAAAAGGTTGTGAGTATCTCTTAGAGGTTCTTGATACATTATGGAATGATTTCTATAGTGACAGAGCTACAGGGTACTTCTCTTCTAAGTCTGTAGCGGATAGAAAGCCCTTCAAATCTTCATTTGTGAGCACCATCTGCGATGTGCAATGGGTAGTATCAGGAATGGATCATAAACTTCACTATCCCAAGCATTTATATCACGATTGTGTTGCAGTGCGGTCAATTCTTGGTGGTTCTGCCCCATATTCTGTTCCAAAGGTCAGTTTAATATTGTACACAAACTTATCATTCCTTTCAAAGATGCCCAAATTCATAGGTTGCCTATAGTCCTATACTACTTACGATTCAGATATATTAATTTGAGAATTCATATATGTATTTGCCAAAGTTAGCATCCAACATAAATCAATCAGCAACTAGGGGAGACGCCAGATTATAAATTATAGTGCAAAGGCCCAGAGTTCCCAGTTTGCGGATCTGCCTTAGCTTGCCCCCGCACTCCTGACCCATATTTTGCCAAGTACACAAATTATGTTGGTTACTTGGTTAACGTGAAGCATTTGCAGCTATTTCCCACATCGGGTCTTAGAATCTTGTACAGGGCTAACAAGGGCACCACATTTTCCTTCATTAGATGTGAATTGCGGGTGTATCTTCCCCTTTCCTGAATGTCATTCTCTCTGTCTGAGCTTTCAAAGGAATAATGGGGGAGCTCCTGCTCTGCGGCGTGGCGGCAGGACCGATAGAGGATTTGCAAAACAACAAAACCCAATAGTTTATGCCCTCCATTATAAGAATGTTGTTATAGTCTGGATTGTCATGATGTGACAATAATTGGCTCTATGTTTCTCGACTCGCTGTAACCATTTATAGTTTCAGCTGTATGAGAATCTAAATCTGAAATTTCTTATCATTATATGTGATAATTTTTTATTTTTCTTTGGAAACAGGCTAGCAGTGAAAAGTTTGTATCTGATATTGGTTTTAAGACAAGAGTCTCTCTTCATGACGCTCTGGAGATTTTGAAAATGTGGAGATATGAGAATCCGTTCAGGGCCAGGTATGGTTTGATTGTTTTTCACAACTTTTGACTTCATTTTCTTAAGTGAGAATATTAGCTTCTGGTATACACGGATAGGTTAGGCTTCTATATGTTCACGATTGTTGCTAATAGTTAATACATGGGATCAAAAAGATCATGTCACGCTAAAACAAAAAGAGTTCTTCATAAGGTCTCATTTGTCTACATTATGTCTGCTATAGTTTACTCTGTCATATTAATTTAAGTTATTTGACTTATTTCATCACGGATGGTCATGGTTTGAATATGTTTTTGGAATTAAGCTTCTATCAAATTGGACGATATTTTTATGCATTAGCAGAATCAGGACTTTTGTGTCAACCTGAGGGAAGGAAATTTCATTCTTTGAAGCAAGAGAGGATTACCAAAGTCTGACTGTACTAAACCACTTCTGCCCCTCTTCGATGTAGTTTGCTATCTCTTATACAGTATTTGTGGGGGATAAACATTATACTGTAGATGAAAAATAAAGCCTGGGGCATATGGCATGACTAATAACAAGCATATTGGGAAAATAACTATGTTGATGTTGGCCCATGGCTGGTAAGGGGCCTTGGTTCATCTGCTTATATTTCTAACGAGTGATTAAAACATAGATTTTTTGTTTTCCTCTGAAATACGAAGCATCGTCAACATTTGTAATGGTGCCTTCTTTGCTGCGCAGCTGAGCCTAAACTTGCATGATGTTTTCTTGTACTTGAATAAGCAAAGATAGCTGATATGACCATCGGGTCTGGATTAGTGTTTGAAATGGTTTTGAAGCCATGTTGGTCACTGATAAAGTAGATGATTTGTGTTACATCTTGCTGGAATTTTTCCATGGGGTCAGACTTCTCTGAATAATGTCATATAGATTCATTTATGGTTGTGTTGGGGTATATTTATTTAATACTTTAATACCATTTATCATGGGCAAGCATGCCTGTTCATTTGGGGAACTTCTGGTTTTTTATTTTTTCTTTCTTTTTGCTATACTTGGTGAACTTTTTGTTTTCCATTGTTGTGAAAAGGATGATTTTGATTGCTCTCATTATTTTCTCTTGTGTACATGATTTTGCATCTCCTTTTATTAGGAATTGCATGATCTTGCTATACTCATATAGTTGTATGTTTTTTTTCCTGCGTCAGCCTAGCACAAATGTCCAGATTTTACTCATTAATCTGGAATGAAATGGCTTCTTCAAAGAAGACAACTGCAGAGGAGTTCCATTTGCAACCTTTTGTATTTGTTCCATATGATTCTAGCTTTCGGCACGAAGATGTGGTGTCTGGTACATTTTTGTCCCCTGAAGAAGTATACTGGGATGATTCTACTTTCTTTGTAGACCAAATTAAAGAGATTCATTCTCAGTGCAGCTCAATGTTCGGTAGTCATGGCCCCGTAAACAAGATTCTGAGTAATTTCTACCCACCCCTTCATGACTTTTTTGTTGATATATGTGGAATACATGAGATCCCTCCTCTTCGTAGCTACCTTCAGATTATGCTACAGTTTTCAAATGCTGTTTTGCCTTCACAAGCAGCTAATGCCGTAAGCACTCTAGTTCAGAGTAATATTGTAACTAGTCAAATGGCATGGTTACCTAAGTGCTTCTTTATTGTCTCAGGCTTTCCACATTTTTCAGAAGTGGACTGATGGGCTCCAGTCAGGATTGAGTGCTGAGGATATTGTTTACTTGAAGGATTCTCTTACAATGATGGATTGTACTGTGCTTCCTACTGTACAAAATAAGTGGGTTTCTCTACATCCTTCCTATGGTCTCGTGTGCTGGTGTGATGATAAGAAGTTAAAAGAGCAGTTTATGAATATGGATGGGATTGATTTTCTTTACTTTGGTGAACTGAGTAATGATGATGAAGAGGTCCTATGTACAAAGATCTCCATCCTTATGCAAACCTTGGGGATTCCTGCACTTTCAGAGGTACGGTACTTTTCTGATTGAGCATTCATGCGAGTAATTCTCATCAGTCATCACATGCTTTGAATTAAAAAATTTGAACTTAAATAGGTTAATTCTATGAACAGTTTGTATGTAATATTAGATTTTTCATTCTAAGATCAACTGTTACAAGAATTGGGATGCCATATTATGCCACTATTATCAAAGATTAAAAGAAAAAACAATTGGGGAACATACGTGTCAATACATGTACACTAGAGGGATAATGTCCTTATCCTCTTTGCCCTCTTGTGCGTTTCAATGCAGGTTGTGACCCGTGAGGCGATGTTTAATGGTTCGACAGATTGTAGCATCAAAGCTGCATTGCTGGATTGGGCTTTGCCATATGCACAGCGCTACTTACATAGTACACATCCTGATAAATATTCTCAACTCAAGCAGTCTGGATTCGATATACTAAATCATTTGCGAGTAGTAGAAGTTCAACAGCTGTCTTACCGCAATGTTATAAAGATTGCTGGAAGTGAATCCAAGAAGCGAATTGAATGTAGTTGTCTTCTGCAGGTAATATATTCCATCTTTCATCCAATGTTGTTACCTCTCTTTCTTCCCACTTCACTTCGTTCCGTGCCTTTGCTTTGCAACCTCCAAATTGAAATTGATGTAGATTTGTTTGCTTTGCCCTTTCCCGAAGAAAAGAAAGTGTAGACTATTTTCATACAGTTAATTTGTCTTTCTGATCAAATCTTGTAAGAATGCAAGTGGTGCAGCTTATGCTTGACGGAATATTGCAAGATAATTTTTCCTTTTTCTTATAAATACAGGATCATGATCTGTATACAACCCAGGAACCAGATTCTCACGCATTATTTATGGAGCTTTCTCGTTTGTTTTTTGATGGAAAACCAGAGTTACACTTGGCGAATTTCCTTCATATGATCACAACAATGGCTGAATCAGGTTCAACTGAGGAGCAAATAGACTTTTTTATCATCAATAGCCAAAAGGTGCCAAAGCTTCCTGATGGAGAATCTGTTTGGTCCCTGTCACATGCACATAATGATAGGTCACCCCAGCCGAGTGACTGGCCCTTTGTTGGTTGGAGAACCCCACTAAGTTTAGGTTATGCAAATCTTATCCAGGCTCAGGCACAATTTGCACAGCCTACCAGTGTCTCACAAATTGAAATGGATAATGATTCTGAATACCGAGTCAGACAAATAGTTGAATCATCTCCCATTTCAGTCGACATTAAATGGACTATTGATGAGGATACAGCAACAACATCTGCACCTTTAGGGCTGCCAAACTCCAATGATTTGCAAGTAGACTATGATGATGGTGGCAATGGGACGGATATGGATACTGAATTTGATCCCATTAATCCAGATTTTGTTGTTGATCCTCGCGTATCCGGGTCATCTGATGGTAGCAAGATGGACCATCCTAGATATGGCGTCTCTAGTGGAAGAGATGCAATGCTTACCGGAAGGCTAGGTGAGGTTGTTGCCTATAGATACTTGATTGCAAAAGCTGGCAAGTCAGCTGTGAGATGGGTTAATGAAAGAATTGAAACTGGGCTACCCTATGACATAGTTGTAGGTGCCAGGGAAGATAGGCTAGAGTTCATTGAAGTTAAAGCCACCCAAAATCAAAGAAAGGACTGGTTCCGCATATCAATGAGGGAGTGGCAATTTGCAGCGGAAAAAGGCGAAGCCTTCAGCATTTTGCATGTACTTTTATTGGGTAATAATGCTGCAAGAGTCTCCGTTTACAAGAATCCTGTAAGATTGTGTCAGCTGGGTAAGCTAGAGTTGCATCTTATGATGCCTAAGCAGGAGAAGGAATTATTTCTTCTGTCCTGAAAGGCTCTTCATAGGGATTTGAATAGGTAAAAGGAATGCAAGTTGCTTATTTTTAAAATCCAAAGGGGCAGTTATGTTGCTGCCCTCGGATTACAGAAGGTTAACTGGTTGCTTTCTGTTAACTAGTTGTTTGCAAGGACTTGCAGTCACAGATATTGTACAGTGATTTACAGTTTAGGATTCTACCCTATTACAGTGGAAAAATCTATTGCATTTCAGTACTTTTTTCTTTGATGACAGAAACAAATACTAGAACCTAAAACCTCTTCCCAGTGATCCAACTGAAATGATGGGGACATAGAAAATGACAAGCTATGAAACAAAACATAAGGATTATGAGAAAGCGTAGCCAATTTTTCAGCTAAACAATCTGCAACATAGTTGGCCTCACGATAGATCTGAAACATTCCAAGTGACCAGATTAGCTAGGTGATGAGTATCTTGAGCAAGAACGTCAATCGGCCAATGGAACTTATATTTTGAGGAGAATGCAATCGATCAGAATCCTGGAATCGATTCTGTTGCAGAAGCTCTGTGCAATAAGCTCTCAGAGAGTCAGAGCAATAGCTTCAGCTACAAGTACATCAGTATGGCCTAAACGTTAAGCCGTAGCACAAATAGGATTCCATTAACATCTCGAATAAGCAAGCCAACAGAAGCTCCATTGTTGCAAACCTAGACATCAAAGCTGAGCTTAACAGAAAGATGGTCTGGAGGATGCAGAAGTGTAGTGCAGTATGTAGCATCTTTTTGCTGATGTATTTATTTATTGCATTGGTAAAAAAAAATTGTTGCTTAGATTAATGCTGACATAATTTCTTGACTAGCTAGTCTAAGTTTGGTTTATCTGGGAACTGCTTTATGTTTACTTGAGCTCAGCTCAGCTATACATTAGCAGTATTTGTATCTTTCTAGCATTCATACCTGTAATGACATGAAGTGTGTTTCTTACCCTGCTTAAACTTGTCAGATGAGCCAGATTCAAAAACCATACGAAAATTACTGATAAAATTGAAACCAAGTATCAAAACCATTAGAAACTAATCTTTCATTAAACAAACTGATAGGGTATTTACAACTCTATAAATTCATATCTATCCAATATGTACATTGAAGCTTTTAGACTTTGACAATTTCAAAGTACTTCATTCTAAACCTCTACTCTCTACATAGCTAAGATACACCTGGAACTGGTGTCTTTCAAACTCAAATTCTCAAAGTCCGCCAACATTCCATTCAGAGGTCTTCTCATATCAGGCATCACCTTCTCCAGCAAATCAACACCTTTTGCACTCATCTTCTTCTCCATCTCGGCCACGGCGGCTTTGCTAATCACCTTAGGCCGCCGAGGCTCCTCATTTGTAGTACTAGTACTATTTAGGCGTTTCTTGGTCACTGCTGTTGCTGTTTTGCTCTCCATGTGCTCCTTCACCTTGGCTTTCACAAACAATGTGGGCCGCAGCAGCTTATCCCCTGCCTTGTAATAAAAACCAAGGCCATTATTCTTCGGCCGCAATTCGGCCTGAATCGGAGTCACAGTACCTTGCTCGTTCTTCCCCAATCCACCTCCATTATACCCCATCTTCCTCAGCAACTTCATTCCAATTCCCTTCGTGTGTTTCTCAAACTCCCCAATATCCAGATCCCCACCGTCATAGGGTTTCACGGCGGAGATGACGGCGGTGCGGCTCTGGTTTGGCGACTCTCGCCTGATGCTTTTCTGGAGCCGCAGCTGTCACCGTCGTCGGAGAAAACGAAGATCTCAACGACGCGTCGGAGATAGAGATCGTTCCTCTTGCGCTTGCGAGAAGGTTGATCGGTTTCGGAACTCAGATCCTCCATGAGTCTCAGATCAAGAATTCAAGATCGACGAAACCCTAATTAGAGAAAGAGAGAGTTTAAGAGAAAGAGAATTAGAGAGATCGGTTGTTTCATTTTGTGAAAAATATGAGAATATTGATGTTCCTAAAATGAAGGGTGTTCCTGTCATTCATGTAAAATCATGACGTAGAGCTCCAACGGTTACTAATATGCATAGGTATCAGGTTGAATTGTTTTACGCAGTCATAGATATGCAACTTCAAGAGCTAAATGACCAATTTTACATAAACTACCACCGATTTATTTCTCTGTATGACATGTCTTAATCTATCTAATTCATTCTCGGCTTTCAGCAAGGAAAAGGTGATTCCGCTCGTTGAATTTGATCCTTAAGATTTTCTGGAGTATCTCTCTTGGCTCTTGAAGATGCATTTGCCACTTAGGTGGCGCTCGATAACGTTTTTATGCTTGTATTTTTATTTTTGAAAATGAAAATGAGATGAAAATATGTACGGTGAGACATTTCAGAAAACGTTGAAAACGAAAAATGAAAAAAAAATTCATTTTTTTTTATCACATGCACAATAATGTGTTACAATACTGTAAGTCGAATTCACGACCTCTCACTTACTAGACCAAATGGTACTAGGCAAATATTTCAACTTTTACAAAGAAAAACTAAAAACATCAATTTGACGTTTTCACTTGTTCATTTTAAAAAAATAATAAAAAAAAAGGGTTGGGTCCCCTGTTAGGTTAGAGTATTATCGCTCCTCCTTATATTATTATTAATAAGAGTCTGAGAATACACCGAGAGGGTTATAGAGCCTAAACCTCGTTCTATAGTACACCCATCCTCAAGAAGCACATCCTGTATAATATCAGGTATCTACTACTGATGATAAATGGCTATTAGCAAGCCTGCCCGAACTGCTTCTGCCTCCACATGCAATGCAGACTGTGCATATGGGACGTGTCTAGATAAAGCAGCAACGCAACGGCCTTGTCCATCTCTGGCTATGACTCCCACACCTCCAGTTCTCTCCTCCTTCCTAAATGCACCATCCACATTAATCTTGAGCCTTCCACTCGGTGGGCAGCTCCATTTTGCTCTCGGCCTGGTTCCTCTCTTTTTCTGTCTCACTTGTTCATTTTTTTTAGTTTAGAAATATTTTTCATAAAAAATTACTGAATACAGTTCCAAAGTAAAAAATAACAATCTAATTTTCACATTTTTATTTTTAAAAATCATTTTTAAAACCTTACCGGACTGGCCCTTAGATTTGTTCAACAAAATGAGAAGATAAGGTATGAAAAGTCCCCTCTGTTGAAAGAGAAAAGATAACGAGAATAACGGTCTACTCATTCATTGATAGAAAGACATATTTATAGGCATTACATAGAGTCTCCCAAAGGATCTAGAAGTTCTATCAACTGTAATCCATTCTAATAAGGAAACATGATTAACCAATAATCTTATGTGTATTACGGCAAGACACATAACAGAAGGACGAAAATATAATTTCCTTAAACACTCCCCCTTGTGTTGCGTCCCTAATATGACATGATGCTTATAGTGTTGCCTCGGTAAAAACCTTGCCAAGTAAAACAAAAACCTCATGGGTAAAACAAAAGACTTGGACGAAGGGAAAAAGAGCACAACGCACCAACTACAATTGAAGATAACATGTGATGCAAGTAGACTCTCCCTGATGTCTACACGACTCCCCCTAATTGGTAACTCAATCTCAGAGTACAGATAAACGGCGCAAGCCAATGCACTTCACATACTTCAAAAGTAGACTTGGGCAACGATTTAGTCATTAAATCCAGCCACAACATCCTTAGATGAGACTTGCTATGCTTAGCATTACTTTGATCTTGAAGGAGAAGGTTGCCCAACAGCTCAAAACATAAATTCGCGTTGAAAATCAGATTCACGCGTGGCATGACCTTTGTGTACTTAAACAGTCATAACGTCTTCGATACAATAGGTATGGATGAACCGTAAAAAGTTCTGGAAACTAGACACCCGTAGCTTTCTAACCATACAAGGTACATAACCTAGTTCATCTTGAGCTGATCACAAAGCTCTGTCGAAGTTGACTGTTCTGCCAAAGCAGATTCTCGGACAGATCCGTCATACTTTACGAAAATAGCCATAACTCACTCAATATGATAGGTGTGATCAAATGGTTGGTGTCTCTGAAAATTAGACACATATACCTTTCCAATGGTATTAATTTCACTATTTTCCAACGAGTGGGCTATCATGTAGGTCCGGTGGAAGTTGACCTAAGAAATTGGGCAGATTCTGATTTCGCATTTGATGTGTCTTTCTGTAGGGATGAATAAGCCTGAACCTTTCATTGAAGGAATCACTGCCATTACATTGGCATTGCGTGGGCGTCCGGCCACTACCTTGATGTTCTTTTACACTCATCTAAGAGGGAGCGAAGATGCTCGACCACTAGGAAAAGAGTTGAATGACTAAGATGAACTTGGCCTTACAAGTTTATAGTGAATGAGATGTCAAGTTGAGGATATTGTAACAAGTACTTGAATGTGTTACCGTACTTAGATGGAGAATTTCTCCCACGACTTCTTCTTCATACAGACGAAACGAGTATTCTCAAGACTTCGACCGATCAAGAGATACATATAAGCATAACTTCATCGTCCTTTAGATTGCCTTAAGCCGACAGATGAATAAGCATCATCAATAATGGTCCTCACTTTCGAGACCAAGTGTTTCCAAGATCCTTTTATTCTTAATTTTAGATTAGTGGCATCTCTTAGTTTAACAAGAGTTCATCACGATTCATCTAGAATTTACACGTAAATAGGCATAATTCTTCATATCCCTTCCCTAATCAAGTAGATACTTAGCAAATACCTTGCAAACACGCTCCGTGGTCAGGAGCCACTTGATTTGGGTGAAAACCGATCTATTCAAGATCTTTATGTACATCTCTTAGTTCCCAACAAAGATAAGTTGTGACCACAAGCTGCTTGTTCAGTTTTTTAGAAACTACTAAACTGACAAGGTAGTGGAGTGCAATGACATCCATTACGAGAGTATATCTCATCGTAGTTGATTCTAGGGCATTTGTGAGAGACATTGCGCCAGAAGGTGAGTCTAAAATCCTCTTCTCACTACGCTTTCTAACAAAGACATAACTGATAAAGTTTACACTTGGGGTGTCAGTGTCACCTGACCAAAGCACTATCTCTTTGTTTAAACTAGATCGCATCTTTCCATTTAGGGCAATCTACAACATTAGTATTTTCTCAACGAAATATGGTTCGATATCAAACTCATTAAACCACATCATCATGTACACCAGTGTAATTTCTAAGTGTAGAGATCTCTATATGGATTGGTATTAACATTGAGGCGTCCCCCAATGATGACCATAATCTAGTATTAACAGACGAATGAGTCATTGATCAAATGATCAAGTTGTGCCAAACTCGCATTCTTCCTTGGCGAGTATGTATCGAACCAAGTGGCCTCCCCTTAAACCGTGGGAGCCACGTCCTAGCGACACCATCTATCACATTTGTGGTGTCATCATGCCACTATCTGTGGGTGACGACATGTCCTCTTATCCGGACATCAACATGTCCTCTTATCCGGACATCAACTTATAGTAGGATCTATATATATACAGAGAATGTAAAATCAATTTACTCAATGAAATTCAGTTTCTACATGGTATCAGTTTAGCCTCCAGATCCTTACCTCTCCCTTCTTTTCTGCGTCTTCCCTTCTTTGCCTTCCCTCCTCTTCTCTGTTCCTCCATGGCTTCTTCTTCATCCTCCATCTCCCAAAACACTTCCTCTTTTCCCAAACTCACCGAATCCAACTATTTGGTTTGAATCGTTCCAATTCAATCCTACCTCAACAGTGCTGATTTATAGGGATATGTGGATGGCTCAATCTTGGAACCATCTCGAACCATCATTGTTCCGGCTTGCGGTGACACTCCGGCCTCTACAAAACCCAATCCGGCATACAAAACCTGGTACATCGAGGATCAAAAGATAGTCAGTATTCTCACTACCTCTCTCACCGAACCTGTTACTCGGATCTGTCTTGGCCACAAAATGTCCAAAGGCATTTGGGACTGTCTGGCAAATTTCTTCAATCAAAAATCAGCTGCTAGTGCCACCAGCTTAAAGCTTCAACTGTATGAACTTCAGAAAGGCAACCAATCTGTTGATGCTTATCTCCAACATGCCAAGTCCATTGCAGATGCACTTGCCTCAATCGATCAACCTGTTTCTGATGCCGATCTGGTAATTGCTACTCTTCATGGTCTTGGTTCTGATTATCTCATGCTTCGTACTACCATGTCCCAGACTACTCTTCCAAATTTTTCCGATCTTCACGCCAGGATTCTTGCGTTTGACGCCCAACAGCCACCATCCCCTGCTGTGCCTACCACTGCCCTCTACCACAACGTCGGCTCCTCCTCAAATTTGGCCGCCAACCGCTCTGGTCGCCGTCCGGCTACTGGAAACAACGGATCTGGACGTTCCTCTGGCAAGAACCGTCGTTCATATAGCCAGCCATCTTATTGTTTTGGAGGATATAATCATCAGTCTTATCACCCGCCTTTTATGGGTTACCCTCAGCCAAATCCATGGGCCCAGCAGCAGCCCGTGTTGTCAAGACCCATCCCGAATTTCACCCTGAAACCCGAGGTAAGTCCTGCGGGGACCATCTCCAAGGAAAATTTACCGAAGAACTCGGCAAACCTCCCTTGAAAATGGACAACCCTAACCCGGAAAAAAATATAGAACACCCTCTTAACCAAAATATCAATCTTCAACTCAATCCAAATAACCGAATAAAATAATACACAATTATTTTTCCGAAAGTATTCAGAGCTACTACAAGAAAGACAACAGAAGCTGATAAAAATCCTAGTGGGTTAAACAGATAACATACTGGCGAACAGTAGCGGAAAGATGAGTGACTATGCCTCGTCGCCTCCTTCTAGACCCCACCCGAACTCTGCAGACTGGGCATTTAAAAACGAAGGAAAGGCCCAGGGGAAAATATTTAATTACGTCAGAGTGAGTGGACAAAAGTAATTTCGACAAACAATAATATTTCCCCAAGAAAACTTTAAAGGAAAGCGCTATGCAATCGACAGCTTAAAAACTTAACTCAAAAATTCTTAACTGGTGTCTAGCCTCGCTAGACTCTTAAACTTCAGAAAATGGCCTCTTAGGCTAGAATTATAAATATATCAGTATGTATATACACTCGTCATACTCCTTGTATGATTTCTTTGAAGAGATATAAGAAAAACAGAAATTCATACAAGGCTACTACGCTCGCGTCTAACGCTCACGTCACCCCATAATGACATTTTTCCTCATTATGAGGGGAAATCACGTATAGCTAGCTAGCGTTTACTTATATACATATTATTCTCATAAACGTCAATAAATGAGTATAAACACCGAAATTCTCAATTTCCGGTTAAATTTCAACAAAAGAAATTATTCAACAATAAAACATTATTTAAAAACAAAGGTACACTCACAACTTAGGCCTAAGCCTGATGTCGGTCGGAGGTCTCCTCTGCTCGAGCCTCCTCGCGTCCTGTTCCAAAACATAAATAAATGCTTAAATAAAACACCGACGCTTAAAGAAAATAGGCGTAATTAAATATGAGCTTCTCGCGCTCAACCATGCCTATCGCCCTAAATCAACTTCACTGCCAACCATAAAGCTGCACAATTTTTCCGACATCCTCAAAAGCACATTCTACCTTCCTAACCATAAATAATCCAATAGCCGGATTTTTAACTTATTAATCCGCCAAAAATACCAAACTTTAACAATTTTCAAACCTATCCAAAACTCCTCCAAAAATTCTAAAACTCATTCCATTAAACTTCTCATAAAATTCCCCACTAAAAACAATTTTTCAGCGGCGGCCAGCTCCGGCGACCTCCAATGCTCACCAAAATTTGGCAGCATCTTCCTCTCAACCTCCTCTACAACATTCCTAACTAGCACAAACTCCAATTCTAAGCCTAACCATGTCAATCGAACGAAAACAACAATAAAAGCCCTAAAATTTCCTTTACCGATTTCTCCTTACCCTCAAGAGGGAGCGAATCCTTTGGAGGGATTGGAGCACGGGAGGAGGGCTTCCTTTTGAGCCAAGGATCGCTAGCTATAGCGGCCGGAGGAGGAAGTTCCGGCGAGAAAACACTTCCGGCACTCGGGGTTTCGGGCTTACTTATGGCTTCTCAGCGGCGCTAGGGGTTCGGTCACCTACCCAGGAAGGAAGAGGAGAGGACGGTGGTTCGAACGGGACCGGCGCGGCGGTCTGGGGCGGCCGGACAGCGGTCGGAAAATTTTCGGCAGGGAGAGGTTCGGGTGTGGGAGCGGGAGAGGAGAGAGAGAGAAAAGACTTGGGCCTTTTGCCCAACCGGTCCACTACTTAAAACCCACTCCAAAAATCAAACCCAACACAACTAATTAACACCCCAAAATAATACCCCAATAAAAATTACCTTTTACTAGCAAAAATTACCATTTTTACCGTCGTCACAATTTCTTCCTTCGAATAAATCCTACAAAATAATTGTACCCCACAACCTCTCTGGAGACTAATTAAATTATCCACTTAATGACGAAGACGGTAAAACTCTTATTACCACAATGCTAGTAATTAAGGTAAAATTTAAGAGTCGGGGCGTGACACGTGTTTCCTAATTCTCAACAAGGCCTCCTTGGCCCTCCTCTTGGACAACAATGGTGTCCAACCTGTATGTCCTCTCTTCATGGGCCTACTCAATGTCCTCATCGTTTCTCTGGACCTGCCCCTGTTCGTCTCTTTGCCGGAGTCCAATTTGCCCCCCCTAATGATCCATTTTGGTACCCCGACACCGGAGCCACCCATCACATGACCTCCATGCCGGTTTAGAATCCTCAACATTATGGAGGTCCTCACAATGTTTATATGGGTAACGGTGACTCCATGCCTATATCTCATACGGGTACCCTCCCATTATCTTTGGGAGATTCCAAATTCACTATAAACAATGTTTTTCAAATTCCTTCTATTCGTAAAAATCTCCTCTCTGTAGCAAAATTTACAAATGATAATCTTGTTTTTTTTTTCCTTTTTGCTCTAGATTTCTATCAAATATATTGCTTACGTTCCGGTCGTTTATTATTTCAGGGACTATGTAAAGATGGTCTATATCCTCTTCCAGTTTCCGGCTTGCCTTCCCAAACTCCTCAAGCTCTAGTTTCTGTGTTGTCCTCCCTTTGGCACAATCGTCTTGGTCATCCGTCGTCATCAGTCATGTCCCGTCTTGTGTCATCTATTGGTTCCAAGTCTTCTATTCGTTCGTTTTGTAATGAATGTGCGCTTAGTAAGTTGCACCAGTTACCATTTCCATCAAATAAAGAATTTGCAGTGATGTTTGGATGTCACAGTGATGTTTGGATGTGCGCTTAGTACTCTTTTTGATATAATTCACAGTGATGTTTGGATGTTTCCAACCACTTCTGTTAGTGGATTTAAATACTATGTGATTTTTACAGATGAGTACTCCCGTTACAGTTGGATTTACCCCATGCAACGGAAAAATGAAATTCTAACGCATTTTCAAAATCTTGTGGCACTAATTCAAAATCTTTTTCAGGGGTCTGTTAAAAATCTTCAAAGTGACAATGGTACTGAATTTGTAAACAAAGCTTTTTCTCACTTATGCTCTAGTAAGGGAATCCAACAACGTTTTTCTTGCCCTCATACTCCCCAACAGAATGGCCTTGCTGAGCGTAAGCATCATCACATTGTTTCTACTATTCGTACTCTTCTTATCACTTCTCATGCTCCCCAAGAACTTTGGGTTGAAGTGTGTCTATCTAATTAATCTTCTCCCTACATCTACTCTCTAATGGGACACCCCTTATTTTCGTCTCCACAAACGTCAACCCTCCTACTCTTCTCTCCGTGTCTTTGGTTGTTCATGTTTTCCTCACCTCGGTCCTTATGTTTCAAATAAGTTGTCTGCCCGTAGTGTTGAATGTGTCTTTATCGGTTACAGTCCTCATCATAAAGGCTACAAATGCCTTGATCCTTCCTCTGGTCGTGTCTATGTCTCTCGTCATGTTTTATTTAACTAAACACATTTTCCTTATAAATATTTGCATGTATCTTCCTCAACTGGTTTGAATTTCACCGAATTCACACAAGTGCTCACACCATCTTCAGCAGTTTCTTCCCCGGCCCAAAACCCGAACCTAGGCCCATCCTCCAATACGGGTCCAAGCCTAGCCTCAGTACAAGAATCCATTCCTACAGTTGATACCACACTCACCACAGTCTCCTACTCCCTCCCGATACCATCATCACCACCAAACTCTGCTCCGACTCCGCCCTCCTCCTTACCGGCGCTCCCCACTGCTGCACCCGTCATCAACACTTACCAACGTCGTGCTCGATCAATCCCACCACCACCTCCTCCCCCTCCGCCAGCCCTCACTCACACATGAAGCCGCCGTGCGCCACCACCACTACCTGCATCCCCGCCTGCTCCTTCGCCCTCACCGGAACTCTCTCTGTTGCCGGACCCGAACCCCACTGCTCCGCCTCCCTCTAGTGCCGCTCCGCTTCCTGTCATGCTCACCAGATAGCGCGCCGGCATCTCTAAGCCCAAAGTCCGCTCTGATGGTATAGTAAGGTACCCGGTTCCTCGTGCCCTCCTTTCTGTTATTACTAATTCCGAACCTACTTGTTACTCTCAGGCATCTCAGTCCAAGGAATGGCGCACCGCCATGGCTGAAGAGATCAACGCTCTCTTGAAGAACCAAACCTGGACCCTTGTTCCGCCCTCCCCTACCCAAAATACTGTTGGATGCAAGTGGGTTTTCCGAATCAAACATAATCAAGATAGCTCCGTGGATCGCTACAGCCCGCCTTGTAGCCAAAGGCTTTCATCAGAGACAAGGCATTGATTATCAGGAAACCTTCAGTTCGATAATCAAACTTGCGACCATTCACACAGTCCTTGCTCTTGCAGTGTCAAAAGGTTGGTCTCTTCGTCAACTTGATGTCAAGAATGCCTTCCTCCAAGGATTTCTCCATGAAGATGTTTATATGCATTAGCCCCCTGGTTTTGTCGACCCTGATGATCCCTCATATGTGTGTAAACTTCACAAGTCTCTTTATGGCCTCAAGCAAGCTCCCCGTGCTTGGTTTCATCGCATTCGTGCCTTTCTTTTATCGGCTGGGTTTCTCCAAAGTAAGGCTGATCATTCTCTCTTTATATTTCATCACTGGCAACACACCCTCTTCCTGCTTCTCTATGTGGATGACATTGTTGTTACTGGTAGTCATGACCGTATTGTCGAGAGTTTCATTCATGCTCTTGGCCGTGGTTTTGATATAAAAGATTTGGGTCCTCTACACTATTTCCTTGGATTGCAGGTCTCCCGTTCATCAACTGGTCTCCACATTGACCAGCTCAAATATGCCCATGATGTCCTCCAGAAGTATGGCCTTCTTCTCAGTCAACCTATGAGCACACCGTAGGCTGCCAAACCTCCACTCACTGCCTCTGATGGTGTACCACTTGATAATCTGACAGTATTCCGTGAAATGGTTGGGTCTCTTCAATACCTAACCATTACACGTCCGGATATCTCCTTCGCTGTCAATACTGTTGCTCAGTTCATGAGTCAACCCCGCACCACCCACTTGATGGCTGCAAAGCGCATTCTGCGTTATGTGAAAGGCACCCTTGACCATGGACTCTCCTTTAGTCCTCAACATCATCCAGTTACGCTCTCTGCTTACTCTGATGCCGATTAGGCTGGATGCCCGGATTCTCGCCGCTCTACCACCGGCTATCTGGTCTACCTTGGCTCGAATTTAATATCATGGTGCTCCAAGAAACAACCAACTGTGGCTTGTTCCAGTACTTAAGCTGAGTATCGCTCCCTCGCTCATGCCTCCGCTGAAACAACCTGGTTAGGTTATCTACTCTATGAGCTTGGTGTGCAAATTGCTCTTCCAATTATGCTTCATTGTGACAATTTAAGTGCAACATACATGGCCTCTAATCCGGTATTCCATGCCCGCACTAAGCACATAGAACTTGATTACCATTTTGTTCGCGAAAAAGTTGCTCTTAGAAGTCACCGTGTTTGTTACATTCCATCTGTTGACCAGCCCGCTAACCTCCTCACCAAACCTCTTCACAAGCACCATCATAATGCCTTTTGTCTCAAACTGGTCCGCCCAAGGCCGCTCAGTTTGCGCGCCGGGGGGGGGGGGGTATTAATGTTCCTACATCTTCTGCACAAATCAAGCATAATTCCAATCAATCTTGATCTCCCGAGATTGATTGTGGAATCATCTGTTTATATTTGTATTTATTGCTATGCTTAATTTTAGCTATTCCTAGAATGTCAACAGTAGGATCTGTATATATACAGAGAATGTAAAATCAATTTACTCAATGAAATTCAGTTTCTACAAGAACAAAACAATGTGATATGAAGAGATAATGGGCAAAGCTCCTATTTGTATGTGCCTTCAAAATGCTTGAGTACAAACTAATCCAAATGAAATGTAAACAATAGTAAAAAATAATGTAATTAAGCTGGCATACCTCAAGTCCCAATCTCGAGCTACGTCCCAGTAAAACGAATAGAGCGAGTTAACAATACTAGACAGAAGCCAAAGCGGCTGATAAAAGTACGTTGGTCCACCTATCAGGGAAGACATGATATTTAAGGGCTGAAAGAAAAATCACTAGGACTGCAGTCGAATACTTTAAAGCTGAAAAGCACATTAATAACATGATAGTATTAGCAGAAAAAAAGGACACGATAGTATTGAATAAGCAATGTACTAAAGCGGTATGCCATTAAGCTGTACCATAACTCCATAAGTGACTTAAACAGACATGAAAGAGTCAGTTAAAAGTGTCAGTTCTGCAGATACATCTGATGTTTGAGCAAGGTACCCAAAAGAATTACAATATTTGAGAACAGGATCATGACGATGACAGCCACATATGCACAAGTCAAGAGTGAGTTTTAGAAGCCCCCGACTTCAAGTGATTAACACCGCATAACAAAACCTATTTCCGATGGAATTTCTTAACAGATGGTTAGAGTAATATAAACCAAGTATAATCGTAGACTGAACAAAAGTACTAGCTAATATCTCACATAAGAGCACCATAAGACCAATCTTCAGAATAGGACGGCCAGAATATTTCTAAAGTTCACCAATTCTCAATTATAGGTAACAAACAGTCAAAAAGGGGTGAACTACAATGAGTCATTACCATTGAAAAGGGTTGTCTTTTCTTTTGTATCCTTGTATTGACGAAGGCATTGAAACAAACGGCAAACATAAGGAAAAACAAGCACTAGAGGGATCCCAATTGAGTGGCTGCCACAAACTGAATTAGCTTCAAGCCATGCAATGGTGGCCACCTGCACATTATTAAAAATTTGTCCCAATGATATCAGATTTGGAGTGACTCCATAGTATATAGACCAATACAAAATACTTTGCCATCATCTTTCTTAAGTTCATAACAAACTAAATTCAAAGAGATCATGAATGAAGGCAGAGAGAGTTAGAAACTAGATTTGTCACAATGGTTCTGACCTATTTCAAGAAAAATAAGCACTTAAAGCTAGGGAATGGATACCGCATTCTTCTGTCTTCAGAATGACCCTATATATTAGATTTACTAGGAATTAACTAATGGATGGGATTCTTTTCTATTTTCTAATGATAATTGTTATAATATTTGTCTGTGGCGTTTACTTGCTGAGAACTTAGCAAAGGCCTATGACAGAAGGAGACTGCAGATAATGGGTTAAGAAATGGACTACATTAATAAATTCTGCAGAAACACATCAAGACTGTAGAGATTTAAAAGTGAAAGCATAATCTTCCCATCAGTATAATGGTGAATTAGTTGGCTCTTGACAGTCAACAAGCATAGAGTTGAACTTGACGCTTGAAATCTTACCTGCCCATGAACCATTCTACAGACCGAACGTTCCAAATCTGAAAACACCTGTATGCCATTAACATCGCAATCCATGTTCATCATGAGCCACAAGAACCTTTCGGTTAGCCATATGTAGGATGAACAATGGGAAAATAGACTTTAGTGTGATAAGTATCATTGCTAATACTAAAATGCAAATGTATGACTGCTAACATGTGAATGGTTGACGACAATGAGTACAAGGATATTGATTCATACCTTAGACATAGAAGTTAGAATATCAGCCACGAAAAGGTCAGGAAATGTTATGGCATGCACTGGGAGCACTATCCTCCACAGTGTCCTTAATAAGAAGTACCGAGATGACAATTAAAAAATATCGAAGGGGAATATTAGAACCACAACAAGAACAATATACAAGGACACCTGCAAGAAGTATAGAGACAATTACAAACATATATCTTTTGAATATAACACCACAACGAGTGAGGCATTTTAACTCTAGTGTGATATGAACTGGACCTATAATGCATATCAAAAAGCACTTTTTGTGTAAAGAATGATGCAGTAAATAATGTCTACGTCACACAGTTATGACACGGTAGCAGCATTATATCTAATAATAAACTAAGATAGACCAATATCTCCTTCACACACCCATATAGTAAAGGATGCTCATCAGTGAAGCAATTGGAACTGTGTTAAACATGCAATCAATCTCAAGAAAGCCAGAGCAAGGAGCAAGTTTTGAGAAAGGGATGATATTATGATATTACACTGGTTGTGATGCAGCCAATAATACTTCTCCGTTTGAGTATAGGTAAAGGTATACTGTCATCCTAGTACGAACGATGATGGTCATCCAAGTGCTACACTGCATATAAAATGCCAGATAATTAGGAACAAAAAAGAAGAAAAGTAACAGGCATTCTAAATGAATGAAGTTGCTAAAGACAAACATACAAGTAGAAGTAACTTCTTTAGCTTAATAACAAGAATTGGAAATAAATACCCATGAATAGATGAAAGAGAATGAAAGAAATGAAAAAGAATGTATTTTGTCTGCTATCCAGACACTAATAAATAGATCTAATAAATAATAAAACAGGATATGTAGTCGTCCAGGAAGAATATACTAATCAATGGGGCAAGCAGAAAAGGTCTAACAAATGGGTTTAAACCAGAAGGGACTTGGGATATTGCAATTCAACAAGGCCTTGGTTGTGAACAACATTTGCTTTGTTGCTTAAACCCTTCTCCCTCCGGTCGTTGCTCGATAGTTTGTAGAAGGGTATTGAGGTCTTTCCGTTGAGGTTTTTGGCGCGAATTATATTCTATTTTTCCCGCTCAAATCTCATTGGGTTAGTTGATTCTTGATACTCGACTATTTTCAGCGAAGAAGGAGAAAGGAGAAAGGAGGAAGATTTGGTAATCAGATCGGATGGACGGGAGAGACGGAGAAGGGTCAACGGAGGAATACGAGACGTTGATTCAGACGACTGATGTGGAGCTTCTGAAGAGGGCGTGGCGGCAGGAGAAGGCGGCGCCGGAGATTTTGAAATTCGAGACTGATTTGATTGCCAGGCTCACCGGTCAGATCGAATTGGTGGTCAGTTTGAGTTTTGCTTTCAATCTTGTTGCTTGGTTTATCTAAAAATTCTATCTTTGTTTGGAATTTCTGATACAATTCGAGTCTTTTAGTTATGGATCTGAATTAGGTTGAATTGGAATTTGGGGTGATTTGAATTGTTACAAAAGTAGATGAATTTTGTTTATACTTTGTGGGTTGTGTTATTGTTTGATCCCAATTGGGTGTGTGTGATTTACAGGAAGAAAATGTGGAGCAAGATGCTCAGTCTGGTATTGATCCACTTAATGTATCACTCTACCAGATGGATCTGGACAGGACTCAGTTCTTGTTGAGATCTTATCTCCGGATTCGGCTGCAGAAGGTGGGGCTACACTGTTCAATTGTTGTGTTTCTCATTGCATTTGGAAGCTACTCTTCATTTTGTGTGTGCTAGAGAAACAGTAGCACTCACCCCATGCTTGATAATCATTTGGACAATTTGGGCTTGATAATAAGCGCATAATGCTATAGAGATCTTTAACAAGTTTAGATGTTAGTCGTTCTTGTTATTTATTTTCGAGTGACTTTCTTTTGCAGATTGAGAAATATATCTTTCACATCTTAGCCACTGCAGAACTCTACAACCGTCTCTCTAAACAAGAGAAGGCATTTGCAAAAACGTGAAGACTCTAGCCTGCCTCGTTAGTTTGTAATCTTTTGGTGAAAGCTTATGCTTGAGGTTCATTGTGGTTCGGTGTTTCTTTGGAAATAGGTGTCTTGTTGATTTGGAGAAGCATCTTGAAGAGAGTGTTCTGTCGAAATTGCCTAATAATTACCAGTCTATATTCAAGCAATCCATGATCAGTGAAGAGAATGACATGGGTACTCACATGATCCTCTTTCCCGATTTCATGCATCTCTGTGTTTTCTGTTTTATATGTGTGTGTGCGCACGTATGATTTGGTATCTGTCAGCTTCATTTTCTATAAATATTGTGGCAGTGGTTTAGTCAATGCTTAGATTCCTTTTTTCTCTGAGATATCTGGTTATGTGGTAGCGTTTCATGGACTCTACTTTACAGACTTAGATTTATGATCAGTTCAGGATATCCATGTTACTGCAGTTCCAACTTATTTGGTAACTATAATTATCAATTTAGCAGTGGGCATCGTCCCAAGGAAGAATCTGGGATAATTGATATTGTGCATTAGCATGAACTGAAAGAAATCAATTACAACCTACTGCGTGGGAGAATTTATTTGCATTAAAGCCTTATTTGACCTGTTCATCCATTAAACTATACCTAAAGTGATTTTATTTTAATGCTTTTGCTTTGCATTCAATAACTATATCAGACGAACAATGCATGAGTTGTTTGAAAACTTTGGTTGTCCAACTCATGTAATAACAATGAGTTTTTATTCTGTTGGCATCTGGAATATATACTTTTCTTTAAAGTCACTCCCAGTGCTGAACTACCACCATGCACCTCATTGTAGAATTGCTATACCTGTTTTTGTAAAGCATATTGTTGAAACTCTTACAGATTCGACTTATGGATTTTGATACATTTTCCTATATCTTTGGCTTACAGTGGCAAAACCTCAGTTAGACACGTTTGTTGTATGCAAAACAAATTACTATCTTGGACATATCCAGCTTGAGGACAATGAAGATGGACCATCAGAGTGATTATTCATAAACTCATACTTAGATTGGAACTTGCTATTCTCTTCTTGCACTTACTGATTTCAATGTCCATATGACAGGGTAAATCAGAGACCTTTGGAGGAACCTTTCGAAATGGAGCCTGATGTTTTATACTTTGTGCGTTATAAAGCTATAAAGAGATTCGTAGAGGAAGGGAGGATTGATTTATTCTGAGCACCTTAGGGGTATACAGCTTTGTTCCCTCCCTTGTTGCAGTATCTCCAGTCTTCCAGCTTATTGCTTTACAATCTTTTGATGAAACTAGTGATTTGTAATTCATGGAAGTGAGCTGTTGAGCAACATTCTTGTTGTTGCATTTAACGTTTAGAATGTTGAAATCGTCCAAAATATAACGCCAAGGCGTGTATTTCATTTCTAGGAGTTAATGATTCATCCTGGCTTTGCTAGTTTGATAAAATAATGGTTAATCGAAGCATTCACAGTTGGCCTTTACAATATATATCTCATGTTTTTACCTTTTTTGAAGATGCATCCATATAAATAATTTTTGATCAAATGAAAATTTCATTAAAGACTTCAGAAGAGTCAAGTGCCTTCAATCTGGAGAAGGTCTAGGATACATTCTGGTGGATTGTCCACCCAAATAGCTGCTAAGTTGTCATCAAAACCTATAGCAGCAAGTCTATGAGCTATGCCATTACAAGTTCTTGGCGTATGCACAAGAGAAACATTCACTATGCTATTACAGAGATGTTTTATATCATCTATAATGCCCCCCATTCGCCAAAAGCTCATGATCTGGAACTTTAATTTCAGCTATGGCTTCAAGACAGTCACTTTGAATTGTAACATCTCTTGTCTGCATAGAGTGCAGTAGGTCTAGACCTGCTCTAATGGCCATCAGCTCACATTGTTTAGGTGATGCTGTGAAAGGAATTGGCCTAGTAAAAGCAGCTCTAAATTTACCTTCATGATCTCTCAAAATTCCACCAATACCTCCTTGATGATGGTTAGGAAGAAAAGCAGCATCCACATTGAGAGTCAAGTTACCATTTGCAGCTGGTGTCCACCTTTGATTAGCCTTGATTTTGGTTTTTTTGCCTATGTTATTTGCTTTCTGGTATTCCTCCAATCATGCCATACCGCTGAGATAAAGATCTTGAGCTGTTTGAGCCACAAGACATTATTTCTGTTTTTCCATAGCGCCCATTAGCGGCTTTTCAAAAAAATTTGTCTGCATTGTCATTGCTCTCTCCAACATCCATTTTTTAAAATTAATATTTGGCAGCAAAGTATGGAGCGGTAGTGATAATACCATTGGCGATGGGACATTTACAGAAGATATGACCTGTGTCTTCTGGTGTAGCCTTGCACAGGAAGCACCGGACTTCACCATCATACCCTTTGAGGAGAAGTCTTTCTCTAGTAGGTTTTAACATTGTTGCAGGCTATCCACACACAGACTTTAACCTTTCCCGGAATTTTTGCCTTCCACAATTTCTGCCATAAAATAGAGAATGGATCTCCCTGTGAGGTGGTGGTCAGATATTCCTCTTAACACTATGCTTCTAGCAATCCAATAAGCAGTCTTGTCAGAGAAAAAAACCTTTGCATCCATATAAATAATGGTGAACTAGTATCAACTAATAATGTAAAGAGAAGAGAAATGGAATTAAAATCAACTTTATATCGATCATCATGTTAGTCCATTTTCTTTCAATTTCATCAAAAACACCCCTCAACTTTTAATTTTCATCAGCCGTGTCCAAACATACGTTTTTCATCTAATTCCCCTGTCATGTAATGACTTGCATTAAGAAGAAAACCAAATTTGAAGTCGCCCACAGAAAAATGACAAAATAGACAAATTACATTCAATCCCACCAAAATCACTAAAGTTAGAAGAGTTGTGATGGGTACGGAAATGTGTATCGATATAGGGAAAAAATGGTCAGAAAGGTTATTTTTTCAGAATTTGACTTTCTTCTTGATGCCACGTCATCACTTGACTGAGGAACTGGATGAAGAACGGAGGTTTGAACACGACTGATGAAAATTGAGAGTTAAAAGGTGTTTTTGATGAAATTGAAAGAATGACTAAATCGACCTAAAGTTGATGGGGGTAAACTGAAATTAGTCCTAGAATAACATTATTTTTTTCAGACTAAAGCATTTCCAGTTTTCGATCGACTGCTTACTTTCATATGCAGGAAATGACAAAACATTGAAGGATATATGGGACACGACCATTTTCCCACCTGGTTCTGTACCAGTTTAAAATTGGCCTCACCCCTTAAAGAATACCAGAATTTAAAAAAAAAAATAATATAAATTTCAAATAAAACAAAAGAATCTTGGAATAAGGTCGACCCATAAAAGAATATAATGTTGTACAAATTAAACAGATAAACTAGATCATTCGGCCAATATAAGCCTTGGCCAAAATTGTCTCAAATGCATAGAATTACCAATGGATTCATAAACAATTTAGTAATCCACACTGTTAGATAAATTGTTTAAGAAACTCAGTAGCCACCAGCCTGCCTCGTGTGTTCACTGACATCTTTAACTCACTAATCTCTTTATCAATATCCTGTAATTGAAGAAGCAATAGATTAAGAATCTTAACAACCTTAAAGAAACCAAAATCACATGTAATTTAAGCACCACAGACACCTCCATCTTTGATACCTACTAACCATAACCAGTTTCAGACCAAAAAGTTAAATATAAAAATAGAAAATAATAAAATGAATAACATAGTTTTCTTCAAACTACTAACGTCAAGGCCTCGCAAGACTAAAGAAAGTTCACAATGAATTTTCAAGGAAGATACTGATGACTATAAGGTCAAATGGATAACAAGTGACCAATATTTATGCAAGTGAAGTAACTTAGCTCGTCAAAATACGTTTTTACATATTAGAATTAATGTTCAGCACCAAAACAACATGCAATTTGGGTGTTTCAGTAACAAAAAAGCAGTTTCAAACATGCATTTATCAAAAACATGCAGTTCTAGACAGGAATTGGTAGACTTGCCTCCATAAACTGTACAATAAAATCAATTAGCTTGTGCTTCTGCATCTCTTCACAGTGATAATTTGTTATAAGAAAGCTTATGTCATAACCCTGCATAATAAAGCAATAAAAACATGGTGTGATTAGTTGCTGCCTACAACCCTGTAAACATGTATAATTAACCAGAGAAGTCAAGTAAATGAAACCACTCCAGTTTTTCAAGCAGTATAAATTTACCAAAAAAAAAAATTGAAAGGAATTTATCAAATATATCAACTCCATAGAAATTTTCGTACCTGTACAGGCTTTCTTCTCAATACCTGAAATGCTTCTGCCCTCATCGACAAAAATCTAAGAAACTTTTTAGTTAGTATATTTTCAAGTTCATCAGCCTGCTTTACCTATACAAGAGAGAACCCAAAGAAAACGATATGAGAGTAAAGAGAAATGGGATAATGAGGTCCGGAAATGGGAAAAAAGTATACAAATGATTATCTTGCTACCCAATTCAGAAATGGGATATGTGGCTTTTCTTTTAAAATAAAGCACCTTAAAATTTTAATAATCAGACCAAAGCATTAATTCCCAACAATGGGCAACTAATCCACCAATGGAACAGTAATCCAGTCATCTAGGTAGCCATACAGAATTAGCATAGTGAACAATCGTACATCTCTGGAATCTAAACTGTATGTTTGTGCCCTCATAAAGGCAGAAAGTGCATTCTATGTTAACATGAATCCCCCTCTTCACCAAATTTTCCTTCAAAAACCTTGACATTCCCTGACAACCAAGACAGCCCACAGCATCACCTTTTTGCTCATCCAAAACCAGAATGTTGTCTAACAAATTACAATACACAAATAGCAGGAATCAGCAAATCCTCAAAGGCAGTGATTGCATTCTTATTAAGCTCAATGAGAAGATGGAACTGTTGTTCAGATCGAGTGCACTTTCCGCCTCTTCTCTTAACTACATTCTTTTAAGTGAAAGTAATTATTGGAGATACTGTGCTCTGGGTATTTTTTTTCCCTAACTTTATATATGACTTAAATACCGCTTTTACTATTTTTTACCACTTCATTCACATATTACACTTAATTTTGAAGACTGAACTAATTACGGTCACGTTAGTTGGATCAAACGTGAATTGAAATTTCAGACATTTATCCATTGATAAGGTTCACATACAGCGGAAGACAGAATAACCCTAAACTAAGCCAAGTGCATATAGTTGCCTACCCAATATACACCCTCTGTAAAACAGGTCAATCAAAAGAGGTCTATATCAACCGAGTGGAAAACTACAGTTCTGTTTAGGTTGTTCAATTGAGCAGATGAACAAAACAAATAAAATCAAAAGCAAAAGTAGTGATTTTTTAAAATAATTTAGACTCGAAAGCCGGTTTCAACTCTCAATTACATTCCGGGAAAAAAAAATTTCTCTCAATTGCATTACTAAAAAGCATTCAAATATGGAATACTCACCTTCAGGCTTATACGAAGGGAATTAATAGATGTCTCGATCAAGCATTTTTCAGCCTCATTTCGACATATCAAAACCTGTAGTAGCAAATGCATGAACAAAAGACTGATGTCAAACTACTGGTGAAAACAACCTTAACAAGAAAGGGAACAAAATTCATTTTCCAGGATTTCCGAGTTTTATGTGTTCACTGACAATTTTAACATCATGTAAGCTGTAAGCTTAAACTATGAAGTGCACAAATTAACTTTGCACTAGGTGCAGAGTAACTGCAGACTAAATCTCAGAAACTAGCAAAAATAGTTGTTTCTATGGCATGAATACTCAGAGTCTGTTTCTTCAAGAATAATATTACAACAAAAATGAAGAGGAAATGGGCAGGATTTTTCCACTTTATAGCTCTAACTTCTACTTTTTATGTTCCCTTTTAATCTCCGAATTCTTAATCCCTAGGCAGATAATTTGTCTAAAAAGGTTATAAACACTGTTAAAGAGTAGGCATGAATGGGAAGTATCTTTTCCAAAGTTTGTAACTCAAATGACAGAGTTTACATATTCTAACATGCTTATTTAGATTGTGTGGAAAAGAAAAATGGGTGTGAGTTTTCGCCCAGCCCAAGGCATTAGGAACCACATATACGCAAACATACCAACTTTATCAAACATAACCATTAAAGTAGTAAGCTGGGATAAGAAAACTATTTTTTACAATGTCAAGATGGTTCTCACAGAATTTAGCAGAAGTTCTGGGCTGGTCCTGCAAAATATGAACAGAAGATTACAGCCTTCCTCAGAAAATAAATCAGTCAACACTTGTATAGGTTAGAACCCAAAAATACCAAAATTTTGTAATGATTACATTGCTTAAATTCCAAAGGAGTTTGGGCAACGGAGTCTGTTTATAAAATATGGCACCAATTTCATATAGGCTCTAATATACCAGTGTACTAGCTTAATTCTTCAAACATATGAATCCTTAAACTACAACAAAACCCTCGTTCAAAGTGAGACCGATGAACTTACTTTAACTCAACTTCTGGCTTGTTATGCCTTTCAACTTCTTGACAAGGAAAATTCTGCAGATTGCATACAGAAAACACAATAAGCCAAATTCCAATTTGTTCTTATCTGACCACACACTAAAAATAACCAAACTTTAAACCTCGAAATGCATATTATACAATGTTAAAACCAAATTGTGTTTACGAATTTGTAGATTTAGGATTGAAGATAGAGAGTACCTGGAGGCACATAGCAGCATCGAGAGTGTTGCGTATACAAGTCAAGTACAATCTCAAAGTGTTTGCCTGACAAAATCAAGATCAAGATCACTACCCATCAGCTGAATTCAGCTACAAGTTTCAAGTTTGATGAAAACTTTATCACAACAATCCCAAATAAATTCCAAAAATAGATCGGATGGCTTTACCATTGAGATCAGCAGGAGTAGACCTCCGAAATCGTAGCGAGATTTTAACAGGAAAAGAATATATGCGCTCTGTTTGTCTAATTGGAGAGAGAGAGAGAGAGAGAGAGAGAGAGAGAGAGAGAGAGAGGTGGTCTTGTTCAATTATGAAGATGAAATGAGGTTCATTACCAAAAAAAATGAAGATGAAATGAGGCAGAAAAAAAAAGGAAGATGAAAAACATATCCGACCTACCGTATTCGAACCAGTGACCTAAGGATATCTGACAGTTTAACCCACTACAGTCCTCCGCTCTACCAACTGAGCTAAGGTCGGTTTGTTAATGAAGTGGAGATATAATATACAAGGCACATTAACTCCTAAATTTCATGCACTAAACCCGAAGATTCAAACTTTAGATGTGAAACTAACACTCTAAATTTCATGATTCATTAACAATATATTGCATAGTAATCACTTGCAGTGATGGAGCCATTCTCACATGGCCAAGCCTTGATTGCCCGACCTACATCGATCCATCAACTTCCAAGTTTTTATTTGATCAAGCAAAGAAAAAAAAAAACTTCTTACAACTTGACATGCACAAAAGTTTGGACTTTTTAATTTGTGCCAAACGTAAAAACGATCGAACATTGTTCATCTCCAACCATATGAGGTGGTTTAGTTTAGCTTTATTTGTGAAATCCGGCTATTGATATAGAGAGCTAGGTGAACCACCTTTTAGTGAATCACCTAGAGCTCACCTTAGGTGACAGCTGATGTGGCATAGCCACGTCATAAAAACATAATTTATGATATATTTTTTTTGAAATCGTATGATATTCTTATATTTTTAATTTCTCTTAATTACAAAAATTTGTTTTTATTTTTATCTGATTTTATGTTTTAACCTTTTTTTTGTTTTTGCTCATTGATCTTTGTTGGGTTTGAGGAACAACAAGCACCACAACAATCAGATCATCTCCACTATAACCACCACCACCACCATCATACCAGCTTTCGAACCCCGCCAACTCGTGGGATAGGCGGACGCCTTAACCACAAAACTGACGGGAAAGCCAGTGATTTTTACTCATTGGTGTCATTTGCGTGACATCTTTCTCATCTCCTCATATCCACCCCTCTTTCAAAAGATTCACCTTTCAATTGCTCTAACACCTTCTCGATCTAATTTCAATAGTTGGAGATAATTAATAAATGATAAGATATATATGATTTGAGTATTGATTGCTATTTAATAAACAAAGAAATAATCAAATCGATTATACTTGCATCCCATATTGCATGATTTGCATCGTTTTGCTTTGAGTTCCAAAGGTACAAAGGTCCAGATTTTTAATTGCTTCCCAAGATTGCAAAACAAAGTTTAAATAATTCAGAGTAGCTATTGACAAAAGACTCAGATTGATTGAAAAGACCCAAGGGTTCTTCCACAAATGAATTAACAAATTGACTTGGGTTTGTATTATGCAAAAATCCCTAGATTGTTTTGGACTTGGTGTTGGGAACTGAATCTGGAAAATGATGAACGACAAACATATGGAGAGCCTAAGAAATTCTTTTGCATTTAAGAAAGTAAAAGAAAAATAAAAAGTATTCTTTTGCATTTAAGAAAGTAAAAGAAAAATAAAAAGTATGTAATTAAGAAAAATTATAAATTGAGAATATCATAAATTATATTTTGATGACGTGATTACACCATATCAGCTGTGGGTTGGTTCATCTAGCATTACTCGTTGATATAACAATTTCACTTGAGATTACTTTGATGTTTGGTAATATCAAGGGCTTTCTCCGTCTATATGGTCTTTTCATGCGTGATGCTATGGGGTGTGATGATTTTCTAATAAAAAGAGACGGAGTAGTTACCAAAGGATATGTCTAGTTCAGTCTTTGTTGGTTTGTCGTTGGCTGAGGTGGAGGAAGAGGAGGAATTTCCTTCACATAAAAAAGGTTTCGGTCAATGGAATGGGTTGAGGTTGCTGCAGTGTCGCCGAGCGCTGATTCCGGGGATTCTCATATGTTGATTGATGACCAGAGATAGAGGTGCGAGATTCAGCGACTGAGGTGTTGGTGCTGGCATATGAGAAGCCGGATTCTGATATGGTTAAGGAGGCTAGGGTTCATCGTTCATGTCACTAAAAAGAACTCTAGTGCCTTGATACCTTAGAAGGAGTCTAGGGTTCTGATCATTGCACTTGCAAGTAGCAACAAAACTTTGGTGACTGCTAATTCGGTTTTGTAATCTACTATTTTATGTGTTTCGATACTTGAGATGGCGCAACAACACCTAAGTTCACTGCAACGTTTCTTGGCATCTGGAGGACCTAATACGAAGACTACTGCACTTTGTTTTGAATCGCACACACCTCCATTTAAAACTCATAGCGATAACTGAGTTGAAGCTGTCGTGGAAGAATTACGTAGAGACAGAGTTACAAGCTGTGACTTTAGATGATAATAATATTGCATTGATTCTTCAACATAATTAAGGATGTGAAGTTGTTAATTTTTCCAAGAAAAAGAAGATGGGTAAGCTAAAGGGCAGCAAAAATCACCCTAAGGACGCAAACGAATTGGCTGGTGAGTTGGGGAAATGATGAACTGAGAAAGAAAAAAAGTACGTCTCTATGCTGAAGATTGTCGTGTAGAAAGAGGCGAAGGAGGAAGGCGATCAGGCTATGAAAACTGAGGCAACTAAACTAGCTGTTGAGGATGTCGATCTCTTTGGTATGTAGGGGTGATGTTGTTGGGAAAGAAGTGGCTGCCTAATAAAAGACCAACGGATAACTGGTTATCCCAGGATCTAACTTTCTCACCCCTCGTGTGATCTGCGGAAATAGCAACAAAAAGAAGACACAATATTTAATGAGGTTCAACAAAAGTGCCTACGTTCTCGGGGCAACAGTAATTTTTTCTTCCACTATACTAAATAATGGGATTATATGAAACACTCACTCTAGACTAACTAAAGTGGTAACACACCTCTCTCTCTCTCTCTCTCTCTCAAGAGGAATTTTCTTCTCATTAAACTCTCTAGTGAGGATCACACTACTACTTTCACACAAAGTCTCTCTAGCTAAGTTTGTGACTCTGCCTTGGTTGGTTTTCTTGCTGCAATCCTTGGTGCCTTATATAGGCAATGAACTCCATGCATACATACGTAACATGCAATAGCATGCAATGTCAAGTTTCTTTCATGATTCATGCTCAATGTTGAAATGCTCATTAATGCATGTCTCCTCCCCATATCAAGAATTGCTGCCATCACCACCCTACGCTTATAGCTTTGTTTCTTACCTTTTAAAATATATTGTACCCACTTTGTTATTCCTCTAGCAACCAGCCTACTTTTATGAATGGGTCATGAAGGCTATAGCAACCAATACTTTTCTCATGTAGTCAAACAGCACATACATTTCAACCCCCAGTTAAGGAAGGACTAACCCATCAGATGTTTCTTCTTCCTCTGCTAATGTAGCTATAGCTTAGTGTTGTCGTGATCGCAGTAACAGGTAAGTCTAGTTATTATCCTTACTCAAGTTTCTAAACTTATCTTCTCTGCTAATAAAAGTTCTCCAAACTGCTTTGAAAAGCTAGGCTTATATATTGTGCATGGACTTTTGTTCTAGTCTTAAGAGTTATTTTTTATTGTCGTCTTTATGGTTGTGTTATCTTGATACTACTTGATAAATAATATTTGATTAACCTTTTGACTAAAAAAAATAGTTACTTATTCTTTTTTATAATAAGCATTTCTATTCATACATCTAAAATTGACACTTGACCTCTCTACTTTTTATACCTCCAACTTTCTTTTTCAAATCAAATAAGCAATATGTTACGTATGGAAGCTTTTCTAATGAGGACCTTTAAGTTGAGAACTTGTTGAGGACTTTTCGCCTTATCCCACTTTTCGATCTAATATCCACATCTTGACCGTTCAGTTTATAGGCATTTATGAGTAGATCATTTCTCTAAATATTCAGCTATATTGAAAATTGTTAAGACATTCATAAGTGTGATTTATCAATTATGAACTTGAACGGTTCATATTTGACATATTTGGTTCGTCCATTAATTTGACATCTTGACCGTTCAGTTTATAAGCATTTATGAGTAGATTATTTCTCCAAATTTTCAGCTATATTGAAAATTGTTAAGGCATTCATAAGTGTGATTTATCAATTATGAACTTGAACGGTTCATATTTGACATATTTGGTTCGTCCATTAATTTGATCTAATTTGTTATCTTAATGAACACCAATTTACCTGAAAATTTGTACAAATGATCTACTCATATAAACCTAAAAACTGAACGGATGAGATGTCAAAATGTGATTAAAAAATAAGTGTTTTAAACCATAAACAGAAAAATCTTCAACTAATCCTCAACTTAAGAATCATCACTAGAAGGGTTACCTATACCTCCCTAATGTTTCTAAAATGCCCTCGTCCTTTATATAAATCTCAAGTAAGAATATTTCCAAGAACATGAATAAGTAAACAACTGCCATTGAAAATGCCCTTATCCTTTATATAAATCTCAAGTAAGAATATTTCCAAGAACATGAATAAGTAAACAACTGCCATTGGTGCTTCTTCTTAAGATAAACTATCATTGGGTGATGAAGATCTTATCAACAGTTAATAACCCAAAATATCCAACTTTTCTCACAAAAAATAAGAATTAAATTTGACGTTGTATGCAAATCTAGATCCAATTGATCGAGTAGTGAACTAGAGATCGATATGCTTCAAGATGTTGATTCTTGCTGATATTTATATTGATTTTCTTATATACGCTCAAGTTACTTCTAATATAAACATAATTATAATACATATAGAAACAAGATCAGACCCATTTTTAATTAGGTGAACAATCAAACACAATTGTTGCCCAGTTCAAGAACAACCATGAGCATGGTAAGCACTCTTTCATAGGTTTATAAAGACGAATTGAATTGTATTTACAGTATTCACAATTGTTAATTAGTATCTGGTTTAGAAAAACTGTATTTTGTTTTCCACCTATCTATGAAGTAATCACTCTTTCAAGCTTGGATAATGATTGTTTATTGATTCAAATACCAGATTAATAAGAAAATTGCAGATTGTTGTTGTATAGGGTAAAGATCGATTGTGTTCTTCTCTCTTTTGTCTAGATTGGTAACTTGTATTAATTAAGAAAAAGAGGAGGTCTAAGTATAATTTCGAAGGTATGAATAGAACTTCTTTTTTATAATATATATATCTTATATATAAAATATATAAAAACGGATCGGTGACGTACAAGGTTATAATAGTCTAATTTCATAAAGAGAAATAGAACACAGGGCCATGAACAAAACCCTCATGGGGGAGCAGAAACAACACATCAGAAAGTAAGATCGATGTGCAACATCATGAACCAGTCTAAAGGGCACTAGTCCTTCCTTAAAGCCATGGCTGCGACCAAGTCAACAGCATTATTATGTGATCAACCAACTTATTTTATTAAAACATTTCAAAAACAAACTCATAATCAGAAAGAGAGGAAAAATAAGGAGTTTTTCCCTACATGAATCGGGAAGTGCATAATTTTATAAGATACATATAACAGAGTCATCCGAATGATGATTATGGTTATGCTTATGCTTATGCAATAGGCACTGGTTCGATAAGCACAGAAGTCACAAAACCCTTGATCTCATCCCCTGGGTTCGAAAATGCATCTTCATTCTTGTACAACATTTCCATAACACGAGCAAGGTTGAGAGGTCGCATTAGAACCGGCAATGGGATTCGGGTAGGGTTGAGGCAAGCTTTGTTTATGATCTTCCATGCATCATTCACTTGATTAGTTAGTTCAACTATGGCTGCTTCTTCTGTAGCACCATGTTCTTTCATGTATAATTCCACAGCTGTAGCAGAATGCTCTCTCTTTTAATTTGTTCATATTACATAGAAAAGCAGGTAAGTAAGAGAGGATCCGTGTTATATAGCTAGAGATACTAATAAATAAATGCAATATAATTTCTTTTAAAGGAGAGAATATATGATCAAAACCTCATATATATAGTTACTCAGTTGAGGAAATATTTGCCAAAAAGGAAACTAATTGAGGAAATACATACTACATGCACGTACCTGATGCGACATAATGTCGTTTAAGAGTCTGCCGATTACAGATGAATCATTTACGATGCCAGGGTCAGTGAGTAGCCAATCCAAGGAGTCTTTTGAAGCAGCAACTCCCATTCCAACAGCGGCTACGATTGCCAAGGAATACAAGGATGTAAGTGCTGCTAGTGGCATGTATTCATCAAATGTTGGGGGTGTAATTCGAGTTAAACCATCTAGCTTTCTTTCATGTAACCACCTACATGCATTTTCATCTGAGGAAAACATTCATTATCATCTCAGTTTCTATGATAGATGATATTTTAAACCCTAAACCCTAAAACGAAAAATAATTAGAGTAGTTGAGGCTAGGGCTTTACCGATTCTCTTGCGTGGTGGATGCCATACAAGCTTCCCTCGCTTGCAAGATATTCTTCGAGTTCAGTGTAGACATCCAACAGTGTCTTATAGCAAACTTTCATATAGTCTGGCAATTGATCCATGGCAGAGATGTCCCATCTGATAATTTTACAAAGAAGATAATTGATATATATGCATGTCCTACGTTCCAACTGAAGCATATACAAATTCATTCTCTATATGTAGAAAAGCCTCTGAAAACTAAATGATTCAAACCTCTGAATAGCTTCATTAAAGAGCTCTTGTTCTTCAAGTGTGCCATAAACATCATACATGTCATCAATCACGGCTACCATGTAAATAAATTTGCATAATGTCCTCCTTGCAATGTAGTATTTTGGCTCAAAGAAGACTCCCAAAGTACTTAAGTAGCACTCAACCACCCTGTCTCTAGCAAAAGGTAAGTTCTTCACGAAGTCCACATTCTTCCACCACCTGATTACCAAAGTACATAATCCATGCATGTTAGTTTTAGAAATTCTTTTTCTTAAGTTATCAAGTGTGTGTATATATATATATAGGGCCCTTCCACTAAAGGATCCCTTATTTTGGTTTATATGAAGGATGAGGGATTACACCAACTTTTCGATTATATTTTTGAATCTTCACCGTTCAGTTTGTTGGTCTTTATATATAGATCAATTCTGCAAATTTTCAGCCAATTTGGTGATCGTTAAGGTGTCGAACAAGATTAAATCAATGAACGAACCAAATCTGTCAAACATGAACCGTTCATGCTTATAATTATAAATCGTAGTTTTGAATGTTTTAACCATTCATGCTTATATATATATATATATATATATATATATATGCATGCAGTACTGTACGTTGGCAATAGTTGGCATGCAGTGCAAGGTTGTATATATAATTTGACGTGCAGTACTTAGTTAAACTAACCTTGTAAGTTCGCATGGTTCTTTTTTATGGAGTTGCTGCAGTAGGTTGAAATCCAGCCTTGCGAAATTCAGAAGAGTTGCATTATGAGACTTGTCTTCCTGGTAGATAGCTAAGTAATGCCTCACTTCTATCCTTGTCATGCCCTTCCAGAGTGGCTGATACAAGGCATGAGTTACTTGTTTCGAAAGTGTGGAGCTTAAACCGCGGCGTGTTGCAGACTCGAGATGAGTTGTGGTGAAGATTAGTGCCTCGTCAAGTATATCATCACCGTGTATCCTAAGATGCGTAGCTTCATACAAGCTTAGTAGTCCTTATTTTGTGTCATTGACAAGTGATTCCTCGAATTTCCCATCATTGTCCTTCAAGTTGCTGAAGCACTTGTCTGTTTCATGAATCATGATACTGTTGAGAAAATAATATAATGGAAGTAACAACTCAAAAACACACAAAGGATAAATATGCGAAGATGTAAAAGATAGAGGAAAGGGAACACCAGATATAACGTGGTTCAGCGATGTGCCTACGTCCACGGGGCAGCAATAACAAGAACTTCCACTATGAAATAATGGGTACACGAGATACACAACTTCAAGAACAGTACTTGAAGGAAACCCTCTCTCACACTTGTTTTGCTATCAACTACTCTACACTCTCAACTTGGAGTGGACACTCTTCTCTACTTGGAAGATAGATGTTTCTCTCTTGGAAGAAATGCTTGAGATGGATGAGATGCTTGGAATGAGCAAATGACTCTCCTTTTATAGGCTAAGGAGGAACCATCTAGACCTCATTAGGCTCTCCCAATAAATGGTGCTTCATGAATATTCTTGTAACTCATGCCTTAACCATAACTCCAAAATCATCCATGTAACTCATGTAACTCATGTAACGTTTGTGTAACTCATGAAACGTTTCATACTATTTTATTTATTTTGGTCTGGATATTATAACAATCTCCCCCTCCAGACCAACCCGGGGAAATACGCGGCAAGACTTCTACTTGAAGTCCATCCCAGCAGACTTGCTGCAATACTCCAACTTATGTTGTGGCACAACCTTAGTCAACATATCTGAAGTATTGTTTGTGTGAATTTTCCTCAACTGCAAAAGCTTCTTTGACACTATATCTCGTATCCAATGATAACGTAGATCAATGTGCTTAGTGCGAGGGTGATAAACTGAATTTTTACTCAAATGAATAGCACTTTGACTATCACAATGCATCACATACCTTTCTTGCTTCACACCCAACTCCTGAATGAACCTTTGCAACCATATCATTTTCTTGCCTGCTTCGTTTGCCGCTATGTACTCGGACTCAGTGGTGGATAAGGCAACACACTTCTGTAACTTAGACTGCTATGATACAGCTCCCCCACAAAATGTAAATAAGTACCCAGAAGTGGACTTTCTGTTATCAAGTTCCCCAGCTAAATCTGCATCTGTGAAACCCTCCAAAACGGGTTCGGATCCACCAAAAGATAAGCACAACTTTGAGGTGCCCCTCAAATATTTGAGTATCCACTTAACAGCTTCCCAATGCTCTCTACCGGGATTAGATAAATATCTACTAACAACTCCAACTGCATGAGCAATATCTGGACGAGTACATACCATGGCATACATAAGACTACCAACAGCTGATGAGTAAGGGATACCTGCCATCTTGTCTTTCTCCTCTTGTGTAGTTGGGCATAATAATCTGCTTAATTTGAAGTGATTACCTAGAGGTGAGCCCACTGACTTGGTTTCTTTCATGTTGAACCTTTCAAGCACCCGTTCAACATACCTCTCTTGTGACAACCATAATTTATTTGCCTTCCTGTCACGGGTAATCTCCATGCCCAAAATCTGCTTAGCTGGACCTAAGTCTTTCATATCAAAAGACTTTGATAAATCTGCCTTCAACTTGTGGATCATAGAAACGTCTTGCCCCACTATCAACATATCATTAACATAAAGCAACAAAATTATAAATTTACCTCCAATGAACCGTTGAATGTACACACATGGGTCTGCATCAGTTCTTTTGTATCCGTGACCCACCATGAATGAGTCAAACTTCTTGTACCATTGTCTTGGCGCTTGCTTCAGCCCATACAAACTTTTCTTTAGCTTGCAAACCATGTGTTCCTTGCCCTCGACCTCAAAACCTTCCGGTTGCTCCATGTATATTTCTTCCTCCAAATCACCATGTAGGAATGCCGTTTTTACATCTAACTGCTCCACCTCAAGATCCATGCTAGCTGCCATGCCCAAAATAACTCTGATAGATGTCATTTTGACAACTGGTGAGAAGATCTCATCAAAATCTACTCATTCCTTCTGCCTGAAACCTTTGACAACCAAGCGAGCCTTGAACTTTGTCAACTGTTCATTCTCGTCCCTCTTCAACTTAAACACCCATTTGTTTTTTAGTGCTTTTCTGCCTTTAGGAAGCTCCACCAACTCGTAGGTACCATTTTTCAACAAGGACTCCATCTCAGACTTCATAGCTAATATCCACTTGTCGCCGTCTGCATGAGTCTTCGCCTCCTCAAAGCATTCAGGCTCTCCATCACCAGTCAACAGAATGTATTTGGAATATGGATTATCTCCATCACTAGTGAGCAAAATATATTGAGAAGAAGGATACTTGGTACTTGGCTTCAGCACTCCATGAGATCTTCGAACTGGTGCTTGGGCATTTTCTTGTTGCTGCTCTTGATTAGGCTCTTCCTGATTAGGCTCCCCCTGATCATGATCAGCCTGAACCTGATTCTCCTGGTCATCATTTGCAGCACCTGTAGCTTCTGGTTCTGCCGTATCAGGAACGTCTTCATTAACCATTTCTTGAGGTTTGTTAGACTCTTCTTGGAGCGGAGACGAGTCATAAGTGAGACGCTCTGCATTTTCTAGTATGTTCTTGTCAAAATTTGCAACAGTCTGATCCTCATGGAACACCACATCTCTACTTCTGAATAACTTCTTGGTTATTGAATTCCACAACCGGTAGCCCATCTCTTCATTACCGTACCCAAGAAAGATGCACGGCACGGCCTTGTCATCTAGCTTCGATCTTTTCTCCTTTGGAACATGTGCAAATGCTTTGCACCCAAATACCTTCAAGTGAGAATATGAAGCGCTTCTACCGGTCCACACACTCTCTGGAGTCTCCAAGCCCAACGGTACACAAGGTGTTCGGTTGATGAGGTAACATGCGGTTGTCACTGCTGCGCCCCAAAACTCTTTCGCCAGGTTAGCTGTCTTTAGCATGCTTCTCACTTTCTCCAAGATGGTGCGGTTCATCCTCTCTGCTACACCATTATGTTGTGGGGTGCCAGAAACTGTCTTTATGTGTCTAATGCCATGCTTCGAACAATAACCTCTAAACTCGTTCGAAATGTACTCTCCACCATTATCACTGCGGAAACACTTGAGGGTTCGTCCCGTCTCCCTCTCAACCATGGCATGAAACTCCTTGAAGGTTTAGAACACCTGGTCTTTTGATTTCAACAAATACACACAAACCTTTCGTGAAGCATCATCAATAAAAGTAACAAAATACTTGTTATGACCTAGTGAGTCAACTTCCATGGGGCCACATACATCAGTATGTACTAGGTCTAAAAGATTCTCCTTCTTGGCGAATGTATTAGAAAAGCTGACTTTCTGCTGCTTACCAAACAAACAGTGATCACAAGAGTCAAGAGAGGTACCTTTGGCAAAGGGAATAAGAGACTTCTTTGCCAGAACTTGCAATCCCTTCTCGCTCATGTGGCCCATCCGCTTATGACATAGACTTGGGGAAGAGTCTTCTCCAACGTTCAACTCCTCTTTACATATCTTGTTGTATGTCTTGTAGAGGGTACAACACAGCTTCCCTCTAGCCACCACTAGTGATCCTTTGGTAAGCTTCCACTTTTGGTCTCCTCCGTGATGATGATATCCTTCCCGATCAAGCACGCCGGTTGACATCAAATTGAGACGTAAGCCGGGAACATGTCGAACATCTTTCAACATAAGCTTGTTCCCCAAATCAGTCTCAAGGCAAACATCTCCAACTCCTGCAATCTTGGAGTAGCCTTCAGCCCATCTTTACAATCCCAAATTCTCCACCTCTATATGTAGAGAAGAACTCTTTATTTGGAGTGGCATGGAAATAGGCTCCGGAATCAACGACCCATGGAACACCGGGAGTATCGTCATGAACATGTAGGCATTCTCCTTCAAGGCAAAGGAACTCATACACATCATTGCACACGGCAACGGTGGTGTTCCTTGTGTCATCCTTTGGTTGAGAACTGCCTTCTCGCACCTCCCTTGGACCCTTTTTCAACTTGTGACAATTTTTCTTCATGTGCCCAAAAATGCCACAATGATGGCACTTTCCGTTGAACCTCGTTCTGGATCGGCTTACACTATTTCCATGACCTTTGGGTCCTCTACTCTTGCTCCTTCCTCTGTTCTCCGCCACGAAGACTTGGCTACTGTCGGAGCTTGAGGCTTTTCTCCTTGTCTCTTCATTCAACAAGTTACTTTTGACATTTTCCATAGTCATTTTACCATCAAGAGCAGAGTTACTTACAGTGATGACAAAAGTCTCCCAATTATCCGGCAACGACCCCAACAACAACAGTGCTTGTAATTCATCATCGATCGACATCCCCATGGTTGTCAATTGATTAATTGTACTTTGGAAGTTGTTTAGATGCTCGGTGACCCTCACGCCATCACTATACTTCATGTTGACAAGCTCTTTGATTAAAAAGGCTTTCTTGGCGGCGGTCTTTTTCTCGAACAAGGACTCCAACTTCTTCCATAACTCGTGCGCATCGGTTTCGTTGGCTACGTGGTGGAACACACTATCGTCCACCCACTCTCGAATATGACCGATCGCCTTGCGGTTCATCTTCTTCCAATTAGCATCCGAAGTGCCTTCCGGCTTAGCCTCGACTCCTTCGATGGGCTCATGCAAATCTTTGCAATAGAGGATGTCCTCCATTCGCGGCTTCCATGTAATCCAATTTGAGTGGTTGAGTCGCACCATGGTACTCCTTGAACCTTCCATTGTAACACCCACGCCCTACGAACCAAGGGCTCTGATACCACTGTTGGGAAAATAATATAATGGAAGTAACAACTCAAAAACACACAAATGATAAATATGCGAAGATGTAAAAGATAGAGGAAATGGAACACCAGATATAACGTGGTTCGGCGATGTGCCTACGTCCACGGGACAACAATAACAAGAACTTCCACTATGAAATAATGGGTACACGAGATACACAACTTCAAGAACAGTACTTGAAGGAAACCCTCTCTCACACTTGTTTTGCTATCAACTACTCTACACTCTCAACTTGGAGTGGACACTCTTCTCTACTTGGAAGATAGATGTTTCTCTCTTGGAAGAAATGCTTGAGATGGATGAGATGCTTGGAATGAGCAAATGACTCTCCTTTTATAGGCTAAGGAGGAACCATCTAGACCTCATTAGGCTATCCCAATAAATGGTGCTTCATGAATATTCTTGTAACTCATGCCTTGACCATAACTCCAAAATCATCCATGTAACTCATGTAACGTTTGTGTAACTCATGAAACGTTTCATACTATTTTATTTATTTTGGTCTGGATATTATAACAGATACCACATATATGTAACTGATCAGGTCAAGGAACAAAATGAACCTAGAATAGCTACTTAAACAATATCATGATGATCGACATACCAGAGGAAGCATTGTGGCCTTGTTGTCTAAGCAATCGATCGGAAACAAAGAGCAACTGCATAAAGGTCGGAATTATTTTGATGAAGATCATCATATGAAACATGGTCATTATCAAATATTTGTTGCGAAAATTCACAAATCTCATAGTCGAAATGGTACAAGACGCCTAATCGTTGAATGTCATCAATCAAGCTTAGTTTTTGTGAATCGTCCTTAACATTATCCATAAGCGTACTCTTGACTTCTTCCTTCAGTTGTTGAACCAGTTGCTCAAGAATAATATCCACTTCCTGCACGTACAAGCATATTGAAGAACAGATGAGTTGTGTGATCACATCAAATTTGCACCATATGAATAATTCACACAAGTAATTAGTAATGCTGATGAAGCTGCTGGTAGTTAATTAACTAGAAAATTTCTTGTTTATCTTACCATGGAATCATATGACAGAAAATGTTATCCCCATATGCTAGGCTTGATGGAAGTTATAACTGAACGACGTCGCATGACATTTGGGGTTAGGGCTTGAGATGCTGCTGAAGGAATTTGGAAAGACATTCTATAGATTCCTAGTTTCAAATCTAGCTATATGATGAACTAGATCAGTTTGGCATGTTGGGTATTTCTTGATAGCATATATATAGTAGAAACAACGTGTAGTGAAGGAAACTAATAGCAATTATCTTTTGGTTAATTAATTTCTTTGCTTCTTTCTTTTTAGCAATAATTAAGATTTTCATAGGTGAGGCAAATCTAGAGAGCTTTGGCCATGGGGAGAAAACTTTGCGTCCCTAAGACATCTACATCATGTGTGTTGAGGAGTGGGCTCAACAAATTATTATTGGCTTGCGATTTGCAAAATGCAATTGAGAGGAAGACCAGCAGCTAGGCCATGCATAATAATGCAGCAAATTACCTGGATGGAATTTGAAGTTGATGCATTGTCCATCACGAACTCTTCGCAAGTTGAAAGTGATGATTTGAATTATGAGGGGACGACTCTTAGATGAAATTAAACTTTTACTCAAGTCTTTTGAGTTTGTAATTGGCGGTTTGTGAATCAGGAAGTGTTAGTCATCATTTCCTTTGTTTAGAGTCGGGGTCTTGTTGGTTTTGTTCAGTGTCACAGCATGGACATCCAATTTACTATTTACTATATATCTATTGCTTGATCACTGTTCATAAACACTGTTCATCTACACTTTGGGTCTCTCGCTCGGGCTCGGGCTTCTTCTTTATCTCTCTAGATTCTTCTCTCTCGATCCCTCTCGCCGCTTTGTATGTCATTCAGCCACTTCCATCCTTCTTCCTCTCTCGATCTCTCTTGACACCGCCGAATCATCTCTATCAAGAGATTCAGCCGGATCTCAAGCTCTTCTTCCCTCTCTTTCGTCGCTTCCTTCATCTCTTGCTCGGCACCTCGGGAAGAACCTGGACTCCTCCTCTCTCTATTTCCTCTGTTTTGGTAAGACTGAAAGAGAGAGGGAGACCAGACTGAAAGAGAGAGTTTGGGTGCCAGATCAGAGAAAGAGGGATAGCAGAGGTCGTGCGCGCATACACTTGCAGAATCTGTAAACTCTGTATATGTGCAAATGTGACTCTACCTGAGGTAAGTAATGATTTGGTGAATGAAGCTATTGTATTATACAAGCATTCTGGTGCTTTAATAAAAAAGAACAGTATCTATGTTGCTAAGTAGTGTTATGTCAAAAGTTCAAAATTCGAATGATGTGCTACTAAAGCTTAGCTCCACACATTTCCTGTAATTTAGAATTGAAAATATTCAATGAATTTTCAGATTGATGCCGCAGTAGTGAAGTTGTTGAAGAATGGAAGAGATCTTTATGACACCTTAACTGCTGCTGTTATTCGGAACTTGAAGATTGTTCAGGTAAGTAGTTTCAGTCTATTTTATAATTATGAAGTTCTTAAGGGAAGATTTCTCATAAGTTCAGATCCTGAATCCAACACCTAGGTCTGATGCCCAAAACTAGGGAAGCTTCCACCAGCCAAGATGGTAGCTTTTTTCATCTGTGTACCTGTAAAGTTTTGACCTTATTTCGATCTCAGCCAAACAATGTTGTTTACTGACAATTTTGGTGTTTTTTTAACCCCCAAGTTCTATATGTTTGATACGGTACTATTCTGATTCTTCACTATTTAAAATATGTACAACAGCAGTTGGTCAAGAAACTACCAATAAGCCGGAACGAATGCTTTAGAACCGGTGGGAAAGTGTCTTCGACTGGTATGAACTGAACTTGCTGCTTCAGCATAAATAACTTTGGTTGTTATTTCTCTCTTCAATGTTCTATGTCTTCTTAGGTTTGTGTATCTAGATGTATCATGTCTTGGATACTATATATATTGAATTCCCTTTTCATGGATGTTTTAATTGAATTGAATTTGTGCTTCCTTTTTTTATTGTTTTGTGGAAAGGTATAATTGAGTAAGTGGATCACTTGGGATATTTAGTTGAATTTGATAACTTTTGATGGTTATGGCCCAACTCCGAATATAGTATTGTGATATTACTGGGATTTAATACAAGGAAATATCATATTCTTAAACTGATTCACCAATGCTGTTAACCTCAACTATCAGAACTAAAGTTGAAGACTACATTTTAGAACTAATGACATGTATATTAATCTAATGAAGAGTTGAAGACTATGCATCAGAACATATGATTTACTTTTCTAAAAAACATAACTTTCTAAATTCTTGCTTGACAAGTTCTGTTGCCACCCAAATAAACAAATGTGTTGCACGTAAGACCCCAAGAGAAGGTCCTTGGGTTTTTTTTTTTGGAGAGATGGTCCTTAAGTTAAGCACACTAGAGTTATACTAGGTACAAAAAAAAAACCATTCACCACACATTTTTTTAACACTTGCTGTGAATGAATATATGTCGATTAGATATCAAAGTGATTACATTCAAATCCATTAGCTTCCCCTTCAATCATACTCACGTGTATCAGTTTGTTTATTTTTTAATCAGGGTATGCAGATCAAAGAAAAAAAACAATCAACTGAGCATATGAATGTTCCTGTTCATTTTCATACAAATATATAAGAACATGTATACTTACTGATGAAGTTCATCTGTTGTTATTCAATTGCAATATATATTACATGAATCATCAACCATTGTACCATCTCCTTTTCTACATTTTATTGAATGCAGTTTATGCTAGCATCACAAGTCCCTTATTTGATAGTGTATCACTCGCTCAGTATTGAAGTCCAGAAACTTTTCTGCTGAAAATGTTAGACTGCAAGCAATAAGCAATCAGCTGCTACTAAACATCGATAAAGCCATCAATCAAAAATTAATGTGTTTGCTATCTAGAACACTACTTTCATTATGAAATATCGCGGACTTCCTTCTTTTGGTTTGAACTGCAGTGCATCTTCTGCTGCTGAAAATGAACAGGAACAGGAACAGGAACCCTAATTAATTGATTATTATACTAAATAACTTTCTTTAGATAAACTATTTGAATTTGAGAATTGATTTAAAAAATTAACTTTAGGTACAATAAATCAACACCAATAAGTAATGCACAAACATATGTTCGATTAACTACCTAGGTCCAGTGATGTAATTGATGTACAATGAAACTTCACATAGTATGAATTGAGCAGTTTGGTTCTTTTCCAAGTTGTTTTATCCTTTAAATGTTTCGGGCATCCAGTTTTTCCTCTGTTCTCACGTACATATGTATTGTAGGAAGCAAAGATGGTATACTGCACCGCATCAATCTGTAGATTTCCAACACATAGTGGTTGGTGGTAGACAACTGAAACAAAAGGAAAAAGATGATGTACTAACCTGCCTGCGACACGGGGATATACAGCATGCAAGTAGCTCTTCCTTGGTAAAAATTACTGATCATTGCATTTCTTCATATACATTATACATGAACCAGCATCAATGTGTTAAAAAGGATTTTAATTTTTTTTACTTTGGTTTTAACATTAATTTCTAAAACTGTTCTTTAATGAACGTGTTCGATTCAGAGCTCCTTGCGGATATTTGGGACAGTAACATCCTGGAGGAACCAGTATTTAGAAAACACAACTGGAACAGTTAGACCAGCTAGCTCTTTGAATACACTCTAGGTGGGTTCATGCGTCTTTTATACTACATTTGTAAACGGCCAGCTTTTTTGCCACCTCCGGAAGAATAGACTTGCACTATGTCAATAGAATGCAGTGATTTTATTTCAAAAAAAAAAAAAAAAAATTCGTTCCTTTTGCATTTCACAACCACAAATTCCCGCAGCAAAGCGCGGGTAAGATTTCTAGTCTTGTATATTAAGCGATGTGGGGGGAATACTGTTCACGTGAACAGTACCCTGACCCGTCCAAATTGGGTTGACTTTTCCACACTTAGAGTTTGTTCATGATACTCATTCCGCCACGTATTGCCACCACCGTACTAAAAGAAACTAAGAAAAAATATATCATATTAACCTCCGGCCCCACGCACACACAAAGATCCGGTATGTATAAAGCCTAGTGGGCAAAATTTATCCATATAAGCCTTTTTTTTCTGTCTCATTTATTTTACATCATTATGAATTTATAAATGAAATTCTCATTTGATCAAAAAGGAATGAAAAATCTAGATTGTCATAACAGCAAGTTCACTTGTTGAGTCATTGTTAACCTGGGTTATACTTTGGTATGATCGGGGTTACCTTTATACTTTGGTATGATCGGGGTCACTCTGGGTTGCTACAACTAGACAGTAGTTTCCACCGTTTGTTTTCGAGTCTAGGTTGTCACACGATATTTACTGTTTATTAAATTACAGGTACATATTACTGCTTTCTTTCAAAAAAATTGTATTATAATTAAATAGTAATGAAATAAACAATATGACATAATAAAATTAATTTTTTTATTTCAAACTTAAAACAAAGACGTACAATTATCCTGAAAATTCTTCTACGCGCGCATCAAGGTGCAAGTAATTAAACCGAGAAACTAATATGCAAGATTTACATTGATCTATGTCGCCTTGCTTCTTACACTCTCAGATTAGTTGTAAGATCATAATAACGTAATATGAACTCTCAATTAGTCAAACTAACAATAGGATTTAGAAATTTAGAAGGAATCTTATACCTTTACTTTTAAGGAAAGTCTCTCAAGAGTCCTAGATGAAACCTAGATACACTAGATACACTCTCAGATTAGTCGTAAGATCATAATAACATAATATGGACTCTCAATTAGTCAAACTAACAATAGGATTTAGAAATTTAGAAGGAATCTTATACCTTTACTTTTATGGAAAGTCTCTCAAGAGTCCTAGATGAAACCTAGATACACTAGATACACTCTCAAATTAGTCGTAAGATCATAATAACGTAATATGGACTCTCAATTAGTCAAACTAACAATAGGATTTAGAAATTTAGAAGGAATCTTATACCTTTACTTTTATGGAAAGTCTCTCAAGAGTCCTAGATGAAACCTAGATACACTAGAATAATTTACCAAAAAAGACAAGGAATTAGTTTTGAGCCGTAACCGTAACCTATTTAAAAGAATGTTGCATTCTTCAAACTTCCATTGATATTTTATCAAGCTTCAAAATTGAAATCACCTCCTTCAAACTTAATGACGACGAATTCTGGTACTTCTTCTCTCTGGTTCATCTTGACATTGGAGGAAAAAAGTTCTGCACCACTCTTGGTACCTTAACTCAACGAGAGCCTGATTCAATGCTTGCTGCAATGTTCAGCGGATGCCATACCCTGTGTCCTGACCCTGAAAGCGGATGCGTTTTCATTGATAGGGACAACGAACATTTTCGACACATCCTCAATTGGTTAAGGGATGGTGTTGTTCCTGCATTAGAAAGTTCCAAGTACTTGGAGCTTCTGAGGGAGGCAGACTTCTATCAACTAACCGGGCTTAGAGATGGAATACAAGCTCTTCTAGATGATGATAAGAGTTTGGGTGCAGAACTGAATCGTTTCGACATCATCAAGTGCATACAGTCCAATGGGAGAATCAGGTTTCGCGGTGTTAATCTTTCTGGCCTTGTTCTTTCTAAATTGGACTTGTCATACATAGACTTCAGCCATGCTTGTCTAAAAAGTGTTTGTTTCACAGACTGTAATATGACAGGTGCCATGTTTAACTACGCAGATGTTGAGGGAGCCATCTTTGACAATGCAACCCTAGGAAGTTCTGAATTTTTCGGGGCAAATCTCCGGCATGCTTCATTTGTTGGCGCTAACCTATACTCCGGGAAGCTAATCGGTGCATGTTTGATTCATTGTAGCTTTTATAAAGCAAACTTGAATTCTATAGATCTGCATGATGTTGATCTAACGGATGCTAGTTTTGAGGCCGCTACTCTGTATATGGCGAACTTGAAGAATGTCGAAATGAGCAATTCTAATTTTAAGGATGCAGATCTTGTAGGAGCTGATTTAGAATATGGGGCTGTTGTCCACTTGAAGCGCCAGGGTGCAAAGCTAGATCGAAGGCATTTCTTTTAGTTTCTGTCGTTTTAATATAAAAGATTGGTGTTCGATGAAGTGGTTGAATAAGTTTTACCAGGTATATTATGTCATTGTGTATGATCATTTATCTGTTGTCGAATCCACAAAAGAACAAGAACAGTACTATACCGTATACTGAAACTTACCACATTTTTCTTACCACATTGGTTAATATGTATGCTTTGCACCTTCATATCTAGCACAATCACTTTCATGTTATTTTAGACTATTAATTTTATGTATTAATCTTTCACTTCACAGATGTTGCATACATATATGCATTACCAGACCCTAAACTATATAATTTGGTCCATCAAAACATCTGCATTTGAAATTGCACTAAGCAGTTACCATTCCTTCTCTTAATAATTAAGAAAAGAAATCATACATTCCTCCCATCACTTTATTCTGATATCAATCAAACCCTTAGTTAGTTTTCTCAGATTTTATGCTTGGAGGGTCACAGACTCACAGACCTCCGAACACAAAGTTTCCTTGGCAAAGTTTTTACTGCTTTACAGAATGCAAATGTGATGCTATATTGGTGACCTCTTCTCTATTGTATTATGTCACTACAAAGAAAATCTACCATAGTTGATGGTTTAAAATAGTTGAGAAAATTAAGTAATCATCGATGTCTCATTTGCAACAATGTCAGTCAGGAACCTCGACGGCTCATGCTGTCAAGAATTCAAGTGATTGACTTCAGCTATCAAGAGATGATGACTCTTTTGGTAGAGTAGCCAAGAACTGAAAAATGATTTCAAAGTGGATTAGACTAGACTAGATTGGCTAGGAGATGCGAACCAAACTTAAGGTGAAGGTTGTTACTCTCATGGCTAAGACAGATGTTATTTTGGGCAAGATTTAAGGTCTTCAGATCGATTACTGTTATTGATCTCCAAACGAGCTATTCGCATACGCTCCTACACGTCGTTGTGGAGATGGAAATGAAAAAGATTAAGACAAGTAGCTTTTCAAGATACATTCAGTATGATCTCAGCTTGAACATTGTTTCTTAATTCTCTTAATTTTCCCTTTACAAACTACAAAGCATGTAATGAACCAGTAGGGTAGCAAAGCTTCAAGCCTATAGTTCCGCTTCAACCCCAGAAGCAGCTTAACAATTTTCACTACCTTGAACATTTCGGAAGGTTTCACTTGTTAGAGCATTACAACCTGAACAAATGTAACAACGCAATTAAGTTTGAGATGATTGCCCAAAAATGGTCTGCGAGGAGAAACAGGATGTAAGTAAGAACTCTCCACTTTTTTGGTCTAAAACGAATTCTCCTCAAGATCTGCTTAAATTTCATCCTCCTCGAAAGGATCTCGTTCTGGGTAGTCACCGACCTGAAATTTAATAACATTTGCAGCATCGTTCAAATCCATATTGAAATCATGCAGTGAGTACAGACTACACACGTTGCTAACAATAAAGGAACACATATGCTATGGTACAAAGTTACTGTTTCAAACCAACATGCGAAGAGATGACATGTCACAGCCTCTCCAGAGGGAACCTACAAAGATTACATTGATATATGCGGCTTGCTGCTTACACCCCCACATTAGTTGTAAGATAGTAGTAATGTAATATTCTTCTACCCCTATCAGAAGCACATTTTCAACTTGATCAAGATATCATTGATGGAATAATTCCTAAGCTGACTCCACTCCTTAAACTGATTCTTCTTCTACAGATACCGTTGTCAGTCATAATTCAACACAAACAACGGGACATGTCAAGAAGGAAAACACTAATTGCTAGCCTACCCAGGGTTATCCCCAAACTGCTCTTTTAATGAATAATTCAATGCCGTAATTGAAGTCACGTTTAGAGGCAGAGCTAACCAGCCATATGAAAGTGAAAACTGACACATCCATATTCCTTGTCAAACAACCAATTGAACCAAACTACAATATGCTTCACATATATAAAGGAAAAACTTTCGTTTGATAACAAACAAAAAAAAAAAACTAAAAAAGAAAAAAAACAGTAAAACTATATACATTTCTTTTCTAGGTTAAAAGCGCATGAATACCTTGACTTTGTCGGGTCGAACCACTGCGCCGTGAAGAGGGGGACAATTGAAGTAACGAGTTCCTTTCACCCTGGGATATAAAAAGGCGTCTCAAGATTCTCAACTGATATGACATGCTAATTTAGAAGATGGAAATTAAAAATAACTATTCAAGCAAAACGCAAACAATCACCATGATTATTTGATAGCATACTAAAGATCTCCTACTAGTAACAGACACTGATTCCAAGAATATGAGGTGGTGAGGTGAAAGATCTGGAATGAAGAATATTCCAGATTGATCAATGCACTTGAAGAATACATTCAGTGACATAAAGGGCTACTGACTGGCTATATCTTTGCTTCTGGAAGTCAAAGAGAGCCCTAAACACTCTAACACATTTGAAGAAGATTTATTGTGAGATAATGTTCCATTATCTAAGGAAAACATGACAGTTTATCTCTTTTTGCTAGTAGTAGAATAATGTCCTGTACAAATTTCAGCAGGTGAACCAAGTGTTAGAGTTATTTAGCATTGCAGGTAGAAATTTATCCTCTAGATATATTCCTGAGATTAGAAACATTGGAACTCACAACAGATAGCGAGTACTAGTATATTTATTTCATATTCCAGCTTGTAGCAAAAAAAATTAGGATGATGCCAATCAAAAGATAAGTGTAACTGACATCTGCTATTTTAATTTCTTCACTTAAGGACGTACAACATAACTAATTAAAGCAACTCATTTTTGATTGAAAACTTGTGGTGGCCACTAACTCCTCCATATTGAAAACATCAGTAAGAACAGTTTTCAACTCCAGACTGAGAAGTCTAGTCTTTGATGACAGGAATTAGGAATATACATGATTTATTTCAGATCCAGTACACAGATAGAGAGCTAAATCTTTCACATTCTTTTCCAATGCCATTTTACAAATGTCATGTACATCACTCCATATAGGGTTATTCAGCTCATAAACGTAGTGGAAAATAATTAATAATAAGTAATTTAGACGCTTATTCAACCTAGTAGCTATCATTAGATGCACTTAGGATAGTATACAACACAAACGTTGTAATGACTTCTTTAACATTGTAAGGAAATAAAACATTGGTGGGAGCTGGGGGGATGAAGAATAGAGAAATGATAGTATTGGCCAATGAGAGACATAAATCATCTTAAAAATCAGCGCTGACTTACATGCCATCGTGCTTTCCCAATGGTTCATCATATTGAACTCCAACCCAGAAACCAGGAGCCAAAGATTCTGCTCGGCCAACAAATTTAACAACACCTCTTTTATCCCCTGGTTCAACTTGACATCTATCTCCTACCTACAATGAATTAAAAATCAGAAAAATTATTAAAAGAAAAAAAAAACTGTGTTAATCACAATAGCAAGCTAAACACCTTTAACAAATGAGAAAGATAACATTATTTGATGCATTCAAACAGTGAAGAAAATGGCAACTAGATCTGAAAAATGACCCACTAAACCACAATAATGCCTGAAAATAAGAGGCTGAAAAATAAGCAATGTTTTCCTACACCACACAATACAGCTTTCGGAAGTAAGTCATGATACCACAAAGATCAAGCTGATAAGATTAAGTCTATATTGATATCATTACATTAACCCTTGCTCTTAGTGAGTGACAGCAACAGTATTATGCTATTCCGAAAGGTGGTATTGAGCTTCTGTTGAGTGCATGATATGGAGGAGGGGGAGAATTTAAATATTCACAGAATTCCTGATTCGTACATCCCTTTTTGTTTAGTCTTTCTTAATAATCTCTATTCATATTTTTAATTACCACAGGTATCTTATCAAGAACCTAAATTCAGTCATGAATTTCAAAAACTACCCGGAACTGCAAATGAAAAACAAACACACACAAAAAGAAAAAAAGAAGAAGTTAACTCACCTTGATATTCACACAGAGGTCTTCCATGTGATTGTCCGGTATCTACAAAAAAGTCAAAAGCAAATCAATAAGCTTCATAAATTCATATGCAAGGCTGACTAAAAACGAACTTCTATCAATTTGATTCATAGTTAACAAAGGCAGATAGCAGCAGTAACGCTTAAACTCATTATACAGCCAATATGCATATTAGAGGGATATAAGACGGAAGATACTTACTTTATTATCAGGAGCTGATGTATTCTGAGATGCCAGTTTGTCCTTAAATTTTCTAAAAGTGCCTGATACACAGCACGAAGAATGCATCACAAAACAATACAAATAAAAAGACTCATAGTAACAGAGTCGACGCAGTCGCGGAACAAAAGTTTGCATCATCCGGAGACATCCCAAAATAAACACGTCTAATTCGGACTCCCAAACCGAGTTACAGGCACAATTTACTCACAGAACAAAGTAACAAAGATAAATGCAGTTTCCAATTCGAGAAATGTAGTTACCATCGCGTTTCTCATAAGCTTCCTGTGAAATAGTATACTTCTCCACCAATGACGTGTCCTCCAGCCACCCGCCGGAGGTCACCGAAGACGGGTCCAGGTCTATAATATGCAGCCGGAACCTTGAGTTATTCAAAGAAATCAGAATTTCAATCAGATCAAAATCAAATCAGAAAGAGCAAATAGAGTTGAGTGACGGACCCGTCGAGAGGGGAATAGAAGCCGAGGGGTCGGGAATCGTCGGCGAGATCGGCGAGTTTGGTGTTGGCGTCGTCGTAGAGGTGAAGAGACATGGAATTGACACAAGTGCCGCATTTGCGCCATAGCTTGTCTTTGACGGCCTCCACGGTGCTCTGAAGAGAGAACCGGATGTCCGCCGAGAAGGTCTTGAGGTTTGAATGCGTCACTCGCAGTAGTACCGATTCGTCCGTTTCGATCTTCTGCAGCCGAGAAGCCATCTCTTTCTTCTTGCTTCGGCAACAGTGACAGTCCCCCTCCAAGAATAGCTGCTTTTCTAAATAAGTCGCAGCTGGTCAGTTTTGCTTTTCGGGTTTGGGTCCAACGGGAATGTGGAGCTACGTTGTGTGTTGGGTCAGAGACGGGTGTCAGAATTTGGTAGGTTTTTGGACACAGCAGATTTCCTTCCGTGTGGAGGAGAAATTTTTCAGTCCTCCCGGAGGACCACGTGGCGTTGCCTAATGGTTCTCCTCACCTATAAAATGTTGACACGTGGCACTTTTTTGACAACTCAGAAGAAGGTGAATTCATTATGTTTTCAACTGCAGTAAAACAATCCCGTTAACTATTGCCGTTAAGTGATACATACTATCAAAAAAACTGTAAACCCTGAAATGTATTCATCCTCTCTCTTTGTCTGCCCTTCTCTTTGTGTTCTTTTCAGAATGAAATTTGTAGATTTGTAGCAGAAGCACAAGAATCTAGTGGGTTCAATTGAAGCCTCGTCGTCGCCTACAAGACCCATTTTGTCTACCAATTGGGATTTTCAGTTCCCCGCAGCTATTACCCCATCTCCTCCACGCGTCCCCCAGATTCGAAGAGCTCGACACCACCAACATGCTTATCCGTCAGAGAATCATCTTCTTGGGCTCTCAGGTTTCTTCTCTCTTCTCATTTCCTAATTGTTTTTCTTGTTCTTTGGATGTTGCTAGTTTTTGTTGATTTTGGTTAGAGAATTGAATGATTGTGATGAGACTCACTTTTATGAGCGATTAGATCCTGAAAAGAAAACTAAATTGAGAATGGAACAACTGAGTTCAAAGAAAGAGAATTTGGGAAACGAAATCCGCACAATAGTGTGAATTCCAGTAAAAGCTTTGTGGATTTAGAATTTGAAGTTTGAGGTTTTAGTGTTTGTTGATGTGAATTCCAGTAAAAGCTTTGTTGGATTTGAATTTTGCAGTTTGTGAGATTTTACTGTTTGTTGATGTTGATGTTGTTTTGTTATCCTTTTCATGTCAAAGTCCAATGTATGATTTAGCATGTAAGATTTGCTTCGGGTAGTTAGAACATGTGCCAATGTCTCCAATGGAGGGGGTGCCATTAGAAAGTAAACATACCACACTGTTATCAGCCCTTGACCAGCAAGGTCACACATAATACTTCATTTTGGATTAGTCATTTACTTGGCCATTTTGTCAAATATGGGTTCTGTTGAGAAATACCAGGATGGCAAGTAACTAAACAACAAATATTTGGATGATCCTTCTGGAAACAACTATATAGTTGGTTTGCAGGATGCATGGAAGTTTGGTGCTACATTCAAATTGGTTATCATTTGATTATGACACTGCGTCTAGTGTTTGCTGAGTTTACAGATGAGGTAGTGCTACATTTTGGTCTTTAGGTTCATAAGTTTCATTTTACCAAAACTCTTGTTAGTTGTATTTGGTCTGCATATAGTTCTCTTTCGAGGCTTGTATTATATCAAGAGGTAAGGTTTTATGTCCCCCTCTTTGTATCTATTTTCGATTTATGATAAAAATCTTTTCAAATTTGTGTCCTGAATCCAGTAAATTTTTTATATGTCGGAAATGATCTCTTACATTGGCTTCTTCACTTGACCATGTAATGGTCATCACCAATTCCAACTATTCCAAAGTCATTGAAACACCAACAACATATGCATCTTTAACATTTCAGTAATAACGATACCAGAATTCCAAACACTCATTCTAAAGTCTTCAAGTCATTCAAGCATCAAACATATGTGTCTTTGACATAACAAAACTCTGATTATGTATAACATAACATTCCAAAATGTATTCATTATTCAAATAGAGTATTTCCCAAGCTAGTTGGTTGCTTTCTCAGATAAAGCATATTCTCCCTTTAGTTTCATAGGCATATCATATCCATAAATCTTCCTTTCATCTATCAGATAGAGGATCCTGCATCACAAAGAGTACATTTGTTATTAATAAATAACTACAGTATGTACTAAGAAATATATCATCTCCTTTCAAAGAAAAAAGAAATATATCATTCAAACCTGGCTCTCTTGAGGAATGTGACTAAATAAATTGGTAGTACTCCTTATGGATGTATTCTGTTACCAAAAAAAAATAAAAATAAAGGGGCAAACAAAGAATATGAATATATAACACTCTCTTTAACAGCAAATGTATGACCTATACCTGATTCAATTGTGTGATATAGTTGCCCCCTTGATGCATATTTGCATATGGTAAATTGAGTTGAGAAAATGGCAACACAGAAGCAGGATTCTAAATATACATTAAATAAACAATCTGTATAAGGTTAGATTCAAAAGAAGTGAAATAGATTAAAACAGATAACATTCAATTTGATGTTGACTATAATCTAAGTTACCTGATTATATAGAGTGTATGGAGCATAGAAATCAGATACTGGGAAGCTCATAGTTGGAAATTGCTGCAAATTATTAACAACTATTTCATAACCCAATTGCTTGAAAATAATTGTATTAAAATAACCATTTAAAGAAAGTTGTACCTGGTTAGTTGGATATGTAGCACTCGTTGCAACAAATGAGTTAAGCAAGCTAGAGTTATCGACTACAGGTACTGACGCATGTGAGGGTCCTTCACTGCTTGGTGGCTTCATTTTTCCTTCACAAGTAAATAACAACATATACTATAAGTACAAAAGAAATAATGATATAATCAACAAGTATTACCATACATGCCTACAAAGTTACAATGCTAGTCCTTACCAGAACCTCGACCTTTCGGTGCTTTTTTGTTTTGTTTCTTCTCCATTTCAGATTTCATTCTTTTATTACTCATGCCTTTCGGCCACACTCCTGCTGGATTTAGTACTGGTGGTTCATCAGATAGGGGTTGATTCTTGTTACCACCAGAACTAGAAGTATTGACACCTGAATCCCTCATAGATAGCTTCTTCATATTCTTTTCAATTAACTCTTCTGCTTCTATCAACTTCTGTAATGCAATTTCGCTACCAGTAGTGGACTCTGCTCCCTTACTGATTATACCATAAGCTTTCCGCATTAAAGAATTCCTACGCAATGTCACAGTAGATTTCTCCTTGACTTGTAGTTCTACATTGTTTGCATCTACTCCTTTTTTTGCATCTTTTGTCCATCTCTTCAGTATATACTGTGCTGGGATTTGAGTAACATTTTTCACATTTAACACCCTCAAAGCATGACGACATAACCAACCCATAGATTCATACATCTGACAACTACAAGTAATGGTCAGATTCGAAGAATCGAATTGGACAATGTACACTCTTTTGTGGCCCTCCTCATTAAGTTCAAATTTCCGCAATGTCCCATCACATCCAACTTCCTCCATCTTCACTGCCAAGCTAGCAATAAACTCGGACTCAAATAAATTGAAAATTTTTCGGGTGTAGACCATACCAGCTTGCTTCTTAATTCCACTACTCTTTGCAGAACTTGAAGGTATTCCGTTATTGCATCGAAAAGTCTCTTCCAATTCAGCTGAACGCATTTGTTCTGTCTGTTTGTCATAATGATGCACGAATTCAGTAAGACTCATTGTCTTAGTAGACATATAGGTGAACACATTATTTGTGCTCTCACTTCTCTGTGTAGATAATATTCCTGCAGAGAATGTATCCTTACTAAATAGTGCACACCATTTTTCACGAAGATCATAAAGTGTCTCGAGCCACGTCTTCTCTTTCTCTGTAAAGACGAACTTCTCCATTATTTCAGTCCAAGTAGACTCAAATTCATATTCTGTCACACGTCCGAAAAGAAACTTCTTGAAAAGCTCACCAAAATCAGGGTTCTTATAAAGACAATTCAAGTTATGTGCTGCATTCTTCGTTATGTGCCACAAACATAACCGGTGACGTGACTGTGGAAAAACCTTCTCGATGGCATTTGCCATTGCCTGACATCGATCAGTGAAAATAGTCTTCGGTCTTTTACCATCCATCGCTTCTAAGAATGTCTCAAATAACCAAATAAATGAAGAAGTTGTTTCATCTAGCAAGAAGGCACAACCAAACAAAACATTTTTCCAATGTTGGTTAACGCCAACGAAAGGTGCACAAATCATGTTATATTTATTGGTTCTGTAAGTAGTATCAAATACTACTACGTCGCCAAAGCATTCAAAGTCGGTTTTCGACTTTCCATCTCTCCAAAAAAAGTTTGTCATCCGATTCTCTTGATCAACTTGCACGGTGTAGAAAAACATGGGATCTTCAATTTGCTTTTTCTTGAATAAGTTTATCAAGCTCTTAGCGTCCCCTGCTTCAAGCATCTCCATTCTCTCTCTGCTTACAAAATTATAGCAGTCGGTCTTTGTAAATCCAACATTTTGAGATCCCCCGACTTCTTCTGCTAAATATGAATAAGTAGTGACAGTACTCATGCCTGCGTTTTTCATTGATCTAATCACCCCCTTATGAGCTACTAATAGTTTTCGATTAGAGCGCAAATACTGTCTTTCTTCTGGGTCTGCAAGTCTGTGGTTGTGTTCAGGAACAAAAAGAGTCACTTTCCATAAATTATTCTCTTGCAATCCGAATCGAATTTTCGCTGGGCAACCGGTTCTAGTTTCAACCCTGTGAGTCTTGTCCACTTCTGAAGGGTCACTGTCTAGTTTAAAACCTTCTTTGGAATAACAATAATTCACTTGCCTGACAACATTGTTGGTTTTCCTCCTCTTGTCTATCCGAACACTAAACCCTATTCTGACACCATACTCACAGTAGAGGTTGTATGCTTCTTCCTCGCTATTCACCGTTACTCCAAACAAATTTTCATCATTACTAGCTTGACGATTCACAATCATCGGATGTTTCTCCAAATCAGATGTCATGATATCTTCCTCGTCGTCCTCTATGTCAATCACTGTGTATATATATAACGTATACATAAAGAAATATATATACTGTGTCATAAAATAAAGTAACTGCTCAACTACATATCGTATATATAACTAATGATTACTAGTAGTGCAGATTGTAGAATATTGTAACTTATCTCTCACTTAATATATCAGTTATTCAAGTTCAATAAAAAATCAACCAGATTCGCAAAAAGAAAAAAAAAATAAGAAGAGAGGAAGATGTTTGTTTACCTTGATTACAATCAAGGTCTGCCATATTGCGCACGTCTTGTTGGAGACAAGTTGCAGTTTTTGTAGAAACTGACAAGATTGATGACTAATGAGATAGCAACGATAAGGGCAGCAACAATATTTGTTTTAGGGTTTATCTTCTGATGAGAGAACGCTGTTATTCTTTAACGAGAGACGGCTGTACTTACGGGAGTTTGATTTCTTTTCTTTTTTTCCTAACTTTGACTGGTTTTACTCTAGCGTTTTTCACCTTCTTCTGAGTTGTCAAAAAAGTGCCACATGTCAACATTTTATAGATGAGGAGGACCATTAGGCAACGCCACGTGGTCCTCCGGGAGGACTGAAAAATTTCTCCGTGTGGAGCTAGGTCGGCCTTTCGTGTGTCGGTTGTTCGGAAAAGAAATTTTGAAAAATGGTTTAAACAGTCTCTCACCACTTTTAATATCTCACATTATAAAAATTTTAAAACGATATCTCATATTTTGTTATCTAAAATCGTTAGTTTCGTTAAAAAACTAACTTACAGACATCTTTTTATCATGAAAGGACCAATGTACCCTTTACCTTTTATTTTCGATGATTTTTCTTCATATAAGTATAAAAGCAAAAAAAATGCTATTAAATTTAAAGTACCTTTTAGTTAGTTTTGAAAATTATTAAAATCAACCATGAACCGAATGTGCACTTCTAAGTTGTCCCCAGTACCTTCATTCCAGTTTGGTTTTAAAATCAACTGTTGCTCAGGAAGAGTCAATTTCTACCTTCAAAAATATATAAGATGGTCATGAATCAATCAAGGATTGGTTGTATCCCATAAGTAGGAGCCATGAAAAAAAAAAGCTAAATTGTGCTCTGCTCTCCAATCATATAAGGACCCTTTCATCTATTTGCATCTCATATACTTGTTTGTGTTTTAAACTTTTGAGCAACAACATAGAAGATAGAAACATAAATATGAATAAGATATACAGGCCCAGACCTGAGGTGAGGCCGAAGAGGCAGCCGCCTCAGGCCCCAAAAACCTGGGGGCACCAATAGCTAGCAACTGCCTTGAGCATAGGACTGCAGGAGGGACGACCCTCCATGGACTAGGTTTTGGTTTTTTGAAATGAAAAACATAGGAGGAGAGTGGTCGGAGGAGATGAATCTGGTGGGATATCGATTTAGTACCGACTGAATTCAAAGCTTGGGTTGTCGATACAAATGTGGATCGGAGGAAGGAGAGAGAAGTTTGATGATGATAAGTAGTGATGACCGTCAATGTTTCCATAAAATTTGGGTTTTGTGGTTGTGAGGTTGTCCCTTCTTAACCTCTTGTTTCTCTTTTAACCCTGGTTTTTGCGCTTTGCCTTCTCCTCTTCCTCTCTCTTTCTCCCTGTTTCGAGCTGAGATAGAGAAGCTTAGTTATTTTCTGTAATTTGACCACAATGCTTTTGCTGGGTCATTTTGGGCCTTGCCCCTCTTAATGAAATATACTTACATATTACCAAAAAGAAAAAAAAACAGTTTATATTGCTTTAGAACATCTATGGCTCTTTTAAGGCCGATTAACCGTTTTTAATGACCATTAGAGGACACCATTCTTCGAACTCGTCTCGGGTCTTAAAATCTCAGGTACAACCATGAAGATATATAAGAGATGTGAACTCAGACAAATTATGAATCGGGTTAGAGGACCCAATTATAGAAAATGAATAATTGAAAAGGAATATGTGTATATGCTCTATGATTTTGGGAGAAACCATCAACAACCACCCCCCCCCCCCCCAACACCCTTCAACACTCCGACCAAAAGGATCGGACGTCGTCGCCACCAAACCCAGAACCCCACTGCTCTTCTTCCTCCCAATCAAAGAGCTTGTCACCCAACATCATCCTCTCCCACCCTCCGTTGTTTGCCGTCCTCATCAACGTGGACCTCATTTCCTTCCACTTGGACATCGTCCCCCTCCCATTTCTTTCCCTGATCGGAGCTCTGGTGCCGCATCTCCGCGCCTTCATCAAGCTCTCCAGGGGCCTCTTCAAGCTCATCTACGACGTCGCCCGCCATGACCATCACCCTTCTATGTCACGACCAACTTATCCACCGAGGCCAAGAGACCAGTTCGGCGATTGAGATGGTTGCGAGAACCAAGTATGGGAAGTGATTTTGGTGGGGTGAAATTTGGTAGAGAGAGAGTTAAAAAATACAGAAAAAAGGTTAAAAATAGTATAAGACAAAAGTACCCTTCTACTGTTAGTTTTTTAACAGAGCTAACGAGTCTAGATACCAAACTTCAGTCGGAATAAGAACGTGAGATACTGTTTTGAAGTTTTTTGAAGGTGAGATACCAAAAGGTAGCTTTTGTAAAATGTGAGCCATTGTTTAGAGTTTTTTTTTTCCAAGAAACAAATAGGTTTCTCTTCTTTCACAAATAGAAAAAATAATAATTACCAAGAGCATTCTTATTTACACAATACTCAAAGGACGAAGGAATTAACATTGTATGTAAATGAAAATGACTAGTAAGGAACCAACGACCCTATTACTTCTATTTAGGTTTTCTTAGGTGAGAAAGTGTTCAAGCAGGCGACGGTGGCGGCTTCACTCTAGCTAGTGGTGGACAGTCCTGAATTCCTGATCGATATTGGCAGTGTGGACATACTTTCTGGTGGCTTCGGCGACACAGAGGTAGGTCCATGATCGTGATTTGGTTGATAGCGACGATGATTATGCGACGTCGACTTGTGAGTTTTGGCTATTCAGATCTTTCAGAGCTTGATCGATGGTCGAGTGTGGTAGTAGTGGCCCAAGATAGTGGTATTAGTGAGGATCAGAGGTCGGGACTGGCCTAACCTCGTTAGCACTAGATAGGAAGGGTTGGGCAGTTGTCTTGGGCTTTGAGCTTGGGCCTCTACTTTGACTTGACTTCCTAGGTCAAGTCCTTTTTCTTACGCCTTCCCATGTACTATTTTTGTTCTAGAATGCTATTGTGGTTGGGGATGTTTTCGAAATGTACATCAATGGAGGTCTTAGGCGTCTAGAGGATCTTTATAGTGGTTTCATTTTTGGACAAGATAATGCTTGGGAGAATTTTAATTTTGTTTCGTTTTTATTTATAGTAGCTCTTTTTGGCTAGTGAATAATACGGTTGCACTCGACATTTGTTAGTAATTTTAGTTAGTGAACAATACGATTACACTAGGAAATTGTTGGTAGCATTGGTTTGTCTGCTTTTGCAGCTTGTTCAGTCACACAACGTATTATAGGGTATTCGTTCGCAACCTTGATGGAATGACGTCGTTAAATATTATCGGAGTTTGACTCATTTCCCGTAAAAAAAACTACCCTATTATTTTTTTAGTCAGTTCAGTGCAAATTTTATACTGTAAATCGAGTTACCCAATTACTAACTAAAATTAGTTTTTAAGTGAAACTCAAAACTCGATTGTAGCAACACATATGTAAACCAACAAGAGTGTACCTATTAGAACAATGGTGGCTTATGACAGGGCCACTAAAGGCCACTTCCCCCACTGGAGTTTTGAGTTTTGTAGCTAGGTATTTTTGTTTTTTAATGCTTGGCTTTGTTTCCAAATGGTATATCATATAATCGTATTTGTTTATGTAAAAGCTAATCTCAATCCCAAATCTTTCGTGTGGCTAAAAAAACCCTCATATCTTTCGTATTCTTTAGTTTTATTAAGAAAACCCAAGCAACCAAAACTTTTAGTCTTCCAGAGTTCTTAACTTCCAGTTCGGCTTCAACTCTTTGCCTTCGTCTCTCTTTGAGTCTGACTTTGACTCTTGTAGTTGTTAATCTCCAATCTTTTACAATTCACCCCTGTTTAAAGCATATTGCAGGTTTGATCTCCACTTCTTGATCTAAACTTTCTTTCCCAGATTGATGACATGTTGTATTGTTGAGTTGTTGATTTGATTAATCACTCTTTCTAATAAATTGCAGGTTTGAGAGATAAAGAGATTCTTTATAAGAACATCAAAAGAAGTATCTTCACCTCTCATAGAGAATGAAAGAATGTAGAAGAATCGGATAGAGATATTTGAGTGATTTTCCTTCTTATCTTGGAGAAATTAAGGACTAAAATGTCATATCTTAGGGATAAAATTCAAAGAGAGTATTTATTAAGAGTTCCTTATCAGCCTACAAATCATCACTTCATTCAAGAACAACGACGACGAAAGCGAGACGAAGGTCCAACAAAAATTGGTTTGATGAATTTTCAAATTGGTTAGAATATAGCATATCGAAAGATGCTGCATTTTGCCTGTCTTATTATCTGTTCAAACAAAATCTTGGTGATAGAGGAGGAGGTGATTGTTAAACTGGTATTAGCTATCGAAATTTTAAGAAAGAAAAAAAAAAAGATTGTATGATCATGTAGGGAAGATCAAAAGTGTCCACAATTAAGCAGTGCATTTTTGTGAGGCTTTGATTAATGAAAATCAGCATATCCGGATCATTACTAATCAAAATGTACAGAGTACATTATCCAATTCGACTAGAAGCATATTCAGATCATTATTAATCAATTGTAAACTATGAGGGAGAGGAGATATTTTTTCTTTATTAAAAGAAAGTTGCTCTGTTTAGTGGAAAAGAGAATATCAATGTTCTAAACATGGATGATTTATATGTATGTTCAGGAAAATCAAGGGGTAAAGCTCCAGAAATGACAATATGCATTGTTATCATTTTGAATTCTTTTGGGCATTAATTGATTTCCAACTTTCACTATGTCATTTCCTGCATTAGGCGACACTACAGTTGTGTCGCCTGATAAAAATCGTAAATGTCGCCTTCTAGCATGTCGTTGATGAGGTTCTCCGACGACACAAATGTTGTGTCGCCTATAAGAACCTCAGACGACAGAAGACTTTTTTCATTTTGTGTCGTCTGAATTGAGATAAGGCGACACAGTATATATGTCGCCTGATAGTTTAAACAACGACATGTTAGAAGGCGACGTATCTTTTTTTTGCCGTGAGGCGACACAGCTCTTTGTGTTGCCTTATAAATGCGAGTGCGAGTGAGAAAGAAATATGCTTTACAACAACATATAGGTGTAGGTTAATTTGTTTAAAGACGACATTTAAACATCATGTGAAAATGTTACAGGCGACATATACTTGGTGAATTAGAATTTAAACTTTTTCACGCTATATTTATGTATCGCTGGATGAACCCACACGACATACTATTGATATTGTTTCTGGTCTAGACGTAGTACGACGACACATATGCATTGGGTGAATGATCTTCAGGCAACGTATTATTTTTCTTTTTTCATTTGGTATTTTTAAGACAATAGGTATCTATCGTCTGATATACTTTAAGCTTTCACTACGTGATATCTTTTAGGCTTTCGACATTTTTAGGCGACATTTATCTATCGTATGAATGAGCTTGAGCTAAATACAAGTGATGCCTTCTTTTGATTTAAACTCTCCACTTATGTTGTCGGTTGTTCTTTATAGCCTCACATTTTTGGTATCTTAACTTAGTAAAGACAATAGATATTGTTATGTTTGTGTTGCCGATTATTGCTTTATGGCCACACATTTCTGGTATCTTCACTTAGTAAAGATAATAGATATTGTTATGTTTGTATCCTCATTCTGTACCTGAAATCACACATATTGATAGTCATGGCTTGTTTGAAACTACACAATTGCTATATTGAAACATCCTGATAATTTAGGTTTAAAAACACCATCCATAACTAAAATAAGCATTCAACATCCAAATTGATAACATAAACTTTCAATCCACCATATATAAACCGTACACAATCCTAGCTAGGCCATAAGAGATTAACAAAAAGCACCATCATTATGTTCAACTGCCTCATATGCAGTCCAGCATGGTAACACAGCAAAAAGAACTACATAATCTGGGCAAACATACAGTACACATCAAAATATGACTGCAAATCAAATGCTGGCATAAATCTATGGGCAAGCTGATGGATGCTTTGTATCTCCAAAACAGTACTAAATAAAACTATACACTAGCTTGCTAGTTATTTGTAAACTTAAGAACATACTTTGCCCACTCTTGCCGAACAACATCAACATTCTCCATGGTGTAATATGCATCTCCCCTTGTCAAACACTACAAGGATGACAAAAAACATAACTGATTGAATTATATAGCTCACAAACTGATGAATGCAAGAAATTACCTTTTTAGACCAGTCTTGGTTTTTGTCCAGCACTATTTCTCTCATGTAAAACATAATGAAATATCCACAGGTCTTGTCACCAAGCTGCTCCGGAATGCCCTGAATCAAATAATTTGTTTGCTTAATAAACCTAATAAACATGAATCGAAATGGTTAAGTGTAAATATAAACAGTTAGCTAAGATAGGGAACATACTGAACAGTTTTTTCATTAAAGTTTTTGTGCTTTCTTAGTAATGTGTGCATTCGCAATTTTGATGGCACTCAAAAACAACAAAATATCCGAAATTATAATCAGAATGAACTAAATAATTAAACAATGCATTTTGTATATAATATACACCAATGATAAAGATGCAAGCTGGCTGCACTTACTAGTTTACTATGGTTTTCCATTCATCAGTGGTAACGTCCATTCGCCTCTTCGAATGATCCATGTAATACGCAAGGTCTTTGGTGGGACTCACCACCGTTAAAATCCAATGATCTCTGACACACATATAAGAGAATCAAAACAATCATATATTTCATCTAGGTACTGTCACATCCCAACTCTTAATTTTTATCTTGTTTACTAGCTTGGTATTAATAAGAATGTTACCGTCTTCGTAAATGAGTTTATAGTTTCAAAAATCCCTAGAGGGGTGTTGATGGACGATTATTTCGAAGAAATTATTCGTAGGAGAAATATTTGAAGACGGTAAAAATGGTAAATTTTAGCTAGTAAAAATGTAAGTTTTATTAGGGTATTATTTTTGGGGTGTTAATTTTTGGAGTTAGGTTTTAATTAGTGGTGTTGGACCAGTTTGGATTAGTGGCCCAAAACATTTCTCTCTCTCTCTCTCTCTCTTTTCTCTCTCTTCCCTCCCGAGCTCTCTCTCCCAGTCGGATTTTCCCCGCTCTCGTCCGCCGTCGTCCGGCCACCGTAGGTCGCCGCACCAGTCCCAATCGGTCGGTCGTCGGCCCAGCTTCCTTCCAGGACCGTTGAGGCTTCCCTCCTCCGGCTGCCATAGTCGGAGCCGCTTGGCTCGTTGGAAAACCCTCCTCCCGTGAAGCAATCCCCAAGAGGTTTCGCTCTCTCTTGAGCTAGGTAATGAGAAATGTCGAGTTAAAATTCTAGGGATTTTTGGATGTTTTTGTTCGATTGACCTAGTTAAGGCTGAAATTGGGTTTTGCGCTAGTTAGAAAAGTTATAGAGGGGGTTGAGAGGAAGATGTTGTTAAAATTTGGTAGGCATTGGAGGTCGTCGGAGTCGGCCGCCGGCCGCCGCTGTTAGGGGGATTTTCATGGTTTTAAATGTGTTTTTTTTTAAGGGGAGTTTATTGATGTGAAGTTTGGAATTTTTGGAGAAGTTTTGGATAGGCTTTGGATTCTTCTAAGATTGGTGAAATTTGGCGGTTCATGGGATAGAATGCGGCCGTTGGTTAAATATTGTTAGGACTGTAGGGGGTGGTATTAAGGAAGTCGGTAATTGTGGTGAAGTATGGATCGAAGCGAATTTAAGAATAAAGACGTTAGACATGGATGAGCGTGCAAAACTCACATTTAATTTTGCCTATTTTTATATAAGCGTTGGTATATAGTTGGGGATTAATTTATGTTTTTGAAACAAGACGTAAGGAGGCTCGAACAGAAGAGGCCTCGGACCGACATCAGGCTTAGGCCTAATTAGTGAGTGGACTTTTGTTTTAAATAATATGCATGCAATTGTTTATTGTTGAGTAATTTATTTTGTTGGAGCATTTGACGTCATTTTTATTTGACGATTTTATTTATTTTGGAGAGTTACCGAATATATTTATGAGGAGCGTATGTATATAAATGCTAGCTAGCCATATGTGTATGTCCACATTAATGACGTAGTATATAACCGCATTATAGTGTGACGTGAGCGTTAGAGAGTTACCGACATCAGGCTTAGGCCTAATTAGTGAGTGGACTTTTGTTTTAAATAATATGCATGCAATTGTTTATTGTTGAGTAATTTATTTTGTTGGAGCATTTGACGTCATTTTTATTTGACGATTTTATTTATTTTGGAGAGTTACCGAATATATTTATGAGGAGCGTATGTATATAAATGCTAGCTAGCCATATGTGTATGTCCACATTAATGACGTAGTATATAACCTCATTATAGTGTGACGTGAGCGTTAGACGCAAGTGTAGTAGCCCTATATGAGTGTTTAATTCATATAGGGGGTATGGACACATATTTATACACCCGTCTGTCCACCTTAATGACGTAGTCTATCACCGCATTAAGGCGTGACGTGAGCATTAGTCGCAAGCGTAGTAGCCCTATATAGATTATTTTAAATCTATTAATTTATATAGGGAGTATGGGCGTGTGTAAATACATACATATATTGATATATGTTTTTGAGCTGAAGAGGCTCGATATTTATGAGATAAATGATTTATCGCAGGAGACATGCATTCGATTTCTATGGAATTAAATTGGGAAAGCATAAATCTTGTTAATTATTTTTCTTTATTATTCTTTTTATTTTTGTCCACTCACTCTAACGTTTGCGAATGTTTTCCCCTGGGCCCTTCATTTTAAAAATGCCCAGTCTGCAGAGTTCAGGTTGGCACTAGTAGGAGGCGATGAGGCATACTTACCCACTTCTCAGCCACTTTTCACCAGTAGGTTACCTGTTTAACCTAGTAGGGTATTTTCTTGTTTCCTTTGGTGTTTAGTAGTTTTGATTACTTTTAAGATTATTGTATAATATTTCGGTGGTGTGCTAAGACTGATGATATATTTTTCGAATATTCGGAGGATGAAATTGGTTTTATTAGTTGGATATCTATGTGATGAGTTCGAGGATGGTTGAGTCTTTTTAGGAGGGTATTTTGAATTTTTTCCAAGTTAGCGTTGTCCATTTTCGAGGGAGGTTTACCGAATTTTCGGTAAATTTTCCTTAGAGGTGGACCTCGCAAGACTTACTTCGTGTTTCAGGGTGAAATTCGGGATGGGTCTTGACAGATACATATAAATTGAGAATTTAAAACATATACAAAAATGCATGAATAAAGCTTTCGTATCCTGAGTTATAGGGAACCAAAAAAATCTGGCCTGGCTTCCCTCTTTTAAAAGCATCAGACAAAGATCGAGATCGCTCAGTTGAATTTCCACAGCCAAGGGCACCCGTCACAGAGGTAGGTTATATGTGACTAGTATAACCGGCCAACATGAATACATGCTATTTTGCATACTATGCGGGTTAAATCCATCCGAAGATAGAGCTAATCTGAGGTTTCTGTGGTCGCTACTCAATTCAGGATATTTACTGTCTAGTAATTTCCAAGTAGGAGAATCAGCTGGGTGTCGCATCATCTTATCTGTCTTTCTACCCCAGTCATACCAAGTAAGATTCTTAGTAGTTTTGGTTGACTGGTAAAACCTTTTGAACCTGGGGATTGGTGAAAAGTATCATAAAACCTTCGCAGGTACATTTTTTTTCACAATATTATCCCTACCCACTTTCCACCTTGAAACACCACAGCCTGGGCAAACATCAACTTATTTATACTTTTCTCCTCTATACAAGATGCAGTCATTAGGACATGCATGAATTTTTTTGTAGTCCATCCTTAAAACACTAAGTGTCTTTTTAGCATCATTCACCGTCAAAGGAATAAGATTTTCTTCAGGAAGCAGACCCTTAATGAATTCCAGAAAGTCTCCACAGCAAGCGTCGCTCAGTACATGCTTTGCTTTTCAATTAAAACTCTCAACCAGAAAATTCATCTTGGTTGTATGGTCACAACCATGGTACAAAGGTTGATCTCCATCCTCTACGAACTTTAAAAACTCATTAGAGTCTTCAGAATCTCCTCATCCTCACTTTCTCCTATTTCTACATCGTTCTCTCCCATCACAGGTTCCCCATGAAAAGATTCAGATTCAGCCCCATTATCATACATAGATGCCCCATGTCACCTCCACACCTTATAACTCTCTAAAAAACCATAATAGAATACATGATCCCTAACAACTTCCACAGAAAATCCAACGGTATTGCAACAATTCATGCAAGGACATGAAATCATGTCTATGTTAACAACATTAGACTAAGCAAACTTTAGAAACTCTTCAAATCCTAACTCAAACTTTGTTGATCTCCTATTAGCATGCATCCATGACTCAAACTTTGTTGATCTCCTATTAGCATGCATCCATGACTTATTCATCTTAGACAGAAAATGCATTATTAGTACGTACATACACTATAGCCATTTACACACACACACACACACACACACACACACACACACACACACACACACATATATATATATATATATCAGTTCATTCATAGTTTCACATACAGCTGCAAGCATTACATCAATCCAAGCTCCAACAATACATTATACGAGTACAATAATCTATCACAACAAAGATAAAATACAAACTTTAGACAAACAATCCATAAACTTTCTGGTTATTCCGAAAACTCACCAGAAATTCACACAATCAAGCCTTTTCCACTGCACCACGGGCACTGAGCCTTCCCAACAAATCCTTTTGTAACACAACACTGAGCCTTCCTAGCATTATAGGATTAACAACAATTTCAACAAGCAAATTTTCAGTAAGAAGTTTTTCAACACAGTAATCTAAAGCTGTTAACATTAGAGAAATGAACAATGACTAACCTCAGGTAATGAATAAGCAAGTTTTCCAGCTCATATCGCACCTATACAACAAAGAAGTTCAGATCGTATCAGTATGTGACAAGAATAGAATTTCAATTGCAAAATCTCAAATAGAAGAATCCAAAATCCTAAACTGAGTTTAAATCGAAAGAAGAAAAACCCAAAATCTATTTGAATAGAAGTAACAATCCCCAAATCCCAACCGATTTCAATCAACCCCTAAAGCCCTAAATCCCCAAATAGAAGAAAAACCCTAAAATCGATTGAATCAAGAACCTAGTCGAAACCCTAAGCTTACCATGAGAAGAAGAAGCAGATAGCGCGCTGTGAAAAGAAGGAGAGACGAGAACAGTGATGGAGGATGAGATGAGAACAGTGAGGATGAGACAGAGGAGTGTTTTGGAGACGAGAATGAGAGAGGAGCTCGATCAATGGAGGCTGAGAGAAGAATGAGAATGAAAGTGTTGGGTGCTGAGAGGTTCGATCGGTGCTGAGAATGAGAGAAGAATGAGGCTGAGAGGTTCGATCGGTGCTGAGAGAGTGAATTGTGATAGAGAGAGTTTTTATCCATAGAGGCTAAGAATGAGAGAGTAGTGAGACTCGATAGGTTTTAGGTCAAAATGCGCAAGTGCGCCAATTTTTTCCAAAGAGTGCGCCATTTTTTTTTCAAGAATTGCGCCTCTTTTCCTTACACATAGATGTTGCCCTAACATACTAACATATTTGTCTAGCTATAAAATCAAATGTTGGGGGGAACCAAACTCAATTGTTTAGGGTATGATCCCTCCAAAGGTATTTCAAAAACTAAAAAGTAACTACAAGACAACACATAAATGTTGTCCTACTAACAAAAAAAATTTGTCTGCAAAATGAAATGGTTTGGAGGGAATCCACGTAAGTTAAAATTAAGGCTGCTAGGTTTTCGTTTACATCCAAAGTCAGAAATTAAACTATTCCAGTATCAGCTAACACATAAATGTTGTCTTATTAACAAAAAAATTTGTCTGCAAAATCAAATGGTTTGGAGGGAATCCACCTAAGTTAAAAGGCTAGGGTTTACCTCCAAAGTCAGAAATTACTAAATTCCAGTATCAGCCAACACATAAATGTTGTCTTATTAACATAATTAAGTAAAATTTTCACACAAGTTGTCAATTCATAAAAATTCAATATCAGACAACACATAAATGTTATCGGATTAACATAATTAAGTAAAATTTTCACACAAGTTGTCAATTCAATAAAATTCAATATTAGTCAACACATAAATGTTGTCTTATTAACATAATTAAGTAAAATTTTCACACAAGTTGTCAATTCATAAAAATTCAATATCAGACAACACATAAATGTTGTCGGATTAACATAATTAAGTAAAATTTTCACACGAGTTGTCAATTCAATAAAATTCAATATCAGCCAACACATAAATGTTGTCTTATTAACATAATTAAGTAAAATTTTCACACAAGTTGTCAATTCAATAAAATGCAATATCAGACAACACATAAATGTTGTCGGATTAACATGAGTAAAATTTTCACACAAGTATTGGTAAATTTAGAAATCCCTCCAAAAGTTGAGAAAAGATAACCTTCATAGCTAGACGACCTATAAGTGTTGTCCGAATGTCACTTTCATTTTGACAATTGAGACTAAAACAGACATCTTTCTTCACCAACATATATGTATTGTCCCAAAAACATACCTTTTTTTCAAAGAAAATTAGTATTGTCTAAGTGCATATTCCACCAACACAGAAAAAAAATGTGTCGCCCCGAACCATATTTAATTTTGTTTGCGTCACCTGATGGGTGTTGCCTGATGCAGGAAATGACATAGTGTTTGAGAGCTAGATCACTGTTTCAATGAGGCTAGTACTGAACTTCTCCTTTGTTTGGCATGTCTTAATCCTAGTTATTCTTTTGCAACCTAGAACAAGCAAAGTTTGATGCGTCTTCTAAGTTTTTTTTTTTTTTTAAAAAAAAAAAACATAAAACAAGTAAGGTCTATAAACAACAGAAAAAATAACTACGCAAAACAAAACTGAGAAAACCCTACTCCTGGAGTCGCACAAACGTGGGCCAATGTTTGATGGCGGCCCTCTTAACCATCCTAACTAAGCAAGCGAATGCTGCCCTGGTAATGATGGTAATAATGACTTCGGCATGGTTTTCCAGCAAAATACAGGCTACGAAACCATTAGCTACAATAGCACGGGACTCACAAAATCATGAATTATTAATCTTACTTTCCCACTACCCACGTTTTTCTACAAATATCTCTCTATTTTTTTATTATTTTCTTTTTTGCAATTTCTTATATTAACCTTTTAATGCAGTTGTTTCAATTAATTCATTAAGGGTACTTTAGACAAAACATAATTTGGTAATTTTCTGAACTCATGGCTTTATAGTAGTAGAAGGATGAAACCTATTATAATTCCAAAAATCAACAAACAATAAACTAGCATAGAATGTGTAATACCCCGGAAATTTAATGTTAGTTTCTAATATTATTTGGGAATTTTTGAGTTAGAAGTTAGTGTGTTTTGAGGTTCGAAGGAAGAGCGGAAGTGTTCGGATACATAATTTACCGAAATGGTTTTATGGCTTTGAAGGGCCAAAAGTTGACTTTCTTTTCTGTAAGTTATTTGTGAAAACTTCCTTTACGAAAGTTGTAGAGTTTGTCGATACGAGTTCGTAGACATGTGGCACGCGTTTAACGGATGTTGTATGAGAAAGTTTTGGTCAACAGAAGTTCGTGGCTTTACGGGATTGTGAGTTAAATAGGAGAGTTTTCTTTTGGGTCCTCATAATTTTCAAAACCTTTATTTCTTCCCCTCTCCGTCTCTCTCTCCGTCCCCGAGAGAGTCCAAAATTCCTAGCCGACCCGACCCGGACCCGGCAACTCGACCCGGACTTTCCGACGCCGTCCGACGCCGCCACCAGCTCGAATCGCTTCCTCTTCTCCTTGCCTTCGTCCCTCTCTAGCTGGTTCATGCCAATTCAGTCCCGAAGCGGTGACCCGAAGCTAGGAAGTTCGGCTTGGAGACCGGTCGGGATAGGAGCTCCTTGGCACCCTGGTTCGACTTCGGGTAGTCTTGAAGCTCTACTCACGGCGGAGAGTAGTGGCGGTGAATTCCAACTTTCCGGCGAGTTTGCCGGTGTTTTCCAACCGATTCCGGCCGAACTGGGTGAAACCTCAGGTATAAAAGATGCTCCCCTCTTTACAGTCTACAAGTTTAATGTTTTGAGTTTGCCCAAATTCGGACGTTTTGAGGTGGCGCGTGGGGCCCACTCGCCGCTGTCTGTGGTGGCGCGTGGCGGCACGTCCGGCAGGGGTTGGGAGGTTAGGAGTAACTGTTAGCTTATGCTTGTCGATACGAGCACATTGACATGTTATGAGGTCATGTTATGATCAAGTTTTGCATCCTAGGTTTAAGGCTAAGTTGAGAATCGTGAGAGGTTGTTAAGCCTTGGTGTTTGAGCTGTGAAAACCTTGTTAACCTTTGTCAATAGGTGGGTTAAGGGTTCTTATGACTTTGGGAGGTCTCGGAAGAAGGTTGTCCCTTTTTGGACAAATCTTTGGTTAAGGCTTGTTAAGGATGCTTTGCTCTTTTGTTTAAGTGGTTATTAAAGTTATTATTATGTAATTTTAGGTGACTTGTGAAGTGTGATTTGGGATCGGCCCTTGTGTTTTGTTGAAGACGCAGCGGGATTATTGAGGTGAGTAAAATCTCACCAAGGTTCACTTTGTGACCCTTTTTACATATGGTGGTTAAGTTGATTATATGATGATGATTAGATGATGATCATAGTAATTATATGATGATGATTATAATGTTGATGATTTTAGTGATGATAATGTTGATGAAAATGTTGGTGATTATGTGATTAGATGACGATCATGGTAATTATATGATGATGATTATAATGTTGATGATTTTAGTGATGATAATGTTGATGAAAATGTTGGTGATTATGTGATTAGATGATGATCATGGTAATCATATGATGATGATTAGATGATGATCATGGTAATTATATGATGATTAAATGATGAAGATGATGTTTTGATTTAAAAATTATGTTTACCTTTTGTTTGTTTTAAAATATATGAGCTTGATCGCCAAAGGCTTATGGTAAGTGAAAACAAGTTTTCTTTTAAAAAAATATAATCTTTCAAATGGACTTTTGTTCATGTACCAGCCTTAGTGGTGAATGTGGCATTTGTTGTGAATTGGTGCCTTAGGGGTGAATGTGTGCTTTTGTTGTGAATTGGTGCCTTAGTGGTGATAATGTGCCTTAGTTGTGAATGTGTGCTTGAGTGGTGATTGTGTGCATTCGTTGTTGAATGATGCCTTAGTGGTGATTGTATTGCATTAGTTATGGATGTGTGTGCCTTAGTGGTGATTGTGTGTATTAGATTAGGAGCCTTCGTGGTGGACCGAGAACCAAGCCTTGGCCGGGTGATTGGTTACTGTCAGTATAGAGTCTAGTCTATCTGTCGGTACTTCATGGGGGATTACTAAGTGTTGACGAACTCATGAGTACGCGTTTGTTTGGTTACTTATGGGGGATGACTAAGTGTTGGCGAACCCATAAGTAAGAGTAGAGAAATGATTGTGTGATGTTCTTGGGTGTTGTTATTTTACTTCTTTGTTTTGAGTATCTCCTGAACTATTTTCATCCGCAGGAGATTCTCAAATAGTAATTGTGTGATTTTAATTGAATTCCTGAACTATGTTTTTGCAGGATTCATTATGATTTTGGTGTTCTGAATTGTTGTGTTTTCTTAATTATTTCTATTGAATTCTCTTCCTTTTAGGCGATTCCTGAACTAAGCTGCCAATGCAGGAATTGCCAGTATTATCTTTTGTAAATTGTTAGAATGATAGATTTAATTATTGATCTCATTTGTTCTTGCCTTTTACTTTGTTGGTAGAAGTATTTAGTTATTTTGGGATTTACTCATACGAGCTTTTTAGCTTACCGGGTTTGTTGTTTACAACCCGGTGCACCATTTCCTGATGTTAGGGTTAGACCTGCAGGTGTTTATCAGCAGGGTTGAGGCGGAGACATAGTGGCAGGATTGTAGTTTCTATGCACTTTATGTTATTGTGTTATGACTGTTGTTTTAAGCTCATGCGAGCGACTTAATTATGACTAGACTTTTGAAGTTCATGTAATTAAGTAGGATTAATGTTCAACTCGATTTACGAGTTTGTTGACTTGTACACTTCCAGTATTGTTTTTAGCTTAGAAGTTGTTAACTAGGTTTTTGGATATTAAGATTTTGAGTTATATCACTCCCAGATTTTTGAAAATTTATCCTTCGAAAATTGGGGTGTGACAGAATGTTGCCTAGATGGATCCGCTGATGCTCATTGGCAGAAAAAGAAGATTGTCTCCGGTAAAAACAGGATCCAATTGTCGCAGTTACTCAGCTCATCCTAAATCAGCGAAGGGAAGCCCACCAATTCATTATCAACTTGTGGATCATCATTGATGATAACTTCTTCTCGTGGATTATCAAGGACATCGATGATAACTTCTTCTGAGCTTTGTCCTCAAGAATTTTCTACATCATAGTTGTTATTGCTAGAGATTCAATTGGAGACATGTATTGATGATATGCAATCTAATGACGAGTTTAAACAATTGCAAGGGATTTCTGATCTTGCGAAAAAAATTAGTTGAGACAAGGAAGCATAAGACATATGCTTATGTTTATTCGCTCACTGACACTTGTACTTCATGTCGCAACAACGTCTATTGAAAGAGATTTCTCTGCCACGAATATCGTAAGAATTGAATTTAGAATCGAATGTGAGACCAACGGATTAATGATGGCTTAACTATATATCTTGAAATTTTGTTAACAATGAGTCTATTATTTAGTGCTTTCAAAAGATGGCACCTCGTAGAGGACATCCATAGATGTGGAAATACTCTTCTTTTCTAGGTATATATGTGCTTTATTCAATCTGAGAGTCCAACATATGTTTCTTTGGAATTTTAGAGATGCCACATCTACTTTCTTTTTAAGTGATTTGGGAGTTCCCTAAGCCTAAAGCAAGAAGAAAAAGTTACATATATAATGGAAAAATATGTCAATGCCGGGGGACCATCGCGAGTACCCAAATTTAATCACAAGAGGCTGATGCCATCATCACCATGTTCACCTCCATCTCCAATCAATAATTTTCTTTATGTTTACAAGATTTTCCACTATGTTTTGTTTGAACATGAGTAGCTAAACTGTTTTTCTAGAGTTAGGATGAGGCCTAACAAAATTGTTTACGTATTTTGATATTAAACTGATGGATTATTAGTTTTTTTTTTTAATAAATTCTTTTTCTTTGCTTGAATTGTTGCTTGTGTTGAAATTCTATTTATTCTCGACATTTTGGCTTTGCATCTAGCCATTAGAAGAGGATTTTGAGGTGTACATGCAATATAATTCCCACTTCTTAAACTTCTATTTTCAAGTGAATAAAGCTTTCTTACACTTTTCAATACAACCAAAATGAATCCTTTTTTTTCACCTTTTTATCGCTCCCCAAATAACTTAATACACATCCCTTTCTAAATACACCACATATTTAATTTCTCATTCGGATATTTTACTAAATACACAACCCAAAGTACCTAAAATATCCTTAATCTAAAAATCCATGAAATATCATATTATGTGACTATATTAACACAATTATTATTGTATAATTAGTACATATGTATATAAATTAACATTTTATAGATGCTCATATCTATTACTCGTGTTAGTTCTTGAGAAATCCTTACAAATTCATTGTTCATTTCAAATTCTTAAACATGAAAATGATAAACAAGATGAAAAATACATATATGAATAGTGTGTTTGGGTGAAAAGGAAAATATGTGAAATATAACGAAATAAATGTTCATATGCATAACAATTACATCGTTTGACACTTTGACACTCTAAACTTGGAAATTATGAATCTTTAAGGACAAAAAAGAAATTAATTGATTATCCAAATTTCCTAGCAAATTTTTTGTTTACTTTAATGATTTCCCCAAAATAAGTTCTCGATCTTAAAAATTTAATTTGTTCAAATTCACTTTATAAGTTTCCAAAAATAAGTTTTTGTTTTTAATATTTTAATTTGGTTTATATTTCACATTATTAGTTTCCAAATATAAGTTTTCGTTATTAATTTTGTTTTTAATATTTAAATTGTATTACACATGCCTCTTTTGATCATTTAACATACTAATGAAATTTGATTTGAAATTTCAAATTATAGGGATGTGTATTAAGTTATTTGGGATGTGTATTTAAAACTAGTCATATGATAATCATATCAATTCATCAAAAAAAAAGAAAAGAATATATATATATGATTTTTCTCAGCTGCGGACGTCTGCACCAATGGTTTTGGTGCGGATTTTCAGTTTTGCACCACTTTTCGATCGAATTTCCTCATCTCCACCGTCTAGTATCTAGATAATATTGTGTAGATCATCTCTGCAAAATTTCAGCCAATTTGGTAATCGTTAAGGCCTTCAAACTCAAAAAACCAATGGACGGACTGAATTCTGTCAAACATGAACTGTTCATGTTTGTAACAGAAAGACACCATTTTGAGGGCCTTAACGATTAGCAAATTGGCTGAAATTTTGCAGAGATGGTCTACACAATATTATCTAGATACTAGACGGTGGAGATGAGGAAATTCGATCGAAAAGTGGTGTAAAAATGAAAATCCGCAACAAAACCATTGGTGCGGACGTCCGCAGCTGAAAAAGGCTGATATATATATATATATATATATATATATATATATATATATCACACAGATAATCTATATTAATCCAAGTAGTCCTTAATCATCCAAATATCCGAATACTTGTTAAGAAAATCTTATTAGATAGAGGGACAAAAGAACGGTTGATCTAATGCAGGAGAGTGACGACATTTTCCTTTCTGAGAGAGTTTTAGGGTTCTGTTTTACTTTTTTTTTTCTTTAATCGAAGAAATATCAAATTGATATATTAATTCTCTAGCCAGAGAATACCATTACATATCCACCCTCTACCGACAATGGGTAGATAAAAAGTTTGTGACCGAATCACAGTGATACATAAAAATAGACCCCTCATTTAACAGTACCCATGCTCATTTATTTAAGTAAGCCTACCACCAATACATGACAAAACACCGTAGTAAGCCAAAAAATAAAATTAAAATTAAAATTTTCTCTCTACCCTTACCAGTAGGGCTAGGAGATGTAGGCTGATAAATAAAATCAAGTGTCGGAGACACCTCAGATTGCTTGCAAGCACGTTGCTTCTTATTCTTACTTCCAATAGAACGTCCAAGTTTCCTCTTATAAGTCACTGGAACCTCCACGGGATCACCATGAAGAGAAGCCTTTCCAGCCAATGGTTGAAAGAATAGGATTAATGAGTAGTTTCTTTCATATATATCATGTTGGAAATATTGTGTTAGAAATGATATATTAAAACATAATCAAATAATGAAATCATGTAAGCATGTCATATAATCATAAATAATATAAAGTAGAAGGGGATTGGAGAAATTCTTATGGGATCTACAAGGGAGGCACGTGAACGTTGTCCTTAAGCCGTAGACGCCTCCCCACGTACGGGTTATGACAGTTGCCTACAAACTCCAATATACAAGCCTTGTAGTCACACATGATGTCTAATCTGCTTTGCACAACTAACGGTAGACGGGGTGTCAAGTGTTTATCGAATTGCCCAAAGTAAAGAAGTAGGAATACAAGAAGGAAGATGATGAGTAAGAGTATGTGAACAATATAGAATACCTATACTTTTTATCTCAAGAGTGAAGTATTTATAGAACTCATCATAACTCTTAGAAAAGACATGACTCTTCAATTTGAATAAATAATATTTAAAATAGAATTATGAGTTTTGAATCTTATTTTTAATTACAACCAACAATCCCCCACAAGATTCAAAACTTCATAAACTCAAAAATTTGGAAAGATTGAGAGAAGAAAATTTGGGCAACTTTTATACCATGTAATAGGTGTAGGTGTCTTGCGAACTTGAACCCACACTTAGACTAAGTGTAAACAACTTTCATCCGAAGGAATCATAGTGAACTATGTCTTGAACTAGACCCCTTTTTAGCCGAACTACACATTGTTACACACACGATACTGATACGTAAACTTTGACGCAGGTAGCGCTATTTATAGCCTTGTGCTTGATCTTGATTATCATAAGAGTTACTAGAGAGAAGCCCATCTCTCATAGTTGCGGCCTCACAACTACTCTCACATTAGGTGAATTTCTCCAAGAGTACATGTGACAATACCGTGCGGGAGATTGCCCGCCTCGAAACTCATTCAAGGTAAATACCTTTCCTTAATTTCACATTAATAAAGCACTATGCCTTAGGACTGTGCGGGAGGATCTCTTGTGGATATCTCCCTAAAATATGTGCTATGTAATGAGTCACGCAATATGGATTGTTTGTACCACATTGAACTTTCTTCATGGGATCTCCAATCACAAAAGTTGGGTTTTGCCTCCCTAGGTGACTCCCTTAAGGGCTTAAGCACATTCCTCTCGACAAATTAAATATAATATAGTCTCCTCTTCGAGGCTATAGTCTTCTTGAGACATGAATGACTTTTGTCATTATTTTGCCATATCATTTTGATGCGCACAATCTGTCAAGACCCACCCCGAATTTCACCCTGAAACTCTAAGTAAGTCTTGCGGGGACCACCTCCAAAGAAAATTTACCGATAAGCTAGGTAAACCTCCCTTGAAAATGGACAACCCTAACCTAGAAAACTAAAGTGTTACTTTCCCAAATAATATTGAGCATCCTCCAAATCAACCCACAATTATACAAAAGTGAGAATAACAATTACAAACTTCGTATATTCCAAAATAAAACATAAGTCTTAGCACACCACTAGAAAAACTATACAATAAACCCTAAAGAGTATTCAGAGCTATTAAACACTAGAGGAGCTGAAAAATACCCTAGTAGGTTAAACATGTAATCTACTGGTGAAGTGTGGTTGAGAAATATGTAACTATGCCTCGTTGTCTCCTACTCGTACTAACCCGAACTTTGCAGACTGGACATTTTTAAAATGAAGAGCCCAGGGGAAAAACATTCGCAAAAATTAGAGTGAGTGGATAAAAATAAATAAAGGAAATAATTTTCAACATTTATGCTTTCCCAATTTGATTTCAAAGAAAACGAATGCATGCCTCACACGATAAATCTCTTATCTCATAAATATCGAGCCTCTTCAGCTCAAAACTATATATCAAAATATGTATGTTTTTACACTCGCCCATACTCCCTATATAAATTAATAATAATCTATATAGGGCTACTACGCTCGCGTCCAACGCTCACGTCACGTCTTAATGCGGTGATACACTACGCCATTAAGGTGGACAGACGGGTGTATAAATATGTGCCCATACCCCCTATATGAATTAAACACTCATATATGGCTACTACGCTTGCGTCCAACGCTCACGTCACACCATAATGCAGTTATATACTATGTCATTAAGGTGGACAGACACATATCGCTAGCTAGCATTTATATACATACTCTCCTCATAAATATATTATAATTTACCGAAAATCCCATTTTTGGTAACTCACTACAATGAGTAAAATCGTCAAATAAAAATGACGTCCAATGCTCTAACCAAATAAACAATTGCATGCACATTATTTAAACCAATAGTCCACTCACAAATTAGGCCTAAGCCTGATGTCAGTCTGAAACCTCTTCTGCTCGAGCTTCCTCAAGTCCTGATCCAAGAACATAATTAAATCCTCAACTATATACCAATGCTTATATATAAAAAGAGGCAAAATTAAATGTGGCCTTATCTACTCTCATTCTTGCCCAACTTTGTAAATCTTAAAATTGATACCGTCCAAACTTCACCACAAATACCGGCGGCCTTAAATCCACCTTCTACAGCCGAAACAACAATAATCTAACGGCCCGATTCTATCCAAATTAACGGCCAAAATACTAAACTTCGAAAAATTACAAACCTATCCAAAATTCCAAAATTCACTTTATTAACCTCCCCTTAATATTCCACATCTAAAACCATAAAATTTTCCCAAACAGCGGCGACCTCCAATAGCTACCAAATTTTAACAGCATCTTCCTCTCAATCTCCTCTACATGTTTCCTAACTAGCACAAACACCAATTCCAAGCCTAACTATGCCAATCGAACGAAAACAGTAATTAGAACCCTAGAATTTCAATCACCGATTTCTCCTTACCTAGCTCAAGAGAGAGCGAATCCTTTGGAGGGATGAACGTACGGGAGGAGGGCGTCCTTTTGAGCCTAGCAGCTCCGGATATGGTGGCCGGAGGAGGAAGTTCCGGCGACGGAAACTTTCGGGCAGTCAGGACTTCCGGGGTTGATTTCTCCTTCACGACGGCGCTAGGGAGGCTGCCACCGGTCTAGAATGGAAGAGGAGGAGATGGCCGACCGTTTGGGACCGGTGCGGCGGCGAACAGTGGCCGGACTGCGGCGGTCGGGCTCAGAGAAGCTTTTCGGGCGGAGGGAGAGGGAGAGATAATTGGGAGGGAGGAGAGAGAAGAGAGAGAAGAGAAAAAAAAAACTGGGCTTGGCCCAACAGGTCCAACCCACACATATAACCCAACTCCAAAATTTATCACCCCAAAATAATGCCCCAATAAAACTTACCTTTTTAATTGATAACTTTTCCATGCTAACTCCGATTTTAATGCATAGCATGTCTACGAACTCGTAACAACATCCTCTACGACTTTCATGAAGAAAGTTTTTCCAAATTCCAAATAGAAGCAAAAGTCAACTTTTGGAGTCTTAAATAGTAAACGGTTACTTAAAACGGGAAAAGACCAAAATAATACCAAAGTAAATAACCGTAAAATAACTTGAAAACCGGGGCGTGACACAATCTACACGTACTCTAATTTTCTGCATACTCAAAGTAGATAATCAAATACAATTTCTCATAGGAGCATATATTACTCCAAATGAGAATAAAATTTATAACACCATTAGTGAAAATAGATAGAATGAGTCTTGTAGAGTGTAACCCCCACATAACCAAGATATAGATTTGTATTGCACGAAATATTGATAGTAATGGATCTTAGTATCTTACCCCCACATTACTATAATATGCAATGCTCTTCATTGAGTTGTGATCATACTCAAATGACCAAAGCGTATCTTTAAAGATACAATATTTATGAAAGAACTTACAGGTGGAAATGGAGCATTAATTCTTGCTATGCATAGAGCATTAGTGCATACTCTCCTTGTGGTGTTTGATCGACCTACATTTGAAGTTCAAGAAGATTAACACAACATAATATGTGCACAACATATATAATGCTTAGAATGGTCGCAAACAGTAAAGTTTAATGAGGAGATATACATGCATGAATATCATGCTAAGAATGGTCTTATCGATCAGTCTATAATATATATCAATGACAATGTAGGTCAGCCCACTTAGATAAAATTTCATTCCACTTACTTTATCATTCATGCTTAGAACTCATAGATCACAGAATACACACAAACATGATGCTAACCATGGATTTAAGAAGAAGATAAACATGTCTTCAATAATATGACATACCTTAATGTTTCAAGGAGAGAAGTTTAGTAAAATAGAGATAACAAAATTCAAAACCTGAAATTTGATCTCTCTTCCTTCCTCGCCTGTATTAGTTGGTATACGCAGAACACATTGCAAAACAACTCACTTGTCAATTTCTGTATCGTAATCATATATATGTTCATAAAACTTACCTTTGAACAGATATGTCACTCATTTACTTGAAAGTATATATCTTGTAAATTCCCAGAATCATTGACAGAGGCTGTATTATCTCTTGCTTAATTGTCCTCAAAAACATCAGTCAATTTCATGTTAACATAAGCATATATATGCCCTCTTGATTATGAGGAAACTAGTGTGTATGGCTCCAGATTGATCTGAAGTTTGATCAACTTAATTTTACTGCATATGGATAAGTATTGTATGGACCTATTTGATCTGGGTTTTAGATGGACGCAATCAAGAGATTTAGAACATGACAAACTCATACATAAAAAAATGTTAGATCGCATGTACTCATTATTGAACTGAGCCAGAAGGTTTCTTCTATGGATGACCATATCAAAAAAAAAAAAAAAAAAAACTAAGTGTCCATAAATCAAACACAGAACTTAAACGTCAAGAAAAGAATAGAAGGTTATGGATTTATTTCCTTTGCTGAATCTCAGATCATTTTCTGAACAGTCACCATTTCAAATTCAAATAACTAACCTGAAACCATGAAAGGTTATGATCTTACGCAAAGTCAGAGTAATATATTTCAGACACTTCCATATGATTAAAACTTGCAGAAATTAAGACAACACAAAGGAAGGATACATGTGCCGCGCAAATAAAACCATGCATAACAAATTCATACAAATGAAGAAGCCTACTTCAACAACATAAAATATATAGGACAATATCAATTCCTTAATCTACATGCAAATCAAACGAATACATACACAAGTATACACACGGTCTACGGTTAATCTCATGCATATAGATTGATGATGTATGAAATCAAAGCATGTTTAATCAACTGAGATTTGAACCGACACATCAGTTCATCAACCAATCAATTGATCGATCAAGACGTGCATTATTTACGATAAACTATATGCAAGGGTTTAAAGCAATTGACATAGATAATGACTATTCAGACCATCATGATATATTTAAGGATCATCATGACACGTTTAAGGACCAAGTATATGTGCGAATTCATGTACAGTATACTCATATGTAAACATATGAGTTTGGCAAACAAACATGTCTTTGCAAACAAAGGATGCATGATAACAAATCTTGTAAAATAGACATGAACAAACACAAGGCTTTGGAAACGGGAAGACCCGAAACTACGGTTTTGAACGAAATCGAGGAAAACAGTGAAGTAACTCTTGAGATAAACTCTAATTATATGAATGATCAAAGTGCAAATTGACATGCACTTAAAAGTAAAGATAAGAATATCACATACATCTCTAAATTGATTTTCATATATATAAATATGCAGCCTTAGAAATTTCCCAACACTATAGAGATGCAATAGTCTACTGTACATAGTTCACCACACACGAAACAAACTAATAAACCCAAACTTTTAATGGAAACAATGATCGTGCATAGACTTGCTAACACACAAAATCGAAGAAAGTAATTTGCACTATACAAATATCAATTTACGTATCAAACTTACAGATGTGAAGCACAAGATCATAACATTACCTTATGCACTTAGAGATGTCATATACGGCTTAAGATTGTTGGAAATATTGTGTTAGAAATAATATATTAAAATATAATCAAATAATCAAATCATGTAAACACGTCATATAATCATAAATAATATAAAGAAGAAGAGGATTGGAGAGTTTCTCATGGAATCTACAAGGGAGGCACGTGAACGTTGTCCTTAAGCCGTAGACGTCTCCCCATGTGCGGGTTATGATGGTCGTCTGCAAACTCCAAGATACAACCTTTGTAGTCACACACAATGGCGAACCTAGGATTTTAGATTGGGGTAGGCTGAAAAATTTTCTTCAAGTTATCTAATTTTTTTTTCTTTTAAATTTTACATATCACAACTTATATTTAAAACATATCGAATAATCATGTAATTAAATGATCATTACGAAATCAACATTATAACATTTCATAGAAATTCGATAACAAAAGTTATAGACAAAAGAACATACCTACTCAAATTGAATTATACGCTCTTGCATAGAAGCAAAAATTTTTATTATTGAATCAACATCATAATTCTCGGCCAACTCCTTTTCAATGTGCACAATCATGTTATCAGCCGAAAAGTCATTCTCCATCTTATTGCGCAATATTGTTTTGATACGTTTCATAGCTGAAAATGCTCGTTCTGTAGTAGTTGTAGAAACCGGCAAAGTCAAAACAAGACGAATCAACCGATCAATCATTTGATACCTCTGTGATCTTTTTGTTTCAAAATATCCTCGACATAACTCAGAAAGAGTAGTAACAGTCTTTAGCACATCATTATGAGGTACATCAAACTCATAAATGATCAATTTGCTTCTCAAACTATGCAACTCTTGTCTTGTGAAATCCTGAGGATAAAATTTTTATGCAAGTGTGCAAATATTATCAATATTAAATGCCTTAAAACCATCTGCAGGGTCCAAAGATGAGCTAAGAATAAGAAGTTCCTTTGCTCTTTCACTGAACCTGCCATTTAACTCCACCAACTGAAAATTTATTGCAGCATAGAATACGTCAACACGATAATGACGCTCCGTTATGCTTCTTGGCTGACAATAACGACGACACATACTTGCACTATATTGACAATCCATAGCAGGTATATCGATATCATGTTGATTGCAAAAAGACCACTTTTTCAAGAAAATCCTCCCAACCATGTTCTCTCAAATTCTGAAGAGAATGCACGGTAACTTCCACTAGATTCATAGCATTCAAGATATCTTGAGATTTCTGTTGCAATTGTCGACATAAGACATCAGTAAGTCTCATGATTTCTTTCAACAAATGCAAGATGAATATGAACTGAAATGACCAGACCGTATTGTAAGCACCACTAGCTCCTGCACTTAAAGACTCTGTGGATTTATCATCCATAATGAATTCAAGAACTGTACATGTAGCATCATACTTATCAATCAAGTCACGAACTGAAGTAAAATGAGAACCCCAACGAGCAGCTCCAGGTCGATGCAAGGTACCGATTTGATTAAGTCCTGTACCGGTTTCTCGCTCACCTGTTAGAATCAATTATGTAATATGGGTTACTTGAGCAACATGAAATTCACTGAGACGTTTTGGAGAAGTACAAATAACATTGACAATAGTACTAAGGAAGAAAAGAATTCCCAAATAGGATCAATTTTTTTTAAGCTGAAATCAACGCCAATTGTAACTGATGAGCAAAACAGTGTACATAATATGCATATGAGCAATCCTTCATAAATAATGCTTATAGCCCATTCCATTGTCCCCTCATATTATTAGCATCGTCATACCCTTGATCTCGCATTCTTTCAACTTGCAGATTATGATGGAGAAGAACTTTAGATATCTCTTGATGAAGTGTGCTTGCAGTAGTGTCTTCAACCGTAATAATATCAAAAAATCTTTCTCTTAGAAAACCCTCTATGTCAACAAATCTTAAAATGATAGCCATTTGTTCTTTATGAGATGAGTCTTGTGCTTCATCAACAAGAATACAAAAGCTAAAATCCCCAACTTCATCTCGAAAATGCTTTCTCATTTTGTTTGCTAGAATATTTAAAATCTGCTTCTGGATTCTAGGTGAGATGTATGTAGCATTTTTGGGGGCATTTTCTAACACAACTTTAGCAACTTCTAGACTAAACTTTGCAGTATGCTTTATAAGTTCAACACAATTTCCACGGTTTCTTGAATCTACAGACTCGTCATAACCCCGAAAAGCACACCCTTGATATGCAAGATAACGAACAGATTCGATGGTTGTCTTGAGTCTCAATCGATTCTTCAAAATTTCCTCTTTGTTTTGTCGGTTCATAACTATGTCAACATGTTGTGGTGCTTTCATCAAATCCTCAATGCATCTCACACAAGCATTATGCAATGAGCATGGACCCCCAATGTGATTTAAGAAAACACAATTCCTTCCCTCCTTAACTCTTCTCCAGTTATTAAACCCATCAGTAGTAAGTGCAGGATTCAGTTTTGGACCCTTTGTAAAAAGAAAGAACGGGAAGCAAAATGCTTTGTTCTTAAAAGGAGAATACTCTAACCATGGCCAATTTGTGAAACAAGAATAATTGAACTGACGATACTGGTTTCCTGACCGAACCCTTGGATACTCAAAAAGTTTAGGTTGATACGGCCCCAACTTTATATAGCTACATCAAACATGGTCTTGCTGATTAACATGATACTCATATATTTGAACTCGTTTCCCTGGATCTCGTTCCAAATCACCAATAACAAAATCTATATCTTCATGAGTTTGAGATGTGACAGGAACCGCTCATTGAGTAGTGCACTATCAATATTGGAACATGGAGGAGTAGGAATAGAATCTCTAGGTGTTGGATCAATAGAAGAAACAAATTCTCTAGGCTCTGATATTGGTGAAATAACAGGATGATGCTCATCGATTATTGTATTGTGACTACTGTCAGTATTAGATGCAGGAGCAGAATGAACAGACTCTCTAGGCTCGAGTATAGGAGAAGGGAAATGTTGATGCTCATTAGAAGTCAAGGGGACACTGTTATTCTGATCTTCTCTTATTTTCTTGAACTATGAATCAAGAGTTTTTGCTTTCTTGGTTGGTCTCTTAGGATCAGAGTCATCAGACATTATAAATAAGTACCTACATGGCTACATCATCGATTCACAAATGCAGCAATAAAATCAAATAAAATCTATAACAACAGTATAAATAATACTACACCGAGTACTATGCCTAGGGTCTTATTACTCTTATAGAAAAAGTGGTTGAAGAAGTTATATGAATAATAGAATTGCAAGTCTCTTGAAAATAACGATATAGTTAGGAGCCTAGGACTCATACTTAAAGATTCAAGAGAGAAAACTCGGATGTTGTCTTGGGCTCTCGGCTGCCTGCCTGCCTCCGCAGATAAAGAATGGAGAAACAATGATATAGCATATAGGGAAGAAAAAAAAAATTAAGAGAAACAGTTGACCTAATATACTAAAAGAGCAAGTTTTTAGGCAAAATATATAGAAAACAAACTAAAATCAATTTCTTTTAATAAAATAAACAATATATATTTAATGAGAAAAAAATGGAAATTATCATATGGACTAAGTACAATTACATATGGGCTAAGTATAAAACTTGGGGCGGGCTAGTTTTCAGAGTATAATTTCTTGAACTATAATTATGCTACAAAGTAATGTTTTTTTCAAAATCTGGGTTGTGCTGTAGCACACCGTAACCCTTATGTAGGTACGTCTTCGGTCACACATGATGTCTAATTTGTTTTGCACGATTAACGGTAGACGAGGTGTCAAGTGTTTATCGAATTGTCGAAAGTAAATAAATAGGATTAAAAGAAGGAAGATGAAGAGTAAGAGTATGTGAACAATATAAAATACCTATACTATTTATCTCAAAAGTGAAGTATTTATAGAGCTCATCATAACTCTTAAAAAAGACATGACTCTTCAATTTAAATAAATAATATTTAAAATAGAATTATAAGTTTTGAATCTTATTTTTAATTAAAACCAACAATAGTGTGGTCATCTAAAAACCTATGGTTTTGTTCGTCTGAAAACCCAGATCACACATATCCATCTTTGCACCGCCACATGATGATACAATATTGGGGGAAGTGAATACTGGCAAATGAAACTACTGATATATGGGTCATTTTCTAAAGACACAGTAAATATAAGGCACGAGAATGGAGAGTTGAGGACTTGGATCAGAAGCAGGGTGATTGAGGTAAATCAATCTTGGAGATCGAGTAAGACTACTTTATCTATTGGTAAATCTGGAAATTACATGTATTCTATATTGTTCACATACTCTTACTTTTCATCTTTCTTCTTTTATTCCTACTTATTTACTTTAGGCAATTCGATAAACACTTGACACCCTGTCTACCGTTAGTCGTGCAAAGCGGATTAGACATCATGTGTGACTACAAGGGTTGTATCTTGGAGTTTGTAGACGACCGTCATAACCTGCACGTGGGGAGACGTCTACGGCTTAAGGACAACGTTCACGTGCCTCCTTTGTAGATCTCATGAGAAACTCTCCAATCCCCTTCTTCTTTATATTATTTATGTTTATATTACATGCTTACTTGATTTGATTATTTGATTATATTTATCTTAGAATTAAATTCAGTTTATCCCATTGTGGTTTAGAGGTGAATTCATGTTAGGCTCTAAACTTTCAATTTCATCAGATTACCCCCCGAGCTCTTATTTTTCTGGTAATTTAACTTCTCAACCCGCAAAACGTCATCACACGTCATCAAATTTCAACGTCCCAATTGGACGGAGCATAAGTAATAGGAGACGGCAGACAGAAAAACAAGAGCTCGGGAGGTAATCTGATGAAATTGAAAGTTTATGGACTAACATGAATTCACCTCTAAATCACAGTGATGTAAACTGAATTAAATTCTTTATCTTATACGATTTCTAACACAATATTTCTAACATATCATTGTGTGGTTCCTTCATTACTTCTTGTGACACATATAATAGTTGCTCTCGTCTGAGTTTTCTCACATGAAATAAAATTAGACATAAAAATGAATCAAACATTTAGGTGAGAACCACCTACCCGGCCCGACCCAACTCGACCCGACCAACACGAATATATAGTCGAGACTGGAGACTCTGAGAAGAGAGAGATGCAGGACAGCAAAGAATAAAAGAAGAAAGTGAGAGTTGAAGAGTGAGAAAGCTCAACTTCTGAAGCAATGCGAAGGTAAGCTAGCTAAAATCTTCACTCCCACTCTAAAACATTTCTGCATAACCAAAAAACGATCTGAAATCTTGAAATTTGATTTGATTTGCAGACCGGCGCTTTATAATCGGCAGCATGGGAAGCAAGTCGCCGGAGGAGGAAGTGTCAAGGCCAAGGTTGGGAAGCTACTGCTCGTCGTTTTCGTCCTCTTGATCTGCACCGTCTCCTTGCTCTTCACGTCCTCCGCCACCAAGGGCGGTGCTGCTGGATCTGCCTATAGCTCTGAGGTTAGCGCCTTTGGTTCTTTTGATTTCGGATGTGTTTGTGTGATTAGTTTGACGATACCTAATGCGATGCTAGGTAAGAGAAAATTGTTTAGTGCTTGAACAATTGGAATTAGGAGTCGTTTTATTATGTTTTGAGTAGTATGCAAGTGTTAATTGAGATCTTTACTAGCAGTTGAATAGTCCCTAGGAACTAAGTTCCTTTCTTTTCGCCATTTTTACCGAGTAGTGTCATTGGTACATATGAGATTGTTGAAATTTTGGGGTAATGCAACACAATCTGAGACGCATTTGATGATAAATCAGCAACTTAACATTACTTGGGACTTCTATGGTTACTTTGATGCCCCAGTGAAAAGAAAGAATTGGTCAGAAGGGGGCGGAAGTGAAGTTATACTGCTTAGAACTTTACGTAATCATATAAGTCTCCAATAGGGAAGAAATGATGTTTAAGGCTGTTACATTTCTTTCTGTTCAGAAGTGTCTTGAAAGTATTACAGGAAGATGATCTGATGTTAATAGAATTATCAAAATAATGGAACACTGTTTTCTATTTGTTTGTTGAAACTTGGACTCTGAATTCTCTTAGAATGCATATGCAGATCAATGTGGAAAAACTTTGGAGAAGTGCCGACTCTGGAGGATGGAAACCGTCATCGGCTCCACGATCAAATTGGCCTCGTATGACATTCTTTTGTTGATGAGTTCTGTAGTTCTTAAAGAAAGTTTTGACAAGTGTATTTATGTTTCTGGTTTTGTGGCAGCTCCACCAAGCGAGACTAATGGCTACCTACGTGTGCGCTGTAATGGTGGTCTCAATCAACAACGTACTGCGGTTTGTATCTTTTCATTTCCCCTATTTTTATTAATTCCATACTTCACTGCTGTTCTTACAAGCAAATATTTTATGTCCTCTCTCGGATTGTTCAGATCTGTAATGCGGTTCTCGCAGCAAGAATAATGAATGCTACCCTTGTGCTGCCCGAATTGGATGCGAACTCATTTTGGCATGATGACAGGTATTTTTCAATGGTGATGTAACCTTAATTTAACATTAAGATAGTGTTTCACCTGGCACATTCAAATTCCTTTTTCTGAACTATGAGTTTAAATTTTCTGATTGAGGCCAATAACCGAAGAGAGTTGTGATAGACAAAACTGTGAAAGGTGTCAAAGTGTTAAACTCTATGGTATATGTATCCTATAGAGGAGGCCTCATTAAGTTACTGGTCTGTATAGTTTGGTGATCAGGGAGGAATTAGTTGCATTTCTATTTTTCTAAGATAGACAAAACTGTGACAGGTGCTAAACTATATGGTATATGTATCCCATAGAGGAGGCCTCATTAAGTTACTTGTTTGTATAGTTTGGCGATCGGGAGGAATTAGTTGCACTTCTTTATTTTTTTTTATTTTATTTTTTTTTTTATTTTTATTTTTTATAAGATGGACAAAACTTTGACAGGCGCTAAACTATATGGTATATGTATCCCATAAAGTAGGCCTCATTAAGTTACTGGTTTGTATAGTTTGGGAATTAGGGAGGAATTGGTTGCATCTTTTTCTTTCTCAGATAAAATTTCTTCATTGGAAAAGATAATTAAGCTATATAAATATTTGATGAACATAGTCTAAGCTTCCAGTTTATTGTTAGTTGAGCTTAAGAACACTCTTGAAACTTGTAAAACAGGAGTTTATTATTTACCGACCAATCATAAGATTTTCTGGGAAACAGGTTGGCACAGGTTGATTTCTCTACTTGAGTTCTCCAGATCTGAATTACAGTGCTTACCGGATAAATAGGATATAGGAGATTAAGAAATTTCAACTTTGTTGCCTTATAAATGTAAAAACTTCTTCCATGAATTTGAAGTCTCAATTATACCAAAAGAAGAAATCACTTTGGTCTATATGTAGGATGGCTCAGCTATCTTCGTCTACTGCCCAGTGGTGTACAAGAGGCTAATTGATCGAACCATTGTAATTTCTGTGCTCTAAATAATATTAGTATCGCAGTTTTTGTCAAAAAGTTGGCTAACAATTAATGGAATATTAAAGATGCGAGATAACTGCATAAATGCCCTTGGCACGGTATATGAATATCTCGCTTCAGCTTCTTAAAACATCATAAACAATAAATAGCTTCAGAAAGGAATGATTTTGTTTTGAGGAATTATGAGTAACTCGTCTAGTCTGGTCTTTTTAATGCTTGTTGTATTAACAGTATAAATCAGTCAATGAATTTGACTCCAGATGTTATCTTTTCCATGTGCAGTGGTTTTCGGGGAATCTATGATGTTGATCATTTTATCAAGTCCTTAAGGTTTGATGTTAAAATTGTAGAAAAGATACCTGAAATTCACAAAAATGGGAAGACCAAGAAGATAAAAGCTGTACAGGTATAGAATCCATATTTGTTTTCATTACATTTTACAACTGGAAATCAACTAGAGTTTATAATAGGTGAAGTATGTATCTTCCTCTAAACCTTGTTTCAGCTTCGACCACCAAGAGATGCTCCTATCAGTTGGTATACTACAGAAGCTCTTCAGCAAATGAAGGAGCATGGAGCTATCTATCTAACGCCCTTTTCACATCGTTTGGCGGAAGAAATTGACAATGCTGAGTACCAAAGACTGCGGTGCAGGGTTAACTATCATGCTCTGATATTTAAGCCAAATATTATGAAGTTGAGTCAGTCAATAGTGGATAAGCTCCGCACACAAGGTCACTTCATGTCTATACATCTTCGTTTTGAGATGGATATGCTGGCATTTGCGGGGTAAGAATTGACCAAACAGGTCTTCTACCTTTATTGTTAACTCATTTTACTAGTTTTTATCATGGATTGATACACTGACTCGACTATTTTCCTATACGTCATTCCAACTGTTTAGCATGCATATCCAGACAATGGATTTTTTATTTTTTTTCCCTTCTAGTTCATGAATAAAATTCACATGTTGAGAGATAATGGCTCTGACAACAGCATACCATTGGGTATGATGGTTCTGCAGGTGCTTTGATATCTTTAACCCAAAAGAGCAAGAGATTTTGAAGAAGTATCGAAAAGAAAATTTTGCACCAAAGAAGCTTGTTTATAAGGAAAGAAGAGCAATTGGAAAATGCCCATTAACTCCAGAAGAGGTGATATTGTCTTTCTTCTTAATGTTTTTTTGGCTATGCTGTCAAGAAACTTGTTTTGGTGTTGGACATCAAGAATATTACATCATCCCGAAAGGAAATTACTTAGTATCATTACCTTGTAATGTTTTGCTTTCCACTTTGTGATATAGCAGGTCATAGATGCCATTTCCTCTCCATATAGACTGAAGTATGACCATTTTCTACGCAGGTCGGTCTCATTTTACGCGCAATGGAATTTAACAATTCTACCAGGATCTACCTAGCTGCTGGTGAACTATTTGGTGGGGAGAGATTTATGAAACCATTCCGTGCTTTGTTCCCTCACCTTGAGAACCACAGTTCTGTGGAGCACTCAGATGAGATTCCAGAGAACACCCAGGGATTATTAGGGTCTGCAGTGGATTACATGGTTTGTCTCCTGTCTGATATTTTTATGCCCACATATGATGGACCTAGCAACTTTGCCAACAATCTCCTCGGACACCGCCTCTATTATGGTTTCCGGACCACAATTAGACCCGATAGAAAAGCCCTCGCTCCTATCTTCATTGATCGAGAGAAAGGACGAAAAGCAGGTTTTGATGAAGCTGTTAGGCAAGTGATGCTTCAAACAAACCTTGGCGGCCCTCACAAGCGGATCCCACCAGAGTCTTTCTATACAAATTCTTGGCCAGAATGCTTCTGCCAAACATCTCCAAAGAATCCGGCAGACAAATGTCCACCAGATAATGTTTTGGAAATTCTGAGCAGCCAGTTAAGTCAAGAGAACGGTGATCCGGAATCAAATTCTACATCTGTGACAGATAGATGATACAACAGCCTCGGGGATCGTAGTTGCTGATAGCTCTATCACCATACTATAGATTAATGAACCCCTGTGTGCCTGAACGATACAGAATGGGTTTCAGGTGATCATTATACTCCTGCTTTAGACCATACAGTGATATTCTTCTAGATCAAGAAGCGAGGGTTTTTCAGTATATCCTGATTTTCTGGTTTCATCATTTGGTGATTTGAAACAGGGCATTTGGAAGCAGGTTCAGTTTATCTCGGTTTGGTATTCGCAGTATTGAATTGACAAAGAGAAGGTGAGTTGAAGATGATGGATTGGACTAGTATTTTATTGGCTTCTTTGTATAATGATCTTATAGTATTACTTCATGTAACCAAAACCTCTGTTAGATTATCACTTGGTATACACATTCTAGATTCGACACACCTTGTATTACTTGATCATATTTTTTTCATAAATATATCAATTTAATTGATTTCTAAAGTTGTTAGAATGATGATGTGTAGAAGCCAATGATTTTAGAGAGAAGCATGATGTATTTGAAAACATTTGGATCTTTGTGTAGGTTTAGTTACTTGATGCCATCGCTCGTTTGTGCCATCATATGACCTTTATTTCTTTCTTGTACGAGTTAAAAGATCAAAAAGTAGAATAGGTGGAAAGGCTTTTTGTCCGAGTGAGGCATAGTGTATGTAGTAGGCAGTGTTCGCCATTTTTACTACTGATTTTCTACACATAATAAAGAACAGAGCTATAACTTATGACCAAGTCTAAATGACTAGTTTTGTGCAAGACAGCAAAGATCATTTATAAAATCTGCTTCTTGCTTACAGCTTTGCATTTAGATCAAAATAACTTGTGACAAATAGTTATAAGAAGTTAAGAACCAATGTGCGTAACAGAAACTACAATATTGCTCCCTAATCTTCCTTCTCCCTTCCCTTGAGAGTAACAAGGCTTGGCTTGACGAAGGCTATTCTTTGCTCTGTGGACTTTGTATATGTGGCCTTAATTATCTCCTGTTTCATATCATATACAAGAACAACATTTCTCACTGCATTGTTGAACTGGAGTTCATCAAACGTAGTAGCTAAAACAGGTTGAATTTGATCTTTCAAAATCGGGTCGTCCTTCAAAAACTTCAAGGGAACAGTGATCTTACTCCATTTCTGCTCCTTCAAGTCTTGTAACACCAAGACGTTAAGGGCTTCTCCTACCATATCAACAACAGCTATAGTTTGAATCCAACGAAGAATAGAAACTCTTTGCAAGTCTGCGAAAACTCCCTGAGGCACAGTGGTGACGGTGAAACATTCACTCCATATATCAAATGATACAACTTCTACCTTCAGCTCTTCTCCGACTAATAATTTGTATCGAATGAACTACCGATTCATCTGGAACTGCTATGATATTACTTCTTTTCAGCACCCATTCTTGATTTTTGTTGGGCAGCTTCAGGGTCCTCCATTCATCATCCTTTCGAATACTTAGAACTTTAAATCCTACTTCATGGCCAAACTCGGAAAATTATACAGCGCACTCTCGCCAAACTCACCCTCTTTGTTCCTATAAAAACATGCCACTTTACACTCACCAGTGGCCAAACTCACCCTCCTTAAACCCTAAACTTTTTAATGACGTTCCAAAAGTGTCATGAATTATCTTCATTTGGAAAACGATGTCGAAGAATCTTCCATGACGCTTAGTAAATGTCATTGAAACATATTCAATGACACTTTTCAAGCATTACTGAAGACTTTTCATGACGTTTTACTTGCGTTATTAAAAGGGTATGAATCCAAGTTTCTGTGTAGTAGTGACAATACATATTGGACAGCGCGGGGCACAAACCCAGAAAACCGAATTACACTAGATGAATTTGAATAGAGTTCTACAACCACTCGTAAAACCAACACTACAACAAATTCAGAATAATCTAGATCTTCAATCTTCTTCTTTGCAATTCAATAAAACTGATCTCCTTCTAGAATGTCTTCAATGATTCTTTATGATTCTCTACTGGTCTCGAGAGAATGTCAATCAACCAAAACTACTAGAAGTTCACCTCAACATGGAACAGATGAACTTCTATCCTTCTAAAGATATTTTGCAGCGGAACCATTTTTTTGTTTTTACACACCATACAGGTCCTTGTCCTTGTCCTCCTAATAAACAACAACACAAACCTAATTGAAGTCCAACTAGGAATGTTAATCAACAAATGAATAATAAAGAACCATTTAAAATCAATGGACTAAAATCAATCAGCTAATTAAAAGAAACCTAAATGACTAAGTGATATTTTCTGCCCACCACATACTAAAAGCTTCCGCACAAACTCTTGTGGTAACCACAAATTATAATAGTGGTATAAACCCACAACAATTATCAGAGTCGCTCCTAAAAACTAATAGTGGAATCAGAGCCTAGTTTGATCAAGAACTTTGGGAGTCTATCAGAGCTTCTGCTCGATCAAAACTTTGGGGAGTTTATCAGAGCTTTCTTCGATCAAAATCTTGAGGCATTAAAAATTGTCCACCATGTCTACCTCCACCTCGAACCAGTCATCAACAATTCCTCTTCCCATCTTTAAGGGAGAAAATTATGATTTTTGGAGTATCAAAATGAGAACTTTCTTCATGTCTTAAGATTTATGGGACATAGTAGACAAAGGGTTCTCGACTCCGGAAAATCCAATAGTGGAGCAACTACGACAAGAAAAGAAGGAGAAACAAAGAGATGCTACGGCACTGTTCGTCATACAACAAGCGGTGGACGACACAAATTTTTCAAGAATCATGAGAGCTACTACATCAAAAGAAGCTTGGGATCTACTAAAGGAGGAGTTCCAAAGAACAGCAAAGGTACGTTCCGTCAAACTGCAAACTATGAGGAAAAATCTAGAAAATATAAAAAAGATTCTGAGATCGTAAAAGATTACTATTCCCGACTCAAGGAAATAGTAAATCAATTAAGAGCATATGGTGAAAATAATAGTGAGACTAGAGTAGTAGAAAAAAATACTCATTAGCCTCACTGAAAAATATGATCCAATAGTGACTGCCATCGAAAATTCAAAAGACATAACAAGTCTTTCGGTGACAGAATTAATAGGCTGTCTAGAAGCATTTGAAAAAAAATTGAGTAGTCGAAATGAAAGTCTTATAGAAAAAGCATTCCGAACTAAAATCAATGGGTTTGTCTATCATACCATATGGTATGATATACCTATTGCAAATGTGTCTAATTGTATGACACATGAGGGCATTTAAAGGGGGTAAATGGTCATTACATGATCATTTAGTTGTTTCTTCAATCAATGATAGCCACATATTTTGTGAGACATGCTATATCATATGGTATACTAGACTTTTCCAAAATGAATATTCGATCTCAGAAAGATGAAAAAGAAAAAAAGTTTGAAGAATTTCCTAAAGGAGAAGATAAACCCAAATATTGGGAAAATAGAAAAAAATTCAAGGAAAAGAGAAAATATCCTCCTTGTGGGATTTGCAAAAAAAAATAATCATAAAGAAGAAGAATGTTGGTTTCAAGGAAAACCAAAATGTCGAAATTGCATCAAGTTCAGTTATGAGGAAGATTGTTTTTTCAAGAAAAGCCAACGAGCAAATTTTTCAAGAGACAATGAGCAAAAAGATCACCTCTTCTATACTCGTCACTCGACGAATGAAGAGAAAAACAAAAAGTGGTACGTCGACAACGGCTGCAACAACCACATGTCAGGAGACAAGAACATTTTCTCCAAGCTGAAGACAACAAAAAAGTCTCAAGTGACACCGGGAAATGGAGATACCATGAAGAGAAAAGGAAAATGTACGATCTCTATCCCGAATAAAAAAGGAACCAAATATATTAATGATGTTCTATTATTTTCTAGCTTGGAGCATAATCTACTAAGTGTCGGACAAATGATGGAGAATAGATATGTAATATTATTTGAAGGAGACTTCTGCAAAATATATGATAAGAAAAGAAGATTACTATTTAAAATAAGGATGAAAAATAGAAGCTTTCCAATTCAATGGCAAGATACGGCCATGAAAGCAGAAGTCATGAAGAAAAACATTGTCCGAGAAAAAAAGCAGCCAAAGACCACACGAAGCCGACCAAATGAAGAAGCAAAATCTAGATCAGAATCTACAAAGCGGCAATGAAGAAGAAAGCCGAACAAAGGCTAAGCAAGAATGACGCCGACAAAAGGCTAATCAAGAAAAATGCCGAAAAAAGGCAATTCAAGAAGGAAGAAGCAAGAGCAAGATCTTCGCCAAGGCACTTCCACAACCGAGACTATGACTACTACGAAATTGCTCGGAGCATCATCAATGCGCATTCGCATTAAGGAGGAGTGTTGGAATTAATGCACATTATTCACTCTAGAAGTGTCTAGAGAACTCAAGTGAAGTCACAGAGGTGCAAGATAAATCTAGCTCATGAAGCAAGTTTCTAGAATAATCATGCAATTAAACAAATGTAACTAAGTGTCTAGCATTGTCTAGAAAGGCCTAATATGTCGGTGGTAACTAGAAGAGGTCTGTTAAGGACTTCTATAAATATGTGTGGTCTCTTGTAATCAAATGTACTAACAAGAAGTGAATGAAGCAAGCTTGCTAAAAGCCTTCCCTCCTCTGTTATCATATCTCCTCTCTCTATGCTCCTAAAACAGTCATACTAACATACTTTGTCCTACAACACTTGGTTCTAGCCCACCACATACTAAAAGCTTCCGCACAAACTCTTGTGGTAACCACAAATTCTAATATTGGTATAAACCCACAACAATTTCTAACATTATGTCCTTAATTTGAAGAAGCTGGAGACTCCGAGATGTCATAGCTGCCAAATGCAACAACAGATCCCCATACTAGTGTACGAAGCATGATTGCCGACCCCGCAACCATGCCAATGTTCATTGTAGCCATTGCTTCTGCAGTTTCTGCAGTTCCTGTAACTCCAATCACTGACAGAAACAAAGCATGCCTGAACTTTTTTAGCAATTTATACAAAAGACCTTACATTTATCAGAAAATTCTTGAGATCATAGAAACATGACTTCTGCACAACCTTTCAAAACACTTGAGCAGTTACTACTTACTACGCAGCCACGCAGGTATGACCGTATGAACTATTCGACTACAAGTGTGAGTATAAATATATAAATAGGCTAGAATCCTAACTAATCTAGGAAGGTTATCATGTCACCAATGAAGTTGACTTTTTGCAATTCTCACCTCATGATAAGATTGTAATATATTGGATATAACTGATAACAATTAAAGGAAATAATATAGTACTGTACAACATGCGCAAAAAAGTCTCCACCTTCGAAATTCCTATATTTTATCACGGCCAATATCTGGCCATGGAACATGTAACATTGAAGATGGACATTTTATTAAGCAGATCAGACACATAACGTTACTTCATGATGCTATATACCCATCTCAGATCAATCATCAGCAAGTTTGTTTTAGCATGATTTCTGAGAGGATGAATCACACAGAATGCGGGAAGAACACCATCTTTAAGACCCATAACCTGTCAATTATGAGCAAACGGCGTCAGAGGGAAGACTGGATTTGCCGGCGCTCGACCCTCCGATGCCTTAGTCAGCCACATATGAATAGAGATAAGGTATGAATAGGGTGAAAATTGAGACTTACCCAAATGAGGGGTGGAAACATGTATTTATAGAGATAAGATGGATGCATCCTAAAAGTATCACTTTGCCCTTATTGGAGAGTGTATTACTATTATGTCATCAATGAAGAGTGTAGGTTTCTTGAGCTTAGTTAAAGCCCAAGCCCGTTTTATGTGGTAATATGTGTCTTCTTAGGCGAGTATGACCGATGTTCTATCTCTCACATATGATGTATTAACAAAGTTCTACAACATAATGATGAAAAGCACACATCATATTGAGCAGCTGAGAAGAAGCTATAGAGAGAGCTTACCAAGAACAATTTCCACTTGTGGTACTGTGCCTAGCAAGTGGAAGACACTAGCGCCAAAGAATCCAGTCCCATACATTTTAAAGAAGAGTTGAGATCCACTTGTAATATAGCTATTTGCGAGATAGAGCAAGATCTCGTAGACAATTACCAAGAAAAGCAATCCCTAAAATGAAGATGCACAAGGCAAGAATCCATAAATGGGTTCGCAAGTCACTGTGATGGCTACTTCTTTTACTTTTGTGATGCCTCTTGATTTGGATGAGAATGTCGAAAACACACCATGGAAAACTCAAGAAATGGTCTCTTGCCATACCGTTGTTGTAGCAACCCCAGTAACGATGATGATATGTAACATGGTACCATGCTGATGCTTTTGCTGCATACAAACTGATGTCGGTTCCGATATCTGATGGATCATCACTAGTTGGCTTCTCCATAAACCATGTCCTTGCTTCCTTCTTCAGTGACTTCACAGCGTAGTTAATCGACTCCAGGTCCTTTCTCTTTTTGAAGAACTTCGATACATTGGTGATGTTTCCACTCAGTATTTCAGCTTCAGTGAGAATACCATAATAGTCCATCAGCTTTCCCAGCTTGTAGTCATACTCACTTTTGTATCTGATGGCATCTTCGATGTAATCTTCAAATCCATCTACCTCCATGTCAGGATCATAAAACCTCCTAGCCACATCCCTGGTGAAGGAGTTAAAAGAGTGTGAATGTGACCCTAGCTCAATATTTTTCACCTGTCGGTAAAGCTTCCCAATCACACGCTTGGACTTGTAGGTGGATTCGTCAGTCTTTTCCATGAAATCTGGGTAAGCTTTTACGCGTAGATTAGGCGGCAGTTTCACTATCACACCAGTTTTAGGAGAGTCAACAGCATGAGAGAGGAGCTTGGCGAGCTCAACACTTTTATCACTCCTAGCCTTCTGTGGTTCAATATCTGAAGTGACAAGATGTGCATTTGAAATGATGCCCAAGCTGTCATTTACAATGTAGTTGGTAAAAGACACGGCAACTTCCTGAAAAGTAACACAGCAGAACCAAGTATCAACTATCAAATCATGCATGTCATGTTTGAGTATACATACCGACTACACCAGATATTCTAAAAATTACAATACCTCAATCGTAACGTCATGATCCAATTCCACAGTTGGTGCTGGAGTATAGTTCATCGGATTAAATTGCAGAGGAGGAATCAGTTCATGATCCCAGCTAACAAAGTAATCATCTCCATCTAAATCACTGCCTGAGCATTCATCAGGATGAGGCCTATTTAGTGGAAAAAGAAAAGTTGCAATCAGTATATAACTATATATCAGTACTGCAGTATATATAGTCACTATAGTGAAGGCAACAAATTAATATCAAATATTCAAGAAAGACTAAGCATTAAGCAATCTGAAAGTTACCTCTTTCCTTTTTGTGGGAACACAACACAATCCACCATGTGGTGTAGCGCCGGCACGTCCACAGCCATAAGAACACGCACATCTCCAGGGTGCACACAGGGGTTTTTAGCAACAACTACTTTACCCTCAACAGTAAAATTGCCTTGGCTTGCAGTTGAGGTTGTGTTGTTGCCAGTGAAGATAGCATGGTGACAACATTGCACAAATACCTGACCATATTCCAATGTCCTAGTTTCATCCAGACATCCCATCAGAGATCTTCCTTTTTGAACAAAAATCCGTGTTTTGGTCCGAAGTTCGGCAAGTTTTGATGCACATAATGACTGCAGCATCAACGAGAGAAATGGCTCGGCATTTGGCTTGTAACACATCAGCATTTCCTTCAAAATGTTGGTGGCCTCTCCTTGAAACATCAATCCCAGTGCCTCTTGTGCTTTCAGTGGATCAGTTAGAATCCCTTCCAACTTTTTTATTGCTTGCTTCTGCTTCTTCTTAAAAACATGGTCCCTAACTCCAAGGGTGGACAAAAGGGTAATCAGTTGACGATTCAGGAAACAAGGCTTGTACTTGGTCCATGCTATGACATCTAACTTTGTGTTCAGTGATTTGAACTTGCACATGCTCTTTCTCAATGCCAGCTTCTTTGACAATGTTGGATCAACTGCCACAACACCTTTGTAGCCACCATAGCGGATTTGAAAGGCGGATGGAGTAGAACTTTTCCCACATTTTCTTGCCACTCTTTCAGCAAAGTCAGCAGATATCTTTCCAATTCCATCAGAGAAGCAATATTTGGTTCCGTCTCTTTCAATTTCAACATCAGGAATGACTTCAATTTCATCCGATCCAACACTAAAAGTCTCCCTGGATGAGCTGAAAGACTGACCAAGCCTGGCACCATATTTAGACACATTTTTTATGTGACTAAAATCTCCCATCCAGTCTCTAATTCCTTGTGCAGTAAGGCCCCTTCTGGAAGCAAACATCCATGCAGAATTCTCTCGCAACTGACTACTGGAAAATGCTAGAAGCTCAAACTTCTTCTCACCAATCACCATTCCATCTCTTAGAACAGAAAGTATCCTTTCATAAACTCTAGTTCTTCTTTCCTCTTCTTCACAATGTGTCCGCGGACACAAATCTACAGAGCTCATCTTCCCCAAGTCCTCATCAACGAAAGAAACCCGAAGAAAATTGTCAGTATCTGCAGGATAATTTCTTAAAACACGGTTGGAGAGATTTACCTCTGGACCACAGAAGTATACTTTAGTTGGTGTAATCAGAACTCTGTGTACATAGACAAAGCCTTCATCTAAAGAAATAGCTGGTGACTGAGGAATGCGCTTGCATGCCTTGTACATGGTGTACTGCTTATGTAACCACCTCACTGGTTCATAGCAGCACTCCTTGGAGTTGAACAGTTTGTCCAGAGCAGACTCTATATATTCAATTCTTATACTAGCAGGATCCACTAGATTATAAAAATTGACATCAAGAGCTTGCCCGGGAATACAGCCATGCTGAACCAATGAATTTATCTTGAACAGGATTTTGTATGGCAAGGCAATCCTAAGGGGTGGAGCCAGAATAGGAACAAGAGCTGAGTTGCTGGAAAAAGTGTTACCTCTCTTCAGCACAAACCGTCCTTCATTCTCTATATAGTGAATGCAACTCTTGCCAAGGTCTGGAACTGCATAGCTCAATGGAAGCTCCAAACATAAAGAAGAGGATTGCCCAATGCAGCATGATGGAGTGAAATCAATTTCTCGAATCCAGTTGTCGGCAGAGGCCAAAGTTGCATCTTTCTTATAAATCCGAGGGGCTCCACGTAACTGGCAAGAACAGAAAGAAGAGAAAATATCAGATATTTCCCCTAAGTGACACACGTAGCCTAGCAATCACCAGCATTCACTTTGACAAATATGTGAAGCAGGTAATTGCTTAAATATTCAGACTGTAATGGAAATTTAGAACAGAAAAGGTGAAAATAGTAATCAAATTAAACATGACATCACACCTAAGTTTCACTAGGACAAACCATGCCAACCATGTTTCTGTATATTATCCGACGCTAAAACTCACTGCCTATCATGCAACATGGATGAGGCTAAACCCTATGAAAGTATCACAGCTTAAAGCTTTAAACACACCCCAGAAACTTTCAAGCAGTAAGAACTTCGACAAACCTGGATGAGAAGAAACTTTCTAAACTGATCACATGGACAATGCAGATCAATCCTGCAAATAGTGTCAGTTGGGAGCTCAATCTTGTATTCTACACCATCGTTGGAGAAAGTCAGTTGCACATTTTTCAGTTCCATCCCAAATGTCACCGAAACATCTGATTTTGTCCAGAGCACCGAAAACTTCTCCTCAGATATCTTGCATCCAAAGTGAAGTGTCACAAGTTCCTCCAAGACTGTTGATCTCTTCCATTCTCGAGCTTTCAGATAAGACTCTCCGTACCACAGGCTTCGATCATCGGCTGATGCAAGTATTTTTTCAGCGCATTCTGCAGTTGTGAATTCAACTATGGCAGATGATCTTGATGCGCCATCTTTTGGAGGAAGAACATTCACAGAGAGAACAGTTCCTTCTCCAGTATACTCCTCCAGAAATTTTGTCACTGCTTCTGAAGACTCCACAGTGGGAAATCCATACAAGGACACTGTCTTGACCATGGTGACTAGTTGATAATGGCAATTGCTGTATCAAACCAAAAATAAAAATTAGTAACTTTCACCTAGTAACAGTAAAGGGAATGCAGAGCATAGCAAAAGCTCTGGAAGAAAAAGCAATGACACAACACTACAATCTCATTAGCCAAGAAGATAACTAAAAGAGCTAAAAGAATGTAATGAAAAGCTCACATTGATTTTGGAATGTAAGCTCAGAGGGAACAATGCTGCTTGCTGTGGATGAAGCAAAGCTCATGAAGCCAGAGTATTTATAGGAAAGAAAAGAGCAGAGGTCCAAGATCGAAATTGGTTCCTCAAGTCTCAAGTACATCTCCCACAGTGTAAATAACTTGTCATGGACTCATGGCAGTTCTTGTTCTTTTTTGGCCATAACTTGTCATGGGAGTTATGCTTAGTCTACAGAATCTTGACTCTGTTTTTAATTAGAATCAACGACTGTCATGATCTCAGCTTTGAGGAGTCGAATCACCTTTAGCAAGCACATAATTTCTGTTAAGGGTGTGCTTCAAGTATAATGCTAAAGTACTAAGATTTCATCCGATTAAGATTGTTGTAATTGACAAAAATATGGTACGCTAGGATTATTTGAATTCCCTTTGTCCAGTTTATTTTGTTTCTTTAGTTGATGTCGAAACTTGAACATTTTGGCCAAGAATGTTCTGGAAGTTAAGGGACCGATGAGCCCCAATTCCTTGACCCTTATGAGAAGTTTCAGGCCATGAATCTTCTAGAATCTCACCAAAGGGGGAAAAGAACATTGGGTACCTAATGTTCCCCATGATGATGAACTCCACTCCTTAGTGAGCAAGGTTTAGACCAGTGAAAATGAATAAGACTAAAACAGTGCCTACTTTTTAAAAGCTAGCAATAAAGAAGTAAACTAATCCATGATAATGATAGAGGTAGATCAACGGAAAATGGAAGTCCAGTGAAGCAGAAAATATATAATCTTCAGAACAGAAATTCAAGGCCTTTAAACTTGTATAATATAAGGGTAAAAAGCTATGGTGTGTTTACAATTACATCGACTAATTTTACAACTTGAGGACTCTTTTTACTTGAATAGTACGTTCAGATCGAGCTGGTGCAAAATTGATCTTAAATTCATATCCAAAATCAACATACAGATGAAAACTCTCTCATAAGACATGAGATAACATGTAGATCACTCATATAACACTTTGGGGTTGAATTGAACTTCAAATTATAGTAAAGCAAAATTACATGTATTGTGGAACTTGATTTCATTACGTTTTATTATCTAACAGAATTACAAGTCCAGTGGAATTGCTTCAACAAACAATTGATAACTTGCCAAACTTTCAGCTCTGCATCTACTATGATAAAGAACACAAAATCAAGTATATAACTATTACAGGCAAGTATATTCAGACAGCAAATCGATCATCTAATAGTACTATCTATACTATGTATTACTATATACTAGACAGTAGACACAATGTAACTGAGCAACCTAATTTATTTGGTTCTAACTTGTAAGAAGCCTTTTCATCTTAACTGTTCGTCAGAGTTAACCTCAATCTTATGGGGGCGTTTCTTAAAAGAGAATAGAGACCGGGAAGCACGAGTCTTGCTAGAGAAACCCACAATTTTATCAGAGCTTCAGGACTTAGAGCCTGTGGATCCAAAATCTTGCTGACCCCTAAAGAGAACAAATCTGAGTTTTACTGTTTGAGGTGCTCGTTGGATGAAGAACTATGTTGCTTCACCAAGTCCCTATAAAGTATAAACAGCTTCATGTAGTTATTATCTGTCATGTTGTTTTTGATCAGTGAATACAATCCCTTGGGCCACCTCATGGACCTCAAAAACACCACAGAATCGTAAACGTTCAGCACCAGCCGCCGGTGCAACCGTGACACCATTTCACCTCTGAAGGAGCATCCGTGAAACCATTTCGCCTCTGAAAGAGCATCGACATGTTACAGGACTATAAAGATTCATTGTTATTGTTTAACTCTAAACCAGCACCTTTGGGTAAGAAGTTTTCTCGTCACATTGCGCATCTCAGTCTAGCACCTACTATATCGGCCGCCAGTCATGTTCCAGATTCGTTTTTATTTGTGTGAAGGATCCAACAAACTTTTAATCGTTGGCCTAAAAGAAAAATAACAGATGGGGATAGTTTGAACTTTGATTTTCTACTGATCATGTATGAATGCATGATAATAAAACCAGGTTTTTAACTGATAAAATGACTGCAACCACTTCAATAAACCAACTTTTTTTTCTTTTTTTCTTTTTCTTTTTTTTGTCCAATACAATATCATTCTAGAATCAGTGGGAAAATGAAACGCAGAAAGATGAGCAATCCCACCGAGACAACTAATTTCCTGCCTTGGTTTTTCTTCTAATCACATGTACATCAAGTAATTTACAGACACTGAAAATTTTGAATCACAAAATGATGGGTCAAGTTTAAAAAGGAAAATGGGAGGATACAGTAAAATTGTAGACTAGCCTGACGATTGTACACGCAACTTGTTAGCAACATAGAGCAGATGGCTGATGTTTGTAGGAGGATAGTGCTGTAGTAGTTTGAGATTAGAGGTGAAATCGCCAGCTAATAAGCGCCTCCGAACGAGAATCAGCATGGCACAACATACTCGGAGAAGGGTTTCCTGAAATGATTGAGCAAATCAGTAAATTACAAAAATAAAAAATTACAAAAGCATGGAGCATTGGAGCAATGTCACTGGCCCATTACTTGGTTCCCGACTGTAGGCAACATAATTTCTTCTTATAACTTATAACCATAGGCAGCAACATTTTCTTTGTTACCATAAGCAATCATCTTTTACCTAACTATATCAAAAAGCCTAACTGAATTTCAATATTATCAAAAGTTCATGGAAACATTGTTGTTAGATGACTTCAATTTCTATGAAATTCAAAAAAAGTCTCTACAGGTCAAAAGGACCGGTAAAAGATTACAACTTAAGCTGATGGTGGTATCCCCAAGCATGCGAATGCAGGAGGGAAAGACCTTGAAGCTGTCTCAGATGTAATCAGGATGATTTCTGACCTCATTTCATTTACTAAGAGTCTTTCCCTCAATGCCTCACCATGAACCGCAATGCTTGAAGAACTGGAGCCATTTTAGGAGTTAGGTCTAGCTTTTAGGTTGTCAGCTTTTATCATTGTTTTTTTTTTTCTCTTTCCATTATTTTTCCCATATCTTTACATTCTCTAGCTCATCTCCATTTACTCCTTTTAAGTTAATCTATTGGGTTTAGTTGGGAAGAAGTGAGTTGTAGTTGGATCTCTTGTCAACATTTGGTGTTTGGTAATGACAAATTCTCTTTTCTATCTTTAAAGATTAAAAAAAGACTAGGAAATAAAAAAAGGGCATAAAGTCTGAAGATCAATATACTACCTGAGGACCTTCAGAATCACTTAGAAGTGTGTCCCAAATGTGAAGGCTGTCTGCAAAATTGAACTCCTGGGTCAAGAGGAGAGTGATCCACCGAAACGCATAAAATTGGGGGTTGACCTGTCATTTTAAATCAGGACACAGTCAGGCATTTATAATAGATAGTCAGTGGCCTAGATAATCAGTGGAATCTATACAAATCTAGAATGTTAAAGAACATCCTTCCTAAAACCAAATGGCAAATCAAGAATGCTTAGCTAACATCTAGATATACTATGTTGCCATTATCAGGCACATATGTCCGCTATGCTGGATCTTAATTGTATCCATGACAGAAAATGTATGGCTTAATACCAGCAGTTCAGATATTCCACCCAGGCATGTGCACAGATACCAGTGCTGTGCTTTGACGACACCGCATGGATAGTGTTGGGCATGTACGATCTTGTATCCAGAGTACTCACCCAACTCCACAGATTCTTTTCATCAAGTAAAAATTGGATGAAAAGTTCAATTAATGTATAAGAAAGAAATAAATCAACCATTTTCACCACAAAGAGAATCCGACTTTCTGACGTTACCAAATTTAAATTGATGAAGATCCAGAAGTAGCAAATAAAACAATAAAAATAAAATAAAAGAAAAATAGAAAACTTAATCAGCCACTTGAAAAGATAATAGAACCCAAGATCAATTGCCTCAACTTTTCTTATTGATAAAATTAAAATTGTAAAAATCAGTTGAAAATATTATCAGGAAGCAAAAAGTCTTACAATGGTCTGATCATGAGCTACGTAAGCCTAAAAATGCAATCTTACTGGAGAACTACATTGATTTACGGTGACAGGGCAAAAAGGTCAAAACTCAGAAGGATGAAAAAAATTGTCAGATAACCTGTCGACTATCTGTTTCCTATTGTGTAGGTTTCCTCACTCTATGCTAATCATATATCTCTTTATACTGGTTTGTAACACAATAGTCAACTCTATCCTTGCAGCAGTCTTATTCCAAACCACAATTGCAACTTCTGTCAGAAAGAGGTTAGTACGCCAATAGTTACTTATGGTCCCTGTAATTTGGGTGGTACATAATACTACCCAGTGGTTTAAACCTCCGTGGTTTGCAAGGTTAATCCTTCAGGTCCTTCATAAATTCTCATCATCCTTGATGAAAGTGGTAGGGAGTACCCTGGTAAATTGCCTAATGTTGCAAACCAGAAGGGTCTTTCATTTGACATTTCTATACCAAATTGGTATTGTAGCTTTTGGCTTTTACCGCCTCCTACAGAGAAGAATGAATGCAGAAAGTGCAGAATTCTACAAGGTATCCTAGCAGGTCTTGATCTTGGTATCGTGGGTTATGCACCCCCATTATGCTTCCACTACACAGAGTAATGACTTTAAACAGGACCAATTTGCTGAAAAAATAAACTGATACTGGAAAACAGAAAGATGTTTACTTTGGTTGTGATCTCAAGATGACGCCATAGCTCTTCATCATGTTCCTTCAAAAGTTGTGACAATCTTGTTATCGTGGAACGGATACCCACAACACTATTGTCAAGTTGCTGACAGAAATGATCGCGGAAGCCACTCAATAATTCAACAAAACAAAAGAATGTGTCTGCTTCAGCTGCGGCCTACATAACTTGACATTAGGAAACAATGAGCAATACTAACCATAAAGAATAACTAGAAAACATGACAGTGGAAAAAGCTATTAAAAAAGTAACGATAACAATTAACTGATCTTCATGACATGCCCAATAATATCCCTGTTTTCTCTTGGATTGACATAAGTTCCTATACATTGTTAACATTTAAATCAATCCTGACACTTTCTACGGTTACAGAGAAACTATAGGCAACAAAGAATAGTTTTTAACTTTTCTGTGACAAGTTGCTTTCAATTAAATCTTTCAGGTGAGTCGGATAAAGGCACGTGTGATTTTGAGTCGACATAATCCCTTCTTTATGCAAAATATCATAAGCCTTTCTTGTAATCAAAACTCAAAAGGCACGATCCTAGGGAGATATTCGCCAAAAGAACATGAAATTCAAGCACAGTGATAAAGTACCGAGAGGCCACTAGGGAGATGTTGACCAAAATGTCAATATCAATTCCCTTCTACTACCAACTACATATGTCCTCATGTTCAGATAAACGAATATAAGAATATCCTACAGTGCAAAGACAAAAATCAAGTCTATAGATAGGTACTAGCTAGTGGGTGAAATATTGGTTTATTACAAAATTTATTAGGAATGTATGGCGACCTTACCGCATATTCCTCATCAGGATCATTTTTGAAGACATAGTACAGTGGCGCCAAAAGTTCATTCATCCCTTGAACATATCTTATGCCGGGATTTAGCTTTGCAAATACAACCAGGATGTTCTTCAAAGCATCCTGAAATTCAATTCCGATTCAGTATAATGCCATGCAGTGTTCTTTTCTTTTCATAGGAAATATAATGGCTTGTATGCAACTCTACCATACATCGAATAAAACAAGTGCAGACCTGATTAGATTTAGCAAATTGAGAGTCCCCTGAGAAAAAGTGCATGTCTGGATGAGTGCGCTTTACATCTCGGTCAATCTGTTCTATAATCTCCGTGTCCTACATGATCCAAAGTTGGAGTCAATACTTCATAAAAAAAAGACAAAAAAAAAAAAGATTTAACACCACAAACTGCTACCACCATTCCATAGCAATACAACAGCACCAAAGACTACACATTACATATAATGTCACGTGATTTGCAAAATGCTTACGGCATTAACATGGGCCTTCATCATTCTACCCCATTTTAGTTGTCATTGTTGTAATGTCTTCTTTTATGAGAAGTTAGATCGTGATTTCTAATATATGATGTTTACTGGTGGTCATAGACATGCTGCAGAACCTGCATATTGGAAAAAAGTGCTTCACATTGTTTTTTATGAGTATGATCGTGTAACTGGGAAGATTTGTTAATGAAAGATATGATTATGCAATATCAGGAGAAGATATGTATAATAGTAGTCCAGGAATTAACTTTGTTATGTAAGTTGAGATACTCTTTCATCTATTTAGCAACTCATGCGCAGTTCTAGCAGAAAGGCAGCTACTGATGTTGTATAACCTTTAAAATTAGTTTCTCATGAAAAGATAAAATAAAATAAGGTAATCCTACAATCAATACTTCCCCTAAAAATAGTGATGAACAAGGATAATGAGAACCTTGATTACTGATCAACTCGAGTGTCAAAGAAAGAATTAGCAAAGCAAAGCAGCGCAGAAAGACATTTGCAGTCTACCTGTCTACCCAATTTACTTTTGTGACAAATGCTTGGTCCCACTTAAGAAAAAATTTACCAAGTATTAAGAATGAGCATTAAATTGATCGTCAAGTAAGTTCACTTAATACCTGGAAAAACTGATTCCAAATGCTGGACTTCCCAAGACTCAATGGATGCTCACCATGAGCTATATGTGATCTTGATAACAAGCCCTTGCTTTTTGATTCTTCACTATCACAACTTGTGCCGTTATCCTCTAACTTCCGTGTGATCTCTGACTGACTAGCCAAAGTAACATTCAGAAACGCATATTTTGCAGAATTTTGAATACGGAACAAAAGAATCAACTATTTATATGTCAACATTCTATTCCATTAAAGATATTACTAAGCAAGAAAGACGGGAACATTTGCAGTTTTCAGGATAAAATTCAGAACACCTATTCCTTCCTACTCCACTCTGCTAACCAATCTTAGCTGTACGAGCATTACGACCCCACTTTTCATTCATATGAATATATCTACTACTAATCATCTCCACAGATTATGATCTTCAAATCGCATTAGATAAATATAACAAAAGGGTGACAATAACATTACTTACAGGATTCATCAAGAGCTCGTCTTTGAAATGCTTATACTGTGACCTCTTTTTCGCTACCTCAGATGGCCAAAGCGCCCGATCCGGTGGTAAATATCCTAGTAATAGCTGCAAGCACAAACCATCCACCTCTAAATTAAACCAAGTCCTACTACCGCAACATGCAAAGTCAAAATTGCACATATTTCCACCATCATGCTAACTAATTTACTTTAGTAACTTCGGGGTCCTCAATCATCATTACATAAGATTGAAAACACACTTATCTCCCCGTCCTTTCCCTCCAATTCTTCTTAGCAACTACACACAAAACCGAAATCAAAGCGAAAAACTTATAACAAGCACACCTTCCACACCGTGGACCGAATCCCAGCACCATCAGGTATACCCTGTGCCGCAATTTTCCGCAACTCACGAACATTTATAATCTTCTTTGATAGCTACAAACACAACGCAACCCCCAATTACATACAAACACATTTGATAGTGAAATACACAGAGAAAGATTGAATTTAAACCCTAACCTCAGCCAAGAGCTGCGACTGACGCGAGAAGTCCTCGGGGGAAGGATCGGCGGCGCCCCTCTCGTCGTGATCGGAGACTGAATCGACAGGCTGAGGCTCCGGCGGAGGCTGTTCTCTGGCGGACGAGGGAGGCGGGACAGGAAGCGGAGGCTCGAAGACGGAGGCGGAGGTAGTGGTGGTGGTGGGGGTGGAGGGCTTGGAGGTGTAGCGTTGAGCTCGATCGTCGTCGGGAAAAGCAGAGGGAGGGGAAGACCAGAGGGAGCTGTTGAGCCATTCCGGGACTCGCTTCTTTACCATTTGGTTGTGCATGCGAATTCGGATTGGGATTTCTAGGGTTTCTGGTTTTTTGTGAAGCTTCGGAGTTTTTCCGGTGAAGAAAGTGGACAGAGATGGAAGAGAAATGATTGAGCTGGGCTTTGAGGGAGTGGTTTGACCTCTTGACAGATCAACAACGAAACGCACCGTTTCTGGTAGTTATTCATTTGAACCGCTCTGTACGATTGACAAGTGGTTTTTTTTTTATAAGTAATATGTAATTAAAATTTATATTATTAAAAATAAAATGTCCGGTACTATTGGTCTAGAACTCACGATAGACTCGTTGTTGATTGATAAAAAAAAAATAAAAAATGTCATCTAATGTTGCTCGCACACAAGTCTATAGCGGCAATTGAACACGAGACCTCTTTCACACAATATACTCAGAGTTCCATTTAAGAGAGTTGCATTCTTGGTGTGTATATTGCCACTCTGTGTTGAGCGAAAGCGGGCAAGAGCAATGCAAGATGCTAATCTGAGTTGTCTCTTTCATAAGAAGAGAACACGACCAGATTAATCTGACCAATTGTCTGCTTCGACCTAAAACAACTGAAAGCCAGTTAGTCTTGATCTATTGGTTAGCTGAGCTAATTTATACTAGCTAGGGAGGTCATCGTTGTTGTTACATTTTAATATATTATTTATTTTTCAATTTATTTTGGGTGAATTTATTTGGATGTTATTTTCAATTTTATTTTGAAAAAACGTTTTTTACATTTATTTGTGATTTATTTTGAAATTATTTTTTGTAACATATGGTTATTGGTTATTATCTTATTAATCATAGGGAGTGACCTAAGCCTATATATACCATCATTTGTTGTATGAAAAGATGTACCACATGTGCTACAACAACATATTAATTCACCCATCAACTTTCCATCAAAATTCCCCAAAAGAGTCTTGTGTTTTTAGTCGGCCAAAGAAAGGTATTCTTGTGGTGGAGCTTTGGGTTTCTCCAATTTGTGTTGATTGATGTGAGTCATACAACTTGTTGTTAGGTTGTTGTATCCTAGATGCACCGGTGTTATTCCGTAGAGGGTTTGAATCTCCTTAAAATTGTTGGTGAAATTACAATAAAAATTATAATTTCAAATAATAGAAGCTTGTTGATAATAAGCTGAGGCACGGGGATGAAATGGAGTCTCTAATTTCTAACAATACATGGAAATTGGTGGACTTACCTGCAGGTTTTAAGACCATTGGTTGCAAATGGGTCCTTAGAAAGAAGCTCAAACCGGATGGAAGTATTGATAAACATAAAGCTACACTTGTTGCTAATGGCTTCAAGCAAAAAGCTGATCTAGACTTTTTTGATACGTTTTCTCCTGTTACAAGAGTTACATCCATTAGACTGTTAATTGCTATTGCTGCAATTCATAATTTGATTATTTATCAAATGGATGTGAAAAGTGAAAACAACTTTTTTAAATGGAGATATGAAGGAAAAGATCTATATGGACCAACCAGAGGGTTTTATAGAACCTGGTCAAAAGCACAAGGTATGCAAGCTAACCAAATCTCTTTATGGTTTAAAGTAGGCTCCCAAACATGAAAAATTTGATTCCTGCATTATTCAAAATGGTTATAAATAAAATGAATGTGACAAGTGCATATATTATAAATCTTGAAAAAAACTCACATGTTATTATTAGCTTTTATGTTGATGATCTTTTAATTTTTGGCTCTAATTTGCATGTTATTGAGGAGACCAAAAATGTGCTCAAGAGAAATTTTGATATGAAAGATCTTGGTGAGGCTAATGTCATTTTGGGCATGAAAATAACAAAAACATGTGATGGTATTTTTCTTGATCAGTCATTATATTAAGAAAATATTGAAAAAATATGATTATGTTGGTTTCAAGCATGTGTCTACTCCTTTTGATTCTAATGTTCACTTATTTCCTATTGAGAGTGAAAGAGATGTGATTAATCAAAAGAAATATGCCAGCATAATTGGCAGTTTGCTTTATGCAACTGATTGCACTAGACCTAACATTGCATATATAGTTGGAGTACTGAGCAGGTTCACAAGCAAACCAGGTAGAGAACATTGGCAAGCAATTGAGCGTGTCATGAAATATTTGCTTGGTACTAAAAATTATGATTTATTTTATAAAAAATATCATGTTGTACTTGAAGGCTTTTGTGATGCCCGATTGGAATACCTTGTCAGGTGACTCTCTGTCAGGACCTACCCCGAATTTCCCCCTTGAAATCCGGAATAAATCTTGCGGGACCCACCTCAAGAGAAATTCTAACAAAAAATATTGGCGAAACCTCCCTTGATAATGGGTAACCCTAACTGAGAGAAAAAGTCACCAAACCCAACTCAAAATAATTCCCAAACAATATCCCATAAATATAATCTCTCAAATAAACATAAACAAATTAATCTTTTTCATCAACTCTTAACACACTTGAAACATCCCATAATTATCAGAGCATCTACTAGGAAAATGAGAGAAAAGAAACATAATATGTTAAACTAGTAACCTATATGGGAAAACTGGATGAGGTGGGGATTTGTGACACGCCTCTTATCCTCGCCGAACCAAACTATGCAGACTGGACATTTAAAAACGAAAGGCCCAGGGGAGAAGCATTTAAAAGAGTGAGTGGACAAAAAATAAATAACAAAAATATGGAGCAATAAAATCAAATCTATGTTCTCCCATAATTTCCATTAGAAAAATATTGTGCATGACATTCATGGAAGACTCTCCATAAGTATTTACAAATAAAATGATGAACCAATCCCATTGGTTCTCATTAATTAATAAAAATGGGGAAGATGTTTCACCATAACGATGAGCCTCCCAGGCTAGGGTCAGAGCCTCCCAGGCTATAATAGCATCCCACGCTAAGCGCCCTACTCACTTATAGTGAGTAGCCTCTAATAATGGCTAGCTAACATATATATATATATATATATATATATATATATATATATATATAAATACCGATCGATTGCCTCCCAGGCTATAATAGCGTTCCACGCTAAGCGCACTACTCACCTATGGTGAGTAGCCGCTAATTAGGCCTCATCATGGGCCGGGCTAGGGCCGGACCTACCCTAAAATTTAGAGCTTAGGGTAGGGTCGGGTAGGGCTTTGAATTGGTCAACAAAATTTAGGGCCGGGTAGGGTCGGGCCGGGGCTCAAATATGCAAGCCCTTACCCGCCCTTAAAGCCCATTTCGCTAGGGCTAATAGGGCCGGGTAAGGCCGGCCCTTTGAATAGGGCTAAATAGGGCCGAAAGGGCCGAATATGACGTTATTTTATTTAACGAAATAAATTCATGAGTTTTTTTTTTTTTTCTCAAATATTACCTCAAGAGATATATATGATACACGACCCTATTTTTAGTCATATTTAACATACATATACATTATATTTAACTTAAGACATCTAGAATTATTAATCTAAGTAGTTATATTCATATATTTCATTAACTATCTCTCTAAATCATCAAAAATCAATCATTATTTAACAAAGAAAAATACAAATTAAAGAAATAAAACTTATAAGATTAGTTGTATTGTATAAAAAATAAGAAACATATTAAAAAAATAGAAAATAGGTAATTATTAGGGCCTAAAGGGCGGGCTTTTAGGGCCTGGATAGGGCCGGGCCGGGCTTGGCCCTAAAGGGCTCAATAGGGTAGGGCCGTAGGGTAGGGCCGGGTTTCATTTGCTTGACCCTTGCCCTACCCTAATTGAAAAGGGCTAGGGCCGGCCCGCCCTAACGGAGGGCCGGGTAGGGCTTCGGCCCTATAGGATAGGGCGGGTTTTAGGGTGGGCTAGGGCCGAAGGGCCAAATGATGAGGCCTACCGCTAATAATGGTTAGCTAGCAATAATGATTATATATCAAACCTTTATGGTGAAATAAAAGAAATAACAAATATCCAGAACGTCACTTCCCCAAAAATTAATATAAAAACACTTGACATGTCCCACATGTCAAATAAAATGTTCAAGAGAGTTCCCAAAAATAAATGGAACTCATTACTTTAAGAAATTATGAAATTTCCAATATGCATTGGAAAATTTAATAAACTTGTTTGCATGCAAGGCATTCAAATCAAAGGTCCACTCACAGCGTTCGGTTATGCCTGCCGACGACCCGAGGCTTCCTCCAAACGATCCTCCTGAACAAAAATTCCTCCAACCCGAGGCTGCCGACGACCTGACGGCCTGAATAATAATCAATATTAATTCCCATGCAACATTAAAACTTCAATAAAATTGAAAATTCCATAAAATTAAGGGTCTAAAATCAATCTTCTTCCTTGCCCATTTTCTCCATCTTTAACCCATTATAACTCAAAATTCACCATCATCACCGATAACCAAAAATTAATCTTATACGCATTTAAAACCGACTAACCCAACTATCGATATTCCAACCTAAACACCGCCAAATTCCTTAACCAAAGAAAATCTCAAACCTTATCAAAACTCCTCCAAAAATTCTAAATTATACTTCGTTAAACCCCTCTCATTAATACCATCTTTAAAACATGAAAAACAGTCCCTAAGGGGTGGTGCCACCGCCTGCTCCGCCGGCAGCCGTTCTCCGGCAACCTCCAATGCTTCTCAAATTTTAACATAATAATCCTCTCATTACGCACAACAACTTTCATAACTAGCACTTAGTCCAATTCTAAGGCTAACTAAGGTAATCGAACCGAAACATCCATAAATCCCTAGAACTTCAATTATACATTTCACCCCAACAAGATCGAATTAAGCCTATTCATTTGGAGAGATTACTCACCTAGATGAGGGTTACAAGTTGAGCCAAAAATCTTGGCCTATGGTGGCCGGAGGACGGAGCTCCAGCGAAGAAGCAGTCAGAGTTTCCGGCGAGTTTTTCTCCTCTCCGGCGGCACTACCGGCTCGGACACTTGGCCGGGGAGAGAGAGGAGGTGGTGGGGGTCCAAACTGGGCCGGAGCGGCGGCAGCTAGTGGCAGAAGATTTCCGGCGAGAGAGAGGGCTCGGGGAGCTTGGGAGAAAGGAAGAAGGAAGAGAAAGAAAAAGAGGAGAAGGGATTTGGGCTGGGGCTACTCCCCACCCGGTCCATCACTTAAACCCAAAAAAAAATAAACCCACTAAATTTTTACCCCTATTTTACCAACACAAAATTTCCCTTTTAGAGGATAACTTTTCCATGTTAATTCTGATTTTAACGTGTAGCATGTCAACGAACTCATAATCACGTCTTTTACAACTTTTCTGAAGAAAGTTTTCCCAAATTCCAAATGAAAGAAAAAGTCAAATTTAAGGTCCTTAACAGTAAACGGTTACTTAATACGGTAAAAGACTAAAAGAATATCAAAGTAAATAACCGTAAAAATAACTTAAGGACTGGGGTGTGACACACACTCTCTCTCTCTCTCTCTCTACCTCATGTTATATTTTTACATTAGGTGGTTCTGCTATATGTTGGAAATCAAAGAACCAAACAATAATCTCTAATTCAACCATGGAGGTTGAGCTTATCGCTTTAGCTTCTACAAGTGAAGAGGCAAATTGGTTGAGAGATTTATTGCATAAAATTCCCTTATGGGAAAAGCCAATACCATCTATATTGATTCATTGTGATAGCACTGCAACTATTGGTAGAGTGAATAACCGTTATTATAACGGTAAATCCAGACCAATAAAAAGAAAACACACTATTGTGAGATCATATTTAAGTGATGGAATTATTAATGTGAATTATGTTAAATCTTGTGATAATCTTTCAGATCATTTAACTAAAGGCTTGGCAAGAGAAAAAGTTTGGAATACATCGAGGGGGATGAGATTGAAACCCATATTGTCATGAGCCATATATGAGGACACCTAACCTGGTGATTAGAGATCCTAAAAGTTGGGTTCAATGGGAAAAACGAATCATAAGGTGGCCGTAAGAAATGCACTATATTTTCTTACTCATCCATATGGTATAAGTGCATTTATCTTGTAATGTATATGGAGCTTGAGTTCTTTGTAACTCTTAATAAAATATGTAGCTCATAATGAGTAGGATGTCATAGTTACAAGAGCATCCTTGATGGATTTTACCTATATGAGTGGAGAGTGGGGCCGCTCTCTATGAGAATGGGGCTTATTCTTGAAATAGACTCATGAAAACCGGGATAAGCAGATGGCTGTAACGTGCTGGCTATTAAAGCTTATTTTAACACCTGAATTACTATGTGTAGGCAGTAGTTCTTATTTCCCCAAAGCAGTTGTAGTTCAATACAGAGTACACTATCAACTCTGGAGTAGGAATTGTTGTTTTACTAAGTGAAGGTTCAATGAAGAGCACACCTTCATGACGCATAGTGGTTCGTCTTTGGCCGATAACTTTTCTTGTTTTAAAATATTAAAATGAGTGGGGCAATGTTGTTACATGTTAATATTTTATTTATTCTGGGTGAATTTATTTGGGTGTTATTTGCAGTTTTATTTTGAAAAAAAACGTTTTTTACATTTATTTGTGTAACTCATGGTGGTTATATGATTTATTTTGAAATTATTTTTTGTAACCTATGACTATTGGTTATTACCCTATTAATCATACTGAGTGTCCTACAAGCCTATATATAGTTATATACCACCATTTGTTGCATGAAGAGTGTACCACATGTACTACAACAATATATTCACCCATCAACTTTTCATCAAAATTTCCCAAAAGAGTCTTGTGTTTTTAGTCAGCCAAAGAAATGTGTTTTTGTGGTGGAGTTTTGGGTTCCCCCAATTTGTGACGATTGGTGTGAGTCATACAACTTATTGTTGGGTTGTTGTATCCTGGAGGGGACAAGTCAAGAGTCTGGTGCACCGGTGTTATTCTGCAGATGGCCTGAATTTCCTTAAAGAGAGTGAGATACCCACGCCTCAGCGTATTGTCAACAAGATTCTATTATTTGAAATTATAATTTTTATTGTAATTTCTTATAAGTTCACCAACAATCGCTTTAAATCTCAATCGTAATTGTACTACAATATATCTTGATTTGTGATTATGCAATAATAAGGATCTAGATTGATAACACTTCTGCATATGACAATAACATTTCATGAATGTGAAAAATAAGACCAGTGACTCCATTCCAACTCCTCCAAACACATTATTTAAGTCTTTCCATTTTCTTTCATCCATCTACATTAAATAATATGATGCAGAATTGCAAATTGTTACACAGCAAGAATATGTTTGGAAAGTGAAGAAAAAAAATTTCTTTTTCTGGCATAGATAACGCTACCATACACATCAAGCTGTAAAATCAATCATTGTGAAAGACATAAAACATAGTAAAGTTCGCATTAGAAAACAACGAACTAAAAAACAGCAAATTGCAATCCCTTTTGCTGAAAGAAATAAATTCTTTCTCATCCTCTTTAGTCTCTCTACAAAATTATTCAAGAGACTATGCCTCCAAATACCAATGAGTATAGTATCAATTTACAGTTAGCTAGACTCCAACATGAATGGTATGTTAAAAATCTTTATCTTTTAACTACAATTAATTAATACTAGCTACCTTCATATATGGAAACTGAGCTTAATTTGCAAGAGAGAAGTACGTACCTACCGTGTCATCGGTCGTCGGCTCACTTCTGTATGCTTAAAAGTTAAAATGGGGTGGAGCTCACTTCTGTATGCTTGAATGTGTTATTGAGCCAGCTAGAAAAAGAGGGTGGAGCTCCATGGAACCCAACCAATGGAAGGTTTCTAGGGAATTTCATCAATTCAAACAATTTGTTTGACATCGGGTTCCAAGGACAGAAGTTTACATGGGTCCGAGAAGAGAATGGTTGTGTGGTCCTTCAGGAAAGATTAGACCGAGCTCTTATCAGTGAGGAGTGGATTTTGGAATGGCCGGATACTTCCCTTACCCATCTCACTAGGGTAGGATCAGATTATTGCCCAATTTTTCTTAATACCAAGTTGGGAAAGAAAAGTAGCAGACCTGGTTTTAAATTTCTGTCTTTCTGGGCAGATGAGGCTGAGTTGGAGCCCCTAATAGAGGAGTGTTGGCAGAGCAACCCTAGTTCTTCTAATCAGGAAAATTGGAGCTCAAACCTTAATCGGTGCAAAGTTAAGATCAAAAGATGGAGCTCCCAGAAGTTTCCCAAGTGTAATAAGGAGGAAATTAAGAAGTGCCTCTTGGAGTTAGAGGATCTTCAAGATCAGCAGCCATATTCTAGTGGTGAAAAGCAAAGAGAGTTGTCTTCAAAGCTTGGAAATATGTGGCTAAGGGAGGAAAAATTTTGGCACCAAAGATCTAGAATCAAGTGGTTACAATCTGGCGATTCAAACTCCTGTTTCTTTCATCTCTCAACACTGCATCGAAGACAAAGAAACAAAATTTTGAAGATTCAGAATGTTGATGGTGATTGGGTATTAGGAGAGAGTATAATTAGAGCAGAGTTTGAAAATCAGTTTAAGCTTATTTTCTCTAGTACTGGATCTAGAGACTGGGGGAATGCTTTATTGGGGGTGACCCCAATTGTGACTGAAGCTATGAATGAGGAGCTACTGGCACCTGTTACTGTTGAAGAGGTAAAGGAGGCGGCCTTTCAACTTGGAGCTTTAAAGGCCCCTGGGCCCGATGGGTTCCCTGGTTTGTTTTATCACAAGTATTGGAGAATTGTCAACAATATTGTCTCGGAGACAGATAAAGATCTTTTTGCTGGGAGGTTTGGTCTCAAGAATCTTAACAAGACTCATATTGTTTTGATTCCGAAGGTGGAAATCCCGGAAAAGACGACTCAATTTCGACCCATAAGTTTGTGTAATAATTCTTACAAGATTTTGTCGAAATGCTTTGCCAACAGATTAAAGGTGTGCCTCCCAGATTTGATTTCCCAGAATCAAAATGTCTTTGTTCCAGGTCGGCAAATTCAAGATAATATTCTTTTAGCCCATGAAGCTTATCATTATCTCAAGATGAAGAAGGAGGGAGGTAATAATGAATTGGGGCTCAAGGTAGACATGAATAAGGCATACGACCGGGTGGAATGGGATTTTCTTGAAGCGGCACTTATTCGATTTGGTTTCGCCCGGTCTTGGGTGAATCTTATTATGGCATGTGTGTCTTCCGTCTCTTTCTCCATTTTCCTCAATGGCTGCCCGGGAAAATCTTTCCGTCCTGGAAAAGGACTTAGACAGGGAAACCCACTGTCCCCCTACCTCTTTCTGATTATAAGTGAAGTTTTATCAGTGAGATTGACTAGAGTAGTCCAAGACAAGTCACTACTGGGAATCAAGCTTTGTAGAAGGGGCCCCACCCTGTCTCATATGTTTTTTGCAGATGATGCCTTATTTTTTCTCAAAGCCACACTTGGTAACATATGGAGACTAATGGAGATTTTCAAGGAGTATTGCAAGGCTTCAGGGCAATTGATAAATGGAGAAAAGTCAAGTGTTTACTTCTCCCCTAACACTCCAGATCAAATGTCCAGACTGTTAGGTGAGCTTATGGGTTTTGCTGAAGTTGAGGACCCCAGAAAGTATTTGGGATTACCCACATTATGGGGTAGATCAAAGAGAGAGGCACTTGGTTACATTGTTGACAGGGTACAAAGGAAGTTGGTTGGATGGAAACATAGGTCACTATCTTGGGCGGGAAAGGAGATTCTTATCAAATCGGTGGCCACAGCTATTCCGGCTTACCCTATGGCATGTTTCAAATTTCCTAAGGGAGTGTGTGACACCATCAACTCAGCTTTGAGTAACTTCTGGTGGGGGTCTACTAGCTAGGGCAACCGGATTCACTGGAAGAGTTGGGAGCACTTAGGAAAAACAGAGGAAGGTGGTCTTGGCTTCCGAGATTTACATCATTTCAATATGTCGTTGCTGGCAAAACAGTGTTGGCGGATTGTGGAGGAGCCTAATTCTCTGTGGGCCTCTGTCCTCAAGGCTAGATATTTCTCAAATTGTAGTTTTTTAGAAGCTACTAAAGGGTATCGAGCGTCATGGAACTGAGCGAGTCTTATTGAAGCCAGAGATCTGGTTCTTCAGGGGAGTTGTTGGCAGGTGGTAAATGGTAAGTCTATACAAATTTGGCATGACTCTTGGATTCCCCCTCCGAGCATGGGTGGTGGTATACTTATAGATGGGGCTTTACCTCCATCGTCCCCTCAGCTGGCTCACTCTCTAATTGACTGGGACACTCATACTTGGCGTCTGGATGGGGTCGCCAATGTACTCAGCCGAGAGGCTGAGGATCGGATTCGCTGTATCCCTATTGGGGAGGAGGATGGGAATGATAGACTTTTATGGCCTTGGAGTAAAAGTTGATCTTTCACTGTTAAATCTGGCTATCATTGGTTACATCAACAAAGCTCCATGAATGCTAGTCCTCTAGTTATTACTGGGACATCACATAGAGTTGGTAAGAAGATGTGGAGACTTTTGTGGGGAATGCCGACTCTGCCTAAGGTTAAGCTTTTCTTTTGGCAAGTAATGGGAGGAGTTGGTCCTAACTTCTCTAACCTATATAAGAGAAAGCTCACCAGCTCTCCTATGTGTCCCCTGTGTGGATTAGAGGAGGAAACTTTTGAACACTTATTACTATTGTGTAGTTGGGTGTCCCCTATTTGGTTTGGTTCTCCTATGGGGTTGAGGATTGACAAGCAACAAGTTACTACGGTGGACTCATGGTTTATCAACTCATATTCTAGTATTGTGGGAACAAAACAGAAGGAGTTTTTTCTTACTATGAGCAGTATGATATGTTGGATGATATGGAAAGCTAGGTGCAATTATCTATACAAGAGGATACCCGTGTCTCCTCATTCTACTCTACACCTAGCAATCAATCTTGCAATGGATTTTATGGAAGCAAAAGCAACTCAACTCCAGACAACAGACTCATGTTTCTCTCCTCGAGACTCAACAAAAAGATGGGTGGTACCTCCTTTACAGTACCTGAAAATAAATTGTGATGCCTCTTGGAACCCAAGTTTGAATGCGGGTCTGGGAATAGTGATTCGTAATCATTCTGGAGCTTTAGTTGGTGGTGCTTCCATGAGGTTTCGTTGCTCTTCACCGGATATTGTAGAGGCGGAGGCCATCCTCCTTGGTGCATCAACAGCAGCCTCTAACAGGTGGAGGAAAGTGGTATTAGAGTCGGACTCTCAAGCAATTATTGAGGAGTGCCGGAATCGGAAGAACAAGAACTGGAAAATTTACCCGATCATAAGTCGAATCCGGAAGCTGTGTTCGAGTTTCGCCGATTGCATCTGGAGCTGGGCTCCGCGTGAAGCGAATGGCGCTGCCCACTGTGCCGCCGCGCTTGCCTCTCGGACTGTGGGTCTGAAAAGATGGGCTCACCAGGCACCACGGTCCATGATTGCTGTACTCAGAAACGACAGTCTCCCTTGTCCTCCGATGTAGGCGGATCAAACGGAGTGATGGGACGGCTTTTTCCCCTTTTGAGGAGGTTTTTCCATGTTCTATTTCGATTCTGATTTAGAGGAAAAGCTTTCTTTCTACTTTGATGTTTTTGGTATGGGCTTTAGTAGTTGCTAGGCTCTTTTGGGCTCGTCCCTTAATGAAGTTTTTCATTATCTAAAAAAAATAAGTTAAAATGGGGTGATGCGTGATGATCATAAAGGATTTATAAGAAGATCAAATGGTTGAAGTCCTGTGAAATTATATCATATCTAATACGGAGGACGACTGGGAATCTGGACGTGACTGATGAGATTAACAACATATTTGTTGGAGGAAAAGGTTCCAAGGATCATTCCAGTCATACATGGAGTTCACAGACCTTGGTATCGAGAAATCTTGGTGAAGCTCCAGTCAAAACTAAAACAAAAAACACCATTTTAAGTTGTGTAATTGTGTCTCCCCAATGTTCCTCAATGAGTCTAAAAATGAGAAATTTTTCAGCGCTACGGGAGGACCACGTGGCAGTATGACGTGGTCCTACATTCCAATCAAATATTGACACTTAGATTTTACTAAGGAAAAATTACATAAGCTATCTTGTTAAAGACAATTTTGGGTTTGTTGTTGCTTTTTCAACCAAAACTATAAACTATAAACCCTAGACCTAGACCTAGACCCAAACCCTAACCCCTAAACCCTAATCCAAACTCAACAAAGACCCATTAAGGTATTTTCATAAAAAATAGAAAACCTTAGTTTATATTTTAGTTGTAATAAATCCACGTGTCAATATTTGATTGGAATGTAAGACCACGTCATACTGTCACGTGGTCCTCTTGTAGCATCTAAAAATTTCTCCCAAAAATGGTAGAAAGAGACGACATTGACTGAAAATATGTGAAATCAGACATAATGACACTATTATCGGGTACAACATATGTAATAAGCTCAACATTGGCAATCATCCACAGAACAATAGACAATTACAAATCTCCATACACAAATATAGGGACTAATTCATGTTTTAAGGTCTTCAGCAATTGTATTAAAACAATCTTTATTCAGTTGTATTGTGCGATGTACTAATCAGAACCGTATCCATAAACGAGATCATCATGGTAAAAATCTCCACCCTCATAGTACTCATCATCGTTGCTCAATAGTGCAGAACCCTGAGAGCTGAAATTAGCAATATGAGAAGCAAGCTTTGCTATTTCTTCATCTTCCTCATCAAAACCTATACAATCGCTGACATCCAACCGCACAAGCTCGTTGCAGCCCCGCAGTAGGGTCACAAGATCATCCCGATCAATATTTGCCTTCTTCAAGATTAATTGCTTAAGCTTAGGCAGGAAGCTAACAATTGCGTTTGCGCTATCTTGATCAATGTGTGCATTAGCCACACTCAAAAGACACAAGTTCTTGCAGTGAATGGAGATCTGTCCAAGGAAGTGCTCCAAATCATAGCTGCTTCCCAATACCAAGTACTCCAAATTTGTCCACTTCCCAATTAGTTCTTGAATTGTGCTCGACTGATGGTACACCAAATCGCTGGGCAATACCAGACCCTTCAGGGCAGGACACCTGCAAACAACAATAGTTTGCGGTGTCTCATTTACATATATAAAAAGAAAATGAAACAAACTTTTATGCATCACAATTCTGAAAACAGAGGTTAAATTTATTTGGTAGGCTTAAAGGGAACGTATCATTTTTTATGTACAGAATTTCCTGCAATCTTACAGATTAAAGCTGAAGCAAAGTCAATCTACGTATTGAAACAATATATAAGAAACAAGGAAATACTTACTCATCTGCAGCATATTTCAAGACATCTTCTGAAGCACATGGACATAGCCTGAGAGTAACAGCCTTTCCTTTGCTACGACTGATAATGAACTTAACAAATGCAGTCACCGAGAAACGGCTCTCATCAAGCCGATACTCATCTACAAATCTTTCAATAAGGGTACACCAATCTCCATTTCTAAGGTCGAAACCAAAATGATTAATAGTAAGATCAGGAAATATGAGATATTGCCAGCATGAGGGGTTTAGAGTTGCTTTGTGCCATGACTTGCATACAAAAGGGACATCCAAAAGCAATGACTCCATTCCTACTCTTCCAAATATATTCATCAAACAGTCAACCTCTAATTCCTCCCATCTTCGTTCATCCTCCATCTATAACAAAAGACATGCATGCATAATGTTTATTTAATTGATTAATCTACATGAAAGAATCATTAAACATAACCATTGCAAACAATGAAGAAAATCTCAATAGCGCCATAATTTAGAAGTTAAAAAGATAAATGAACAAATAATCACCTGGGATTGATCAAAAGGATGAGATAATAAAGTAAAAACCAGTTGAATGCAAATTGATTCCCAGACCAGATGAAAACAGAAGAAAGAGACGATTGACAATCTTTGCTCACCCTTTTTATAGAATTGTTTTTTGAAGCTCTGACTGGTTTATTGGAAATGATAGCTAGAGACTAGAGTCCTATTAATCAAATAACTACTGCAAAAAACAGAGAAAGTACCTTTTTTTTTTTTTGGAATGAAGAGAAAGTACCTAAGAGTGAAGGCAATTTTATTTTGATAAAGTACACATACCAATCTTAAGAAGCAAGCATAAGACCCAAAGGGAAAAAAAAAAAAAAAAAAAACAATCAAGGATTCTTTTCAATACAACAGATACCAGAGTCTCAAAATATAATAGTACATTCCTTCACTAAAAGAACTCACAACTGAATCAAATTGAATTTCGAACTATTTTTAACATATTTCGAATGTGTTACACAGCTTAACCATTAACTGTTATCGATAATCTAGAGTTATAATTTATCAATCATACAAAGGTAGTTAGTTGGGTAAAGCATTTTATCTGCAAATAAGATACATGCATGCTAATGTGTAAAAGAACTCAGAACTCTGAGTGACCATCACCAACTTAATCCTACTTCCTATGAACTAAAACCATCTATGGTAAGGAACAAATTCAAAACATCGATTGACAAAGAATCATAACACAAAAAGATTACATATTACAGTAGCAAATATCAATGTCAATCATGTAAGAGGTAAAGTGTAAACTCTTGAATAAGAGGTCGCTTCTTACTCGCATCATATATCCTAGCAGTAACCTTCACATCTAGATTACAGCAGAACGTCGTCGTCAATAAGTCAGCAGTAAGCCTAAACTGAAAACGATTAAACCCGAAATTGAAGTTACCAAAACCTATAGAATGGAGGAATCCAAAGTCCAGCTGAGTGTTAAACGTCCGGATAATTGGCTGCCGCAATATGGGAGGCGATCCTTAGGGCACCTTTTATAGATCAAAACAGACCTGTGTGATCCTAGGGCAGGCACTTGAAAAATCTCTATACTAAATTACCACAAACTACAATATTATTAAAGTGTTTCCATGATGTAGCCCAAAAGACTAATGCGGAGCATTTAGAGCAGGTAATTAAATCTACGAAGGCGAAGTGACAGGTTCATTGTTAGGATATATGATATATCACAGCCTTTTAGTTAAGAGACTATTGACTCTTGAAACAAGGTTCTAAAAATTGTCCCCTAGGTTGCCTAGGCGGTTCCGATTACGAAACATAGGCTTGCAAGAATCTAATTTGCTTATTCGTAATTTTTTTTTTGTTTCATACGATAGGCACATACATGAGTAATGACTCAAACAATCAACCTCTAATTCTTCCCATCTTTCATCTTCCATCTATAACGGAAGACATGCATGCTGTTTATTTAATTGATCCATCCATGGATCTACATGAAAGTACCATGCATTGAACATTGGTATATTGCCCACAAGAGAGAAAATCTAAGAAATCACCATAAACCACAAGTTAATTAAAGAAATAAACGAGCAAAGAATCACCTGGAAGGCTGAAATTAATCAAAAGGATAAGATAATAAAGTAAACGCCAGTAGAATGCAAATGGAATTCCCAGACCAGATGAAAACATGCATATGGAAGAAGGACATGACTGACGATCTTTGATCACCCTAGCCTCTTATAAAATCTTTTTTTGAATTAAGCTCCACTGGCTTATTGGAAATGATAGCTAGAGACTAAACCAGTCCTATATATCAATAACACTATTGGAAAAGAATTTACCTCGTCAGAAGTAGCTTGATGCTCTTCCCCTTCCCGGAATGGGTTTTGTGCTTCAGTTCTTGGAAAATCATCAAATATAAAGTTTTATCGGCATCTTCAAATAGGGTAAAGTCCTGCCTCAAGTGAGCCGACAAACCCCATCACTAACGAAGATGCTTTCACCTAAAAAACATAAGGTAAAAATTGACTAAAGCAAATAATAACTTCGTATTAATTAATTAACAATGTGTAAAAAATCCTGTTCAAAAAAAAAAAATTAACTGTGTAAAAAAATAGATAAAAGTGATGTATAGCTATCCAAACTCTGAGAGATATACTCCAGCAAAGATGGCTATTTTGAAGTTAAATGTAGAATTGGAACGTTGAGGATTTTACGTGAAGTTAATTTCTCTCTTCTCTAACTATACTAGCTTTTTACCCGTGCATAAATATGAGAAGTTTAACTTGAATTGCTCCATTTAAAGTGGAATAAATTTGATTATCTTTTTTCTTAGATAACTGCTCCACCAAAAGTGGGAACAAACCACGTCCTTTTTTTTTCATAAAATTCTAATGGTGTTTTACGATTATGTCCATAAAAACTTATGTTTATTTTCTTTGAGAATTTTCTATTATCTTGGTTTTATAGGTAATTCAAAAAAAGGCTTCACTATGACACCAAATAGGGTGTCTCGCTTTCTAATAGTAGAGATTTAGCTAAATACGGTAACACCATTTTGTTTCTAGGTTCTGTGCATGTTAATGTTTTCCATTGAGGGAAATATCAAATCAGTGATCTCCTTTCGTAGGAGGTGCATTCCCTTGAGTGCATATAGTTGGAGCGGAAGAAACGGTAGTTGGAACAACTCTGATTGTACCAGCCCCAATGCTTCAGCTTATGGTCTTGTTGCTACCCTGCAAATTCGACTCTGTTGTCGTCTCTTTGAGCCTAGAGGGGGTTTTGGATGCCAGATATGAGATGAAAGAGGGGCCTTCATATGAATGGAGGAATAATGTAACTCTGGAAATGATTTGAGTAAACACCTAAATCATAAATAATAGAATGACTGGTAATACAACTCTGGCTGTCAGTCCTTCCATCAATGTGATCATCAGCTACGATTTAATCACAGGGAAGAAGATTCAAGGAGGTTGGGAAAGGGCCAATGAACCAGGATGCGACGGAGATACAAAGGGGGATCAACATTTTGTTGAATCCCTGCTACTTTCAGTCTCAGGCAATAGTTCTTTGTGAATGTTTATGCTTCAGTAACCAATTGTTCATACATTTCAACCTAAGAAAACAATTTTCATTCAAGTCAATTAGAACCACCACAACCAGTTACATTTCCATGAAAGTTGCAAATATTATTTACGCCTCATTGGCCTGTTTCATATAGGAGAAAAGAAAAATAAGTGGTCATCTTTCTTTCTCCGAAATGGCCATCTTTTTATTTCTATGAAAACGATCCCAAATATAAACCACCCTTCCCATCATCCTAGGGAGAGGCAATCCTCATTAAACATAAAAACTGTAAAACAAAAGATCATCAAACAATCCGTTTGGAGTGAAGTTGCCAGGAAGAATGCCATCAAATTTTAACCAATTTTAAACATTTCTGTTATCAACAAACCAAAGCATTCAACCTCACCTCAATATGTATAATGCACATCTTTTCCTTACAAAACACCAAAGAAGGGATTCTTTATTGCAGAGTCTATCTCAGACCCAGCTGAATGGAGTACTGCCATGTCAACCTTGTCTCGGGCGAGAAACAAGAACTCACCACCTTCCATTTTCTCAAATCCACACAGCTCAAGAAACTGAATGCCTCCCATCAATGAACCAACCCTATCCTGTTAGTTAAGGAGATCACAGTTATGACCAGACAATAGAAAACTGATTACAACAAACTGTGGGGTAGTAGTACTCTAACTGTATATCATTTTAAGAAGTTCAAAATGTAAAACAATGTGTAGTAAGCACAAAATCATACAAAAACAAAGAAAAAAGTGAAATATACATTACGAGTATATCTACCTGGAAAGATTGGTTAGTGAGTCTTATTTTTCTGAATTTCTCCTCATCAGGATTTTTCACAACATTCCCTACAAAAGTTAGAAGAGTCTGGAATGCTCTCTTTACTTTGGCGTCATCCTCCTAGACAAACAGAAAATATAAAAAATAAGAAAAAAAATAAGCGAGGTCGCTCAGCAGCAAAGCACACCAAAACATTCAGCATAAATATTGTGATTCTTTCCATTTTAACATCATTTTGCATTCATTTTTCTCATTTATATAGAAACAACAGCGCAGAGGATCATGGATTAACAGTGTTTAGCGTTGGTGCCGTATAAATCTATATAAACTCAGGAATCATTTTGCTAAAAGCATTTAAACAGTTAACACTAAGGAGAACCATCTACTCTAAAAGGCAACCCCTTCAAAATTTGCCAGACACATAAAAGTCACTACAAAATAAGGTAGTACATAACTACTTTGTTTTGTTTTGTTTTTAAATGAATTATTGGTATAATAATTTACTATTATTTACCTTATGGTTCTGCTTGAGAGATCGCAAACACTCTCTCATTTGCTCTGCTTTAGTAGCAGGCCTAACTGGCAATGACATCTGCAATTTGGATACCCCAATCCCAGAGAAGTTCATCAGTACAGGTGTCAGCAATGTCAAAATGGCATTTAGAATGCAAATAACATATACAAACAAGCTCATGCCTTTTTCTCTTCTACGACCGGTGCAGATGGTTTTGTAGTTGAAGGATCTTCTGGGGGTAAACCAAGTTTCCTCCTCCTTTCTGCCTGTGAAGACAGATGAAGACTTGCTCATTAAGATTGAAATAGACGAATCACACAAAAAAAAAAAAAAAAAAAAAAAAAAAGAGGAAGAACTGCATGAAGGGGAATGAAAAATTCAGTTTATTGAGATGTAAGAAGAAACTAGTTGGAAGGCATTGATAATTAACAAGCGACTTCTTCCTATATATTCTAGGATGATAGATGTTAGCATTTTTCATAACTTTCAAACAGATGGATATGTCAGTATCTCCTTTGTCCCAATTCGTTGCAACAAAAAACTGCAGTAGTTAATCCTTCTAAAAACACATGGAGCACATAAAGTTCACTAAAAAAATCTCCTTACACTGGTCCTCTCCTTGTTATCATAAGAGGTATGTATGCTCCTCTTAGAATATCACTTTCATCGTGTTGATGAATTCCTTCAGAACTCAAAGAAACACCTTTATTATATCAAATTAATTCAAACTCCATATGCAACATAGGTCAAAACTTCAGTATGAAGTCACACATGCCTCATACAAGGCTAAATACCCTCATAAATCTACTTTATTGTTTCTCAATGCCCTCGTTGACACTAGGAATTTACAAAACAAAACAAAAAAAATAAAAAATAACTATCCCCCTATTTTATTTTATTTTTCTGTTTCATACATCGACTAAACTTTTCCTCTGCAGGTACACTTCACAAACTTAATATAAAAGACATACTTTTGGTGAGCTTCAAGGCTAAATACCCTCATAAATCTGCTTTTTTTCTCAATGCCCTCATAAATCTACTTTCTTTCTTTTTCTCAATGCCCTCGTTGACACTAGGAATTTACAAAACACAAACAAAAACAAAAAACAAAAAAATAACCATCCCCCCTATTTTGTTTTTCTGTTTATTATATCAACTAAAGTTTTCTCCTGCAGGTACACTTCACAAGCTTAATATAAAAGACATACTGTTGGTGAGCTTCACTACCACTCTCCTAGAGTAATACATTAGGAGAATAGTCAAAGAACCAAAATCTAAGAATAGCATGTATGATAAGATCAGATTAAACTTGATTATAAATAGATTATCTACCTTATCTTCTTCCAGTTTTTGACGAATCCTCTCCCTGGCTCTTTTCTCTTCTTCTTTCTCAGCTTTCCGTAAGGCCAAAATCCTATTAAAGAAAAAAAGCACATTTCCATCCCGATGGAAGATGCGTGCAAGTAACGTAAGAAGATCATTTAAGGTAGATTGAGCCACAATCACAATATAATTCAAAAGATGTAGTGGGTGAAGATAAACCGTTTTCTTTCATTATCTTCTTCTATCCTCTTCGCTTCTAGGAGTTCCTTGCCCACTCGAATCCTCTCCTGCAAAAACAAAGGAATCAATCATCAAATATGTTCTCCTTGATGTAGGGCGACAACAAAAAAAATGAAAAAATGAACACATTCAATGAGCAATGTTATGGACAAATTTAAATTCAGTTATTTATTTCTCAAAACTGCATATCCTTTTGAGAATGTAATGACACATACTATTTAGATTATAACACGTGAACAAACAGTACAAAATGGAGGAAAAAACTAGATTCTCTACAATCGGACTGCAGCTTTTTCACAATGGAAGTACCACACGGATGCAGCTCAGAAATGAGAAAAATTTGAAGTTACTTTTGTAATGAGGGAATAAACGACAGAAGACATTTTAGAAGTACCTTTTCTCTTTCTCTTTCCATTCTCTTCTCTTCTTCTTCTTTTTTCTTCCGTGCCTTCTCCCTTCAGGTTCATTGAATAAAAAACTTTACTAGACAATAATATTAAATACTAAAAAGCAATAAGCAGAACTAATGAATTTTCAAACATGAGTATGACCCAAAACAATATTATCAATAAAAACATATAACCTAAAGCATACAGGATCTTACAGAAAAAGGCTTGGAATTTATCTCATAATACCATAAATACAATATACAGTCAAACATAGAGACCATTTGAGATTATATCCAGATGTTGCAAGTACACGATTTCAGCAGTCAATAAACGGAATCACATGAAGACATTCTAAATCTGGAATTCAATTGGAGTAAACATTGCCATCACAAAGCACCCATCTCATTCCCAAGAAGTTGAATGTGTGGTGTTAAATAAACAAGCTTGAATAGACACTTAAATAACTAAAAGCCATACACAGATGGGGAGCAACATGTTCATCTTATCAATGAAAAAGATCATAATGTCCCAACCATCTTTACCAAAAAAAAAAAAAAAAAAAAAACATCATTGCTTACCATACTGAATTCTTATTTACCAAACTTTATTTCATATGTGGAAAAAACAAAAATAAAATACAAGCAAGACCAGAAGAAAAACGTATGACATTATAACCTAGTATTTATACCCAGTGACATAGATTTGATAAGCATGAGTATTTCTTCACGATACAATAACCGGTTATTATTTTATTAAGTTCCATTGCAGAGTCCGATTTTCATCCTAGGGAAAAAGAAGCTTCAAATTGTCTATCAGATAAGCTTCAGTTTGAAATTAATGTGGAGTCACAAAAGGAAACTGAAAAACTTGTTAAAAAAAAAAAGGAGATAAATACCATGACAGACAAAAACTAGCATCATCAAATTCTTCCATTTCAAGATGATGTAATGGCTAAAATGATCTCAAAAATGACACTCATAATGCATAGAAGCATTTACCTAAGCTCATGTTGCTTGGCTTTCAATTGCTCTGGTGTGAGAGAAGGTTTTGGAGCCTCAACTTTAGAGTTGACTGGTACCTGAGAGCATAGAAACAAGCAAGGTTTAGATTTTACTCAAGGTTTCTTTCTCTGACCAAAGCAACAAAAGATAACTCTGATTAACTAACAATCTTAACAACTTCATCTAACAGAAAAAAATAAAACACAAAATAATACAATGATACAGAGGAGACACATAAACTACAGCAGAACAGCTTTTAATCTAACAATATAGAGAATAAAGCACCAGCTCAACTCAGAGAGTAATAGATGACAAATCTTGTGCTGTCTGTAATCACAACTCAGAGAGTAATAGATGATAACTCTTGAGTACTGTGACTACAGTCTAATAAGATTTTCCACTATATAGTCTCAGAGACTTTAGACTGCTCTACCACCCAAAAATTGCCATTATACAGCACTGTAGTCCCAAAAGACACTTGGCTTTTCCTCTTCTAAAGGCCAAACACACTTGTACCACCTAACCTGCTCCAAAAATCTTGTTCTACAAGTTAACGCAGTGTAGAAAAGGGTGATTAGTGCTTATGGGCACTTTAACCATGTTGCTTCAGGAGATATGCAAAAGTTAGACCTTTTCCTTTGATTACATCAGAAAACCTTAGTTTTCCAAAAACACAAAATTGATGGTAGTTTTTGTGTCTTAATAAGTACTTTAGCGTTCCAAATCAATCTACCATGGATTAGATCACATAAAAGATTACCCAATGTTTGAAGGTGCCAACTTTTATTTATTACTGCTGAACATAACTTTACATTCTTAGTACAAAACAAAATCAAAACGAAAGAAGTATTGGCTTCAAAAACTCAGAATTTATTAGGGACACGAAAAACGCAATACTGAATTTGTTAGCCTGTAAACCAAGTTTCCCCACATGTCTGCTTTCAAAAGCGAATAACCGAATATCCTTCTCGAGGGACTCCATGATTATTTCTAACAAGAGTTTGTTCTGTTTGACTGAATTCCCAACGTATCCTACACCTCTAAAACCAAGACAATAGCTCACGTGAACCATTTTGCCTCCCCAAACCACAGGACCGTTTGCATTAACTTTCTTTTCTAAACCACATACAGTATTGGGGATTCCAAATAAAAGGTAATGGAGAAAGTTACTACTAACTACCAAACCACGAGAAGCTCCTAGAACTTGACAAAACAGCTCTCTTCAACGTCCAATCATTTCATTTTGAATTTATCTTTTCACCCTTAATGGAAGACCCAATTACGTCCGAGGCAAATGCCCAAAATGTTTCACTTACTTGCAAAATCTCCAACTTAGTCTCTTAGGAAGTGATTTCTGCAGCTTAACTTCCAATTTCGACTTACAATCCCAAGCAACTCATAAAAAACCAGAATCACTAATAAGATTCGGACATTCTTAGTAGATTGTGTCATTAACCAGTGAAGTTGCAAAACACTTGAGGAGAATATAGATTCTCCAACCAAATAGCTAAGACCCCTGAGGCTCAAAAGATCCCCATCAAATTTCTCTAATCATAACAAAGAGTCCAGTGAAGTTAACAAGCTACGCACCCCAATCATACATATTCTCCACAATCTTGTATAAACCAAGACTGTATCTACAATTCACAAGAAAGCCTCTTGGAATCAAAGCGCTTTCCCAAAGCCTCCCTCAGTCTCAATACCGACACCTCATTCAAAGTTTTGTGCAAGACCAACCTTCTAGGATACCAGTTTCAATTTTTCAACAAACATACTCTTTGTGTGTAAGGCAAATGAAAGTCACATAACTAACTACATATCCCACTCCATTTCAATAGACAGCACCTCAAGGACTAGCAACAAAGTCATCTCATAACATCTGACATTGTTGGAGACCCCTATAGCAAGCAAACAAAGAAGCAGCTCATGGGATGATAACACAGGCAACGTTTTCAAAACCATAAGTGTCGGACAAATTATTTTAATAGCAAGTTTACTTGTATCTTGTATTAATAGCAATTACTATATTTCATAATCATAGATACTCTTATGAGCGTAGAAGATATTTTCTTGCCATCAGCGATATATGCACATACCAATTTTTTTTTTTCGCTATGGGTTTGGCACTGTGCACAGAGAGAGAGAGAGAGAGAGAGAGAGAGAGAGAGAGAGAGAGAGAGAGTATTCATATCAAAGGATCAAAATGAAGGTAACTTACCATAGGCATCTCATCAATGTCCATATCATTCTCATGTTCAACTACCCAATTGACAGCAGCCTCCAGGCTAGCATTACCTAAAGAAAACCCAATATCGAATAAAATGAGAAAACTGTGAAAATTCTCACTTGAGTAAAAATAATAATAATAATAATAATAATAATAATAAAAACTGACATAAAGACAACACCAGAATACAACTCGCAAGTTTTACCAAATAAAATTCCAGTTGTAGCTGAATCCTAATTATTGCTTTAACAGTTCAGCCAGGGTTTGTATTAATCATTTAAAACTAGAACAAAAAGGATTAGGAGATACATTAAGCAAAGATTTTATGAATTCTAGTTCTTCTGGTGCTTTCCTCTGAAGCTGGTTAGAGTTTCTATCTTAAATGGACAGCTTAGACTTCTCTGTCTAGTTCTTCTTTCTAAACATAACATGTTTTAATCCACTTGTGATCATTATAGGAAGGACAACCGTAGCAACTATAAACAATTGATGCTAGGTCTAAACATGAGGAGGAACATCAAAACAGATCTCCAGATAAATCAATAAGCTCGAAAGGCAACGGTTTAAATCATGCTATAGCACTTCTATCATTTGACAATATTTTTTCCTTTCTCCTATGTTTGAAACCCAAGAATCTCCCAAACCGACACATTGACCCCAACTCGAAACTGGGGCCTCCCACCAAACCCTACAATCTTTAGGAGACAGGAAACTCTAGCAAATAGCTAGGTAGGTACTGTGAGAAGGTTCAAATTCAAGACCATATGGGACGGAAACAAGCCTGAGGATTTCAACTAGCCCTCATTGGTGACCATAGAATTTTGTCCAAGAAGCTTTGCTGATATCAAACCACAAGAAAAATTAAAATAAAACAACAGAAAACTCTCCTAATACCAACAGTTGATTCTCATTGGTTTCGATGTTTCAATTAGCACTTATAAGTATTGTTAGCATCCACTATCAACCAACATCATCATGTAACACAGAAAAAGTAGAAAGAACACAAAGCCACCAGGCAAAAGAAACTATTGAAGCTTCCATCAATGAAAAGTTAATGGAATTTAATAAAAGAAAATATATGATTATTTCTTTTAAAGTGCTCACCAGAATAGTGAAGGGCACGGGTTGCCCGCTCTATTGAAAATCCCATTCCTTCTAGTTCCTGAAGCAGATTTTTGTCGACCTCGGGAACTACCATTTCTAGATGGAAAAAAAATAATGATTAAATCAGTTACAACCATTAATTTTGAACCAGACCCACAAAAGCATAAGAGTTGACAGCCTTCCTAGTGAGGAAGTTCTAACAGACTCTTAAGAAACAACCACGAGAACAGAATGATGCATGGTGAAAAGACTCCTAAGGAAACAATGTGTTGAAATATCTTAACTAGGGAAAAAATGATGCACACTGCTAAACAGTTAAAGAGGTCTACATTGAGGTAAGGCTCTTAACATACCCACAGTCTACATTGAAAATTACACCAATGTAAAAGGATACATATGTAAGAAAATTTCAGCTATTACAAAGAAACAACTGTAATCCTCCAGGAATAACCTAACTCCATTGTACAACACCAAGATGGCATGCCAAAAGGGCACAAAGAAAGTACAAATCGCATAATCAAAGAAGTTCCAAACAATCAAAACACTGTGAAGCATCGTTCAGTAAACCAAAGCAACAGATTCATGATTCTCCCCAAAGCCTATACAAATATACCATACTTTTAACTAAAAAGAAAAAGTACCTTCGGTCTGGCTAGGTGCAGCAACATCTTCAGACTCCGAAGAAGCCACCTTTGGAACCTCCAAACTAATCGGCTTTGCTGCATCCGCAGTCTTATCAGCAAACTCAGTGTGCCCGGTTCTTTTGGTGTGCAGATCACTTTCCTTCATGATCAAACATGCAAAACCCGCAAACAACCATCTAAATTAGTTTCCTTTATTCCCCAATAAACAAATAGCTTTCAACATTCTGAACACAAACATATCATCCAACTCAATTCTCTAATCCAGTACAAAAAATCTCAAACTGATCCAACACTACATAATACTATATCGCTTCATAAAGATTCAAACTTCGCTAACAATTCAACAACATTATATTGGGTTTTCCAAATTGAACTCAAACTCAACCGACCCAGAAGAGAAAATCCAATATAAAAGCCGAAAGATCAAAATTTGAGAGAAAAAAATGGTGAGTGGGAATCGTACAGTTTTGGATCGGCATGGTTTGCCGCAAGTAGAGCAGACGAGGTTGAGAACAGGCTCGGTGGACTCGGCGAAGTTGGAGTGGGAGGTGAGCTCGGCGTGCTCTTGGGCTTCCTCGACAGACCTGAGTAGAGCCCCACAGTCTCCGCACTTTAGAGATACGCCCGCCATTGCTTCAACAACAACAATGTGCCCCGGCTGAATGACTCCAGAGCTCAACACAACATAAGAGCGTTTCGTATCAGAAAAGACACAACGAAGTTTTTATATGTTTTTTTGTTTTTTGTTTCTCTTTTTTTCTTTTTCTTTGTGAAAGGTTTTTTTTTTATTTTTTTTTATTTTTTAATAAGAATGAAGTCAAAGGCCCAGAACAAAGAATCTACAAACAGAAACTAATCAGTACTGCCAGAACAAAGAAACTACAAACAGAAACTAATCAGTACTGCTGGTTCTAAAACTTCTACACCTAGCAACTCCCACAATATCATCAAGGAGAGCTTTAGTAACAATAGCAGGGGGCTCATAGAGATAACAGATGCCTTGAGCATTGAGAGTACTGTTCTTGGCCAGCAAATTAGCAACCATACTTCACTCACGGTGAATATGCTTAACATGGACTGAGGCAAAATGTTGAAGCATAGACCTGCAATTTGACACAATGGTGCCTAGAGGGTGATACTCACAATCATAATTCTGCAGAAGATTGATGAGAACAGCAGAATCTGACTCCACTTCCAAATTGGAAATTTGCATGTTTAAAGCCAATTGAATGCAATAAAAAAGACCCCAGGCCTCAGCTTGGAGCACATCTCCAGAACCAATGTTAATCATAAAGCCATTCTTCCAACAACTTTCATCCCTTATAACACCTCCAGCACCAATGTCCCCATTTCTTTTTGAGTGGAAGGATTAGAAATAAAAATTAAAAAAAAAGAAATAAGAAAAATAAACTGAAGAAGCTTCTAGACATCGAATGTCCATATTCGTTATGAATTGTGTTATTCAAGAAATTAGATAGAGTGTCAAAAAGAAATTGCATAGATCATAGTCTATGTTCCAAAACTAGCCTACATTTTTAGTCAAATGGAGAAAAGATCTCTGGCAATTAAAATCAACTAAAAATTTGTTTTGTGATCAAGTATACACTGTAGAGAATGAGAGATATAGGGAATTACAAAGTACCAATATGGTAATGATAAAGAATACATAGTTCTATTCTAACTACATATCCTGATGGCATAAGATCAAGGCACACATATGCAATATCCTAAAACACTCCCCCTTGTGTCACGTGTCTACATGCCGAAATGTGCATATGGTGTTGCCTCATCAAAACCTTGTCAAGTAACAAAAACCCTATGGGAAAAACTAAACCTTGGTCGAAGGAAAAAAGAGTACCACGCACCAACTATTTCATTGAGAACTCGATCATGTGATGCTCCCCCTGATAAGTATCTTAATCGGAGAGACTTGATAAACGCCGCATTCCAATGTTTTTCACATGTTTCTCAAAAGTATATTTAGACCAAGACTTAAGGAAGTCTACCATGTGTAATGATTAACCTTAACCAAACACATTCATGAACAACTTCATGCTGATCAATGATCTCTGCAAGAGACAAACGGTGCATGCGATGTTGCCTCGTTAAAAACATTGCCAAGCAAAAACCTAGTGAGACAAAAGTCTTGGTCTAAGGGAAAAAGAGCACAACAGGGTTGATACGACACAACCGCACCCTTCACATTTGATAATGACATGCATCTGTTAGACTCCCCCTAAAGTTTGCACCTCCCCCTGATCTTTACATCAATCATAGGGCTCTTCCTGATTCTTACTAATCACGGAAGTTTCGATAACTTAGCATTTCAATGCTCTTAAATCATGTCGTCAAATATGGCATTGGACAATGATTAACTAGATCACGTCGTATTGTCCTCAAACACGATCTTTTACACTTAGATCTTGAGGAGAATGCCGCTTGCATGTGAACTCAAAACATAAGTGCACACGGGAAATTAAATTTCTGCGCAGTATGACCTTCGGGTACAAGAATAGCCGTAACTTCCTTTAGGAAATACGTATTAATGAACCGTAAACGGTTTTGGAAACTAGACTCATTTAACTTTCCAACAGTATATTACACACACATTTTGGTTCCTCATGAACTATTCATAAAGTCCCGTCGAAGTTGATTGTTATGGCAAAATCAGATTCTCGTATATATTCATCCTACTTTACGAAAATAGCCATAACTCACTCAATATGATAGATATGATCAAATGATTTGTGTCCCTGGAAAGTAGACACATAGACCTTTCTAATGTGGCCAATTTCACCATTTTTCAATGAGTGAGATTTCATGTAGGTCCCGTGGAATTTGACCTACGAAACTTGGCAAATTCTGATTTCGCTTTTGATGTATCTTTCTTATGTAGGGATATAATAAGCATCAATCTTTCATACCTTTAAGTCTTTGAAAGAATGAAATTGCCATTACATTGGCATTGCGTGGGCGCATAGCTACATTTAGCTTTACAACTTGTCACGCCCCAATTTTTAAAGGATAATTTTTCAAAAATTTGGGCATGATATAACTCAAAAATCTTAATATCCCAAAACATGTTCAACAAACTTCAAAGAAAACCAAAACTCAAATGCGGAAATGTAATGTCAACAAACTCATCAACTGAGTTAAACATTATATCTCCTTAATTACATCAACTTCAAAAGTCTAGTAATAATAAAGTCGCTCACATGAGCTTAAAAACAAACTGTCATAATATAATAAAATAAAATGCACAGAAACTAAAATCCTGCCATCATGCCTCCGCCTCAACCATGCTGATCATCACATGCAGGTCTAACCCCTACACCATAAATTGGTACGCCGGATTGTAAACAAAAAACCCGGTAAGCTAAAAAACTTGTATGGGTAACTCCCAAAAATAACTCAACCCAACATCACACAAGATAAAACCGGTAATTCATGTTTTAGAACTTAGTTCAAGAATCGCCTCAAAACAATAAAATTCGAAAGAGAATAAATAATAAAACACAAAAATTCACAAAACAATCAAAATCATAAGTGAATCCTGCAAAAAGAATAGTTCAGGAATTTCACTAAAAATCACACAAATGAGATTAAAGAATCTCCTGCATTAAACATAGTTCAGGAGATACTCAAAACAAAGAAGTTAAATGACAACAATCAAGAACAAAGTTAAAATCACATAACCAGTACTTTACAATATATATGTACCTATGAGTCTCAGATACCAATAAGGTATCTTCCATGACCTACAACAAACACATGTACCCATGAGTCCCAGATATTAATAAATACTTCTCATGATCTACAACAACAATTTATGTACCCATGGGTCTCAGATACCTTAAGGTACCTCCTATGACCTACACTGACAGACGGACTATAGCTCTATTCCTAACCGTAACCAATCACCCAGCCAAAGGCTTGGAACTCAGTTTGACTGTCCAATATCACATCACAAAATAATAATAGCATCATAACCGTAACTAATCACCCGATTAAAGGCTTGGAACCCAGTTTAACTATCTACACAACAAATCACAATATAATAGGGAAAATTTGTTTTATCTTACCTATGAGCCGTTAGTGATCAAACTCATATATTTAAAAACAAACAATAACATATTCTTTAATTCAACATCATCAACAACACAAAGAACACATCATAAAAATTATATCCTTCCACATAGATATATTTATATGAACAAACATATATATTCTCACAAGAATAATCTATCAAGATCCAACAATATTATGATCACATGAACCTTAAAAATAATCATATAATAGAAAAAACTTGTTTTATCTTACATATGACCCGTTGGCGATCAAACTCATATATTTTAAAACAAATAAAAACATAATTTTTAAATTATAATCATCACCATAATAACCATAAATAATTGGTCCTAAAGTGGACCTTTATGAGATATTACTCACCTAAAAATCCCGCTGCGTCTTCATAAAAGAAACTCAAGAACCAAGCTCAAAAACAACTCCACAAGCTACCTAAACAACACAAATATTAACCTTAGTAACCACCTAAACAACACAAATATTAACCTTAGTAACCAAACAAACTAAATAGAACATTAAACCCTTAACAAACCTTTACCCAAGGGAGGACAACTTTCCAAGGTCGTCGTACTTAACGACTCATAAAGCTGCCTCAAATCCTCAAAACCTAAACTCAAACCTCTCGCAAGCCTAAGATCAAATTTAAAGTCCTAGCATGCAATCCTTACTCCAAACCTAGAATTTCCACATCTCAACAAGCTCACAACAACAAGAGCTAGCTAACCACTGAAACTTAAAGATAGGAACCTTGCCAGACGCGCTGCTGTGGCGGCGCCGAGTGGGTCACACGCGTCACCCCGAAACCTCCGAATTTGGAGCAAACTCAAAACAACAAACTTGAAGCTTGAAGCAAAGTGAGCAACTTTAATACCTGGAGGTTCAACCAATTCGGCCAGAAAATGCCACGAAACACCAACCCGAAATCAAACTTCAAACCTGCAAATCCGGGCTCAAAACCTCAAAAACTTGTTTCAATCTATGCCTAGTCACTACCAGAAGGAGGAGAGGAACCAGACTCACCTAAGTTAGCCCTTCGTCGCCGCCGAAATCGTCGGTTTTCCTGCGAGACAATAGCAGCTCCACCGTTCCGTGGCGGCTTCTAGGCGGCGAGCGAGACTGCCCCAGAAATGGAGAGGACGTCCGTCTGAGTCGAACGGGAACGGCGACGGTCAAATCGGTGGCCGGACGGGGAAGAACTGAGCCGGAGTAGAGAGAGCGCACAGGAGGGTCAGGAGAGAGAGGAGAGAGAGAGAGAGAGAGAGAGAGAGAGAGAGAGAGAGAGAGAGAGAGTTAGGGCTTTTCTGCAAATTTGGGTTTCTAAAATAAAACTTACACTTTTTTTTTTCTATTTATACTCTTTCCACAACGGACCCTAATTTCCTCTGACCATAACTTTCTCATACGACATATGATTTACGTGTGCCGCGTGTCTACAAACTCGTATCGTCGTGCTCTACAACTATCATCAAGGAAGTTTTCGAAAATAACTTACTGATAAAAAAGTCAACTCTTGACCCTTCAAAACAATAAAGAAATCTCTCAAACATCTCCGCTCTTCCTTCGAACCTCAAAACACACTAACTTCTAACTCGAAAATTCTCAAATAATATTCGAAACTAATATCAAAATTCTGGGGTATTACACAACTTTTCATAGTGAATGAGATGTCAAGTCTTTCGTATTGTGTTGAGTACATTGATGCGTCTTATTGTACTTAGATGAGAATTCCATCTCTTAACGCATATTTGTCATCTTTCTTTAGACAAAACAAAGAATCTCTCTTTAGAGTAAAGACTTTGACTAATCATGAGAGTATATATATGTCTCACTAGTTATAAAGCGTCTAAGCCGATTGATGGAAAATCATCATCAATACAGTCATCGAGTGCCTTTTTGAGACCGTGTCTTCCCAAGATCTTTTTCATTAATTCTAACTTCGGATGTTGATACATATCGGCATCTCTTGATCCATCAAGAGTACATGTAAATCCGGAATGAACAGGCAAATGCATAATTCACCATAGCCGTTTCAAATTAAGTAGTTACTTAGTGTGCGTTTCAAAGTTCTTTTTACAAACGCGTGCTTCTGTGGTCTGGAGTCACTTGATTCGGATGAATGAAGTTCGTTTAAGATATTCATGTATATCTTTGATCCCGTAGAGATGTTATTATGATCACATTCATAAGCTGCATGTTCAGTTATTCGAAAACTACCAAACTGACAAAGTAGTGGAGTGCAATGACATCCATTACGAGAGCATATCTCATTGTAGTCGATCCCAGTGCGTGTTAGTGAGAGATCTTGCGCCATAAGGTGAGTTTAAACTCTTGTTCTCACTACGCTATCTAACAAAGACATAATTGATAGGGTTTAGCTTGTGGTGTCGGCATCACCTGCCCAATGACCTATCTCTTTGTTAATATTGGATCGCATCTTTCCATTAGGCCAATATATCAACTAAGTTGATATCCATCAACAAATGGTGGTTCAATAGTAGACTCATTATCCCACATCCTCGTGTACACTAGTGTAATACTTGTAGAGATCTCTATATGAATTAGATTTGACATTGAGGCGTCCCCCAACGATAATCACAATTCAGACTTCATGAGACAGATTTGAGTATCATTGATTAATGGATCAGATTGTGCCAAGCTCGCTTTCTTCCTAGTGTGAGAAAGTATCGAACCTAAGGGCCTCCCTCCTTTGGGGAGCCACACGGCCTTGTGACACCAATTTTGCCACTATATGGCGTCACCATATCACCAACCATGGTGATGGCGCCAAAACCAACTTCTTTTGGTCGCGCCATGTCCTCTTGATAGGACATTAATCATTGCAGACATATTTGCAGCATGTGATCTCGTCACTTTAACACTTTAAGCATTTGGGATCAAGATGAGACTTAGTAGGGACAAACCACGACAATTCACGTCGTTCCACTTGAACACTTGTGTTCTTATCTCCCCCTAATAGCGGGAATATTGTCTCATCAAAGTGACAATCCGCAACTTAGCGGTGAATGAGATCGTCTGACAAGGTTTCTACATAAACAGATTATAGGTGGAGGTTCATATCCAACCTAAATACTTATTCATCTCAAATGAGCCATCATTGTGCGCAGTGACATTGCGATTTGGCACCTAGAATTAACATCTAGCCGAGCTCAAGGATTAGAGATCCGTTTCAATCCTGTTTGAGTTGAAGGATTGCAATTTTATGTCAATCCTTACCTACAGTCACGAGCTGCAGTGCAAAAATATTCAATGATGATGGGTCGTAGACGAATAGTAAAGCTGCATGCAATATAACCCTGAACGGAAGTATTGATGTGCATCTACCAATCTTAAGACTATTATCGTAGTCATTTTTCGTGAGACCAAATAGGTTATAGGATGACAAGTATTCCTGCTGTCCTGAGTTCCTTAGGGACTGCATATTTTGCTGTTGTCCCTCTTCAATCTTTGTAGGGAAATAACTTCTTAAAAAAATGGGTAGTAAGCCCTTTAGAAGTATAAGCAGCATAAGCAGTAGATAATAGTGTAACATGTGATCATTATCTTAACACTTCAACTAACACCATAACGCATAAAATGTGTCCGTAAGTTGGTTGTATCGATCTATATAATTTGATGTAAAAATGAAATATTATCTTTTGTGTCATTTAGCGTAGGAGGGTCTTGCTGCTAATTTTGCTAAAGAATAGGCTTTCAAAATCAGCAATAAACATTGCAGGGGGCCAATGAGACATCGATGAAAGGCCGGTGCACCTCCATTGCTTGAGGAATTGACCGGACAACTTCTAGGAAGTTGGAGCCGTGTTCGGGTGACGACAATGTCCCCAGGGTGCCACCATATACAACCATGGCGTCACCATCATGCTTCATGGAGAAGCTAGATCCCGAATGTCTTCGTTTGGAACGGAACAAATGGATGTCCATGAGAATTTCTCAAAATTCGGATCATTATATCTCTTCTAGGATGACAGATTTGGTCAAACCAAAACCTATATGAGTCGGTGTCCCAAATATCATGTTTGGCGACAACATGGGATTCAATACTCGAATTGTAGTGACATATAGTTCACTAAATTGACTCATAAACTTCTCCAAGATGTGTTTCAGTTCGTATTCATGAGAAGTTATATACAAAAGAACTCTTGTTCATTCTCACAATGTGTTTTCAAATGAAAATTATTAGCATGAATATCTTTAAAGCTCAACATGGTTCGGTTGCCTCTTAATGCATAGAGGAAATCTGTGACGTTGATCATGATGCCATGAGGCATCAAAATGCAAGCTAAACCGCGTCCCTAAATGACCGGTATGATTTAATTATTATAGTCACAGAAGATTTACAGAGACACAAAATCCAAAGGTAGTTGCCGGTTCCTTAGAATGTTGTGGATAGTTCCACTATCTGTGAGACACTCAATGTCTCTATGAGACATATCTACAAAAAAGAGTAGACAGACTCAATATCTCTATGAGACATATCTACAAAAAAGAGTAGACAGACAAGTAAATAGTTCCACTTGAACCATTTAGAATGATTGAAAGAAGCTACAAAAAGCTGTAATCCCGAGAGTGCATAAAATTTTCCGCGCAGAATGACTTTTGTATACGAAAACAGCCATAACTTCTTCGTTAAAATAGATATGGATGAACCGCAAAAAAATTCTGAAAACTAGACTTATAGAGCTTTCCAATGATAATCGAACCACGATGACCTCTTCGTGAACTCTTGTTGGCAAGACGTTCTTCTTCTTCTATTTAAGAAAGTAACGATTCTTCATATTCTTCGTCAACATCATCGTCGTCATTCATGTATGTATCAACTAAATAGTGACTTGTTAATGAACGACGAGCCATAAGTGACTAGTTTCAAAATGGGAAAGAAAATGAGGAAGCGATGGAAATAGAGATATGAGAATGAGATACAAATTGTGATGTACAACTTGTTCTTATATATAGAAGAAGAAGATGTCAACTAGCCGTTACTAGCCAGTTGAATGAGGAGGATTACAATGAGTCAATGATACAATTTACCGAGTACTTGGTAGTTAGTATAACATGATTACAAAATATTATACCAATGACTTAGTTAATCTCTTCTCCTTTGCCAGTTGACCAGAAGGTCAAATCTTACACACTACTATATGTGTTCTTATTGATTCATGGATTTCTAGTAGTTTTTTATTTGCATATCAATGCAAACTCTCCTCAACTTCAAAATCATCTGGACACATTTCATCCGGCATTTCTCATCACATCGTGGAATAAGTCATTGTTGATATAGGCAACACTCTGCTCCAAATTAGGGGTCATATGGCACAGAACTAGCATCACAACTAGAACACCCAATCTTCTTCTTTTTTGATTGACTAGAACACCAATCTTCTTCATCTTCAATCTTGGTTTAATCTGAGAGTGAACTCTGAAGTCTATGTCGTCCAGATCTTGAAGTCAGAGAAGGGAAATAACACAATACTTTATTATTATTGTTATAATACTCAAGTTGAATATTTTATTAGTGTAATAAATGCATAAATCCCTAAAATGGGGAATCTGTTGGATTTGGAGCAAAAAATTTATAGAGATTTTGGTTTTTGGTTCCTTATTTTACAGAAATTTTAGGGAACCTGTTGGACTTGCTCTTATATGGTCGTTATGATCTTTTTGATCATTGGATATATTTTCCAGTTCTCAAAAGAAAAGTGAAAAAAGTAAAAAAAAAAAAAAAAAATACCAGTGCTCTACTCACTACAGTATTAGAGTTACGTATACGGATATACTCAAGGCAAAATGACATATATACCCTGAGCCGAATAACTTCCAGTCGTCCCTTCCACCTGTTATTCTTCTCTTCTTCCCCAACCAACCCAGAAAATTCCATTCACCTTTTCTCCCCTAGAAATCAATCCCAGGCCCAAATGAGCTGCTCGGAACCTTAACCGGCGACTCTCCGACGATGAATTCCGGCATCTGGCCCCCTCTCCGATTAAAACCAGCGCCGACCTCTCTCTTCTCTTCTTCTTCTTAATGGAACGAAACCGAAGCCTCGCGGATAAGAACAAGAGCGATCGCGAGAAGGTGAAAGTGATTGAATGGGAGGAATTCGAGCAGGAACTTGCGAGGTTGTGGAGTCTGTCTTCTGCGCTGAAGGAAGCTCAGGAGAAGAGGCAGAGTCTTCAGCTCAAGCTCCAGTCTCTCATTGAGGTAGGGTTTTAATTGGAATCGGAGTTGTTAGTTCTGTGGTTTGCTGAATTTATAGGCTTAGAGTAGGAAAGTTCAATTCTGCTTACTTGAATTTGATGTTGAAGGCATGGATTTGTTATTATGATTTAATTCATCTGGTTTCAGCTTAATTTGGTGTGTGTTAGGCCCTAAACTATGAATATATAAATTTAGGACTTTGTGAGGTTATGGCTGTTGAAGTGACTTTTTGATTCTAACTAGCTTCGAATTTAGAGTGAATCTAAGAACAGAAGGTACATTAGAATTTACAGTCATTACGGCGTACTTTTATGTTCAGACGTCAGACTCAGTGCTACTCCATAGTTTTGCTGAACTGACCAAAACAAAAGCCGGGAACAATACATAGATATAAGGTTCTCCCTCCTCTCACGCGAGTGCGTTACAGATTGAGGAGTTAGGACTAATTAAAAGTGTAATCTAGTTCTGCACTAAGTTGTCCTTGGCATATAGCGTTATTACATGACTTATTGAGCCTTAATTGATTAGCCCGCGGGTTAGCGGGTGGCAACACTGATGGCAGGTTGAAGCTGAGTCATTAAATCGATCAAATGAGCTTGAGGAGATGAAGCAGAAACTGGAGGCTAGGAAAGCGGTAATGGGAAAAATGTCTATGCATTCTACGCTTGCTGTTGAAGATACGAAAAAGAAAGAGGAACAGCTTAGTACAGAGCTAAGGTCTCTATTGGTTGCTGGGACAGCTCTATCAGTAGCTAGGAAGCGACTGGAGGTAAAATATATAATTATTATGTACCAAAAAGTGGTTAGATTTGCAATAATGGCAGAGGATTTCCACGTTTTTGAGCTGTAAACTTCATGTATGTTTTTTTGCCTCCGCAAATGTCCCAAAATCCAGATTTTAAGCTTAGATTGGTTTACCTTTTTGAATTATATATTCTTCTTTTTCTTCATCATTACTAAACTAGTCCTATATAACTATGAAGATTTTTCTGTTTCATTTCATCTGATAGATATAAGGAATAAATATGCTTGTTTTGTCTTTATTAAAATTTTCTGGTCGGTTTCAAAAGTCAAAATTGTATTCTTTGCTTCTTTAAAATCCTTTTGATTTTCTCCTCTTTTCTATTTTCAGGTTGTATGGGTTGCTTTTGACATTTTAGATATATTGTTGTATGATGAAAATCTAATTATGATTCTTCTACAGGAGTCAAATCAGCTACTTTCCAGAGACAACGGATATATTCATCTTAAAAACTTGCAAAAGATGCTAAGAAGAAGACAACAAAATATGATAACACAAGTTTCATTGCTCTATCCTGTAAAGTTCACTATGGGTCCTGCACACGAACAGGAGCTTGAATCATTTCCTAACACTAGTAGATCAGGTAATACTAGTGATTTGGTACTGTATGATATTGATTTTATCCCACAAAGGAAATAAAAATGAAGAAAAAATAGAGTAAGCGAGGTAGAATGAATACAGGAAAGAAAAAGGTTGATGGTTGAAGTTTTGGACATCATGGCATTTATCCACATTTATGAAGTTTTGGACATCATGGCAATGGTTGTGGTCACATTTGATACTGAAATTTTAATAAGATGTTCTCTCATGAAGTAAAATCTTTGTTTTCAACGTGCTTTTCCATGTGTTTGTATGGCTTGTCAATTATTTTGAGTATGAAGGTATATGTAGTGAATCTATGGATTAGTATTGATGATTTCTTATGTAACTATGTGGTTTTGAACATTTTTTAGTGTTTTTTCTTTGAATCTCAATTTTTTTGTCATTTGCTTATAATATGTCTATTTTATGGAGTTCTCAAGATTGCCTAAAGGGTTTGCATGATCCTGGAAATCTATGTAAGATGGATGCAATTTCTTTTAGTGCAAGTTTGAATATTGTTGAATTGGCTTTTGAATTAGTGTATTTTTGCTTTCAAGGTCAATAACTTTTGGCAAGATATCCTGATGTGATTCTGGTCTGATTGTCTAGTTTTTCTGTTTCTTTTCCAACTTTACCAGGTAATTCTGCTCGATTTAAACCTGCAAATCAGGGAACATTGACAATTTTAGGCTTGCATTTGACTATGCTGCCTTTTAAAATGACGAGTTTCTTCACTGACAAGAAAGAGGTTCAGAAGTCTGCAACAGCCCTGGGATATGTCGGTCATGTGAGTAGTTTTTGTCTTTGTTTGGTATATATATCGCTTCTTCATACATGACACATTAGGATATTTACTTTAAGGTGTCATTAATCTCCTGTTCCAACAGAAATTGACCTTTTCAACACACACACACACACACACACACATACGGCTCCGTTCAGAAGCGGACGTCTGCACAGTCCTTAAAGTGCGGACGTCCCTCCGTTCTCCACCGTCCAGCTCCGACAACGGCGCACCTCCACCCGAGCGGACACCAGAGGCGTCCCCGACCACTTTCCCTTCCCGGCGAGTCCGCCGAATTCCAGTTTTCCGGCGAGATCGATCTTGTCTGAAGTTTTGGGTGGAGGTTACTGCCCAGACCTTCAAATTGATCTCGCCTGGAAGGGAAAGTGGTCGGGGACGCCTCTGGTGTCCGCTCGGGTGGAGGTTCGCCGTCGTCGGCGCCAGACGGTGGAGAATGGAGGGACGTCTGGCCTGCGTGTGTGTGTATATATATATATATATATATATATATATTTTATTATATTAGGCTATCTTTTGTGTTGTTTTTTTTTTCCTGTCGAAGTTGCTTTAAGTAAGATCATCTATTACATTGATTTTGAATGCAGGCTGTTTGCCTTATAGCCTCCTACTTAAAAGTTCCATTGCGTTATCCTTTGCGCTTGGGTGGTTCCCATTCCTATATTATTGATTATGGACCATCCGTAGACCCTACCACATCTGATTTAACGTCAAATACAGTGGTTTCCACGGATGTGAAACATGTGGAGTTCCCTCTCTTTTTAGATGGTCAAGACACGACAAGAGCAGCTTATGCTGTATTTTTACTAAACAAGGTGCAATTTTGTTCATATATACTGTCTCCATACTACTGACTGAGATTTGAATACTTTCCATTGATGTGCATGTGGTTCTTATCTAATCATTAGCTTTATCATTCTGGAAGTGTATCCTTCATAATGTGATTATTGGTTATAGTAAAACTTTGCAACTTAGTTATGTATCACAAAGTTTGCCCTGAAACCAAATTGATGTGGAATAGAGATAAGGTATAAGAGACGGGAACAATAACTAATTAAAGATTTGTGGTACATCGATACAATCTGCAATACTGTAGTGCCAGTTATTTATATGTGTATGTATGTACATTTTTCCTTAAGTGAATGATCCGTTTAATTTCCCTTGAACTAATAGGTGATCTTTATGGATTTTGATATTGGATATTAATATGTTTATAGATTATTCCAGTAGGTGGTCCTTTTTGTCTATATCAACAATTAACTTATGACCTACTAGTGGATTAACACTATTGCTGATTTCCTTAGAGTAGGGTTTTGACTTAATGTTGCTCATGTAGATTCATGAGAGTGTCTGGTTCTCCCAAGAGATTCCAAGTGTTAACTATTAAGTCCGTGATTAGAGATTTACTCGGTCTCTGTATGGCTGCCACAAAATATATTTTTGCTTAGCGCATTTGTCTACTCCACGAGTGCTAGGAACCTTTACATGAAGTTGTACACCTTGGTTTCTTAAGAAGCAGATGAGTCTTCATTCTCAAAAAATAAAAATAAATAAATAAATAAAAGGATGAGTCTTGTGTCTGTGAATTCTATGTGTCAAGGCCATTGCATGGTCCAGTGTGTCATTTTGGGGGAAAATAATAAATTTCATGGTCCATAGTGTTCTTCAATTTTCAGAATGACTTGGTATCATAAATTCCAAGAAATTAACTTGTTATTTACCAAATATACAGAACTTGTAGCTACATTTTCAGCAGCTAATGCAACTGACATAATGTTTGTGTGGCTTTACTTGGATACTTTTTTTCATGAAAGAATTAGTGGTACTTTCAGACAACTTTATTTATTTATTTTGTTTTGATTTATTTAATTTCCTCGAGGTTTAAGTATCATAAGTTTCCAGATTTCTATTTTTGACATTAGCATTTTTCTTTTGTCTGGTGTAGGATTTAGAACAGCTTCTGAATTACATTGGTGTAAAAAGCTTAGGGCCACGGCATGTGCTGGCCAATTTGAAGGAGCTTGTAAGGACCATTCAGTCTGTAGATTATATTGATACGTGATTTTGTTTCTGATGTACCAGTTTTGTCTCTGTAAGTTAATCTGCATTGTAAATGAATCATTTGTATTCTTACCCTGGTGCAAGATTTTAGTGCAGCACCTTGCCATTTTCCTTTATACCAATCAAAAGTTTGAGTATTCATAGAAAGAGTGCAAGTATAGGATGAAAATCCGGTTTTACTAGCAACCCCTATTCAAACAATCCAAACACCATGAAATGGTGGACTTTACCGAAATGTTTTCATGGTTTTTTTACAGTTTCCCTATCTGATATAACTTGGATCATGTAAAGGACCTTGATTGACCAAACAAAACCTCTCCAAGTCATTTTCATTATCAATATGCCTCGTGTGCGCCTAAACCTTTTAAAAATCAGTGTCTTTATGAGAATGGGTTCTTCCTAGTTGTCTCGACATTATGCTTCACATGCTCAATTCTACAAAAAGAGAAAGAAAAGGTCAGGAACCAGATAAGCTTGGGGGACACGGTACGGGAATCTTGCTACTTTTAGCTCATTGATTTTGATACTAAAACTCTGGAACCCAAAACAGTAGAGCTTTTGCTAGATACTGAATAGTTTATACACCATGCGAACTAACTTAGAAAACCTTTTCACAAGCGTCAACAGAAGTAACAGGATCAAACAACCACCGACTCAATCTGCATCGTCGCAAATCTGGTGTACATCCACAATGCAGCAGAATGGTTTTACGTCAATCCAGAATATGATACAGTTTCGTGTTTTCTGGAGTTCAACAACTTTTCCGGCCTCTTCAAGGTGAGAAAGTAGGACGCTCTGTTTTAGTAGAGCAACTACTCCAAAAAATCAGCATTGAGACTTGAGAGTATCAAATAGAGGACTAGCCAGTTATTTGCTTCAAACGGTTTCCAAATAATTGGGTCGGAATCCCTGGATTGTAAGAGTAAGTAGGAAATAACAGAACTAACTCATCTTAGTTTCTCAAAGCGTTCTCATGGAATTAAAATAACTGAGTTCTTGACAAAAAGAACCCGCCGATACAGAACCCAAACTAATAAGTAACATTCAACAGAATCCTACAACAACAAATTGAAACTAGCCCACCAAGTGAGGGTCATATACAGAGACATCTAGAAGACCTGGTCGAAGCAAATAACATCTCACTCTCACTGTCCTACTCCTAGTCCAAAATTCAGAGACACAAGTGCATCTACCTTGTCATAGTGCTCCAAAAACTCATCAAAATCATGCATAAGACTTTGATCTGCTTGAATTGAGTCATCCACCAAGTTCAAAAACTCCGTCGCATCTATCACTCCACTAGCACACATGTGAAATTGCTTCAAGAATTCAGTATACTTCTCAGCATTACCGAGTGTTTCCTTTGCTCTTTTGCAAAGGAAAACCACTCTTTCATACGTGCTCTTCTTCAATTTCTCCTGAATATCCTTGATATCTCTCACGACGATTTTGTGCTCCAGACCAAACACATAGATTTTGTTTTTTTTACCTTGTTTCGGATTCGGTTTGCAGGCCACAGCAGTTTCTTTCACATTCTTCTCCACCTCAACTTTCTTTTGTTTTGGATTCGGTATGCAGGCCAAAGTAGTTCCCTTTGCATTGTTATCCACCTCCATTTTCTTCCCGCTTCACCGAAATTACCCAAGGAAACTATACCCACGTTTGTTTTTTCGGGTCAGATAGACAGAAAGTCAGTGTCCTGATTCCACACGAATGCCTTGATTCACCAGAATCATCCAAACTGCCATGTGAACTAATGCCTTTTAGAACAAGAAACAAAAATATATATATCAACCACAGTGAACCACTATCAAACTCAATTCACTCCACCATGCAAGACATAAACACAATCAAACATCCATAACCATCACCATCATCCATGGAAGCAGAACCACATTTGTGGGTCCCACCAACCCTCTAACTCATCCATAACCCCCTCCAACCTAATATTGCAATTTTGCCCAAATAGAACTACAGCCCCCTAGCCTCATACCCATTTGATATATGTAAATTTACAGCAATATAACCCTATTACAAGATTTAACAAGTACCTTATGGCGAAAGTAAACGAAAAATTTGCATATGGGTTATCACTTTATCTAAATAAAATTAATAATATAAAAATGTTAGTGAAATTTGAGAGGGAGAAGAGAGTGGGGAGGGAGAAAGATCACCTGGTAAGTGCTGGAAAGAGAGAGAGAGAGAGAGCGAAGAAGGAGGGACTGAGAGTTGGGGGAGCCGAAATAGAGACGAGGAAAAGGGTGTTTCTGATCCTTTTTAAGAGAGAGAGGCGAAGGCTTGAGGGTTTGGGTAAATTTTTGTGGCGCTTTATAAAGAGAGGGTTTTGTTTTTTTTGTTTTTTGTCGTTGTTGTTGTTGTTATTTTCTTGCTTCTCAATCCTGTTGGAAATTGGAACTTTGAACTAGCCGTTATTTCATTGTCATTTTGTGGGCTTTTTCTTGGGTTAGTCAATGGGCTTCAACATTGCTGTTTATGTCTGATAAAAGTTGTGTACTTGTTTGACATGTAACCCGACATCAATCTTAAGTTTTGTCTTTGAGAAAAATGCAACATAACTCTAGGAATCCGCCCGAGGAGGGGCTCGTGTCTGATTAGCTAGTTGGTGAGGCAATAGCTTACCGATGATCAGTAGCTGGTCCGAGAGGATTACCAGCCACACTGGGACTGAGACACGGCCCAGACTCCTATGGGAGGCAGCATGGGCGAAAGCCTAACGGAGCAATGCCGAGTGGAGGTAGAAGGCCTACGGGTCGTACCACCTGAGCCACAGACGATGTTTTTTGACCAATCGCTACATAAACACATATTACATTTTGCCCTCATAAGCTCATCGTGGCCATAGATGCACATTAGGTCGCCATAGATGCAACCATTACTATTAGGTGCGTTTTAGAATACACTTTTATAGGAATCACTGTTATTAATGCGGGATTTTCTTCTGATCTTGATTGTACTCGACAAGATAACTTTCATTACGAAAACAACTAGGAAAAGAGGGATGCAGCCCAGGGGTCAGGGCAAGCAATCTATATTGAAGTACAATTTGTAAAAGGGAAGTAGGAGGGTGAGTGACCCTGTTTGGGGCACAAGACATAGGCTGAACAAGCAAGATGATCGGTTAACAATAAAAGCATAGGCTGAAGAAGCAAGATGATCGGTTGACAATAAAAGCATGTACGAGGAGAAAATTGCATATTTTCTTTACTTGTGAAAGTAAATCGGTGGATTGAGAAGTCAGGGATGTCCAAATGCGAATTTCGGAGGTATGAATAAAATGCCAATTTCGGATATGCTATCTACACATCCCCGATTTTCCTAAAATGCAATTAAAGCTTCTTCTTTTTAGGTTATATTTAATGAGTGTGGCTATTAGGACCTCCAAATTTACTTACTATACCTCTCATTCTCTCTACACCTCCCTTTTACTTTTCAAGATAAGCATTTGCTCACTATACCTCATTTCAAATTCTCCTAACATAACCTTAGTTATTTATTGACATATATTTCAATCAATTAATTACCTTTTATTCACTCAATAGACCTCTCATTCTTTGTTTTTTTTCTTTTTTCTTTTTTTCAACATCCATTATCCCTACCTTCATTTTTTTATTATTTTTTTCATGCAAGAAAATGTTCTATCATGAACTACTCTATATATCTTTTTAATTGTTTTTCTTTTTTGTACGTGTTATTTTTTCTCCATTTTTTTTCTTTTGAATAATTTGATCTCTATTTTGTACCTCATAATAGATTATTTCAATAAATATATATTTTCTATAATCGATAGATATTAATTTTTTTTTTTTGCAAAAATATTTATGCACCTTGTAAGTATATGCATTCAACATGTATGATAATACAAAATTTTATGTCACATGATCGATATTGATTATTTTTTAGCTCTTATAATCTATATATATGCTTTAATAAAAGGAAATTGGAAAACAAAATATATAAGGAAAATAATAAAGAATGGAATCAATTATTATTGAATTAGAAAGTCTAAAAAGAATAAATACAATATTTCCTTTGTATAATTATTGTCTTTAATAGTCATTGTGTATGAGGATGTATATGTCATTTAATAATTCAAAATAGAGTGAGGTCTAGTGAGTAAATTTGGAGGTCTCAATAGCCGCATTCTAAATGTAATATTACTTTTTGTTTAATTAGTGTCTCTAATGGTCATTGTGTAAGAGGATAAATATGTCATTTAATAATTTATAATAGAGTGAGGTCAAGTGAACAAATTTAGAGGTCCCAATAGCCGCACTCATATTCAATTCATCTCCAATCTGTAATGGTGAGTGAAATTTGCACAACTTTATTTACAATTCACACAACCTATCCAACCTTTTATTGTGGAATTGTTAAAAATATCTCTATCCTGGACAATTTGAAGAGAAAAAACACATGGACAATTTTGACATTTTCATAGTAAAACAGGGTCTGTGGATTGTAATTGAGAGTGTGCGAAATTCATTCTCCTTTGTAATTCCTTGATCAGACTCTCGTCCTTGATTGTTTCTTCCATGATCTAGATAATCTTCCGAGTACAAGTTTATGCTCAAAAACACGATGTAAAAGCTTTACTAATGTGCATTCGGAGGAGGAGGTTTTCTTCAAGTTTAAGAATGAGATTATTGTTCAGGGAATCAGGGGAGTTATGCTCATACTCACTTAACTGTGTATGAGCCACACTCAGCCATGTGTCAAACATGCATTGTTTTATATGATGAAATATACAGTAATAATAAAATTTGCGTTGTGATTCATTTATTTCCATCCATACCCTTAATCGGTCGCAATACATCGAAAAATGATTTGAGTACCAATCTGTCCAGCACCATGTTGTTGCCACTTCTATTTGGCATCAAAGTAACGAGGAAATGACAATTGCCAGAACTCCTCCTTTGCCAAATTAAAAGCAAAGATAGCTGGTTATGAAACGGAGTTCTCGTGACCTAACGACATGTCCATTTAAAACTAAAAGAGCCATAGCGTCATAATCGGGGATTGATAAGTGTAGTCGGTAGTCAGTAAACTACCTTCTCTGCCCATAGACCAGTCATGAAACTTGTAGACCGACGTCCAGGCTACCTCGCCATGGTGACAGATCATCGGTACCACGTCGGGAAGGTGCTCCTCCAAGCTCCACAAGAAGGCACCATGATAAAATGAATGTATAATCAGTCCCACATCGGGAATGTATAAATAGAGGAAACCTTCCTTATCTATAAAAGGAAGGCTCCCCCTATGTAGAAAGGACTTTTAGTCTCTGACTTTCCCATCTCCCTCTCCCGGGCGGGATGGGTAGATACTCTTGTAACATCAAAGGCCTATTGGCCATGATAGTGAATTCGTAAGTGGACGTAGCCATGTCCTCCGAGGCATGGTGAACCACTATAAATGTTGTCCTTGTATGTGTTCTCATTCAATTATGTCCTTATACAGCCTGCGGGATCTTGCAGAAACCCTGCGGGTTCTTGCATCAACAATTGGCGCCGTCTGTGGGAAACATTACTAAAAGTCATCTTACTCTACCGCCCGAGAGGCATTTCATTCAAATCCATGAGCAGTAGGAAGAGGCGAGACACCACGCGTGGAAGCGAGGCGAGATAGCTCGCGTGGAAGCAAAACGAGATGACCTCGCGTGGAAGCGAAGTGAAATTGGCATTCAGAGGCATTCCACCGAGAGGTTAGCATTGACCTCGCAGGGGAGCAAAGCGAGATGAATTCGCACGGAGGCGAAGCGAGATTACCCGCCCTGGGTTCCATTTATAACCGGGTCATCACCAAGAGGCCAACTGGCCTGCGACCGACGCCTCCAGCCTCCCGGAGATGATTCAACAAGGCCCAAGGGTTGCTCTCCCTGCCGGCACCGTAAGGCCCATCCCGGACCCTTGTTCACTCAGTCCAAGGAGTGACCCACCCGGGTTCCCGATTGGCAACTAGCGCCCGGGATCCACCGGCAGCGTCGGTCAGTTGCCCGGCCGGGATGGGATCCGCACGAGCAACTCGGTCAAGGCTCGTCTGGCCTCACCTGCAAATCAACATAACACATGGGTTCAACCCGGTCATAGTTGGGATCAGACCCGATCGGCCTCGATCGACTTGGAACTTGGGTCACTCGATCTGTTGGCATCATTCAAATGCAGAAGAAACTTGCTATGGACACCCGGCTCGGCAGTAGCATCATCTCTCCGGGTTTCGATCAACTTACCCCCAATGACCCAGGTTTAAAGAGTTAGCCATCCGGGAGCAGAAAAGAAATTGAACAAGGAAGCCCGACCATACTGGCAACAAGGATTCATCGTCCGGGAGTAGTACGGGCCTGAATCTGCACCTCCTGTGTGCACTCATTCGGCAGCTATTCTCACAGATAAGTCTCGTCCAACTTATGATTGTTATAACCTCATTGGTTTGTGAAAAATGCATAATATTCTACTTGCAACTCAACCTGCATGTTTTGGCATTCCACCGAGAGAGAGGTATTCCACCGAGAGATAGACATTCGACCAAGATTGGCATTCCACCGAGAGAGTATTACACAATTGTATGAACCATTTTGCTTTTCGATAATTATTATGTCATAACCATACTTGGCTAGCCCCATAATTATGTCGATCATTTGTTTATTGTGAAGGTACAACGATCCTCACCCCGCCGAGAACTCACCTCGCGCGTAGTTTACGCAAGCGGAGCGAACTCTTCAGTCCGCGTGGAGCGACCACAGCTCGCGCGTAAAGCTATGTACTCGGAACGAACCCCACAGCTCGCGTGCCAGTCATGGCGCGCGGAGCGAAGTCAGCAGCTCGCGGGGCAGTCCTGGCACGCGGAGCGAACTCGTGTGTAAGTATTGAACGCGGAGCGACGTAATCAGCTCGCGTGACTTGTTCAGTCGTTTTGCGCGAGGCGAACTCCTCACCTCGCGCGGAGGGGACCCCTTAGTTCGCGTGAACCCTGTGCGCGGAGCGAACTCCACAACTCGCGCGAAGTCCTTGTGCGCGGAGCGAGATCCAAATCTCACGGGGTAGTCATGGAACGCGGAGCGAACTCAAAAGCTCGCGTGATAGTCTGGGCATGCAGAGTGAAGTAAACAGCTCGCCTGGTGGTCTTGGCACGCGGAGCACACTTGTCAGCCCGCGTGACCTGTTTAGTCTCTATGCTTGAGGCGAACTCCTCATCTAGCGTGTAGCAGGTTTTGGCATTCGACAGAGACGCAAAATCTTCCCCCAGTAAGACCAGGCGGGATAGGAATTCGACCGTGAGGCATGGCACAGAAACACCGAGGGGGATGGGTAATCCACCGAGACATGTCATTGAAATCCCCAGTAACACCAGGGGGGATGGTTAATCCCCCGAGAGGCATGTCATCGAAATCCCCAATAACATCAAGGGGGATGGGTAATCCACCGTGAGGCATGACACTGAAATCCCCAGAAACACCAAGGAGGGGTGGGTAACACCCCGTCACTTGAGTAGTAACACATGATATGGAAAGGGGCATGATACCCTTGTCCATGAAAGTATAACACCGAGAATATCTCGCATGTGTCACCAAGATCCATCTCGCGGGACCAAGATGAAATTCTCGTGTGTGACCGAGCGAATACTTGGGCGCGGAGCGGACTTAACAGCTCACGTGAAAGTATTGTTCGCAGAGCATACAGTACTCAGCTCGCCCGAGTGGCCTTTCTATGCGAGGCAGATTCCTAAGTGTCACCGGGAGGAAGCATGCACCAACTGCTTAGGAAAATCTTGATTCCCGGATAAGAACTAACGGGAAGAAACATACAACAACTGTTGCATTAAATTCTTATACCCGAGCAAGAACCAACGGGGAGCATGCGCACGAACTAGAAGGCATGCATACAACCCCGGAAACATATCACCGGGCAACATTGACTAAACAACTAGAGCCATGAGAACTGTACGTCCCTTGTACAGCTCCCGTAGAGTGGGAGTTGGGCAGTTCATATCATTCCCTTCACACGGAGAATAGTGGCCTGATAACCCACGCGGGGATAATACCCCGCGCTCGAGCAGAAACACATGTGTAAAGGTTCGCTACCTTCGTCCATCGGAAATAAGACTCGAGAGGTACGACAATCCTCGCCCCGCCGAGTCAGTTTTGAGGCGGGGGTAATGTAGTCCTATGCGAAGCGAATCACTACAAAGCTCGCAAGCAAAACTCACCTCGCGCGATCATCAATATGCGCGGAACAGACTCCTCAGTTCGCATGGTCACTGTGCGCGGAGCGAACTCAACAGCTCGCGTGCGTCAGTGAGACTCAACTCACGGGAACAAGATCCATCTCAGCGAGATACGCATTGTACGTGGAGCAAACTCTCCAGTCCGCGTGAAAGTATTGCACGCATAGCGAACATAGCTCGAGTGAAGTTTTGTACGCGGAGCAGACACCACAGCTCGCGGGTAGACTTTGTGTGCGGAGCGAACCCCTCAGCTCGCGGGTAGTCCATGAGCACGCGAGATCCTCATCTCGTGTAGTTGTCAAGGAACGCGGAGCGAACTCAACAGCTCGCGTGATGGTCAAGGCACGCGGAGCACACTTGGCAGCTCGCGTAACAATCTCAGTCTTTATGGCACGAGGCAGACTCTTCAGCTCGCCCGAGAGTCAACCCTTCTGTGCGGAGCGAACTCCTCAGCTCGCCTGTTAGTGTCAGCCTTTCTGTGCCAGGCGGACCCGTGCAACACACGCCTTGAGTACGGACTTGGGGGGACTGGGACGGGTCCCGTTGATAAATAACTGGTCTATGGGCATTTTATATATTAAGTCCCCACTCAAGACGTGTCTTGAACGGGAACTTAGGGGGACTTGTAGTCGGTAGTCAGTAAACTACCTTCTCTGCCCATAGACCAGTCATGAAACTTGTAGACCGACGTCCAGGCTACCTCGCCATGGTGACAGATCATCGGTACCACGTCGGGAAGGTGCTCCTCCAAGCTCCACAAGAAGGCACCATGATAAGATGAATGTGTAATCAGTCCCACATCGGGAATGTATAAATAGAGGAAACCTTCCTTATCTATAAAAGGAAGGCTCCCCCTATGTAGAAAGGACTTTTAGTCTCTGACTTTCCCATCTCCCTCTCCCGGGCGGGATGGGTAGATACTATTGTAACATCAAAGGCCTATTGGCCATGATAGTGAATTCGTAAGTGGACGTAGCCATGTCCTCCGAGGCATGGTGAACCACTATAAATGTTGTCCTTGTATGTGTTCTCATTCAATTATGTCCTTATACAGCCTGCGGGATCTTGCAGAAACCCTGCGGGTTCTTGCATCAACAATAAGTAAAATATATGTTAAAATATGTAACTGCAATATATATATATTTTTTGAATCAAATGATATTTTATTTCATAAATATACTCATGTCAAGATGACCCTAACATATCTATTTGCTACCACTCAACGATAGGCAAGGCATCACAACTTATAAATTACAGTGATATGTAGGATAAACCACGTATATTCGAAACATATCTTTCACTTATTAAGCAAGCCTACTCCTACGAAAAATAACATAATTTATAGGCTAAAAAAATTAAAATCTACCTAATTTTAGGGCTAGGCCCACGCAAGACCCAGGTCCATAGTCATGTTCCTCTGTTAGTGAGCCGGCACTTAAGCCCATCAGCAAAAACAGTAGTAACATAGAAAGCCCACGAAGGCCGAAACCCTAGCTGCAGAGGTAGCCTCCTAGACGTCCACGCTTTCGCCAGAGAGAGCAACAATGCCGCCTTTTGGAGCCTTTTTACCATTTTAGTCATCAAAATCACCAAGGGCTGGATATGCAACTGGACCCCTGCTAGCTTTGAACACCAAAATTAAGGACTAAATCTGCGACAAGAATCACCGGTTTATAGTTTATGGCTGCTATCATCATTGGTCATCATATGATTCATATCAAGCCCACAAGCAATCCAAAACCTGCAATATTGATCATCACCGAAGCACCATCGCAATTCACTATTAGTGTCATGCCTCCAAGAACAATTTTCATAGGTTTATATGAATAGTCCATCACAAATTCACAATAAAACAAAGTTGTGAGTTGTGAATAACATTTGAATTAGTACCATGAATCTTATATACGGTAGTTGGAACGGAGATCATAGATTGATTCGACTAACGGGAAAATGTTGGTCAAGTGTTATAAAATTTAAAAAAGAAGAAGAAGAAATCAGGTGGGGCAACGGAATCTGTTTTCCTTGTACTTCCCCCAAGAAAACTTATTCGCCTCATGAGTCCCGAGAACAGCAAGTTCCATTTTCGCCATTGATTTCTCTTCTTGGTTTGCTTTGCAGTACCCTAGTCTTTTCAAGTCTATTCAAGTCCCCCACCCCCGTGCGTCTTCCCAAGAGAAACTAGCTCAGTTGCGTATTCTATTCATTCCATATCTACCCAACAGTCCCAACTAGTCCAGTTTCTCTTCTCTCGTTGCTACTGTTCTCGTTTGAGTTAAAACTTGAAACTGTTCTATTTCACGTGGGCTTCTTGTTGCAAGTCTCTGCGACTCTTAAAAGTCCTCGTGTTTTTCGGTAAAGAGAGTCGATCGGTCTGAGTAGTCCAATATAGATAAACCCTAGAGAGAAGAAAACCTGAACCCTGATCTGAAGATGGCTGGAAATGCTCCTCAAGGAGGTTCTTCTGAAGCTGTGTCTAAAGTTACTCGTCAGGCATCTCCAGTCGTACCACAAGCTGTACCACTAGCTGCACCACAAGAAAAGAGCCCAACATTCACCAGGCGGATCCTGACTTTGTCAATCTCGTTGTTTACTACCAGGTTAAATTTCTACTTATCTTCTCTCTATATCTCTCTCATTTCTGTATGCCTGTTTAGTTGTTTAATGTTTTGTATGCGGATCCGGCGAATATTATATGTGATGTCGATATTTCTATATGCAACTAGATTCATTGTGGTGGGATTCGTAGTTCTAGCTGCTTATACTTATATTTGAATTCCAAGTTCAAGTCTTTCTCCAATGATATAAAAGGGTAAAAGCAGAATCGATTAAGAATTTAGGATCTGATTAGGGTTACTTGGACTTGGGGGAAATTCATGATTTGAGTAAGGGACGGTGGGTTGAACAAATTAACGCCCTTGTACTTCGATTCTGGTACACGGCAGTATTTTTGTCGAAAGGGTAGGTCTTGAAAGTGATTGCAGTTTTATTACTCATGCCATTACAGAGAACACTTTGGCCACTTCTGAGTTAATGTTGTTTGTCAGTCAGGAAGCCAGTGTTATTAGATGTCGATAGGTCCAACATGCTTTGTCCTGTAAGATAGGATTTGGTTAGATGAGCTCACTGATGATGTAGATGATGATCATTGTTTTCCCTACTGGCTGTTAAAGGTTTTATGTCCCCTGTTTTATCTTTTTGATTCTCTTTTCTCGCGATCAAAACCCCTCTTACACTAGAGGTTCCCTTCAAAAAATAAAAGGTAAATAGTATCCGCAGGGAGTAGTATGAAGATTCATTATCATGATGATCTGGTGGGAGAAAGGAGAGGTGGGGAATTGAATGAAGAGATGACAAAGGGAGAGGGTGATCACTTCACTAAAATTGACTGGTTTACTTGAATAATGTGAAAAACTGTGTTATTGCCTCTTGTTTGCGGACTGATTCAAAAGAAGGATATGATCTGCTTATAACTAGTGATGTACGTTTGGGAGGTCTAGGATAGAGCAAATGTAAAATTATTGATGAGGGCACATATTTTGTTGAGGTCTCTGCAAGAAGATCTGGTATTGAAACATGTTCCTTAAATGAAGTTAAAACTCTTACATATATGTCATGTCTATTTCAGTAACTTTACATCAAGACAAAACTTTGAGAGTGTTTGGTACATAGACATGGGTGCCCATATATATGTTTGATACTAGGATATCACAGTAAGTTAAATATCACAATAAGTTAAAAGAAGAATAGTAAACTAAGTTTTCCTAATGCCCATTAATGTGATAGCTTAGTTTTCTTAAAACTGATTCCTTGACCAAACTAGGCCTTAAACCTATCCCCAGTAAACGTATAGTCCTTCCCCTTCCTAAGAAGACTCTTCCAAAATTTTGACTAGGCATAGATTGCTATGTAGATCCCCTACTGAATTCAAAACCCTTTTCGAGCCTCATCTGGATGGATATTAAAGCTAGAGAGTGATTGCTATTTTATGGATTTTTGTATTCTCAGAATTTGCCTAAACATGTTTCTTAAGATCAAATGCTATGGTTTTTCCCCAATCATTGGATGGTTAGATCATGCATTCAGTCATTATTAATTCAGATTCATTTGCAGTGATGGTCCACAATATAGGGGATTCTTTATTCTTGGCGTATAAAAAAAATGTCAAATGCTATGTTCCACCTACTTTCTTTTCCAATCCCAGGTTGCAAACAATATCCAGACTAAATTATTGTGTCAGAATACAACATTGTCCATTTTAGTTGGATAGAAAAAAAGTTCTTGTAATCATTGCTGTTTTTTATTATTTCAAACATAATGTATCGGTTGATTGGATCACTGAAGTAACTAGTATTGCTTCAGGTTATATGTTATATATACATTATATACTGCTGATCATTGTTGTTTGTTTGCTGCTGATGTAGCAAGATGGAAGTAGAACCAATTTCAGGGTTAGAAGATTTTCCAAGCTACTGAAACTTATGGTTGCATTATGTATCCACCGCTCCCTGGATATGAAAGCCCTTCGGGTATTGTTGGACGAAACAAGACTTGAACTAGATCGAACTCCGCAGGAGGTAAAGGTTTATAAATTAACATCCCCCTAGTGATTTAAGCTAAAAATCTTCAAAAAGTAGATTATGTTTTGTAAAGATCATTGTGTCTATGCTTAGTTGCTATATGATTGCCTGCAGCTTAAAATGGAAGATGGTGATGAGATTGAAGTCATGATCCAAGCCACTGGGGTTCAAAGATGGCGTACAGTTAAGTCCCAAGCCTTTGTACACATTTAGGGTGGAAGGTCGTAGTTGAAGTATGGAAGACATTCCTATCACAAAAAAAAAAAAAAAAAAAAAACAAGTTTGGAAGACATTATGATAAACCTCATGTGGATGTTGTGATCGTTTATATGTGACATCTTCATTGGAAATCCCTCTGGGTTTTTGATGTGTACAACTTATTCAGTTCTCATCTCATGATTTTGCTTCAATAATATGTTGGTACAAGATACTGAATGATTCTCCTGGTAATTATGCCAGAGTATATGGTCATTGATGTATAAATAGAACTGCTAGTTTCCTTGTGTCTTAATTTAGTTGAGGCTTGAGTTTTATGAATGGTTGCTTAGTGTAGTCAGGTAAGAGAGATCTGGATGGATCATATATGATAGAGCTACCTGACTTGCTTATTTACCCTAATTACTATACTTCTCCTGGTAACTTTCCATCTATAGTGTCCATTGTGAAACTTAGACAGTACCATATTTTACATGGGCTTCTGGGCTTTGGAACCTATAACGTTGCAGTCCATCAACTGCTAGGCGATTTTAAGTCTCTGAGACTCTGTATGGTCCTCGTGTTTTTCAGCAAGGAGACTCAGTCTGAATAGTCTGATCGATAAACCCTAGAAAGAAGAAAACCCTAACCCCTTGAACTGAAGATGGCTAGAGATTCTCTTCAAGGAAGTTCTTCTGAAGCTGAATCACAGGTTACTTATCAGGCAGATCAAGAATAGAAGCCCAACATTGCTAAGGATCCTCAGTTTGTCAATCTCCAGATTTATTACGAGGTTAATTGTCTCTTCTCTTCACTGTAACTCTCTAATTTCTATACGCCTGATTAGTTTTTCATGGTTTTGTATATGATCAGGGATTGTCATATATGAGTTGTAGTTCTTGCAGATATATCTATTTCTAAGTAGATGCTGTGCGATTCGTAGTTCTAGCGGGTTATATCTGGGTTCCAAGTTCATACCCCACTCCCATGAAACCTTTCTATATGAAAAGGTAAAGGCAGAATTGATGGAGAGTTTGGGATCTGATTAGGGTTACTTGGACTAGGGGGAACAAATTAAACTAAGCTCTTGTATTTCAATTTGGGGTCTGTAACCTGGGCCTTCTCTGTAGAAGTTTGATTAGGGTACTTAGCTAGTTTATAGATCTATGTTCTCGACCAGAGTTTGCCTAAACAAGTTTATTAAGATTAAATTGCTTGTTTTACAAGATGGCCAAATATGACTACTTTTTTCCCCATCATTGTATGGTTACATTATACACTCGGTCATTACATTATGACAGATCCAATTGCAGTGATGATTAACAACACCACATATAGGGATTCTATATATTCAGCTTTAAAATAAAAAAGCCATATGCTACATTATCTACTAACGTTTTACCAACAGGTTGTGAACAATATTCAGACTACATCGTTGTTTCAAAATACTACATTGTTGATTTAAGTTGGGGGAAAAAAAAATTATTGTACAACATTGCTGATTTATATTATTTCAAACAAGATGAATTGGTTGATTAACTGGTTTGCGGAGTTAATACTCTTGCTTCAAGTTTATTATGGTATATATGAAATTATTTAGTGCTAATGATTGTTTTTCTTCTGCTGCTAATGTAGCAAGATGGAAGCATAACCAACTATAGGGTTAGAAGAAATATCGAGCTAAATAAACTTCTGGTTCAATTCTGTATCCACCGTTCCCTGGAAATGAAAGCCCTAGCATTCTTGTTTGACAGAAAAGAACTTAAACGGGATCAAACTTCGGATGAGGTAAAGGTTTATAAATCAATTTCATTGGAGTGATTCAAGCTAAAAATCATGAGAAGTAATTAAGTTTCTGTGTTTAAAACTTCAAATGATGATTGTTTATATGCTTCGTTGCTATATGATTGCCTGCAGCTTGAAATGGAAGATGGTGATGAGATTGATGTCATGATCCACGGCACTGGGGGTTCAAGGGTGGTGTAAACTCAGTTCCATAGCTTTTGTCACGTATATGGTGGAAGGTCTTGTTGAAGTATTGAAAACTGTATGGTAAAACTTTAAGTGGATGTTGGGATCTAGTTTATTAACTTATTCGGTTCTCATCCCATCTTATTTATGTTACTACATGATACTGAGTACTGACCGATGTTTACCGATGTTTCGTAAGGCAGCAGACATCCATGCAAGTATGTGAGGAGAAACACCAGCTAGGGAAGTTGCTAGGGCTATTTTTTGTGTGCTTGTTTATTGAATCCAGTTGTTGTCAGCTGGTGCTCCTCCGCTTCAGGCGCTTGTCGCCCATGAGGGAGGCTCTTTCTCAACCTCTGCTCGCTTGTAGTTGATAATTTGTTGCTGGGACTACAATGCATGTTGGATATCACCGAGATTTCTAGTCCAGCTTTGTGGTTCAACTGTTTGAGTGAATAATATAACATGATCTCCTTGAAAAAATTAGTCTCTGGTAGAGCTGAAGGACAATATTTCAAGAAACCTTGGGAAATCAATAGTCGATCGTTTAGGATTTGACAAGCTTTTATGCCATGAAAGTAAACAAGAGATATAATAAGGTTGGCGTTACATTAATGTATTCGCCATATTGCCATTTCGAAAGTTCTTGGAGAAATTTTTGAATGCTACAGGAGGACCATGTGGCAGTATGATGTGGTCTTACATTCCAATCAAATATTGACACATGTATTTATTACAACTAAAATATAAATTAAAGTTTTTCTATTTTTTGTGAAATGACCTTCATGGGTCTTTGTTGAGTTTGAACTAGAGTTTAGGGTTTAAGTTTAGGGGTCAGGGGTTAGGGTTTATGGTCTAGGGTTAGGGTTTAGGGTTTAAAAAGCAACAACAAACCTAAAATTGTGTTTGACAAAATAGCTGATGTAATTTTTCCTTAATAATATCTATGTGTCAATATTTGATTGGAATGTAAGACCACGTCATACTGTCACGTGGTCTTCTCGTAGCATTGAAAAATTTCTCAAAGTTCTTGGTCATCGCAAGGTTTTTATATTTATTTTGGGTGAGGAACAAGAAAATGTATCGTCGGCTTTTTTCTATTTAATGGGAATCCCACTTCTTCAACTAGCATCATCGATCTTTCTCTCATCTTTTGCGTTCAGCTGAGCATTTCCCCTTTTCTGGTTCTTCCTTCTTGTTCCTTCCATTTCCTTTTCCTTATGGCTATTCTCATCTTTTTTTTCTTTCTAAGTGCTACTTTACTCATGTTTTCGTTGACTATAAATCTCTTTTATTTAGATGGAGGGACGAAGATGGGACAAGTTAAACATGGACTGTTTGGTGAATGTGCTTGGAAGAGTTGGAATGGAGTCACTAGTCTTGGATGTCCCTTTTGTGTGTAAGGCATGGCACAAAGCAAGCCACAATCCTTCATGCTGGCTAAGCATCGATTTCCCGGAAGTAAAACCAGTTGATCCTTCTGTTGCTGAGGTTTTGGGTTTTTTGACTGCAGCTCCTACCCTTACAAGAAAATTTCAATTCAAGTATCGAATTAAAAGCTTCTCTGTCACTGCTTTCATAAAGTTTGTCATCAACCGTAGTCAGGGCAATGTAACTTTTCTCAAGCTGCCTGGATGGTGTACACAAGAAGCACTGAAATTGTCGCAGATGCGTAAGTCTTCTCATCAGAACTATGGATCATTGTTTTTTGCATACGTATCTCAATATATACAGTTCACCAGTTTCACTTTATTTAATTATAGGTGTCCTGGCCTGAAGTCTCTATCTTTGGCCGAAGAACTTCTGTATGAAAATTCAACCTTGTTTCCGGAGCTCATCTGTAAGTGGAAAAATTTGGTGGAGTTGTGTTTGAGAGCTACCTATAACTTTGATAAAATCCTTGAACAGATAAGCATTCCCTGCAAGAATTTTCGTGCTTTGCGTGTGATCGATTCATGGTTTTGTCATGAAATGGCAGTTGCAGTTGTCAATTTCATGCCTAATATCAAGTACTTAAGCATGAGGAAAGTTAAAGTTCTTCGTGCTGATCTAGTCACAATTCTACGAGGATGCAAAGCCCTTGCTTTTTTGGATGTCAGGGATTGCAGAGTTATTAATGATGAAGAATTATCAAAATTTGCCTCTCAACTTGAAGTCATTTGTGTAGGTTCAATTGATATTAGTTGTTCACCTTTTTGAAGCCCTTTGAGTCGTTCTATATCTTGCCTTTGAGGTCGGTGATAATGTTTATTTTCATATTTTGTATTAAGTTGCCAGTGGTTTTATCTGCACGGGTATGAGATGCTTATTCATTTGAAAGAAATATAAACATCGTCACATTGTTCATGTAATTATTTTTTGAAATAGAATAAGTTGATTGCATTAGCTGAATAGCTGGCAAGCTGCAAATTGTTAGGGTAAGTTGTACTTACAACAAGATAGCCAGTCGTAAAATCTGGAAACCCTATACTAAACAAAACAAACTCATTAACCTCTCTTGTGAAAAATGTATTTTAGTATTGTTGTAGGGTATGAGAATATGAGAGAAAAATGTTTACTTATTCATTGATAGATTGACCTTTATATAGACGACATTACATAGAGAAACCCTGTAAATTAGGGATAGATATCTAGATATCTAAGAGATATTCTAGTCTAACAAGGAGAAGACACATCATCAAGGATAGGAATATAAATTCCTTCAACACTCCCCCTTGTGTCGCGTACAAGAATCACATGGCGCATGGACGTTGCCTCGGTAAAATACGGCTCAGATTTCAGTTGAGAGCACTACAAATCCTTCTTATCTGCCCATTTGAGCCAGTGAGAGGATTAATGTTTCCCATCTTGATCATGGCGGTCGCAAAATCAGCCTTGAACTTTGCAGGTTTGGAGCTATACTCTGAAACAATGCTGTCTGTGGAACCTCCACTAAAGAGAACTTGATCGGATGCAAGAAGACCCTTCTTCTGGATCAAGTTCTTGAAGTAGTTGTTGTCCAGCTGATTGGGTGTCACCAAATCAAGTGGTGCCAAATTTGCATTACCATCATTAGCTGCTGCTGGACAACGACGTCCGCGAGTACGTGCAAAGTTGGCATTAATGTCACTGGTTTCATTGTAGATTCTGTCACGGAATGTGAAGCACTGAGCTTGTCCAATTGAATGCGCACCCGATAGCGCAACCAAGTCTCTGACATTGAGGCCTAAACCTGCAAATCTGTTAGTAAGGCTTTCGAGGCTGTCTAAGAAACTTGGGAGGGAGCTTTCAGCTAGAGTTTTGCTTGCTGTGGTCGAATCCCTTCTTCCAAGCTTCGCTGCCCAGTTTGGACCTCCAACCTATATGTCAACACATTATTATCAGTTCCAGAAATTAGAATGAGAAAGCTAGAAGTTGATGAGAAAAAATGACAAATCAAAAATTGAAATGAATCAAGTACTCACAGCAACTGAAGCATCCCTAGCAGCCACGGCGACGATATCTGCACATGAAACTACACCAGGACATAGTTTCTCCACTGCAGCCTTGGCATTATCTATGACTCCATAACCTCTCACAGAGTTCAGATTAGGCCGTGCGGTCTTTTCGCCTGTGATAGAAGCAGTATCGTCAAGTAAGATTGATGCATCACAACCCTGAACAAAGCAGTCATGGAAATGAAGGCGGACTAGGGAGGCAGCCATCCGACGTTCGGCTGAGACTGCTGTTCTTACGGATTTTCTGATTGTAGCGAGAGCCTTTGGACATGCTTTGTTATAAAATGTCGAGGAGAGCGTAGCTGAGCTTGTTGTGCTCATCAGGGCAAGCAACAACAGCAGTGCAACTGAGGCAACATTTGCCTTGGAGCTAAAAGACTTCATCATTGAATCTGAAAGTTGAACTCCACCACTCAATAGCAAAATCAATTTATGATTCGTATGTGTAATAACGTGTACTCGGAGCAACTAAGTTAAACCTGCTGTAATCAGTTCTGCAAATGGAGTTAAGGAAATGAGATCGACTGAAGGTGATGAAGAGTAGGGTTAAGATCACATCTATTTATAGGGCAATTCTAGCAAAGTAGACCTTGAGGTTTGCCCTGGTCACTATTAGCGGTGTCTGTTCATTTCTGAAAAGACCCATTTTGATCTGGTTTGGCAACTCATGAAACAAGTCTTGGTCTTTTACATGTGTTATGCTTTGACAATTCTATTGAGGTAATCATATACAAAATCAATATATATATACCAGAACTAGACCTCGGTAGTGTCTGTCTTATTGTCATCAAAGTCTCTAATTGTTATCTAAGATAATGAAAACAGTTTATCCCCCATGCATGCATTCGGTATCATATATGTAAAGACAAAACAAAGATCGTAGGTGAAGGGGGTTGATTGCAGCAGCCCACGTTTTGTTCTGGCTCATAATAATTTTACTAGTATATTAATCCAGAAACGAAGAATTAAAGCACAAAAGGCCACGGCTAGCTTGATCATAGGAAACATCAAACCATGCATATGGTGAAGTTGAATGCCTCAACTCTTATCTATCTCATTTGACTAGATCCTATTATGTGACTTATGTCTGCTCAAGCTTTCATCTAACTCTGTTTTCCTCAAAAAAAAAAAAAAAAAAAAAAAAATACTCTGTTTTTGCTGCAACTCATAATCAGAATGAGCTATTTCCTTTTAGTTGTAGTTTGGGAGAGCTTGAAGTTGTCAACATTTTTTGCAATCATAATTTACTAGTTCTTATTATGCTAGATGGTCAATCTCCACACCCTATGTGTGTGAAAATTGTTAGTTATTTATTTATTTATTTTTAGAAAAAAAAGGAGAGTCGGTAGTTTTGTTAGAAGCTGGCGGTTTTTTTTGTCAGAATTAAGAGGTGGCGGTCATAAGAGATTCTTATATAGGGCAGACGTATCACATGGCGGTATGTCCGGTTTCATAGGTATTGAGTAACTTTGATAATAAAATAAAGTTTCTTGCATTTCTATATATTGGTTGCCTTACCGGCACGTGGTAGAGATAGCTCTAGCTAAGAATTTCTGATTGGGATCCTCTCCTAGTATTGCTAATGAGACATTATGCAATGAGACAATATGCACCATCCAATCTTAATCTTATGTCTAGATTTTCCATGCATTTAAATGTGTGTAGCCATATGAGGTGGGGCTCACATAAATACAAGAGAATTTGGTCGTACGATTAAAATTAGATGGTCAAGATTGTCTCATTAAACAATATTATGATACAGATATTAAGAGAGGATCCAGATCTAAGAATTAGAAGGGATACAAATTTGCTCCCCACCTTCATCCCTACCCATCTAGAGGCATGACACATGTCCCATTTTCTTTAACTCATCTAACCATGATTAACAATATAAATCTAAAATTATTTATTTAATTTAAATTTGTAATATTGGGTATTGGGTTTTAAGGGGTAGGGTTTAGGGTTTTTAGGGTTTTAAAGTTTCGGGTTTAGGGTTTAGGGCTTATTCTTTTATCATGATTAAACATAGTTAAGTAAAACCCTAAAACCCTAAACCCGAAATTCGAAACCCTAAACCCAAAACCCAAAACCCAAAACCCAAAACCCTGAACCCCAAACCCCTAATCCTAAAGGCCTAAACCTTAAACCTCAAACCCTAAATGCCCAACCTCTCAAATTTAAATTAAATAAATAATTTATATTGTTAACCATGATTATGTGAGTTAAAGAAAATAGACATGTGTCGTGCATTTAAGTGGGTGAGGATGAAGTGGGAAAATAAGGGTGGGAAGCAAATTTGTATCCCATTAGAGTTGATCGATGTTCTTAGGTATACCACATGACAATGAGGCAGTTTAATAGGGATACATGTAGGGGTATCATGGGATTGCACATTTTAAAAACAAGGACAACTTTGAGATTTCGAAGATGAGGGGTTCTAGTTGCACCTCTATATTTACTGTGTACACCTCCATAAATTTTTGAAAAAAAATTTGTCATTAACGTAATGGATTAAACTTCTCAAAGAAAAAAGATTAGGGTATTTTCCATATCACTCGAATGGGTTTTCCTTGAACTGTGTTGGAGATTCCCTTTGTTCTAACAACCAAATCAGACAACAACTGATCACACCCAGATCAGATCTTTCCTCAAATATGACTTTCCCCAATCAAAGAAGATGAAATTGAATGGAAGAAGAGCATACCATCTGGAGTCAAGATTGTTTCATTATCTCCATATGAAGGTTCAATCTTTACATATAATTCTGTATATGCACGTATTGTACATTGTTCCTTAATTCCTACGTACCCTAGGTGCCATCGATTAGCTAGTTTTTCTCACCTGGAAAATTCAACCCATTTGGGTGATTTGGAAAGAACCCTAATCCTTTTTCTTTTGGGAAGTTAGATTCATCACGTTTGGTAATTTTTTTTTCTTTGGTTGTTTTTTTGGAAGGGCAAAATAGTGATTAAATTTGTTAAAAAATTCATGGAGTTGTACACAGCAAATATAGAGGTGCAACTAAAGAGAAATTTTAAATACACACCCCTAATCTCTTAATACACACCTCTATTATTTTATGTTTCTATTGAGATTTTATAGGTAAACTAAATGACCAAAACAAAAATCTATTATTAAAAAAAAAAATCGCGCTAGAAGTATTCTTTTCAACATCTTCTACTCTAAAATCGTCGAAAGTACGTCTTCTCCCCTAGCCCATGGGTTGCTTTTTTTCTTCTTCTTCTTTTTTTTTTAATTTTTTTTTTATCTGTATCAGCTTTAGTTTGATCTTGCAGATCATATTGTCAAATACTGCATTTTTATCATGACATGTTTTATCGAATAACTAGTTATCTATGTTTAATAGTTACTGTACTTCTATATTTCTACCAGCTTGTGAATTTTGAAAACTTGTATTGGTGATTTAGAGTTGGGATATAACAATAATCATTTGATTATAAATTGAACGATGATATCCAAAAATTTCTAGCAAAAATTAGACAAGATAATATGTAAAAAGTAAATATATATTAATTATATTAAATAACGGAATATTTCATAAATTAAGGGCATTTTAGGCAGTTTGAGATGTGTATTAAGTAAGAGGTGTGTATTAAGATATTAGAGATGTGTTTAAAATTTCTCGCAACTAAAACCTCATTCGAAGATACCAAAAAAAAAAAAAATTAATAAGAAAAGAAAAAAGTAGATTAAAATCTTTAATACTTCCAATAAATAAATAAAAAATCTTTTATACAGGCGTGCCGTAGTCCGCCCAAATTTGTGTTTGGTTCGTGAGCATATGGAGCGTCTTCTCATCGTCCATTGCAGTAAGGTGATTCTTTGACATCTTACACCTAAACTGTTTTCCTTATTAAAGTGACTGTCTTCTACATATTGCATGCTATATATCGCAGATGGATGATCGAATATGGCTGGGAAGATCTAGACATTGAAGTGCTTGGTTAAAGTACTTGGAAAATTATAAACGGAATCTATGCTTTTGAATGTTAAAGCTTGCTTCGCATATTGTAATTACAAGTGTGAGGGGTTCTCATGGCGTCGTATGCTTATTGTATTTGCAGTGCTACTCTTATCAATGAGTACTCCCATCGTCAGAATTTCTTTGATGGTAATCATGGTATCTTTTGATGAGTTTGATGACAGATGGACACTAGCTTTCCTCTTCATGAATAGATATTCTAGGTTCCGAGTAGCATCTCATTCTTATTTATTTTATGTGTTGGTGTTCTCTTTGAATTTGGTAGTTTTGGCATTTTTATATGAAGAACAAATTACCTCGTTATAGGGTTTTGTTTGTGTTCTTTTCTGGCCTTTCTCTTGCTTTTCATGGTGGCTTGTTATTATAATCCATTTCTTTTTTAATTTGGCGACAATCCTGTTTTAGTGTTTTAGTTATTATAAGAATAGTGACATTCTACCTAGCTTGTGCTTGATTATGGTTTCTCTGTGCTCTATTTATGTTGAAAACCTGGATCAAATCTAAGACTTGGCAATGTCAGTTGTCAATTTCATGTCCATTATTAAGTCCCGAATCATAAGGAACTTCAAGGACCATCTTCCGGGTGATCTTTTCACAATTTTACAGTAGTACGTATATGCAGACCATATCTGTTTCAATATGACGAGTGATGAAGAACCAGTTGAGCTTGCTTTCCACATATTCTTAAATTCATGTGTTAACTTCTTGTATTTATATGTTTATAATCTATATCTTACACATTCATAATGATAAACTTCTTACTGATGTAGAGGACAGTTTTGAGGTTACTATTTTGATTATTGTAATGATGGTGATTATGACTTGATAGGAAGAAAATTCAGGTGGGTGGAGGAGCTTAAGATATATATGATCTTTGAGATTTCTTTGTACTTTTACTTGGAGAGTGCTAATGATTTACCAACTGACAGTCTTGTGTTTCTACTTGACTATTATAGAGTTCTGAACATCAGGCTCAATGCCAGGTAGTCGATGAAAGAAGAAACAGCTCAAAGCCTCTACGAGCTGATATATATGAATTGAGGTAAATTGCTTACGTATACTTATATTGATACTGGTTGATTAATACCTAAATTAAAGATTTTAAGCAATCTGTAAAATTGAACTTTCAAACTTTCAATTTAAGCAATGTCTTCTGTATCAAACTTTCAGGACAAATTGATTGATAGCTCAGTCTTCATAATGTAATTTATCCCATTATCTGTTTTTGTTATTTCGGTAGATACACTTTTTGCCAATATTGCAGTTAACAATTGATACATAGGGAAAATCAGATTTTGAATTGTTGTCTATAATGGATGTTTACATGTTTTCATGTTTGTTTGGTTTAAGGACTATGAAGCATCACACCATATCCAAAAGAAGAGACAATGTTTCTTGTGCTTCAACATAAACTAAGAAGATCTAGTGTTGATTGTGATAGAATGATATGATCTGCTTGAAACTAGTGAAGCTTGAAGAAATGAGGTGAAAACCTTAGTTTTTAGGTAACGAAGGCATTGAATTTTAAGTCTTTAACATATGAAAATTAAAATTTAGTGCTTTAAAGCACTCACAAAATGGTTGAAACTAAGGATAGGTAAAAGATAACTCGCATTCTCAAAAGTAAATTCACTTAGAGACAACATATCTTCTGCACCTTCATACGTTACATGACTGCTCCAACACCTTAACTGGAATTTACATGTGCACGGCATGCACAACAGGTAATTAAAAGCATCCTGCCATTTCCTTTTTTGTTGAGCCTCAGTTTTCTTGTTGCCTCTTATTATAAAAGATTCCAATCTTTACGTTTCATTTTTCATTTCGCGTCTGTTATAAGGGAGGCGAAAAGGGGAGGCTCGGCACTGGAGCTGCTAGTACAGCCATTCTTCTTCCCATCAATTTATAATGCGTCTTTCCAGTTCAAGAAAAACAAAGGTGAGTCTCTATGATTTCTGTTTCATATAATATAAGTTTGAGTTTTTGGATCTTGGTTGCTGGAGCTGTTAATAATTTGTTTTACGGGAATTATGAAAAATATAAGTTAGGTTTTAGCTCGTCAAGGTTCTCAATGGTGGATCTACACAAGGGTGAGCCAAGGAATTTATCCCTTTTAATCATCTATTCGTCTTCTTTTCATCCATTAAATTGTGCTAGCTAGGTTAGTCCTCTATTGACTGGCTCCAAAACTGTTATCAGGTTTATCCCAAGGAAAGAAGATGTTGAGTTAAGGAAATAAGATATAAAGGTTTGTAGCAATATATAGAAGAAATCTCTCCAAGGAATCCTTATTGATTGTCTAATATGAGCTTAATCTTGCATGCCATACCCGTGCAATTTGGAAGTCGCATGATCATTAAAAAGCCGTAGTGGTCAAATCTTTCGTGATTGAAAACTAAAAGGATTTGTCAGTTCCAACGAATTCATTCGTCCCTTGTCCATGAACTGGAATTTATTCATTGATTTTTCCTTTTTTCTTGATCTGATTGAGCACGGGTTTATTGCTTCCTATATATTGTAAAGAATTTTATTCCTGTTGTAACTAGCACATTTCTATCAGATGTTCAATTTATTAGATTGATTTCTTCCCTTATATGTGTTAATTATTACTTTGCGTGTGTGTGTATCCAGAATCACTAGAAGAAATAACAAAGTTAAATTTTGCTCATATTTAAACCCTAAGCCCTAAACACACACTCATATTTTGCTAAACTCAATAAACTATCTCAGTAATTTGCAGAAAGAACCATTTTAATAAAATAAATTGTGTTTCTGTGGCTTTTGAGACAATGAAATTGCGGTCAAGTTAAATTTTATTTTTGTATAATTTGTATTACTAATTTTAGTTTCATTCCCTTTGTGTTAGATGGCTCAACGAAGATGGGAGGAGTTAGATAGTGACTGTTTAACAAATGTTTTTGGAAGAGTTGGGATGGAGTCACTTCTTGTGGACATCCCTTTTGTCTGTAAGTCATGGCATAAAGCAAGCCATGATCCTTCATGCTGGCTCAGTATTGATTTTCCAAATGTAGACTCAGTACATCTATCTGTTCCTGTTCCTTTGATAAGATTTGAACATAACTATAAAACAAAGGAATGGCCGGCATGGAGTCGTGTTTTCCTCAATGGCCTTGTGAAAATTGTAATTGAGCGCAGCAAGGGAAAAGCTACGTGTTTGAAGCTACCTGGGTGGTGTTCGAAGGAAGCATTGAAACTTGTTGCACCGGAGTTCGTTACTTTCCCCTTAACTATCTTAACATATGCCCCCACATGTTTTGATTTTCAATATATATGTTTCTGTCAAATAGCTGAACTTTTGTTTGCAGGTGGCCTCACCTGAAATCTGTAGGTTTGCATGATGATTTGGCACGTTTGCATTATGGAAAAATTCCAGATATGATTAGAAATTGGAGAAATTTGGAGGAGTTGTCCTTGGGAGCTACTGATAAGAATCTTGAGCAAATTCTGGAACAGGTGAGCATCCACTGCAAGAAGTTAAACAGTTTATGTTTGTCTAATACACAAACCTCCTCTATTCATGGAGACACAGCAAGGTCAATTGTTAGCTTGCTTCCTAATATTAAGCACTTAACCTTGAGGAACTGTGGCGAGCTTCGTCCTGAAGATCTCGTCACTATAATACAGGGCTGCAAGGACCTTGTTTATTTGGATGTCAGGAACTCTAGTACACTTTTGGTTGGTGATGAACAATTAGCCAAGCTTGCTTCTCATATTGGTACTGTGTTGTTTGATAGATCGAATGTTGCATAGTTAAACTTCAGGGAGGTGGTTTCTATTTTCTTGATCTCTCTCAGCTAGTTATTGATCAATTTGTTGAGAGTGATCATGAGGGAAGCATATTTCATTTGTTTTTATGTCATGGATTGTTTAATTCCATGCATCCTTTAAATTTTTAGTTCTTTACTTTATTTCAGCAAGCTCTTTCTTATGTTTGTTGTACACTTTTATTCTGCATTTCTCTCATGTTGTTCCGTAAACTTCCTACATTGTAATTCATTGTCGCCAAGTAAGACTATAATTCTCACCATGACACCATGGCTCTTGCAATGTCATCCTCGAAAGGTTGGTGCTTTATCATAGTAGCAGCCTGCACTTCCGTAGTGCCACTATGCTGCCTCTATTCTAGATGTGTGCGTGTTTAGAAATCTGAGTGCTTTGGCTTACCAAATTTTAGTAGTACGGTGTGCCAATTCAACTGCCACTTCTTTCTACTGGTATTCCTCGGATTCGTCAACTTCAGCTAGGACATCCCAGTAATAAATAACTTAGTTATAATAAATACTTCTTCATTTAAAAAAGAAGAAGAAGTTTTAACAGATTAACTACCTCATATACTTTGTTGTGAAGACAACGATATATCCTACTCAACCTTTTCAAGTCGTTAATAGTTGAACCAGAATGTTAGTTTTGCAGTTTCGCTAGATATTTTCCCTAAATATTAGGGCAAGTTGCTCGGGTTAAATGTCTGGAGGCCGAGCAGAAACTGAGATAGGCAATCAACGTTGTGTTTTCGATCTTTATCACGTACACCCTGAAGAAGAAAAACTTCCTCCATCCACCGGAGTGCATTTGAGTTCGTCCAACACAAAGAAGGTAACGTTTCTTACAAGAAAGTTATGCAAGTTAATTATTCTTCCTCAGAAGCTCGAACGTAACATGTTGATGTACGTGTGCAGGTTCCATTTACAATATTGGTCACATCTTTCGGATGGAAAATCAACGTAGATGGGAGGACTTGAACTTCGACTGTTTGATTAATATTTTGGGAAGAGTTGATATGGAGTCGCTTCTCTTGGATGTCCCTTTTGTGTGCAAGTCATGGCACAAAGCGACCCTCAATCCATTGTGCTGGAAACATCTTGTATTTCCAGGCAATGAAAAGTTTAATCCTTGGAATGCTATCAATGGACATGAAAGTAGCTGGGGTTTTCAAAACCTTGTGAAGAGATTTGAAAGCCAATATCGAATCGATGGGAGTCGTTGCTCCGTCACTACTTTTATCAAGTTCATCGTCAATCGTAGCGGGGGAAAGGCAACCTTGCTCAAGCTGCCCAGATGCTGCACGGTTGAAGCATTCAAATATGTTTCAACTGCGTAAGTGCCTCTTACCAAAGCTTAAGTTTTTTAAAACTGGAAGCATTCATTCTTATGTGCTTCTCTTCTTTTACAGGTGCCCAGAAATTAAGACTCTTAGTATCCCCGAAAATCTATTGTTCAACAAACACATGAATCTTGAATTGATTGGAAAGTGGAAAAAATTGGAGGTGGTGTCATTGGATTTGGGTTGCAGCTTTTATTTGGAGGAAATACTTGCAGTGCTGATAAAGGAATGTAAGCAATTTTGTGGTTTGGATCTATCTAACGCCTACATTTTCGAGCATGAGGCTTCGACAATCGTCAACTTGGCGCCTACGATTAAGTACTTAAACTTGAGGGGTGCAAAAACGAATCGTTATAGTGTTTACATGATACTGAAGGGATGCAAAGATCTTGTGGTTTTCGATGCCAGGAATTGCGTAGGTTTCAATGAAGATGATAGTGAAATATCGAAGCATGCTTCTCATGTCAAGAGTTTTAAGTGCAAGGGTTCTCAACTTCTTGAGTGTCTTATTGAACCATCATATGGGATGACATTTGGTTTAATTATTTGAAATTTACAAGTATATATATGAAATTATTTTAAAATGTTCCATGGACTTTGGGTGTTCCTTATGCAAAATTGAACAAAAGTTAAGGTCGGGGAACCACTTATGCAAAACCTTGTTTCTATATATTAACAAATTTAATTAGTTATGGAAATTTGGACGTGATTGAGTCTTCCAGCTATGGAATTTCAGGCATGTTCTTCTTAGCTTCTACAAGTCCACATATAATGGGAGAAGGAATGGGTGTTGAGGTGTGAAAGTCTAACAACAAGTCTAAAACAAGTGAACCGAACAACTAATATGCAATATTTTGATTCGGTCATCCACGTCGCATTATCATGTATGTAATATAATACCGTTAACAAAATTGAAACCTAAAAAAATAGTCCTAAATGTTTCCAACACAAGAGGTGAATATCTGAGGTCGAATAAGAGGTACTGTTATTATAAGCATTTAATTTGATCGGATCAAAAACGAAAAATGAAAGGAAAAAATTTAGGGTCTCTAGTCTCTAGTCTCCATTCTATCTTTGCATACGGCGATTTGAGTATTTGCACATTAATGGTGCAAATGCATCTTGGTGCGTAGAATCCGCTCCGCTAAAACACAATGATACACTCCTGTTTATCAACTTCATGAATCTCTAATTCGGTACAGAGGACTGCTTGTACATCAATTTAGTTTCCTGAATTTAAGTCAGACACAGAAATTCTTTAAACACTTATCAAAGCAGGCATATGAGACCACCAACATTATCACCCAATTAGATGAGATCCAGCTCAAATATACCTTCTCACACAAGATCTGCAGTGCCTACAACCACAAACCTTGCTAACGCCATATTGGGCTGCCCCGCCCCCAATGGCAGACCTAAGTTAGGGTATGAGGGGGTCCGGACCCCTGCCAATGTTTTTGAGTTTAATAAGTTTGATGTCAAGTTTGCATAAATGCTTAATCTATGCATACCAAATTTAACCTCCACATTCCTTCAAAAAAAAAAATTAACATCCACATTCCTTAAAAAAAAATTTAACCTCCATATAGCTATATTATGTTAACGTGAGTCTCAATCTTAGTATATTGGGAAAATGTATATTCTGTAATCAACTAGGATTATATAAATATTTCGGTGTAATTAGTTTCCTTCTAGGGTTAGAACTGTGCTTGTATATATACCCGACTTGGGGTTTGTTCAATATATTAGAAAATTCTCAACCTTTTGTGTTCTGTTTAACTTGGTATCAGAGCCTAAGTCGATCCTGGCAATCTTGGTGATCTGACCCTGTTGTTTTCCGCTGCAAATTTGTTCTAAACCTATCTCAATTTGATCTGTTCGATGTGTCGAATGAAGCTTTCAATTTCGTCGAATTCTATCGTACTTGTTATGTTCCTCTGTCATCAAATCCTCTTTGCAATGGATCTTGCAATCTTTGGTGATCAACTTGAAGTTTCCCATGAACGGTTGATGGCTCTTCAAAACGAGAGCTCAGGCTTTGGAGTGAAACTGGATGGCATAAACTATCCAGTATGGCGACGACTTATGAAGATGCATCTTGGCGGTGTGGGCAAGTGAGAATATGTTGCTGGTACTCTCCAACAACCTGAAGAAGTTGGCAAGGCACAAGCTATGTGGGATGCTGCAAATTCTAATACGATGGTGTTTCTTCTCAAATCCATGACCAGACCAATCATGCTGTTGTTTTCAAGCTATACGAAGCCAAAGGCAATTTGGGATGCAGTCGCAACCACATACTATGATGGGAGTGATTTTGCAAGAGTTCATCAGTTGACCTGTCAAGCTTTCTCAACCACTCAAGCTGGTAAGCCTCTTGCAGAATATTATGCCGGCTTGAAGGCTATCTGGCAAGAGTTGGATGAAAGGGACCCCAATCGTATGGTGTGTTATCTGGATATTGCTACACACAACAAGTCCCAAGACAAGATGCGAGTCCACATCTTCTTGAATGGATTGGATTCAAAATTTGCTACTGCTAAGGGAGAACTGCTTCGACAAGCCACACCACCAAGTCTGGAACAAACTTATACTTATGTACGCAAAGACGAATCCAATCAGTCTAGTGCAAAGGAGTTGCATATCGAGGTTTCCAGCCTCACTGTCCAATCTAAACCTCAACAAGATTGGAAACCAAAGAACCAAGACAGTGAACTTCGAATCCAGCCTGCTCGTGGACCAGATCTTGCTAAGGTGCAGTGCTTCTATTGTAAGGAGTTTGGACACTACAAGAACTCGTGTCCTAAGAAAACAAATTAAGGAGCTACCTATGATAAAAGCCGCGGTGGCAAGGCTGCTATTCAGTTGGTCCAAGAACCTGATTTCTATGGAGTAGGAGGACAAGACCTCACCACAGGTATGTGTTTTTATGAGAAAAGAGGTAAAATTGGTATTGCATTAAAAATTTCTGACTTTATTGGTAGTGAATCATGGATAATTGATTTTGGTGCGTCTGATCATAAGACATTTGATAAGTCCTTCTTTTCGAGTCTGTCCCCATCTCCCATATTTGAAGTGTCTAATGCAAATGGGGTGTCCTTCCCGGTCCTAGGTATAGGGTCAATTCAAGTTACTCCAACAATTGTGTTAAACAAAGTCATTTATATTTCCGCTCTATCACATCACTTATTGTCTGTTTCTGAATTGAATTCACAAAACAAATGCTCTGTAACCTTTTTTCCTATATATGTTATCTTCCAGGACCTGTCATCTCAGGCGATAATAGGCAAGGGGATCTGCGGGGGAGACTGTTTCACTTAGATTGCATGTACAACGGGGAAGCAAGAGCACCGTCACCAACCGTTGCCCTAACATTGAGTTTTGATCGAGTAAAAGAAATTTGGCTATGACATCGCCGAATGGATCATCTATCTTTTGGAGTCATGACGAAGTCAATGCCATCTTTGTTTTTTGGAATAAAAGAGTCCAGTCTCCATTGTGAAACTTGTGTTTTTGATAAGAGTCATAAGTCCAGTTATTCTCCTAGTTTTTCCTTTAGTTCTGCACTATTCAAGTTGATTCATTCTGATGTATAGGGGCATTCGAAGAATTTGACATTGACAGGAATGAAGTACTTTGTTTTGTTTATTGATGACTTTACAAGATTAACTTGGGTTGTGTTATTGAAAAAGAGGGATGCTGTGTTTTCGGCTTTCATCATTTTTCATAATCTCATCCGAACTTAGTATGATGCTTGTGTAAAAATATTTCGATCTGACAATGGAGGAGAGTTTGTTAACCACTCTTTCCGAGACTATTTTCAGTAACATGGAATTGTTCATCAGACTACTTGTCCTCAGACACCAGAATAGAATGGGGCATCTGAGAGGAAAAATCGACTCCTCTTGGATATTGGAAGAGCCCTCTTACTCAATGCTAATCTACCCAAATATCTCTGGGGTGAAGCTGTGTTGTGTGCCTCTCACCTTATCAACCGTCTACCATCTGCAGCTCTTCAGAATTGGGTTCCCTTTGAGGTATTGTCTGACCATGTTACTATTTCATCTCTCAACAAACTTCCTGCTCGTGTCTTTGGTTGTGTGGCCTATGTTCATCTTTACAAAAATCAGAGATCTAAGTTGGAGGCTTGTTCCTTTAAGTATGTGTTTGTTAGATACGGATCCCATCAGAAAGGATATAAGTGCTACCATCCTCCGTCTCAACGATTCTATGTCACCATGGATGTCACATTTAGTGAAGACCTGTGCTATTTTTCTCCTACGATATCTCCGAGTGAGGATGAGAAGCATGCTTTTTATGAAGATCAATTTAGAGAAGTAGAAGATTGTGTAATTGTTGACAGTAACCCTGCTGAAAAGGATCTTCGGCCTATCACCGACTAGATCAAGAATCCGAGAGATAATACTCTAGAACCTCAAAAAGTGGTTCAATCTGTTGATCCTGCCTAAGTTGAGGCGTCTGTTCCTTGTTCTGAAAGTGTTCGACATGACGAACAACTGTCCGACACGTCGAAAGGAGGAGAATTGGATAGTAATCATCAGCCGTCAGTTGTTGAAGATGTACATGCAAGTTCAGTCTCTCCTCCTACATCAATGATCTCTCTTGGCTTGTCATCACCTGAGTTATGTAGTACTGTTCCGTTGTCATCCTCCAATGTCCCTGAATCTAGTAGAGTCTTGCCTACTAGGTCAACCCGTGGCGAACCTCCTAGAAAATATGAGCCTCTCTTGTCAACTAAAGCCAAGTATCATGTAGCCAACTACGTGTCAACTTATAGATTGTCTAAACCTTATGTAGCATTTGTGAATCAATTATCTGTTGTGTCTCTTTCTAGTAAAGTGCGGGATGCAATCAAGGAGGAGAAGTGGGCCAAAACAATGGAGGTTGAGATAGATGCTCTCAAGAAGAATGGTACTTGGGATTTGGTGTCATTACCACCTGGAAAGAAGACCGTTGGTTGTAGATAGGTTTATACTGTGAAACATAATGCAGATGGCTCAGTTGACAAATATAAGACAATGTTGGTTGCAAAAGGATACACTCAAAAATATGGGGTGGATTATAATGAGACATTCGCACCTGTGGCAAAGATCAATACCATTCGAGTCCTCATGTCTTTGGCAACTAATCTGGATCGGCTCCTGCAGTAGTTTGATGTGAAGAATGCATTTCTTCATGGAGATTTGAATGAAGAAATTTACATGGATCTTCCTCCAGGATATAATACTTCTACGGGCGAGAAGGTGGTGTGCAGATTGAAAAAGTCCCTGTACGGATTGAAGCAATCTCCAAGAGCTTGGTTTGGAAGGTTCACATCTTTCATGAAGAAGATTGGGTATAGGCAGAGCAACTCAGATCATACTTTGTTCTTGAAACACCGACAGGGTAAGCTTACTGCCTTGATCATTTATGTAGATGACATGGTAGTGACATGTGATGACACTGGTGAAATTAGAAGATTGAAAGACCAGTTGTCTTCTGAATTCGAGATGAAGGACCTTGGGAATTTAAAGTATTTTTTGGGAATTGAGGTAGCCAAGAACAAGGATTGTATCATGCTGAGTCAAAGAAAATATGTTCTGGATTTGCTAGCAGAGACTGGTATGCTTGATTGTCAACCAGTTGATACACCGATAGAACAGAACCATCGGATTGCAGAGTATCCTGATCAAGTTCCGACTGACAAATCTCGATATCAAAGGTTAGTTGGAAGATTAATTTACTTGTCGCATACTAGACCTGACCTTGCTTATGCGGTTAGTGTGGTGAATCAGTATATGCACAATCCTAGTGAAGATCACATGAATGATGTGATGAGAATCTTAAGATACTTAAAGTCTGCTCATGGAAAAGGCCTGGTGTTTCGTAAGCATGGACATTTGAGGACTAGTGGTTACATTGATGCGGACTAGGTAGGGAACATCACTGACAGGCGTTCTACTTCTGGCTATTTTACGTTTGTTGGTGGAAACTTAGTCATTTGGAGAAGCAAGAAACAGAATGTGGTGGCCCGTTCTAGTGCAGAAGTTGAGTACAGAGGTATGGCTCAAGGAGTCAGTGAGTTGTTATGGTTGAAAAGTTTGTTAAAGAGTTTGGGTTTCAAGCAAGAATGGTCAATGCCTCTTCACTGTGACAATACTGCTGCGGTTGAAATTGCACATAATCCTGTTCAGCATGATCGGACAAAGCATGTAGAGATTGACAGACACTTCATCAAGAAAAAGCTAGATGCTCGCATAATCTCGTTCCTATTTGTTCCTTCGGAGGAGTAGCTTGCTGACATCCTTACCAAAGCTATGTCATCCAGGGCGTTCAATGACTCACTTGACAAGTTGGGCATTCAAGATTTGTATGCGCCAACTTGAGGAGGAGTGTTAACGTGAGTCACAATCTTAGTATATTGGGAAGATGTATATTCTGTAATCAACTAGGATTATGTAAATCTTTCGGTGTAATTAGTTTCCTTTTAAGGTTAGAACTGTGCTTGTATATATACCCGACTTGGGGTTTGTTCAATATATTAGAAAATTCTAAACCTTTTGTGTTATGTTTGATTTATTCAATCTTTATTTATGTACACTCTATTCCTAGTTTCATCCCATCATCCTATGCTTAAATCCCTCATTGTTTCCCTTACTCCTAGTTCCATCTCCTATCATCCTATGCTTGAATCCCTCACTTTATTCAAACTTATAGTCAGTTAGTTTGTATTTAATCAAATGAATCAAACAGTCCAGACCTAGCTTCAATGGTAAAAAAGAAATGCACATTTGTTGATGTGTTCAGGATGATGGACCAAAGTTACAATTTGAACCCCCTCAAAAATTCAATCCTGATTACACCCCTACCTGCCACCGCTTTGCACCCCAACACCCGGATGACCTTCCATCTTCGAACCCAGACAGAGAGAGAAGCACTCCGGCCTCGCCTCTGCCATGAGATCAGAAATCGTTAAAGAATACCTGCTGCTAGCCAGCTTAACACAACCTTACATATATAACTAACATTGAGACAAATTACCACGTCATATTTTGATATAATCTAGATACGTGGAACAAATCGTAGAAGAAATAGTAAGACGATGAAATGTTTAATTTCTTATGCAAAACGATGAAATAGTAAGAAATGAAATCATTTTTTTATAAATTAAACGATGTCTGGAGTCATTTTATACATCGGAGCAGTATAAGAAACTGATGTTTAGACTAATTTTTGATATTGACTAAAAACCGATGTCTTTGTTTTCCTGTTCTTTAACATCACACGTACAGTAATAAGATCGACATTGAATTGTTTTCTTTTAACATCGGTTGTGGACTGATGTCCATGAGCTTTATCGTAGTAGTGACATGATCTATATTTAGCTATAAAGGAGAGACGTCAGAGCTGAATGCCGCTCTAACGTTTAGATTCGTCTGGTATAACTTAGAAATAGCGCAGCTAATGCTCGCTGGAGAACAAATTGATCAAGTTCATCTGCTATATTTGGCTTTTAAACTATATTTGACTAAATATTGACTTTTGATGCGATAGATGCATATATACAACTGATACAAGCATTTCACCCTTTTCCCTATAATTGATGCCATCTATTGTACTAGAGCTAGATGAAAGTTTCTATAATTTTACGTTTTCTTTTTTATTTTACTTTTAAAAATGGATGAAAACGTGAAAAAAAAACTAAATTATATGCATAGAAAACGCATGTAACACTAAGGAAATTAATAAAGATCCATAAATCAATTAATTTTGGCAATAATAGCCGTTACTACTTTTCCTTGTACGTTAGATTTTTCTACGGTCAAATCCTCAAATCAATGTTTTATTTTTCCTAAATTAAAGAAATTGAGAAATACTAAGAACAATATTTACTATTAGTATCCACAATTCATATAACTTTCCAAATGTTGGGATACCGTTGGACTATGATTCCTTGTTCTATAAATTCTCTTCCTCTTCCTCATTGTACCCATTCCTTTTCATTTTCAGAACCATATCATGGATAAAAAATCTTCAACAATGTCTCATGTATGTACCTTCTCTCTTCCCCTCCATATCTAATATGGATGTTATTCTTGTTTGAATTTCATATCCAAATAGGATGTTCATGAGGAATATATTAATATGTTTCTCTTTTCTTGTTCTCTCTTGAAAAAATTACAGGTTGCTATTGTTGTTATTCTGGGATTAGTATTGCTACAATCGGCAGAATGCAGAAAGATTCAGGAGGCTGTTACGTACTCCGCCATTGCGTGCCGGAAACACAGTGCTCTTTTGACCGATTTTGGAGCCGTTGGTGATGGAAAAACATTGAACACAAAGGCCTTCAAAGCTGCAGTGGATAAATTAAGCCAGTATGCATCCGATGGCGGAGCGCAGCTTATTGTGCCCCCAGGCAAATGGCTTACCGGGAGCTTCAACCTCACCAGCCACTTTACCCTTTTCCTTCATAAGGATGCTGTTATTCTAGCGTCTCAGGTTTTGTTTCTGGCCCTTTTGGTTCTTGTTTAATTTCTTATTGGTATTTTGTTAACACTGTTTTAATTTCTTATTACGTTTTACATTGAGATTTGCTTCTTACTTTTAGCCTGTAATTCTATAGATGTCTATATCGGAGGAGCCTGTAATTAATTCAGTAGTGATTACAAATAACTATTTGGGATTCATAGGTTATTATTCATCTAAAAATTTACCATTTTGCATGACCAAATCATCAGGAGGAGTCCCAGTGGCCTCTTCTTCCGCCACTGCCTTCATACGGGCAAGGGAGAGATGCCCCAGGTGGAAGGTTCAGCAGTCTCATCTTCGGAACAAATCTTACCGATGTCGTAATTACTGGTAATTAACAGCGTGTTTAGTTAATTTGATTTTGCATTATACATATACATGTTATTAATGGGCTTCCTTTTGGAATTAGGAAACAATGGCACCATTGATGGCCAAGGAGCTCCTTGGTGGGACAAGTTCGAAAAGGGTATTTTGAATGTCACCCGACCCTATTTGCTTGAGATTATGTTCTCTAATCAGATCCAAATCTCCAATCTCACTTTTACTAATTCTCCATCCTGGCACATCCATCCCGTTTACAGCAGGTTCAACCTTCTTCCTATTTCGAATCGAATATGTTTGGTGCTTAATTGCATGCCACTTTGTGCTAACATTCTGGTATTATATTGCAGTAACATTACTATACAAGGCATCACTATCCTTGCACCAGTTGAGGTTCCTAACACCGATGGGATTAACCCCGACTCATGTTCCCAAACTCGAATTGAAGACTGTTACATTGTCTCCGGTGATGACTGCATTGCAGTGAAGAGTGGCTGGGATAACTACGGAATCAAATTTGGAATGCCGATGGAGCATCTTGTTATCAGGAGGCTTACCTGCATTTCACCTAAAAGTGCTACGGTTGCTCTAGGTAGCGAAATGTCTGGTGGAATTCAGGATGTTAGAGTTGAAGATGTCACAGCCATTAACACTGAATCCAGCATCAGGATCAAAACAGCCGTAGGGAGAGGGGCTTATGTCAAAGATATTTTTGTACGAAGAATGACGTTGAACACTATGAAGTACGTATTTTGGATGACAGGCGCCTACGGTTCACATCCAAGCGAGGGATTCGATCCAAAGGCACTTCCTGTTATTCAAAACATCAACTATAGAGACATTGTTGCTAAAAATGTCACTCATCCAGGACAGTTGGATGGAATTGCTAATGATCCTTTCAAGGGAATCTGCATATCTAATGCGACTATCACACTAACTGCGAAGCCAAAGAAAGTGCTGTGGAACTGCACTGATGTCGAGGGAATTACAAGCAATGTGACTCCAAAGCCTTGCGCTTTGTTGCCCGAACAGCAAAAACCAATTAATTGTGCTTTCCCTGAGGATAAGTTGGCCATTGAGGGTGTCAAGCTGATGACTTGTTCTGCAGCTTCTGCTTAAGATTGTATCGTATACAAATAATTATTTTGATGCTTGAAGGTAGCATCATATTCAAGTTATAACAATACTGTTATATGAGTGCTAATGAAACCAATGAGCATAAAAATTGCAGCTATAGATAAATTTCAATGAAATCACTGTAAACAACCACATTACTTGCAATATTAACAAGAAAATGTTATCCTTCTCGTATCTTTTATATCATGCAATGTATGAGCGACAACAATTCTAGACAGAATGCATATCTTGCTCTGTAAATCTTCTTCCTCTTTCTCAACACCATCAGTATATGCTTAAATCAACGATGTCTCATCTAGGTACTTTCATTGAGGGAGATAATGAGATGCAACTATTGTTTTTATAGATAACTAGTCTAATTCTGGTGCAGGATGGCTGTATGTTCTGCATCTCCCCAACCAGATTTGTGTATCGAAATTATCTGGTCTAAATTAAATTGAGGTAGTCTCCTTGATTACTATGTTTTGCACTTAGAATTTCCAAGCTACATGATATTCAAGAGCAATATGTAATTGGGTCACTAAGTCCAAACATGTGAAACAGGTCGGATATTAGTGTCTTGTCTTGCTTTTTAGCTATTCATAAAGGTCAAAATTGAACGACAGGCTTTACCTACACCATCTTAAGAACAATTTACACAAGTTGAAAATAAAAGTAATTCTAGCAAGCCAATATCTGAATCAAGTAAAAGATCTATCCAGTTAATATTTTTGTAGCATGATCAGTTTTTCAAAAGATCGAACTCGAAACAGAAAACTCCAGACTTATTCTTCAAAAGTCTAACACATTCTCAACTTCTCATGCTAAGCTCTATACCTCTCGCTCACCAGTATTTCCCCTATGTCCGCTGCAACAATAATAATGTGGCAGCTTGACACGACCACAACTCCTGCAACCAAAATTGTTAAGAGGTCAAAATAATGTGATGCTCTGTATCAATTCCTGAAGATCGTATTGCTATCCAATGTAAAACTCAAACAATACCAGATTCTAGATTTACATGATGACATTAGGTTCTAGATCTAATAAACAAGAAGTGAACAACAAAGGAGAGCAAAATTATTTCATACAAAACAAAAGGTAATAAATAAGTAACTGAACCATTACATTACCAATGTGTACATCACAACAAACATATAAATCTATATGTTGTTCAAGTGTCTTCTTTTGCATTTGTACTATCATCTTCTCTAGAACTTAAATCTTCTTATTCTTGAGAACTTCCCAGGCGGACAACCTATTCTAATCCACTTCTCTGTGCCTATGTTATCCCACTAATACAACCAACAATATTTTGATAACCAGAACTATTTCATTTACTCACACAACATGGATTCCAAGCTAATCACAAACTTCAACTGCTACAGAAGTGCCAGAATACCAGTTTTTTTTTTGTCTATTATAGGCCACAGGAGGATGAAAAATAATTAACTAAGTAGTCCACCGAGATTCAATTGTTCTCCAACACAACAATCAGAGCCTACATTATCAATAAACTAACCCTCAGCGAACTACTGACCTATAATTCATTCTAAAACTAAATAAATTGTCCTCAATAATTGAAAAGTTTACAGAACTTACCTGCATCGGATTATCACAGGAACAGGCTTCAGAGCTTTCGGGCCATTTCGTATTCCTCTCTTGTGGGGAGTAGTCTGCACAATGTACAAACAAAGTGACCAACAATCATTTATATAACTGGCCTGAACACCATACATTATCTACTTATTACATTACAGGGTATTAACAGAGAATTTAGACATTCTACCATACCAAAAATCCAAACAAACAATAAAGATTATGCTTTTGATAGTTAATCCAAAACCCTTAAACCCTAAAACCCCAGCCATTTCCAATCTAGTTAATCAAAAGCTGGAATTGACAAAAGGGTAGCATAGAAGTCATATACCTTCCTCTTGGGGACAGCCATGAGCTCCATGGACCCACCGAATGTGAAACTGGGGAACCCGAATCCGACTCTGTTATCCTTCTCCGGCAGAGAGAACGGCGGCGGTGAAATCGGCCGGGCAAGAGGCCCATCCGACGACGGAGGAATAGCTGCGATGTGGGTCCACCTCCTCAGGCCGAAAAGGCAGGCTATGTTCTCGGTACCGGTCCTTAGAATTGAAATCTTCGACGCCATTTTTGGTTTTGGGTAGTGAGGCCTTCACACTGCTCAGCTCAGATGAATACGCTAGGTCTAATAGTGGTTTAAAGTTACAACGACGTCGTTTTGGATAAATTTTTGTTCTCTTTTTTTCTTTTGGCAAAGGGATGTCCCTTGTGCTATGAATGCTATGTGAGATTTCAAGCCAACTTTGTTGCAGACGCAACTGTAGATCATTTTATCTATGTCCTTAGATGGCAGAATAGACTCCATCATTGAGTTTCATGTTCCATGTTGTGTTGGGATTTTTCCATTGCAATTTTGTTTTCTCTTTCTTTTATCTTGTATTGTTTATTCTTCTTCGCAAGAAAAAGAAATTTTATCGGAGAGGTTCCTAAAAAAATATGAGGAGGTAAAATGATTACCACTAAATACGAATTTGAGAACAAGTTTGACATAGTATAGCAAATTGATCTACAATCATATTGGTTGTAAAACAATATGTCAGGTACTTAATATTTGGTAAGACAGCCACAATCTCCAAATAAAACTTTGAAATTATGCCTAATCAACTTGATCAGCAGCATTGAGTAACATTCTACCTTTCATATAGGCAAGCCTTAAGCACCAACAGATGTAAAGACATAGAAGCATATGACTGAGTGAGAAGTCGACTGATCCCGTTATTATCTTATTTACAGTTTTGACAAATCAAACAATCAAGGTGAGGCAGCTGTTGGCCAATTTACTGAGGTACATTTACTCGTGAAGAGAAACTTACACAAAACATACAATCTGGAAACAGAACTATTACAAACCACAACTGAAGAATGAATGACAGAAGACCAAGTATGATCATCCTACCAAAACATTGCTCTGCTGAGTGCCACTTAATCATTGCTTAAGATAGATTTCTTTTGGCTACTTTCATTTCAGTGGCCTATTCACTTCCCATTTAACTCTCACATACATCAATACCCAAGCAAACTAATCCCGCATTCCAATATGCCATAGAGAAGGGGGATTGAAATAAAGATTCAGCTGAATAACTGGAATATATACGAACAACTAAGTTTTGAAGGTAAAGTTGTTTATAAGATGGAGTAAGAAACTTACGTAAGGAGCCAACAACAAGCTCTTATTTGACCTAAAGAGCATGAGTAATGAACTAATGATCATCATGAGGTGCCCAACTGCCACATTTACATTTAAGACTACACAAGTTCGGCAGCACTAGGTCTCAAAAGTATAGACACTCCCACTAACCTCCAGGGCACACAGGACTGCAGTCATAGCAAAGTCCATAATCTGCTTGAAAACGGCACCCCTCGTTCCTCATAAACATCATGGTATAATAAACCGTTCTTCTTTTGAACCCTCGCACAGAAATTTACTAATATGCGAAGAAAGCTTTAATATTTCCTCATCAACCTCATTAAACCCAACAGAATCTCTGACATCCAACAGCACAAGACTTTTACAGCTCCTCAGTATTGAAACAAGACTATCCCTATGAAAGTCTGCAGACCTCAAGATTAAGTACTTAATATTAGGCACAAAAGTAATGATCGCCAGTGCTTCATCTTTACGAATGGAGGCATTACACACATGCAGAGAACAAAAATTCTTGCAATGAACGCTGATTGGTGACAGGATTTGCTCTAAATTATAGCTCCAACTTATCCATAACTCCACCAAATTTTCCCACTTGCACATCAGATCTGATATATGTATTCTTGATGTTGTGAACAGTAAATATCGAGATACATCCAAAAACACAAGGTCAGGACATCTGCAGAGGGAAAAAAATAGCTATTTATGACTGGGTTTCAAAAGATGAAGAATATTTAGAACCAAGAAAATAATTCTACTTCCAATCTGAAGAATTTTTTTGGAAATGCTCATAGAAAAATGATTGTAAACAAACAAAAAGAGTACACGGCCTCTCCACCATTTAAACACATCGAATTATAAAGAGGAAACTTACACATGGGCAACAAACTCAACTGCTTCTCGAGTACAATATGAAGGTAGTGAGATAGAAGTAGCTTTTCCTCGGCTATGATTGACGACAAACTTAATAAAAGCAGTCAAGGAGAATCGGCCCTTATCAATTTGGAATTCAGAAGCAAATCTTTGATAAATGGTATTATGTCCAACACTTTGGTGACACAAGTCAAAAGTTTGATCAACTGAAAGGCCAGGAAAATCGATACAATGCCAGCAAGAAGGAATGAGGCTTGCTTTGTACCATGACTTGCACACAAAAGGGATATCCAAAAGCAGTGAATCCATTCCAACTCTTCCAAAAATATTCACCAAGCAGTCCGTGTCTAAGTCTTCCCACATTCGTTGGTCCACCATTTAAAGAACTGGCATTCACCAAGCTATAGTAAACTAATATCCTGAACCAAATGAAAAGATTCTGAACATTAACAATAAGCCTGACAAACACCAAAAAATCACAGATCAATCACGCCATAAATGGGGAAAAGAACCTTCATCTATTAAAGGATGGTATCAAGATTATGCTAGTTTCTCTGAATAGAGATAGAGCTCTATTATTTATATAATAAGACGCAAGAAGATAAGCGAAAATCTCCATCGATCACCAAAATATGAGAGAGAAAAAAACACATGTTATTTTTCAATTAGAGAAATAGTTCCTAAACTTGTAGCCTTCACAATAGATAAAAAGCAGCATGAACATTGTTATAGAGAAAGATACTTAATATAGCTCCTATGTTGTGAGTTGTAAAACGTCTCTCTGTAAAAGAAAGGGAAGAGCCAAATTTCAATTTGAATCAGATCAATTTAAGTCCAACTCCTAGATGTATAAGCGAGTACAGCAGCTGCCTATTAACATATTAAAGAATGTTCAATCTTTGAAGACATAAAAATTTAGCAGAGCACATATAATTCAGAAACCCGAAACCTATAGCCATAAGCAATCTCCTAGTCGCGTCTATATAACTTGATACAAATATAACATCAATCAGAGCCGAATGGTACATTAGTACTGGCACTGCAAATTCTTGTGCTAGCATACTCTATAACAGATACTAATTTCTACAGGGTAATAAACAAGAGACAGATTTTGAAGTTGACAGTGAGTGAGAACATCATCTAATTGGATGGGCAATACTGTTAAGGGAAACCCATGAAATAAATATAGAGAAAGTCGGACGCAAAGATCACAAACAAGCAGATACAATAGCAGAAGTTGTAAACAAGAGCATAGAGAATGGACAAAACCTTTGGGGAGAAAACTAAGCAGGGGGAAATGGCAGATTATATCCTAGGTCCGGTGAATATGCTTGATGATGAGCAAGCTTTGGTTGACTGGGCATGCGTCGACGACGAGAGACAGAGAGTTGAAAAGTTAAAGAAACTTTTCTCCGGCAGACTAGCTGAGTTGCGGATACTGATACATCTATAAAGAATAGTTTTACTTCTTCTCTTTTTTGAGGGTCTATTACTCCATGTCTCCATTTAACAAAATTTTAGTCACTTTCCATGGGCGGTTGGTGGGTGGGGGACTGTGACGGTTAGATTCGCCCGCCGATCATCAGACTGCGCCGAAGACCTCATAGTCGAAAATGAAATTCTTCCATGCAGCACTCGCACCACGTGGATTTTGCCACCTCCCACTAAAAAAACGACATGTATGACTTTTATTTTCAGAAAAACAAAAAACTCCAAATTCAATTTCTCGCCGAGTCGCTTCTCACCCTTCTCAGTTCATCTTCTTCCTATTGCTTTCATTTTCAAATTCACCGATATGAAAACATGTGTGCCAAAACCTCCCTTTCTCGAAGAAAATCCATTCATTACACCAAAAGAGTGAATTGGATATGCCTCACATTTATCTGATTCTTCTTGTGCCCGGCGATGTTGCCATCTATCTCCAAAACCTAATCAACAAATCAAACAATCTGCTACATAATTACATAGTAAGAAAAAGGGCCCACATTATAATATCATCAAAAACGACGATGTACCTCAACACATAGTTGTTGCCCGCTGAGGTACGTCCCCGACGCGTTGGGCATAGCGACCGTTCTTGAAGAAGCATGCGACTCGACCTATGGGGAACTGGAGGCCGGCCTTGGTGGACAAGGAAATGGATTTGGTGACCTTGGGTTTGTCTAGCCGGCCATGGTGATGAAAATGTGGAGATTTGGGATGGTATTTCAATTGGTGAATTGGAGAGTGGGATTTCCAGAAATGGAAAAGAACTCATGAATCTCTAAACCAACTAACAACAACAAAAATAAAAAGGTTAGGATTTAAAACTACGTTCCGCGTATGGAATACATATGCTCTAAGGCCTCTCTTGGTTCGCAGAAAGGAAAATAGTTTTTTTTTCTTTCTCACGGGAAGGGAAAGAGAAGGTTCTGGGTAGAAGATGTGAAAGTGGTCCCTATGGATTTTGAAAGGAACAACTTTTTTTCACATTTTCCCAACCTTTAGGAGTATTTCCTTTCCTTCAACAATCTCACACGCAGGAAATGAACAACTCTGATGGTTACTTTCTATGAACCAAACCAGGTTGAAGAGTTCGGAGAAATTGAAAGACCTGCATCATGGATTCATTGGATTGTGAGCGAGAGAGATTAAATATCAAAGCAAGGTAGCGTGTTTGCGGTGGGTTTTGATTTTTTTTTTTATTTAATTTTTTTTTTTGCAGTGGGTTTGGAGTTTTTTTCTGCAGTGATGACATGTGAAAAAAAATTATACGTGTCGTGTTTATAGTGGGTGGTCACAAGATCCACGTGGTGCGAGTGTCCCATGAGATGCAACTGCAAAGTTGTGCCAACAGGACTAGAGACAGTCCACATGATGGGTTAGATTTTGGTCTTATGTGAGAAATAAGTCAAAATGTGTTATGCAAGATTAGTCGAGATATATACATGTGTATGCACTCAAAATGTCTTGACTACTTTAGAAAGGGACAAAGAGTTTCATACCTCTTCAAATAATCGCTATTGTCTAGAGGTAGTGTGAAGTTAAATTATCCTATGACAGCAACAAAGTAGGAATTCGAAAGTTGTGTTGTTGGTAATAATACTTCGTTGCAATCAGATTATTTTTAAAGTAATTTTATGTTATGTCACTGCTACGTCGAAGCTAATAGAGTGGTCAGTAGAACACTCATTCATTAGTTGGTGCTTGTTAAAATACATATGTTTTAGATAAATCGTGATATCGATCATTTATAGAGGAGTTCTTTATATGTTTATTGTAATCATGGGTAGGCTCATTGTCTCTTCACTCTTGTATTCAACAATTTTATTAATTAAAACTTAAAGGCAGTCGCAATAGCCTTCAATTAAACAACAAATTGTGATCAACCATTCAACCGTACCCTTCATTATTTACAAGAACTAAATTTTAGTTAACACTAAATTTTACCTTAAGCATCTCAAGTCTCTCTTAATAATTACAATGAACCAATAGCTTTCTCCAATTTTCAAAAGGGAAAATTTTAACAATGGTACGTGACAAATGATCGACTCTTAATTAAGGGTAGTATAGTTTATGTAATATCAAATCGATACATTACGTATTAGACCTTACCCAAAATCAAGACATACCGTTAACCCCTCTATTAACTCTGTCAAATTTGCAGGGGTAAACATGTCTCTCTCTTTTTCCCGCCAATATTGCACCAGCTCATCATGATTCCCTCCAAAAATTCACAAAAAGTCTGCTGCAGTTGGTGAAAACTTCTGAAAACAGCTTGTAAATTAAAGTCCAAATGTAAACCAACATAAACTCCATTCTCTTAAAAAAATAAAATAAAATTAAAGAGCCAACATAATTGATTTGACATAACTAAACTGGGAATTATTATATTATCCAATCATAGGGCATCTCACATTGTTCAAAATCAAAAAAGAACAATATGTTACACAAAAGCTTATAAAAAGCATGACATTTGCAGAGTTCATAATACAAAATAAGACAAATGTCATCATAACAGACCCTTAATATGCCCCCAATCTACCAGTTTGTCAACTAACAACTATGTAATACAACAGCCCTTCAAGGCTTCCATAGCCTCCTTAGGCTTCCACAGCCTCCTTTGCACTTGGTTCTTTGGAACTTGAACATCACATTTGGCTTTAGTAGCAGCAAGTCTGGTTGATTTCCTTGGCTCATTTATCTTTGCCTTTGAAATTGTAGCTGCAACAGATGGTCCCTATGACATAACAGAAGCTTTGGGATTACACCAACAACAATACCATCAAAGACATTGATCTACTATTAGAATTCTTATTCAAAAGCTGAGATTAACTTTAATGGAAGCGAGCTACCTGAGAAGTAGGCTGACCCACGTTAGTGTGTTGAGATGACATAGAGATGTCAATATCAGTTGTAAAGTCTTCATTCACAAAGTCATTAACATTCAAGTTGACATTGTCATTGTCATTCTCATTCCCATTCACATTCACATTGTCATGATGGTGAAAGCATGGCACAAATGATGCTTAAGAGACCACATGGTCAACATCATTAAGACTTGATTCTTGGGTGGGATGTGGTGCTTCATTTGGACTCTGAGGTTGAGCTTGGTTTTCTTCAGGCATAAGTGGTTGAACATTCTCTTATTCAACAACAACGTTGGCATTGAGAACCTGCACAATGATAATCAATACAATATGTTACCATATAACAATATCAAACCCAAAATGCACCAAAACTTTGTAATCCATACCTGGTTCTTTCTTGCACAAGTTCTTTTGTTGTGGCCTTTCTTGCCACATTCTCCACAGTTAACTTGAGCATAATAAGTCCTTGGCAACTTCTCAATACCAGTGGGTGGTGGTGCTTCACCTACAATTATCATTTATTCACACAATTCAGTATTATATCACATACAAGATGAGATGCCATAAGAAATCAATATTGAAATATAGTACCTGGTTCTAAGGTTCTTTTTGTCTTGGGCCTCCCTGGTTGCCTCTTATACAGTGGAGGTGTTATCTTTCTCTCAATGTGTACTCACTCATCAACACCAGATATTGGATTGAGCATCACTTCATAAGACTGCATATACCTTTTCAGTGTATACCATTTAGAGACGTAATCATCTGGCAGCCAACCTTTAGAGTAGATTGCAGCAATTGCATGCCCACATGGAAGTCCACATAGATTCCATCTCCTACAAGTGCATGACATAGTGTCTAATTGCACAGAGTGTTGTGCAATTACTCCAGATTCACAGCAAACCCCTCTACCTTGTAGCTCAAATATATTTGAACTAGATTTAAGAGTCATGTACTCATTGGCCCATGCAGCATTTTTCTTCAACAGTTTCTCAATTCTTGGTCCCACCTTGTACCTTCACCTTGCACCGGAGTTTCTCCTATTGGCCAACCTGACCATGGAAGCTACTCTGATTTCTTCTAAACAGGGTAAGATAGGCTTCTTCTTCTCATCCAATATGGTCTTGTTAAATGATTCACTGTGATTATTCAATAGAACATCATATTGAAACTGTTCAGCAAAGTGAGATTTAGACCAGTGTTTGGCAGGCCTGTCAACACACCATTTCCAAGCTGCGGGTGATGCCTTCTTCATATATTCCATGGCTTTTGTGTATTGGTTCATAGTAGTAGCTCTTGCCATGGCCCAAAGCAACTGTTTTAACTTCAATCCAGTATGTCCATCACCTTTGAAGTTGTTATGTAGATGTCTGACACAATGTCTGTGTTCCACCTCAGGAAAAAGATCTTTAATAGCATCTCCCAAACCCTTCTACTTGTCTGATATGAAAGCATAATGCTTTGAATGGTTGATCTGTAAGTCCTCCTTCAAGAATGTCAAAAACCAGGTCCATGATACCTTTATTCAGACTCTACAATAGCCCATGCAATGGGGTAGATGCCATTGTTTCCATCGATACCCACTACTGACAACAACTGACCTTTATGAACTCCCTTCAGATGACACTCATCTAGTCTAATTATTGGTCTGCATCCTGCAATCCATCCTTCTTTCAAAGCAGCAAAGCATATGTAAATCCTTTTAAATCTAGCTACTTCCCCATCAAGCTTTGTCTGAATCAAAACACTTGTCCCTGGATTTCTTCTCTTCAATTCAACAGCATATGACTCAAGCAGGTTGTATTAATCTTCAATAGTCCCTTGTGCCATCTTTTTAGCCATTGCCTTAGCTCTATAAGCTAGTTGGTATCCAATATCCATGCCAAAGTCTCTGTTGACAGCATTTTAGATTCCTTCTCTTGACCATTTTCCATCAGCAAGAAAAACATCCTTGTATTCAGCAGCCAAAAATGGGGCGTTACAATGGTAGACTCTCTTTCCAATGGAACTGCACTTGTGCTCAGGCTTGAATGTTCGGATTTGAAGAGTTGGATTATCATTACTGGGACTGCTTGCATATATCCGAAATGGACAATTTGGAGAGGTTTTACATCTGGCCAACACATGGTGCTTGGTGTTTCTAGGAAACCTGAGCTCCTTCTTGGTTAGCACTCCATGTTTCCTAATAGCTTGCTTCAAAACTAAAGAGTTGGGAAAAACCATTCCAAGACAGAACCTTGGATTCTTCACATCAGTCTTTGGATTAAACTCAACGCACTAAGAGAACCTCTTCTTACCCTTTACTTTAAAATACCCTACATCTTCACCCTCATTGTCAGAGTCATGGACATTTTAGAATCCATCCGAATCTGTAGCTTCTTCATCACTTATATTGCCATTATAGCCCATTTCTTCAAACTCTGTTACTTCATCAGGTGCACCATCAATAAGAGAATAAAACTGAACTTCATCATCTTCTTCATGCAACTCAAAGTCACTATCGACTACGGCATCATAGTCAACATCCTCTGAATCATCACTTTCCTCACTATTCTCAGCAAGTACAAGCCTAGAACACTCTCCACCACTCCTAGTATCATATGGTTTTTGTGACCTGGGTCTCCCAATCTTTTTCTTCGGTTGTTCAACCACTTTCTCTTTGCCTTTGCCTTTATCCATAGTCACTTTTGGAGCAGTATTCCTTGGCCCATCACTAGGCTCTTGAATGTGAATGCCACTACTTGACCTTGGCCCATTATATGACCCACCACCAAAGATTTCAGCCAAGAAGGCATCATCATTAAACATCCTATTCATATACACGGGGTCTGAGGCATGATTTGGTTGTTCCTCTATAATAGGTTCTTCATCTGGCATATGGTCCTCATCAACCAGTAGAGGATCTTCTACAGGTTGTGCTTCATCATCAGCTAGAGGGAGGTCCTCAATAGATTCCACATAAAAATTCATGTGGTGAATAACTTCATCTAACTGCTCCAACTCATACTCTTCAAATTGTCTCCTAGCACCGAAACACACTATATAGATTTCCAGAATGCTCCTTGTTTTTGGAATAAATTGTCTCATATCCATTGCATCTGCATCAGTACAAATATGTAGGTATCCACTCCCTTCTTCAGACCCATGAATTCTAAACCAGTAGCTAATTGGGCCTCCAAGGTACCCAAGATCATTGGCCCAATAATTAAATCCTGCAACTGAGAGACTTTCTGAGACAACCCCATCAACATAAACTGCAGCTTCACCATTTCGATACACCCTATTTAAACCACCATTACTATGGAACCTACCACCATGATGGATGGCCACAATAAACAATCATGATGTCATTCTCTCTATACGTTGGCCCAAACAAATCATTTACAGAAAACTTTTCATATCAGTAGGTTTTTATTGAATGCATCTGGGTGTGCTTCACTTACCAAAGCAAAATCTTAACAAACAATTGAATATTCCAATAATTCCAAAACCAAAATCGCATTAAGGTCCAACCAATTTTTCTATTAGGAAGCTATTTATGATAAAAAATAATAATAATAATAATAATAATACTAGAATGCAACAACAACAAATTGATTGTATATACAAAGTACCCCAAATCCAATATGCAGAGAATCAAACTCCCATAAACTAATATACAAAGCTTGGACTTTGGACCACAAGCATTCAAAAAGTCTATATATATGAAGACAAAACTCTAAAAGACAACAATAGCCAAAACAAGAAGCACGTTTTCCATACCTGCAAATACTGGTGGATCTCCATCAAGCCTAAAATACCTCCAATAGTTCGCCATCATTCAAAAAGATACATTCGAGAATCAAATCTTTTGCTACAGATCGTGTTTCTTATATTCCTTTCTAACTGATCTCTCAACTGTGTGTTTTTATTTTTTTCGATTGCAAAACTCTCAACTTTGTTACTGAGAGGAAGAAAATTGAGATTTCAATAAGAAAGGGAAAGTAGAGTATGTGGAGACATCAGCCGACCACATGTTTAAAAGTGAGATAAGATTCATTTTTTTAATTTTTTTTTTTATTGTAGAAGATAGATAAGATTAGGGTTAACACATGAAAAAATCAATTTTACCCTTCAATTATGGAGGGAATCGTGATGAGCTAAGTAGTTGAGTGGCGGGAAATTGCAGACTTTTATGAATTTTTGGAGGGACTCATGATGAGCTGGCGCAGTATTGGCAGGAAAAATGGAGGGACATGTTTACCCCTACAAATTTGACAGAGTTAACAGAGGGGTTAACGGTATGTCTTGATTTTGGATAAGGTTTAATACGTCATGTACCGATTTGATATTACATAAACTATAATACCCTTAATTAGGAGTCGATCATTTGTCACGTACCATTGTTAAAGTTGACCCTTTTCAAAATGATTGTGGGGGCCAGGGCCCTCTTTGGCCTCAATGAAGTTCCGCTACTGGCGCGCTTTGTAGATCAGCTCCATATGAACATGATGCAATATTATTGACAGATAGGCTTGGGAATTCTCGTTGAGATTATGTTTTCTACATCCAAAACTCTGTCAATGCCAATATGTTGAATTTTATGTTTTTTTTTAATAAAGGGCTGGTGCGGCTGCCCTCAAGCCTTAATTAATGAAACTGATGAATACAAAAACATTGAGCCTAAATCCCTAATTGAAAAAGACATGAACTAATATCAGAAACCTCTACAATACTCATGTACTCAAACATGCACCAACTAACAAAGAATACTGCTCTAATAGCGACTCTATTCGTTTTGGAATAGCGGTAACATTCTGGAAACATCAGTATATATGTAACATGCTTACACACCCTAATACCTAATTCTAAATCAACTTTCCAGCTATGTTGCATCCGGAAGATAAATCCGACAACACTCGGCTTCACCTGCCACTAAACGGCAACGACCATTTGACAAAGCAAGAAACTTGCCGCCTACCTAGAGCAGACAAGGCACTTTGAGTGCACACACAGACACACAGCCCGTCTCCCCCTACACAACTGGTGCAAGGACTTATTGCTCATAAAAAGCGCAACATAACTAAACAACCAAAAAAGATAACAACAAAAAATAAGATAAAAACTTGGGCAGGGCCCAAATACGAGCTCATACCCTACCTCCAGCCCATATAGTAGAGATATCCAATCCACCAAGCTAGGCCCATCCCAAATCTTGTAGATCTCTCACCACAGTTTCTTCTGTATCGCGCCACCGATGACGGTGTTTTGGCCACGATCCTCAACGCGCGGAGCAGAGGTTTCTAGCGAACAAAAAGAAAGGGGGTGTGTTGCGGGCGTGCCACCTCGCGGACGAGGAAAGAATAGTAGGGGTGCGCTTGACTTCTTGATCAGGCGAAGGGGGTTACAGGTGCCACCTCAGACGAGGATTTACGAGCACAAGCAATCGATACTCACGGCGGCGCGAGCAGAGCAATTATAGGGAGTTCAGAGAGAAGCTAGGATATAGAGTCCGGAGGGCTCTGAAGAGGGGAACTTAGGCGGCGGCGCTTAGGGTTAGGGTTTCGAGGAGCTCGAAGGGTAACTGTTTTCAGTTGTATTTGTGTTTTTGTGTATTGTTTGAGAGAGCCGTTCTGTTAGGGTTCGATCCCCTTTATATAGTAGTTCGACTTGCGGTAGAAGAAAAGTAATTAGAATCCAAGTCGGACTCTGAAACCCTATTCGCACAAGGATACTGCTCCATACATGCGAATCAACCATCTTGTGACACATGTCCAGTTCGCACACTTCATTCCGCATAGGGCATTGCTTCCGCGCTGCCAACTGTAGACTCCTATGTGAACTGGAATTAGGAGTATCCTCATGTCGCGGGCTGCTACATGATGCTATCTCACGTGCTTCTGTAGCTCGCGTCCACTTCGCGGGCTATTGTAGCTCGCGAGCCTAAAAAGACTTTTTTATATTAAAAGGGCCACAGGGATTGGCCCGAAGGATGTCAAAGACTTGTAACAGTCTTCGACGTTTGTCGTGGTGCGCGCGGAGTCCGCATGTCGCTGCCTCGCGAAGTCTCCTACGCGAGCCAGTTCGCCAGCTCGCCTCGCCTCGCCTACGCGGAGTGTTGAATAGTAATTCCGCGCGCAAGCTAAGTGTTCCACGCGAACTGCGTAGTCCGCCTATGTCCATTCCGCGCGCGAGCTAAGTGAAGTCCAGTTCGCATGTAGTCTGTTCCGCGTGAAGTGCATTCCGCGCGAAGTCTAACTCAGCTCGCGTGGTCTCACTGGCGGGTCGACATTTGTAAACTTAGAGAACTTTGGGCTCGCCGGTATAACATGGACCAAGAAATAATTAATATTTACATAGACATTTACTGTCCAGTAAAATATTAATCTAGACATAAACAGACGGATTCCGATCAGAGACCCAAAGACGCCAGGTGTTTGCTACGTCGTCGACCTATTCTGGTTACTCCACTGCCGACCATCCACATCTTGCTCCCTTCTAACCCAAGATAATCCCATATCAGATCTGCGCGACCTCTACCAACTGCATGAAACCAGTAACCCAGTCGTTGCCATGAGACCCAACACCCTTGCCGGCTTCGACCCCAACCCAGCGCCGCCAATCGCTCTCCCATCCAACAACCCAACCCACAACTCTGATCTATAAGACTTCGACCCAAACTTGTCGGCGTCCCAGATATTCCCTACCTCCAGCCACCAAACTCCTTGATCAAGAGTGAAGCCACCCCGATCAACAAGAAACTGAACCCGTCCGACGACGGCGTCCATGGACGCGCCGTCAGACGGAGACAACGACCACTTTTTCTAACCCTAGTGCAGCAGCGGCTAGAGAGATATTCCCCTTCAATTTACTTTTTTTTTTTATCCCATATTGCAATTTGCACGAGTCGAACTCACAACCTCCTACTTATTAAAGAGAGACTATGTTGCTGGGCCAATTACATATAAGTCCACTTTGAGACATTTTTTTCCACATAAGTCCACCCTAACATTTTTATCCACATAAGTCCACCCAAGCCTAAATAAGGTTTTGTATTAGATATTGAAGTTCAACATAATTATAGTCTGTCATCCAAAAAAAAAAAATATCCTCTCTCTTATATTTACAAAAATGCCACTAATGTAAAAAGTCAACACCTACTATCATCTCCGGCCAACCTCAGGCGAGATCTCCGGTTGACCGCCGACAAAGTTTCCCACCGACCTCCGACAATGTTACTGATGATTGCAAAAGAAATTATCACCAGCAACAAAAGCTACTACCACAAGCTATAAAAGCTACTACCACCGGCTATAAAAGCTACTATGGTGAGATTTCCGGCAACCTCCGGCGAGGTAACAAAAGATATTATCGCTAACAACAAAAAATACTATCGAACATAACAAAAGCTACTACCATCAGCTACAAAAGCTACTAACACCGGCTACTATGCTGAGATTCTGACGACCTCTGGCGAGGTCACAAAAGATATTGTCACCAACTATAAAAGATACTACCGAGCATATGAAAAGCTACTATCACCAATAAAAAAAACTACTATCACCATCTATAAAAGATACTACCGAGCATATGAAAAACTACTACAAGGTAGAACAAAAACTACTGTCACCAACAAAAAAAGCTACTATCACCAACAAAAAAAACTACTATCACCAACTATAAAAGCTACTACCCCCAGCTACAAAAGCTACTACAGTGAGATTTCCAATGACCTCTGACGAAGTCACAAAAAATATTGTCGCCAGCAACAAAAACTACTACCGCAAGTAACAAAAGCTACTACCATCATCAACAAAAACTAATACCACCATCAACAAAAACTATTACCTCCAAACAAAACTAATAGCTAATGTTTTAGGCAACAAAATCTACTACCAAGCATAACGAAAGCTATTACCAATGTGTCAAAAATAGACAATCACAGTGGGGAAAATATACTATCACAATGATGAAAATGTACTATCGCATTGTTCAAAATATACTATCATACAATGAGGCCGAAACATACTTATGAATCTCATTTCATTCATCTCCCACATTATCAGAACAATTCTGTGCATGATTTCTCACACTCACTATCAAATTAACAGAAAACATCATCCTAATCTATGTTTACATTTTCTCAAAACCAAAGAAAGAAACGGTAGCAAATTTACACTCAGAATTTTACAAGAACAGTCACCACCAATAGGAGCGACATCTTCGAAGCGGCGTCGTCCAGGACTTGTCATCAAGTCAGCGGCGGCGTCCAAGCTGTACTGATCTCGAATCGCCGGCGGAAGGCGATCATAGCCGTCAAGGACCAAACGAGCCATAAGGATGAGCCGGCGAGCCATCTAATTTCAGAGATCCTGTCGAGATCAAATCAGAAGTTGTCATCGATGGAATTGGACGCAATAGACGTTGAGGTCAAGGCGCGTCATCGTCAATCCAGCGACGTTGAGGTCGAGGCGTCGTCGTCGATCCGGCGACGTCGAGGTAGAGGCGTCATATTCGAGCCGTCGGAGTCGAGATCGAGGTCAAGGCTTCGTCGTCTATTGGGCGACGTCGAGGTCGAGCCTGCTTCCTCGTCATCTATCAAGCGGCGCCGAGCCATCGTCGTTGAGCTGGTGTTGGCCTGAGACGCCGCCATGGCCGGATATTCGAGATCGGAGAAGAAAGGGAGGAGGAAGACGGAGAGAGAGAGAGAGAGAGAGAGAGAGAGAGAGAGAGAGAGAGAGAGAGAGAATTCGTGTGAGAAGAAGAGAGAAAAATTGATTTGCAGAGAAACGAGGGTATTTTAGGAACATCGTAAAAATAAAATGACAAGTTTAGGCTTAAAAATGGACTTATATGGGTAAAAATATTAAGGTAGATTTGTGTTACAAAAAATGTTGAGAAAGTGATTTTAGTGAAATTTTCTTCTTTTTTTTTTTTTGAATAAAGGAGTTTGGGTAAGTATCATAACTTTTAAGTAGTCAGTTTGTTTATGAAGTATTTAGGAGTCCAAGTCTTTAGGAGTTATATTAAGTAGGAGAATTCCTGGGCAGAGGAATGTGCACGTAAGGCCGTCTGAACTGGGTTAGGGTTTTTGTGATTGAAAGCATATTTGCAGCGATTAATCCAGATTGACCAGAGTAAGAAGGAAACTTGGGTGAGGAACTCTTGAGGAGCATGAAGAGCTTGAACGGTTTCCAACCAACCAAGAAGAGAGGGCAAAGACTGAAGAGGAACCTGGTACCCAAACGGATGAGCAAACCAAGTTGTTGTTGCCCAAGTGCAAGAGAAAAGGACATGTTCAATTGTTTCTGGAAATAAGTTGCAGATGGGACAAGTAGGACTTCTGGCAATATGTCTTTTATGCATGGCCTCTTTTGTAGCTAAGATGTTGTGAGCTGCTCTCCAAAGAAATGATTTGATTTTAGGAAGTGTGATCCATTTCCAGGTCTGAGGAGAAGGCGAGTGAGAGTGGTGAGGATGAGAATTGAGAGTAAGGCTTTTCCTTGAGACCAAGAGATTATAACCTGACTTCACTGAGTAGATGCCATTGGTGGAATGCGGCCATATTAACTTGTCTGGGATTTGATTGTTAATAATCCGAATTGAGCGGATCCTTGATTCCATTTCTGGAGAGATAAGATGCTGAATTTGAGAGAGATTCCAAGACTTTGTTTGCCAATTGATCATGGAGCTAACCTTTGTCTGGAGAGGACCGTTTCCAACATTCAAGGGAGAAGGACTTAGACCCGGAATCTATGAATCAGACCATAAGTTAACCGAATCACCATTGCCAATATCCCAACAAGAGCCAGATATAATAAGATCTCTACCAACAAGGAGACTTGCCCAGAATCATGAAGGTGATCCACCTTTTTTTGCCTCTAGAATGGAAGTAGAAGGATGGTAGAGTTGTTTAATAACCTGTGCTGAAATAGAGTTTGTGAACTGATGGAGTCTCCATACTTGTTTTGCAAGCAAGGCGTCATTGAACTCTTGAAAATTTCGGAAGCCAAGGCCACCCTCAGCTTTTGGTAAACCCAAACTGTCCCAAGCTTTCCAATGAACACCTTTAGAAGCAGAATTTCCCCACCAAAAATCACTTAGAGTGGAGTTGATCTCTTTGCAGGTAGAAAGAGGGAACTTGAAACAAGACATGGTGTATGCTGGAATTGCACTAGCTACCGATTTGATTAGCACCTCTTTTCCTGCTTGGGATAGAATAGATTGCTTCCAACCTGCTACTTTCCTCGAGATTGCTTCTTTTACAAAACACAAAGCTTTTCTCTTTGATCGACCCCAAATTGTCGGAAGACCAAGGTATCTACCAGGATCATCTACCACTTTCATGTCCAAAACTGAACTGATGAGATCAATGAAATATGGAGGGGTGTTGGGGCTGAAGTAGAGAGATGATTTATCTGTGTTTATCCGCTGACCGGAGGCATTGCAATAAGTATGAAGGATATCAGACAAGTGCAAGCAATTATCCAATGAGGCTTTAAGGAAAAAGAGAGAATCGTCGGCAAAGAGCAGGTGGCTACCGGTTTGATGAGATTGGAAGCTGCGGTCTTGAGAAGCATTTTTGATTGAACATCATTAACAAACAGGAACAAGAACGGGGAGAGTGGATCTCCCTGTCTGAGACCACAAGAAGGAGTGAACCAAGGCATTGGCTTGCCATACATTGAGAATTATAAAGTAGTTCACTGAAGTTACACAACTGCTGCCAATATAATTCATCTCTTCTCCACAAAGATGAGATGCTCTCAGTAATTTCCTTTGCTTCTGGAGCAATATCCACATTTTCGGAATCATATAAAGCTTCAAGGTATTTGATAAGGGATCTTACTTGAGCATGAGAAGTTGGGAACGCTGTTTGACTCCATTTTTTCAAAGCTTGGCAAGAAGCACCAAGGTTTGAGATTAGGTTCTACATTGGGGAAGCCTATGTTCATACTTCCAGACCTCCCTAATTAAAGGGATGCATTCTGTATGTTCATTCCAAAATTGTTCATAACGAAAGAGAGGCTTGCCTTTGATTTCTGAAGGGTGAGTATCAACAAGAATGGGTCTGTGATCTGAGCCAACATTTGGAAGATGAAAAACTTGAGTTCTAGTTTGATTAGAACACCATTCAACATTTGCCATTGCTCTGTCTCGCCTTTCTTTAATGTAGACTCTTCGATTCCTCATTGCAAACCAGGTGAACTCCGGGCCTTGAAAATTAAGATCCCTCAGTTGAGCATTTGAGATGAAGGAATGGAACAGCTTTATCCTCCAAAAATGTGCCAGGAGCAAACTCATCAGTGTAGAGAGGGCAACCAATTCGATGCAACATGTGCATCGTTTGGTACTCGAGAAAAGCATCTGGAGCCATGTTGGTAGGATTTTGGCTCATAAGAGGATTTGCTTGCAGGATTGCCTCCATTTGTTCATCAAAAGCAGCAGATCGCTCTCTCTAATTTGCATGTTGAGCTCTGACTAGCTCTTCGAGGCCCATGTTCACTTGATTCAACATATTGGAATTTGCCATTCTTTGGAGAGGATTAGGATCATGGTTTACTTGGACTCCAATACCTTGGTGGAAGTGAGGAATGATGTCGAAACCTGGTGGAGGGATCCGTTGATATAGGCTAGGAGGATTGATGAACACTTCATCTTGCATGAGATTTGGAGCCAAAACAGGATGCTCGTCCCAATCCATGTTGAATATGATTTGCATTAAACTCCTGCATGGCATGTTCTGCTTCCATCTCCATCGGAGGTTCTACTGGAGCCAAGTTATTCAATATTCTAGGTGGAGGAATTCGCCTTGCAACTCTAGCCCTCATCCAATCAGTATCTTTCGACTATCGATATCTTTCATTTAGGGGCAGAACCTGAAAGTATGCCCCAGACATCCACAGTAGTAGCAAAAATGGGACAAAAGTTCATACCGAAATTGTGCTTTGAGCATGGGATTGCCTCTATTAAACCGAAGATTTCTTTGCAGAGGACGGCGAGAGTCAATTTGAACTCTGATTCTCAGAAACCCACCTCTTCCTTCTGGGCTGTTAGGATCTTCCGCCTCCACTAGCGTTCCCATTGCACTTCCGATGGTGGTTGCATTTTGAAGGGATAGGTGGTGACGGGGCAGGTTGTGGACTTGCACCCAGAATGCCATCATGTGCAGAGGGAGATCATTCAGTTGGGGATTGTAGCTAATCATATAGACTAACTAGGATGAACAGGTGGGGGTTTCTTATTGGTTTGGGTAGGAGGCAGAGGCGGTTGATTAGAAGTTTCACTGCTGTGTTTCTGGGTATAAATTGAAGTTTTGGGCGGTTGCAAGGACGTTTTGTAGATGGATAAGGATTTGTTGGGGTGGTACATGGACACATAATGAGATCGGAGCTTGTGAATGGAGGTGATGATTAGTTGGAGTTTTGGGAAGACGGGGGGATGAGATGAGCTCAGAGAGAGCTGGGTGGGAAAACAATTGGATTCACTATTCTAGAGTGAGAAGCTCTCAAATTTAGAGAGAGAAAATTTCGGTTTTTGATCTCGAATTTTGCCCAGTAAGCTTTACAGTTTCTCTCTTATTTTTAACAATCTATACTGAGCTTTGTAGTCGAGTACGGAGAACCCTATTTAGAGTAAGCCCACTGGAGGAGTCATAAGCTTCTGGATCTTCATTCAAACGGTCTCCGCCCCTCTTTCTTGAGCTCTTTAGGAGGTGGAGTTGCGGACACAGATTGTGAAGGCCGGACTGGATCTATCAAACAAAGCAGGTAAATATGGAAAACTATACTATCATACACATAAGAGAACATTGGCTTTCCAATTTCATTGGTCATCTGCAGAAACCGTGAATGATCGAGATAAATTTATTATATTGATATGGGTGTACAAGTTGTGGCTTTTTCTTTTATTCCCTTGCAATTACTATATATGGCAGGAACTTTTCCAGCATTTCATGGTGTTTCACTAGGATAAACCCTAAAGTCTCAACCCTAAATGATCATTAAAATGTCTACAATACTTGTTTCAACAGTGTTCTAACTTCTAAGGAGGAGGAAGCCACCTAGTCCTAGCTAGGCTTCTAGCTGTGTAATTCATCGATAATTAGGATTCTATATATATATACAGTACAAATACAATTCCTTTGAGGCTAGCTTGTAATCTAGAGTAATCTTCAATAATGGTAAGTGATCTTTAACTCTCCAGTTTTTTAACTATTCTTGTCCTATGGTATACAACAATGGAAAGTATGCACACAGAAATCAACTATCCTTCAACAATATCCAGTTTTTAACTCTTTGGCAAACTTCTTTTTTGTTGTCTTTCAATTTAGGCCTCAACTGCAGCAATGACGCTCGGTAAAGTTGCATTTTTTATGACCATGATCATGATCGTCGCCTTAGCGGCAGGAAAAGGTGGAGGACATTCAAGCAGGGGCGGTGGAAGAGGACATTCAAGCAAAGGTGCTGGAGGAGGACATTCAAGCAAAGGTGCTGGAGGACATGGGCTCATTATTGGCGGAGTTTTTGTACCTCATCATATGGGTGTTCGAACTCACCACAACAAAAGCAGATTATCTGATAGCGTGATGGTTTCATACTCTCTTGGTTCAACTATGCTTTGCTTGACCTTGCATTATTTGCATTGGTTGCAGCCTTTTGATTAATATTAATATACATAGATGAGTATTAACTGGTTATATAATTTGTTTGATTGCATGTGAACATGGTGCTCTTCTTAAGCTTTTGTGTTTTTCAGACAGTTTACTTGATATGTTCCCAAAATACGTGCAATTCCATTTTAGGGATATTCTTTTTTTCTTATATTACGGCTTGTAACGGCTTGAGATATGAGTACAAGAAATGAATCTTTATTACATTAATATTTTTTTTTAATAAGGGCTAAAACAGCTGCCCTCATACAATAATCATTAATGAAACCGCAGAATACAATGAAGGACATTGTACCTAAACCCCATACTGTAAGGATATTGTGCATAAAGTCTTGTTATTATAATCTTCGTATGAAGCTTAATTACAATTTGGGGGATTTTCATATACACCCAATTTTGTAGAGTGGTTTTAAATAAAACCCACCTAATATTTCTTTCTGATAGACATCTAAAATGTATCAATTATGATACATATTATGTCATATTTTTTCTAAATTTTACACAATTGCCACCATTCAACTATAACATATAAATATAATAAATAAGCTTAATTGATGTTGTCTTAAATACCTTGATTATGAGTTTTTCTTCTAACACTAACAATTTTCAATCAATTTGCAAGAATCATGCAGGTTTCTTTATTTTTATAAAAAAATTTATGTGAAACAAATACATTCTATGATCTATATAAATCAGGTAAAATATAATATAAATAAGATATCTGATTATTAAAGTAAAAAGAAGAAATTTTATAATGTTACCGTTGTTTTGGCCACGATCCTCAGCGCACGGGGCAGAGGTTTCTAGCAGACAAAGAGATGGGGGGAGTGTTACGGGCGTGCCACCTCGCGGACGATGAAAAGGTTGATGGGGGGTGCGTTTGACTTTTTGATTAGGCAGAAAGGGGGGTCACAGGTGCCACCTCAGAGGAGGATTTACGAGCACAAGCGAGTCGATACTCACGGCGGCGCGAGCAGAGCAATCACAGGGAGTTCAGAGAGAAGCGGGGATGCAGAGTCCGGAGAGCTCTGGAGAAAGACCTAGGCGGCGGCGCTTAGGGTTAGGGTTTCGAGGGGCTCGAAGGGAACTGGGTTTCAGTTGTGTTTGTTTGTTTGTATTGATTTGAGAGTTGTTGTAAAAGTTGTCTCTTGAGAGAGAGCTTTCGAACCCTTTATATAGTGGAGCTTGACTTGCGGCAGAAGAGAGAGATAATCCTACTTCAAGTTGGATTCGGAAAACCTAATAGCACAAGGGCACTGTTTCGTCCATGCGAACCAACCATCTTGTGACACATGTCCAGTTCGCACACTTCATTCCTCATAAGGCATTGCTTCCGCGCTACCAACTGTAAACTCCTATGCGAACTGGAATTCGCCCCGCGGGTCGTCACAGATGCTATCTCGCGTGCACGTGAAGCTCGCTTCCAAATCGCGGGCTATTGCAGCTCGCGAGCCTTAAAATGACTTTTTATGTCAAATGGACCACATGGATTGGTCCGAAGCATATTAAAGACTTGTAAAAGTCTTCAACGTTTGTCGTGGTGCGCGCGGGCTCCGCATGTCGCTTCCTCGCGAAGTCCTCTACGCGAGCTAGTTCGCCAGCTCGCCTCGCTTCGCCTACGCGGAGAGTTGAATAGTAATTCCGCGCGAAGGCATTCCGCGCGCGAGCTAAGTGTTCCACGCGAACTGCGTAGTCCGCCTATGTCCATTCCGCGCGCAAGCTAAGTGAAGTCCAGTTCGCATGCAGTTCGTTCCACGCGAAGTCTAACTCGGCTCGCGTGGTCTCACTGGCGGGCTACTGTTTGAAAACTTAGAGAAACTCCATTTCGCCGGTATAACATGGTCCAAGAGATAACTAATATTTACATAGACATTTACTGTCCAGTAAAATATTAATCTAGGCGTAAACAACCGTAAGCCCTAAGCCCTAAACCCTAAACCCTAAATCCTAAGCCCTAAACCCTAAACCCTATACCCTAAACCTAATTTTGAGTTTCTTCTTTGTAGGTATATTATCATATCATGTCTTACTTAATAAGTACATTAGAAATGTAAATGTTCTCTCGATCAGGATGAGAAATGATATAATAATATACCTAAAAAGAAGAAAATTAATCAAAGAACAAGAACGTGTACCTTACAATTAGACATTTTTCGACTATGTAGAAAGATATCAAATGTGAGCTTAAGAATGAAAAGAATCATTCTATTACAAATGACATACTTCTATATATAACATATATATATATATATATATATATATACACACACACTCAAGTTAGTAACAACAAGGTAAGAAATTAAAGAATGTAATTGATTATGATAAAGTTAAATCCAGCTAAATTTTAGCTCAGTATTTGAGTTTCAAATTAATGCTAAAATTGAGAAAGATACCAAATTTAGTTTTATATCGCCTGAGAGGCAAATAAGAGAAACTAAAAAATAAAGAAAACTATTAATTATAGACATATGCTCTATATAATAAGTTTGCTTATGTGGAGTGAGTGTAAAATGAAAGAAAAATATGTATGGATTTATCTTAAAAGAAGTCTAGTATTTTGAGTTTTTATGTAATTTTCTCTTATAATTTTCATATGAACTCCATTGATATCTATAATAAGGTAGAAAACTAACAACAATACAGGACATTTGTTGACCAAAAAATTCTCGTTACCAGCTAGCACTTGTGATTTTTTCTTCAACGGAGACCAACGTGAAAGCCGTAACTGTTGTGAAACTGCAAAAACAACCGGAGACAAAGTAAACTGCTAACAACAAAACAATGGCTTTGGGAACAAAGATGCACCAGCCAATTGTAACAGAAACTCAAATTTCAAAACCGAAGTCTTCCTGTGCAATCTTATAAATTATTGTGTTTCATGTAGCTTCTGCATAAGCTTCTGGTCGCACCTCCTCCAAAGGAGGAAGCTAAACTAGAAGTTTCACTTCCCCAACAAACAACAAAACAACAAAAAATGGCGGTACCAAGATGTAGGTTGCACTTAACAGCTCTTCTTTCCTTGGTTGTTTCCGCTGCATTAGCCCACACAGAAAGCCAAGGTGGTGGTGATCATGGTGGGAAGCATCGGCTTCAAACAGGGCCGGTAACATATGATGGGAGGTCACTGCTTATCAATGGCAAACGGGAGCTTCTATTTTCGGGTTCTATCCATTATACACGAAGCACGCCACAAATGTGGCCTGATCTTCTCCGAAAGGCTAAACATGGAGGTTTGAATGTGATCCAAACTTATGTGTTTTGGAACATTCACGAGCCTGTGAAAGGTCACTACAATTTTTCAGGAAACTATGATTTGGTGAGGTTCATTAAGCTTGTTCAAGAGCATGGAATGTATGTCACCATTCGAGTTGGGCCATTCATTCAAGCCGAATGGAACCATGGAGGACTTCCATATTGGCTGAGAGAGGTCCCCGACCTCATATTTCGTACTGATAATGCACCATACAAGTACTATATGAAGAAGTATGTGACCATGATTGTGAACAAGTTGAAAGAAGCAAAACTGTTTTCTCCTCAAGGAGGCCCAATCATATTGGCACAGATTGAAAACGAGTACAATCATATCCAGCTTGCATATGAAGAGAATGGAAGCAATTATGTTAGATGGGCAGCAAGGATGGCCGTAAAGCAAAATGTTGGAGTACCATGGATCATGTGCAAGCAGACCGATGCTCCTGATCCGGTGATAAATACTTGTAACGGAAGGCATTGTGGTGATACTTTCTCTGGACCAAATAAGCCATACAAGCCTGCTCTATGGACCGAAAACTGGACAGCTCAGTACCGAGTATTTGGTGATCCTGCTTCACAAAGACCTGCAGAAGATATTGCATTTTCGGTTGCCCGCTTTTTCTCAAAGAATGGATCTCTAGCCAACTACTACATGTACCATGGTGGGACTAATTTTGGAAGAACAAGTGCGATTTTCACAACAACTCGCTACTATGACGAAGCACCTCTTGATGAATATGGTTTGCCAAGGGACCCAAAATGGAGTCACCTCAAGGACTTGCACAAGGCTTTGAGACTATGCAGGAAGCCTTTGCTTTGGGGGGTTCCGGGTGTCCAAAACTTAGGGAAAAACATCGAGGCTCGTTTCTATGAGTTGAAGGGCAACTCCTCAATCTGTGCTGCTTTCTTGGCCAACAACAATTCAAGAAGTGAAGCAATTGTTAATTGGCGAGGACAAGACTATTACCTTCCACCCCATTCCATTAGCATCCTCCCTGACTGCAAGACTGTGGTCTACAATACTCAAACCATCGTATCGCAGCATAATGCAAGGAGCTTTGTCAGATCAAATTTGGCTAATAAAATGAGATGGATGGAGTCTCCGGAACCCATTCCAAGCACCAAGGAAATTCCAATCAATAATAGGACACCATTGGAGCTCTACGGCTTGCTCAAAGACAACTCAGACTATGCGTGGTACACAACCAGCCTTGAGTTGAATTCTATGGACATGTCCATGAAGAAAAGTATTCAACCAGTTCTACGAGTAGGAAGTCTTGGTCACGCAATGCTGGTGTTTGTCAATGGTGAGTATGTTGGTTCTGGACATGGGAGCCATGACGAGAAGAGCTTTGTCTTTGAGAAAGTTGTGTCCTTCAAGGCCGGGGTCAACCAAATAGCTTTGCTTGCCATGACAGTTGGTCTTCCAGATAGCGGAGCGTACATGGAGCATAGATATGCAGGGCCTAAAGACATAGTAGTTCTAGGATTGAACACTGGAACTCTTGATCTCACACAAAATGGCTGGGGGCATCAAGTTGGCCTAAATGGAGAGAAGCTGCAAGCCTTCACAAAAGAGGGATCAAAACAGGTCCAATGGGGAGAAACAAATGGACCAAAAAAGGCTCTCACATGGTACAAGACATATTTTGATGCTCCTGAAGGGAATGATCCTGTCGCGATCCGAATGACTGGTATGGGAAAAGGAATGATCTGGGTGAATGGTGAGAGCATCGGTCGACACTGGATCTCCTTCCTCTCTCCTCTTGGGCAGCCTACTCAATCCGAGTACCACATCCCAAGATCATTCATCAAGCCTAGGAAAAACTTGCTTGTTGTTTTGGAAGAGGAGCCAGCCAAGCCTAGTAGCATTGACATTGTGACTGTCAACAGAGATACCATTTGCAGCTTCATTACTGAGTATCATCCTCCAAATGTGAAGTCATGGGCTAGACAAAACAGCGTCTTCCGACCTGTGTTAGATGTTGTAAGAACATCCGCTGAGTTGAAGTGTCCGAATTACAAAAAGGTTGTAGCTATTGAGTTTGCAAGTTTTGGTGATCCTACTGGTTCATGTGGAAGCTACACCTTGGGCAAATGCAACTCCCCTGTATCAAAGGAGGTAGTTGAACAACACTGCTTGGGCAACAGGAGCTGCGTGGTTCCGATCGACCGCAACGTTTACTTCAAGAACAATGATGAATGCCCTGATATCAAGAAGACTCTTGCTATTCAAGTGAAGTGTGCTTAGAGAATCTGGATATATTTCACGTTGTGGGTGATTGGATGACGATTGAAACAAAGAACACCCTAAAGAAGCTGGTTTAAATTTCCCAGTGACATGTTCAGAGACCAAGAATATATCACATTGTGTACAAGGCATCTCCATATATTTGTCAAAAATTTCACGAATCAGAGACTCATATGTGAGCCACTAAAGCCATCAAATTAACAGTCTTAGTTCATCTGGTATACACAAATATTTGTTAACACTCCAATTACATCTTCCATAAAATTTTCCTTTCGCAAAATAATAATAATAATTAATAAATAAGAAAATAAATGAATCTTCATGTATAAGAAATTAAGAATCTGAAAAGCCCCCACATATAAACTTTGATGTTGATACATGATTCTCGTTTTATAATGAATTGCTTTACAGTATACACTTTGCAACCGATCAACCTTCTATAAGCTTTTCTTTCACAAATAGAACTTCGCTTGCCTTCAAAGACTGCTGCAGTTCTTCCTAGCTTGATCGTTTCGAATACATATTGTTGAAGGCTTGAAGCTAACATTAGGAATTTTAAATCTCGGATGATTGATGTATGTTGTTTGATTTTTTTTTTTTTTGTCAAAACAAAATGGCATGATTTTATTTTTCCTCTTTCATTTTCAATGATATGTAATTATGTACGTAGTTTTTTTTTTTTTTTTTTTTTTCAGTTTAGAATGACTCATCTTAGAGTCTCAGACTTTATTAGTCTTCATCTTGGTACTATATTAACACTGGGAACAGTGTAAAGTGAAATTTGATATAATGTACAGTTAATTTCTTTTGACTGATGGTATGGAACACAATTTAATTCTATCATTTCCAACGATTCCAATCGTTTCAATGCGTTGCTTGCTCCTTGTTATATAAGGGCTTCTTGTACGTACACTCCAGCTAGCATTACCTATCTTCTTCCCCGGCCTCTATTAAGGTGTTCCTTTCTCAACATAATCCATTTCTTTACTTTCAATTTTCTTTCTTTGCGGGCTATCGATGTTTGTTTTTCTAAACCTAGCTATATTGCATATTGATTGATTACATTTTTAATTTTGTAGATGGAACAACGAAAATGGGAGGACTTAGATAAGGACTGTTTGGTGAAAGTGTTTGAGAAAGTTGATATGGAGTCGCTACTCTTGGATATTCCTTTTGTTTGCAAGTCATGGCACAAAGAAACACTAAATCCTTCTTGCTGGAATAGTCTCATCTTTCCGGACTTTGAACCTGAATTTCCTTACGATGAACGTGATTATCCAATCTTTGACAGATTTGTTTCTGAATTTGGCCTTGATAGGGATCACTTCTCTGTAACTGCCTTTATAAAGTTTGTTGTCAATCGTAGCCAAGGAAAGGCTGTTTCTCTCAAGCTACCTGGATGCTCGTCCCTAGAAGCCTTTGAATATGTTACAGATGAGTATGTTTTCTCTCTTAAGTAATTATTTGTATATTTGATATGCCTTCGACACTTTACTGAAAATGTTGTGTGGTTTCAGGTGCCCTAACATTATGTTTTTTGGTTTACCAAGATGTTTGTTGTGGAAAGACGACATTGATCTGGAATTGATTGGCAAGTTCAAGAACTTGTTCATGTTGGCCTTGGGCAGCTGCACTTATTTGGACAGAGTTCTTGCAGTAGTCAGCAAACACTGCAAGCTTTTTTCTCATTTGATAATGTCTAATGCCCAAATTGGTAAGGAAGAGGCTACGGCAATTGTCAACTTAATCCCTGATATTAAGCTCTTGAGCCTGAATGATGCACAGATTGATCGGGATAATCTTATCATAGTACTGCAGGGCTGCAAAGAACTTGTGATGTTGGAAGCCAAGGATTGTATTGGTTTCGATGAGGGTGATGAGGAAATAGCAAAGCTGGCTTCTCATATCAAAAGCTTTCACTGTGAGGGATCTAAAGAGCGCTTTGAACATCCATTTAATATGTCTTCTTTTTATCAATTTTTTTCTTCATTGACGAAAGATCAATTCAAAGAAATAGATTCAATGTTTGCGGAGATTGATGCAGAGGCAGAGGTTGATGGAGAGGGAGAGGGTGAGGGTGAGGGAGAGGTTGATATTGAAGATAGGGTTGAACCTTGATTTAGCTCTTTATGTATTTTGGTGTTCTTATGCATGCGTTCTCTTATCAGATCTATTTCGAATAAGTTTTCCTTAGCCTGACATATGTATCGGCCTATTCGGAACCTAAAAGCTGCATGTAGTAGCAATTTTCTTGGTCTGCTTATTCATGTTTCAACCTCCAGTTTCTTTTCTTAATTTTGGTTAAAACATAATATTCAACTAAAGGATTGCTACTAAGTGGACAAGTCTTTTTGTCATACGACAATTGCTTCATTCAATTGGGGAGTTTAAGTTCATAGTTTTTTGCATCACTAGCGTCCTGTAAAGATAATACTATATCAGCAGTTTGATAATAAATCTAACTACCAGCTAGTTAAGGTTGATGTGGATCACTTCTGTAAACTTGCATTCATAAAATTTGTGGTCAATCCTACCTCTCATGCTACCTCTGCCTGGATGCTATGTAGCATTGGAAATGCAGTTACCTTTCGGTCGTCTTCCCACAACAAAAATATTGGTAGAACTTAAAAACAGTCAATTTAACATTACAAAGGAGTTAACTTTGCAGATATTCTTAGTTAGATTCCGGTACCAAACCCCAACCCACCTAATGTTTGAATCCTGGATCCGTCACTACTTTTGACATAGTTCATAGCTTTGAATCGTTCCAATGACCCATGAAAATCAAACTTCCTTTGTTTTGTTTATACAAATTTTCAATAGAGAGAAAAAGAAAAGGGCTCGGGGAAAGAAATGTTATTAATTTTACATTTAACTAAGCTCCTGATGGGAATGGGAAATAATGCATTCCTTTCAGGGGTTGGAAAGACCATGGACTGCTATAAATACCCTTTTTCTCGATCAATTTCTCTACATCAAAATTCAGAAAACCCTAGCTTCCTTCCAGTCTCTTTAGTCGCACCTACATTCTTCGCCCATAAACTTTTCTGTGAAAGAAAAGAAGAAATTCAAGATGAAAATCAACATAATCGGAGAAACCTTCACCCGCATACCGAAATCAGAAGAAATTGAAGAGAAGAAGCCCAGAATCGCCGTGAAAGACTTGAAACGTGTGCAGGAGAAATCCAGGAAGAGAATGATGAAAATAGAAGGGTATTCTTTCTGCAACAAAGTGCATGGAATTCTTAAAGATTCAGATAACTATATCGAATTTCTGGGTCAACTCTACAAGTATAGCAAGGGAGTTTATGATTTGACTGAGTTTCTAAACTTGGTTGATGACAAGGTTCGAGAAAACGAACGTCTCATGTTTGAGTTAGATGAATTTTTGGAGAGCTGTGAGGAATCAGGGGACAGGTCTGAGTTGAGATCTCTATGCAAATCATCTTAGTCCACTGTTGTCTTCTACGATTTGGGTTCTTTTAGGGTTTTTTTTTTCTTAATCTTTTGTATTCTTTTTTTTTTTTGGTCGAATCTTTTGTATTCTTTAGGTTTAGCCATAACCCTCTTGTTTTCACATATTAGTGATATTATTGGATCCGGATTCTCTGCTTGGATTTAAGTTGCTTGGATTTGCTTGGATGTCTTATAACCATTAGATGGAGTAATAATAACATAAGGATGACATGGTGGTCTCAGATTGTACTCAATCCAATAGTTAGAAGTCACAAAACCAAGCAACATAAATCCAAACAGAGAAACCAAATTCGATATTATTACAGTTAATTCCTGGTTCTAAACGGAAAATGAGTTTAAAATATTTGCTTTTAAAATGATGGACATCCAATAATAGTAAAAAGAATGCAGAGAACAACTCCTACTCCATGTTCTGAAGCAGTTCTACCTGTATCTCAAGAGGTTCTGGACTTCACCGAGTTTCTTAACTTAATTAGGTGGATGACTTTGTTCGAGCAACGAACATCTGGTGAACAATTTTGATGATTTCCTGGAGCACTTTAAGTGACAATGTATCGTCGCTAGGGTTGGGAATACAGGTAGGACTATGAATTGTTGGCAACATTAGGGTTGACAGTTCGGAAATGTTATTACAGTTGTTCTTTTTTGCCAATGTGAAGATATGCAATTGGCTGTACTTACTCTCTTTGAATGTTTTCCTCAATTACAGAAACTGACAGTCTATTCTAAAACATTCACACTTAACAAATTATTGGCTAGGCAAACTTGACCAACTCCAACTTCTGTATCTTTTTGACATATATGAATCAGAACTTGGCCTGACAAAGAATTGCAATATAATAATCCACATTCAGAATATTGGTTCCTACAAGCATTTTGGTAGAGATTGTACCAGTCAGATGACGAAGGCCCCGAGTCCGACATATTTAGACCACAAATTCAAAGAAAATAAGAGAATCATCTAAAACTACCATAGATTCAAGTATCCTATTGCAACCCATTCATGTAAGATGCGTTTTCAAGCTGGCAACTGGAGCTTTACATTGTTCTTCCAACTGCAGAATACGAATATGTAAGTCATTGTCTTGTACAATTTTATCAACATTGTTTGTGATACGAAAAATGAAAAACGTACCTCTGGAAGTAATAGTAGAAGAAATCAGCATAGAGTAAGGTCTGGATTATCCCTGCTATCCAAGCTGCAGGAGAAGAACAGGGATATGATTGAGATGTGCCCAGAAAAGAAATTACTAACACAATGCATTTATTATGTATGACATAAAAGATGAAAACTGATGTTTTAATATTGCTAATGCATAACAGAACATTCAAGTGGAAATATGCTTTGATGTGTATTCATGAGAAAGAGTCTTACTTATCCAGTGGACAAAGCCTTCCTCAGTAAAGTAGCGGTAAATCCAATTCAATATGTACAATGCTCGATATGCCCTGCATTAAGAAAACCAAGATGAAAATGCTAACACTAAGTGCTCCCACAATTTCAACCGATATATAAGCTTGGACACGAATAAAAATAAATTCATATGTACTAAGGGGTGACAAATTGTAAAATGCTTATTGAATCACAACAAACTCCTAAATTTTCAGACACCTCTAGAACCAAGAAGCCTTTACATGAACTCCAGACATCTATGATTAAAAGGAAAAGACAAGGACTAAAAAATGAAGCTCATAAATCTATCTATGAGCTCGTGACTGTGGGCTTCCAATATGCTGTTGGAACATCTTCACCAGATAGAGGTAGAGTGACAAATATACGCAAAGCAGGAGGTACCAGCTTGAGACACAGTTGGTGGGCTAATAGAGATCTAGAACTGCTAGATCTTTGTGACAAACATGTATGCTAAACATCTCCTTTGTAAAGTATGCAACACTTCCAATTGAAATGCCCACTCCCTCCTCCAAACAATAGATATGCAATTCAAACTTTAATGGAATTTTTGCTGACATTTTCAATCACCTACAGAAAGTATCATCTCGTCCCAATCTCATTATATACGATTTCTAAACTCACTATCAAACCATGGTGAAGATTGTACCTTAAAACAGCTAAACTTCACTAGTTCAATTGCTCACTAACTTGAAATTTTTTCACTCTTTCAGGTAGCCGCTGAATTTCATCTCTTTTCAGTATCACTGCTAAAACATGTGCTAGTTGAGATTGGATATGCTTTGCATACATGATTCGATGAAATATACTCAACAAGAGTAGTAGATTTGCATAGATTACATAGGCCTTATTCTAAATCAGTAAGCTCAGGCAAGCTTTAAAAAGAGTGACAAGGTAACCTATCCACCTGGGTTCATTACATTTTCTCAATTCTTTCAGCCACACCCGTCAAAAGCTTTTCAAAACAGAAACTCTGATCAGGCAATAATATCCAGAGTCCAGACATATCACTAACTTGAACCAACTCAAGATATCAAGATCATGTAACTTAGCCTCAAACCTCTATTAGATTGAACACAATACACGATACAGTTTTAAGATCAAGTTGGAAATGGTGTTCATAGATGGCAACAAACAACAATAAATCTATAAACTCAGTTTCTGATTACTAAACTGCTTTTCAGTCATCAGCCCACTTTCCAGCCTTGGTGGTTCAGTTTCCTGGACTGATTTCAAGGTCAAAAGGTGTAGGGATGGTACTCAGGGAGGGGAAGGCTCTTCAACCAAAATTGGAAGAGATTTATTGTAAGAATTTATTTACTACAATAGGAAAAACAGTGGAAACCGCACTTTTTTTTCTCAAGGTCAGTATGTTATCAGCTTACCAACTTAGGTTAGTATACAACTCTAGAAAATAGTTCGATATTCTTAATAATCAGAGAAAATAACCATATGTTTAATAGCAGAACTTGATCTGTGAAACTGCCATTTACGTTATAATACTATAAGAGTCGAAGAATCAAATACACCTTGTTTTCTTTACAATTTTGCGAGTGGCTTCATGACAGCCCTACAGTTCTCGATTATCGTATTCCTTTTTGTACGAGAATATGGAATAAGATATTGAAAGGCAAAGTAATAAGAGTAGACATCAACAACACTAACAAAAAGTTCACTATTCTGTTATCTGATAATGCTGCTTCATCAGAACCAGTGACTCACATGTTTCTGTAATACTACAGGAACGAAATCGATGTAATAGAAAGGGTAATTTATCCAACTGCATCTATATAACTTTATAGTCTAACAATAGGGGAAACAAACTAATGAGCATAAAAGAATAGCAGGTAAACCATGATGGAAATAAAGTTGAGATTTTGAACAGCAGATGCAAATTCTTCCTAGCTGAATCTTGGTAATTATAGAATTCAATAAGAAAATTGTTTAAAAGGAGAATTACCCGAGGAGGACTACATATTGGCCTGTTAAGTTGTCAATATTTCTCGTCCTTTGCAACAGCACCAGCTGAGGAAGTATGGCGACTGCTTCCAAATATATGGAAAAGGCCCACATCACCTGATTAATCAATTTGGTTAGATCACACAAGTAATTGAACAATGTGATCCTCACAGTAGATGCTCTCCATCAATAATTTTACTGAATATAGCAATATGGTCACATGCTCCTAATAGGATATGAACAACATCTCAAAATGGTAGTATATGATACCTCTCTAAAAGTGAATTTCTCATTGATGACCAGGGCCAAAAGCAGGCAAGGGAGTAGAAGAAAATGATGGCGAAATGTGTCTTGGGACTTATCATACGATCTACGAACAATCCTGTGGTGCCGTATATACCAAACAATTGAGAAAGAGCTACCCAAGAATATCAACTTCATGAGGGTATTATAAACTGAGTAGAAGCTAACAAAGATATCCAAGTAGCGGGTAGCAAAGACAAGAGCATAGAGTTCTTGAGTCTTCAAGGAAACACCTGCATAAACCGAGGGAAGTCAAAAATTTATTCATTTCAGAGAAAACATGAGTTCCAAGCGGGCATATATTAAAATAGTACTAAAAATGGATAGGTCAGGATACATTAATTGCCACAACAAAACTGGACAGTTTTGCATGTGTTTATTCTGTAGCAAGTTGAATTCTGGAACTTGTATATTTAGCACCACATTGGGAGCTTTCAAACAAAAAACTTCACGGGTCCTTGATATATGCTATACATTTACTTCAAAGTGTGTGGTATTGTTTCAGAAGGACCCATTATCTCCCAATATTTGTCGGATGCCAATATCAAATGTGTCAAAGTCTCTTTAGAATCAGTATAATAACAAGCAAAACTCTTTTTGAGTGCAAATCCAAAATTTGAAAATGCAGATGTCACACTGCTTTATAGTTCAATAGTCAAAACCATTCCTTCTCTCTGCAAGGATCATTCCTGCAGAACAATCAGCCAAAATTTGGAACCATTTGACCCTGAAAAATCTACCAATTTTTGTTGACAATAGTAACCAAATGGCAACATGATTTCCAGTTGGGATGATTTTGGCATTAATGATCATGGAAAGATAATCTAAATATGCACAGCATGGTCATTGGACTTCAAGGTAAGATAGATATGTCCCCACATTTCAAATTTGGAAACGTCTCCTCTAAAACAGTAGTATATAAACACTAATGCATAGAAACATAGCTAGGTATAAATCTATTTCAGTATACTAACAGGGGGAAAAAACCATGATTGATAGAAGTGGGTAGATGTAGAATGTCCCCAATAATCTAATCAACAAAAGCATCTCCCACCCCACCCACCCAAGGCATCATTAGCAGCCTTCATCTTCGCACTTTTTTTTTCTTTCTTTATGTTTCTTCCGTAATTCAATTTTACTTTTATCAATAATATCAGCCTAAATCATAGTAATCCCTAGGATTATGCTAGTTTATCAAGCATATGATGGAATTTCTCGTATTTTCCCCTATTTTAGGATGCATGTACTTCCCGTATCCTAGTAAACATAATTTTAATTCTATCAATGTTCTCTTTCTACTCTTTACTCAATATTTTAACTATACTACAGAATTTGTCTTTCACGGAAAGAATGAGTTTGCAACTTACGTACTACAGTCAAGTGTATCATAACTAATCTTTTCTAAAAGAATAACTTTACAACTTGGTAGACATCTACAATCACATGAAATTCCGTTGTATGGCACCTCTCCTTTGAATAGCCAGCTACCATTTGGCTTCCGTACACACAAGCCTGCCTTTTCTTTTCCTTCTCTGTTTTTCCTTTTGTTGATACCAAGAGTTCTCCAACACCAGCTTCACCATCCCAGGCTCAAAACTGGGCACCCTGCCAACCCTAACACCTTTAGGAGGACGGCAACCTAGAAACTAGTTGGGTAGGTAGATGGGAGCAAACCCTGACCCTGAACATTCCTGTTAATTCCCTGATAATAATAGGCTCCAATGCCCCTTTTCACTTAACTCGTTCACTTATCCCAAAGAAAGAAAGGTTCTGAAACCATTTATCACCCGTATAGCAAGTATAATGGCACATCATCTTAACCACAAGTGATGACCTCACAAATGAACCCCATTACCTCTCTTGGCATCCTACTATCGAGTATCGGCACTCATAACATCATCTGACCTTTGCAATACTTCGTAACCACTAGTTATGACCTTATAAAAACACTTCTTCCCCATCCACACCTAACTCCATAACCTCCATTTCTTCCATACATGGAATTAACTACCAAGTAAAACGTAAACCCAAATCTACATCTTCCAAAGGGAAGTCAGGACAATGTCATTGGCGAATTTACCGCGCTTTCCGGCACATCCATACCCATAACACATTCTACCCATTTATGCAATAAATTCAACCCCAAATCGTATAAATTTAAGCTCAATGAACTAAACTCTTTCTCCAGAAATAAATAAATAAATAAAACATAAAACACAACCGAATGGGGAACTAAATCAACAGCAAGTGAAAAGAGAGAAGAGGAGACTGACCAGCACAGGACTTGATAGTGTGGATCTTGAGAAGCAAAACAAGAACACTAGCCAAATGCGTCATATCTCCCGCTAATCTGAATATATTCATCTTTTTCTATGTTTTCTTGAATCAACTGGGTATATATGTTTCTCCGAGCTCTACCCAGATCTCCCAATTGATCCGCCAAAAGGTGAAAAGCGTGGTTCTTTCGTGGAGTCTAGTTATGGGTCTGCTCTCGAGTCTCTGCTTTTCCTGGATTTTGGGACAGCAAGAAGCTAGAGAGAGGAAGAGGTAACTGTTAAAATGGAGGACCGACCAAAATCTTTAACTCTTTTTGGTTCCGCCTATGTTACCATTGTGGTCTGTTTGGTCCTTGAATTTTATATTGTTCCAAATTTCCAATTTAGTCCTCACAATATGAATATTGCAACTCAATGGTCAATAGAAGACACCGACCCAAAAAAAAAAAAAAAATACTCAATAGAAGACAAAAGTTATTATGATGTTGTTAATCATTATGTTTTCTTTCCGTCGTATCTCTATTGTGTCAAACCAAATAGAATAGTCAATAGAATACGCTACTTATTAGAATACCCTTGGGTTTATCTGATTTCCAAACCAATGACCTCCAAACCCTTCAACATCCTGGACCTCCAAGCGCACTTGAAATGGATCCTGTTTCGAAGCTTTCGTGTTCCAGCCAGATCCAACAAGTTCGCTTTCATCTTTAGTCTGTATGTAGATCAAAATTAATGTATTTTGGAGAGGTCCCTAGTATTTCCTCCAAGCACCTGTGGTATTCCAAGAGTAGGCCCGGACTTGAGATTTCTAGGCCTGAGGCGAGTCCGAAAAATGATGTCCTGTCATGGTTATAACAACAACAACAACAACAACAAACCAAATTAAAACCAAATTTTTTTTCTCGAAAAAAAATGTTGCCCCCCGAGTCCAGATCTGCAGTTATGCAAATCAAATTGAACTGAAAGGTTCTTCAAACGAAAGGCTGTGGAAACGAAGGAATCCCACTTGCTGATGAGAATGAGAGGATGAGTGACGCATCCTTCCTCTTCCAGAAAAGGACAAAAACAACAATTTATTTGAATTACACATGATCAATTAAGGGATTTCAAGATCATGATTTTTGATATGGAGAATGAACCAAAAACTTGAAAATCATGGACCTAGATCACACTCTTAATCTTAGAACTTACTCATCACCCCATATCAAAATCTTATTCATGAATCCAGAACTTACTCAAAAACCCAAATCAAAATGCAAATGGAAAACTTCACAAATCATAAATTATGAAATACATACGGTAATTCGGCATACCTTGGAGAGTTGCAGATCAACTAGAGACATTAAGTCTGGAGAACTAGATTGGGTGGAGTCTTGAGAGAGTGAGAGGGACAGAAAACCAGAGAGATTGAAATCATGCAGTAGGCTATTCATCGTATCTAGAGAGGATAAATCGTTTTGAGGAACCAAATCTTTAGATTTCCAAGACATATTGCTTGATTTGCTTCGACTATTGAGATAACCGATGGAAATTCGGAGATTCCAAATTTTGGTGATCTCTGACGGTTGAGTATCAGAGAAGTCGCGGAAGAAGTGGAAAAGTTAAGGGTTAACAATAGAAAGAATCCTATTATTTTGGTTTATGTTGAAGGAGAAAAGATAACGAGAATAACCGTCTACTTATTCATTGATAGAAATGTCTATTTATAGGCATTACATAGAGTCTCCCGAAGGATCTAGAAGTTCTATCAACTGTAATATATTCTAATAAGAAAACTAGATTAACCAATCCTACGTGTATTAGAACAAGACACATAACAGAAGGACGGAAATATAATTTCCTTAAACACTCCCCCTTGTGTTGCGTCCCTAATACGACATGGTGCTTATGGTGTTGTCTCGGTAAAAACCTTGCCAAGTAAAACAAAAACCTCATGGGTAAAACAAAAGACTTGGACGAAGAGAAAAAGAGCACAACGCACCAACTACAATTGTGATGTATGTAGACTCCCCATGATGTCTACGCAACGACTCCCCCTGATTGGTAACTCAATCTCGGAGTACGGATAAACTGCGCAAGCCAATGCACTTCATATACTTCAAAAGTAGACTTGGGTAACGATTTAGTCATTAAATCCAGCCACATTATCCTTAGATCAGACCTACTATACTTAGCATTATTTTGATCTTGAAGGAGAAGGTTGCCTAACAACTCAAAACATAAGTTCGCGTTGAAAATCAAATTCACGTGTGGCATGACCTTCGTGTACTTAAACAGTCATGACGTCTTCGATACAACAGGTATGGACGAACCGTACAAACTTCTGGAAACTAGACACACGTAGATTTCCAACCATATAAGGTCTATAACCTAGTTCATCTTGAGCTGATCACAAAGCTCTGTCGAAGTGGACTGTTCTGCCAAAGCAGATTCTCGGACAGATCCGTCTTACGTTACAAAGATAGCCATAACTCACTCAATATGATAGGTGTGATCAAATGGTTGTTGTCCCTGGAAAGTAGACACATAGACCTTTCCAATGGTACTAATTTCACCATTTTCCAACAAGTGGGCTATCCTGTATATCCCGTGGAAGTTGACCTACGAAACTGGGCAGATTTTAATTTCGTTTTTAATGTGTCTTTCTGTAGGGATGAATAAGCCTAAACCTTTCATAGAATGAATCAATGCCATTACATTGGCGTTGCGAGGGCGCATCCGGCCATTACCTTGATGTTCCTTCACACTCATCTAAGAGGGAGCGAAGATGTTCGACCGCTAGGAAGAGAATTGAAAGACTAAGGAGAACTTGGCCTTACAAGTTTATAGTGAATGAGATGTCGAGTCTAGCATATTGTAACAAGTACATGAATATGCTACCGTACTTAGATGGAGAATTTCTCCCAAGACTTCTTCGTCATATGGACGAAAAAAGTCTTCTCTAGACTTTGACCGATCAAGGGATACATATAGGCATAACTTTATCGTCCTTTAGATTGCCTTAAGCGTACAGATGAATAAGCATCATCAATAACGATCCTCACTTACGAGACCAGGTGTTCCCAAGATCATTTCATTCTTAATTTTAGATCAGTGGCATCTCTTAGTTTAACAAGAGTTTATCACGATTCATCTAGATTTTACACGCAAATAGGCATAATTCTTCATATCCCTTCCCCATCAAGTATATACTAAGCAAATACATTGCAAACGCGCTCCGTGGTCAGGAGCCACTTGATTTGGGTGAAAACCGATCTATTCAAGATCTTTATGTACATCTCTTAGTTCCCAATAGAGATAAATTGTGACCACAAGCTGCTTGTTCAGTTTTTCAGAAACTACCTAACTGACAAGGTAGTGGAGTGTAATGACATTCATTACAAGAGTATATCTCATCGTAGTCGATTCCAGGGAGTTTGTGAGAGACCTTGCGCCAAATGTGAGTCTAAACTCTTTTTCTCACTACACTTTCTAACAAAGACATAATTGATAGAGTTTACACTTGAGGTGTCGGCGTCACCTAACCAAAGCACTATCTCTTTGTTTAAACTGGATCACATCTTTTCATTTAGGCCAATCTACAACGTTGATATTTTCTCAACGAAGTATGGTTCGATATCAAACTCATTAAACCACGTCATCATGTACACCGGTGTAATTTCTAAGTGTAGAGATCTCTATATAGATTGGTATTGACATTGAGGCGTCCCCCAATGATGACCATAATCCAGAAATAACAGACGAATGAGTATCATTGATCAAATGATCAAGTTGTGCCAAACTCGCATACTTCCTTAGCGAGTATGCATCGAACCAAGTGGCCTCCTCACTCATGGCCCACTGTTGGATCTTGTAGAGAAAGATGAGGATTTTTCAACATCCATTTTTAGATGACATTTAGCGTAACGCAATTTTCTTTTTGCAATTATAAATCCGCTCAAGAGTGTAGAAAACGACTTTTGTTTGTAATGCCTTTGCAATTGTATAAGTGTGCATTGTGCCACACTTGACATTACAAATCCTCTTTTGATCCAAAACCGATGTGCATTGCACATGATATTTTAGCCTTTAGAAACGTCACCTTATAATAACTGGTGGTCCAATGTAGTCCAATGTAGTGTCATGTTTAATGCGATATATTGCATTAACATATAGCTTATGTATATCGAACCATATGTGTAAGACAAAATTCGAATATATATACCAACAATTGTATCGAGGTCTTGACCATGAATTTAATTCAAAATATAATGACTAAGTAACTTTAGTCAAATATGTGAGGTGTATGCCTTCACAAAACTTAGAAAAATAAATGGATTTGTAGTAACTTAGATTATTAAACCGAAGTCACTTAGAACCACATCAATAATAAGATTTTTCTTTCATTTACTAACCCAATCTTTTTATGACATATAGGTTTCGAGGCGTTGTATCTCCCTCTTTTCATAACTCGTGACATGAAATTCGTCACCTTTTTTTTTATGTCAAATTCAGGGCTCATATTTCGGTCAAATATTTCAACGACAAGATGAAATATTAACCATTATCGAGATATGATAATTAATTCCAACTATTGAATTAGTTCAAAACCAAGGTTTATGGTAACTCAATTCGATGTGAACCGTGACAAATTCCGTCACAAATCGATATTAACTGTGACAATTTTCGTCACTAATCGATGTTAACCGCGACAATTTCCGTCGCAAATCAATGTTTGTCCATTTATTAACCACGACAATATTTCGTCGTAATACCGTAACTTGTCAAACTGTCACAAATTTCAACTTTGATATGAGGGGTCCCAATTCCTCATATCAACCCACGTTATAAGAAATGTGGGGGTAGAAGAAGGCTACGAAGCCCGGCTATGAAATTAAAATTCAAAAGCGGCAACTTTTATAAAAGCTTACTTGCTAGTTTGTCATGTAAGAGAAGTTGCTCTCGTAATTTCATCGCAATCCGTCGCGCGAAAAATTTCATGAAAAATATAAGCATATGGTTAGTCATATTCACCATATAATATAAACAGTAAAACTAATTAAAGAATTACTTCAGTAAATAAACTGATTTTACTCATGGGGTAAAAACTTAATACCCTGAGGGGAAAATTTATCGTTTTGCCCCTCGTATATTCAGTTCGTTTCGGGTTGGATGCTTAAATTCGGGTCAAGCAGGACCCGATCGGAGCTAGGCTGGGTTGGTGTCCGGTGGCTGCAGGGCTGCCGGCCGTGCGTGTAGTGGCGCTCAGGGTGGTGAGGGTGGGCGCCGGTGGAGCTCCGATATCGATGCACGTGGGGCTGGGTCGCCGTCGAAGTCGTTGGGCTAGCTTCGCTGGATCGGAGGCTCATGGACGGAGGTGGAGACGGAAGGCCGCTGTGTAGGTTCTCGAGTCGTCTGAGGTGGCTGGGCTGGGCAAAGCTTTGATCGGAGCGACAAAGCATCGAGGCGCAGGCGAGATCGTCGAGGCTGAAGGTCGCCGGGGTGCGCAAGCGTCGTCGGGGAGCTGGTGGGTGCCCAGAGCAATTTTCTGGGTGCCCTGGTCAGAAATCGATTGGGTTAGGGTTTTTTTTTTTTTTTTTTCTTTTTCAGGTTTCTAGGGTTTTTCGTTATCAAGCTCGGGTCAGAGCAAAGTGTTGATAACGTGTTGAAGGAGAAAAGATAACGAGAATAACCGTCTACTCATTCATTGATAGAAAAGGCTATTTATAGGCATTACATAGATTCTCCCAAAGGATCTAGAAGTTCTATCAACTGTAATCTATTCTAATAAAGAAACTGGATTAACCAATCCTACGTGTATTAAGACAAGACACATAACAAAAAAAAGGAAATATAATTTCCTTAAACAGTTTATACATTACAAGGTAAAAAAAATTTTTTGGTGCCCCTTGTTATTTTGGGCCTGAGGCGGCCGCCTCTTGAGCCTCATCTCAGGTCCGGGCTTGTCCAAGAGTATGATGGATTGCAGCATGTCACACTTTTCCTTTAAATGTCCTGCACTTTTGGGTGGTCCAATCCACTGGAATTGGAACGCAGGAAGATCATAATAAACTCAAGCCAACATGTCAGTCCTCGATAGCGAAGCCGTCTCCTTGCCCAAAACTAAGAAAGGAATTCGGACGATGATGTTGTTAGGCACGACGACATAGTCCAAGGGCTGCCGCCACTTTACTCAACTGCTCTCTTTTTTTCAACCCTCCCATGTTTTATATGTCATGTTACTACATATAAATACTGGAAATGACAAATATTAATTTGTATTTTTACGTTTGTATTTTTCATTAGGCCTCGTTTTAATAAACAAGTAAGTATTAAATTTTAAATTTTTCCAAAATATGTTTTTAGGCCGTTTCACTGGAACTTACCGAATTATTCATGTACATAATTTTAACGTTTAATTCCTGAAAGCTAAAGAGGTCATTTTATTTAACTCAAGTCAGAATAACACAGATAAATACATTGTCTTGCCGTACCTTGGACAGGTTAAGTACTTGGCATGCTAGCACCGGTCATTATACATTCGGTGACCACTTATTTCTAAAACAAAAAAGTAAACCTAATCAAGCTATGATACAAAACATAACAGTTAGGCACACAAGTGTTTAGGTTCCTAAAACAAGGATTTAACGTGAATAGATAAAACTAGATACTTAGAAATGGGTCTAGAGCAAACCCTAGCCCAAAACTTGGAGAGCCGAAAGAAAGTCCAAGAGCAAGTCACACTCATGCCCAAACCAGGTAGCCCAGTCGCAGTCCATACTCTCTAGCCGACATGTCGTACGCCACCAAACCAAACTCGAATCCATGCTACCTGATCTTCACCGTTGCAGTTTCAAATCAACCAAGACCACCGCCGCACGGACCCCATAACCTTCACGTCACACATGACCCATACAGCTTTGAACGAAACCCAACCAAGTCGATCCAGATTAGTACAAACCTCGCCGCTGGAACAAAGCCGAGCGTCACCCATCTGGCCGGCCAAACTCTGATTATGGGGTCACGACGTTTGGTCAGAAGCTCCCAACCTGCCACCAAAGAGAGACAGCTAGAAAAGAAACCCAACCATTAGAGCCTTGAGCGCAGTCCAACTCTAAGACTCGATTACGACCCGATTTGAGATCCCGTCCGGCAGCAAAGCAATGGGACTTTAGCATGGTCAATAGACTAGCCTAGACCAAGGTCGCCGCCGGACGAGATCGTTCTGATTTTTAGAAGCCGCCGCTTCTTAGGGTTTTCTTCGAGCCTAGAGATAGCGATCTAATTACATGAATAAGAGAAAAAAACCCTAGAGTTGTCGACAACCAGGTGCAAAAGCTAACTCGTCCGGCGGGGTCCTGGTCGACCATGGCCTTTGGCCTCGCTAACCTCGGACTTGCTGCCGGACGAGAATCCATTTTGGGGTATGGGTGCTCAAGGGCAGGGCTCTAACAAGTTTTCTCAGGCGGCTTCAACAAGTTTATGGTATCTTACTTGTCTTGTTGACATGCTTTGCTCTTCTGATCCGGCGTTGAAGATCTGATGCAACATCTTTGGTCGGAAAGTACCGCGCTCGGAAGAGGTTAGGCTGTCTGTGCTTCTTGGCCGGTGTTGTGTTTGAACCTGTGTGGTGTGTTGTGGCGGGGTGATCACAGAGATCGAGTCGGTGGCTGGTTTCGTTGATCTGGATCGAAGTGGGGCGTGGCCGGAGCAGCACAGGCCGGACGATCGGAGCTTGGTTGATGGAGGCTTGCGACATGTTGTAAAGGCAAGGTGGCCTGTAATCGGGTTCGGGTCAGCCAATTGAGCTTGATGATGGACCTCCTTTTTGACCCCGTACACCTTTTTTAAATATTTTTCTAGGGTATGATTACAGCCTGCCGACTAAGATTATCTTCCTTCCCCAAAATTTCTCTAAAATAGAAAAAAGGTTATCTTCAACAGCTTCCCCAAAATTTTTCTAAAATAGAAAAACAAAAGCTAAAATCTCCAAAAAAAATTATGATCAAAATCCAGCAGCTTCTCTATTTTGGAGATTTCGGCATTTAATACAACAATAAAATATAATATATCATTATTAATTATAACAAAAAACTTTATATATTTCATTGAAACAATAAACTACCCAATAAAATATTTTCTTGTTGTCTTAAATTCATTGGAGCACTTGAAGAATTTAATTTTGGGGAAGGAAGACTTTGCTGCAAATTTGGGGAATGAAGGCTTCTTTTTCTTCTTCATCCCCATTTTGGGGAATGAGATTGGGAAGCTGTTGGACCTAAAAACAGCTCTATATTCCCCAAAATTGAGAAGTTCAAGAAAATGGGGAAGCTGTTGGAGATGCTCTAAGAGGATTTTCAGACACCTCCACCGTAACTGAGCGCCTTCACGAATAAAGTTTTCAAACCAAAACTTATCCTTATGTGGGATAACTGTCTAGCTCGGTTAGGCTCATTTTAAAATGAGCTTCAATTTTCATAATGTAATATGTCATCCTATCATGGTTTGAGACCATTAATACAAAAGGCTGCTTTTACTTCCAAACAAAAAAAAAAAAAAATCTAATTACATGAATATTAGAAAAAATAATTTGTATGACTGATAATTCAAAATAAAAATGCGAGATCCTTTGACTATGATATTAAATATTAAATAAGTAAAATAACACAAGATCCTCTCAACAAGAGAAAAAGTATCAACACAAGATTTGGTATATTAATATAAAAACACAGAGCAATACCTACATTTTCACCTTGGAGTTTTCTTTTTGAACTCATTTGAGATACTGTGCATTTTTCACCTAAAAGTTCATATTTATTCTTTTTCCTTATAATGGAGGAGTTTCAAACAGATGAAAATAATTTCTTAACAAGTTGTTTTGGACATTCAATCAAGGAGAGAATATCGTGTTGTAATAACTTTACTTTCCATAGTAGCAGACTAGCAGCAGCGCAATGAGGATGAACATGGACTCTTTGGGTACATATATCACACCCTACTTGTGCATCTCTTCTAGTGTTTCCTTCAGTTTTACACTTTTACCAGTCTCAATTTCATTTCATCTTCTGGGTTTCTTCTTATCCATCAAACAAATTAAAAAAAATCGGATTGTTCCCATTGGCCACAGTAGTTGCAGTACTCTTGGTTCTGCTCCCACTCAGATACTTCACATTTGTTCATGGAGAAATCCCAACTACACTTGATGGGCCCTTCAAGCCCGTCACCGTCCCACTTGATACAAGCTTTCGAGGCAATGCTGTTGACTTGCCAGACTCTGATCCTCGAGTTCAGAGAATCGTCAAAGGGTTCGAGCCTGAACAAATCTCTGTCTCTCTCTCGGCATCCCACGACTCTGTTTGGATATCTTGGATCACAGGTCTTTTTCTTATTGAAGCTTCGAACTTCATTTGGCTTTACTTCCAGTAGGTTGTGTTTTTGGAATCTGCTAAACAAGTTCTGTACTATGTTGTTACATGCAGAGATGTCAGTTACGAGACTGATATATGTTTGTCATTTTCATTGAAGATCAAGATTCGTAACTGTTTCCATTTGGCTTATTGCGGTTACTTTTAGAATAAAATTGAATGATGCCAATTTTGGGTGGTTATATTTCACGTTCTAGAATTAGAATGTTGCTTTGTTTGGAATGAGAAATGAGAATGTTAGAAAAGGGAACAGATCTAATTTTGTTGTTGTATGAAGTTTCTCTTTCTATCTCTGAGGCCACCAGATACCAACACTTTAGTTGAACTTGATTGATTTTGCAGGGGAATTTCAAACTGGGGACAACATAACGCCATTGGATCCGGAAAATGTTGCAAGTGTTGTAGTATATGGAAGGTATGAACATCCAATGACTAATCAATCGACAGGGTATTCTCTTGTTTACAATCAGCTCTATGAGATTGAAGGCCTTCAAAACTACACTTCCGGAATCATACATCATGTTCGTCTCACAGGTATGATTCAGTGCTGAATTCCTTGCAAACCAATATGAATAATTCTAGCTTTAGGAGCTCTCATCAAATTCTAATCAGCAACAGCAGTATCCTCTATTGTTCAACCACTTGCCTTTTATAAGTAGTACTTGGCTTATTTCATACCCTAAAAGAGGATATACATGCTATAGTAGGAGTACCATCCTCTACCCTTGTGGCTTTAAGCCAACATATTTATGTTAATCTTTTTTTGGTGAGAGAGTACTTGTGTTTTTTAGTTCGAGCAATTGGGTTGGATGTTTATTGGTAAATATCTTTTTTTCAATATATGATTAATGACTACTTAGCTAACCTGACATTCAAATATCAATTTTAGTTTATTCTTTTATACAAGCTTATGAAATCGATAATTGATATGAAGTAAGATGAATAAGATTTTCAATCATATGTTCGATTCTATGCATCTAATTCTATTTGTATGTACAAGCACTAAGTTTTGATTTCTTGAGGTATCTCAGGTCTAATGTCTTTTCACAGGACTGATGCCCAACACCCTGTATCAGTATCAATGTGGAGATCCTTCTATTCCAGCAATGAGTAATGTTTCTTATTTCCAGACTATGCCAGTATCTGGGCCCGAGAGTTACCCTAGCAGAATAGCTGTGGTTGGGGACCTGGGTCTTACATATAACACCACCTCAACTGTTGATCATTTGTTGATCAACCATCCCAATCTTCTTTTATTGGTGGGGGATGTTAGTTATGCTAATCTGTATTTTACAAATGGAACTGCGGATGGGTGCTTTCATGAGCAAACTTATCAGCCTCGTTGGGATTACTGGGGAAGGTGAAATTGAAATTCTGTCTGCATTTTTTCTTTTTTTCAGGAACTGCTTTAGTATTGTAGAAAATTATCTAACCTCAAAGACACTAAATTGTGGTATGTTTGTTATCAGGTATATGCAGCCTCTAGTGTCCAAAGTTCCAGTAATGGTAGTAGAAGGGGACCATGAGATTGAGAAACAGGCTGGAAATCAAATGTTTGCTGCTTACAATTCGCGATTTGCATTCCCCTCGGAAGAGAGTGGATCATCATCTTCGTTATTCTATTCTTTCAATGCAGGGGGGATACACTTTGTAATGCTCGGTGCCTACACATCCTATGACAAATCAGGTTACAACTATTTTCTTAGATCTTTTCACGTTTCCCAGTCTTTGCCACAACTTAGCATGTAGTCAGATTCTTACTTTTCTCTCACAGGGGACCAGTATAACTGGTTGGAGCTAGATCTGGCAAATGTTGACAGAAATGTGACTCCATGGTTGGTAGCTGCATGGCACCCACCATGGTACAGCACCTACACAGCACACTACAGAGAAGCGGAGTGCATGAGAATTGAGTTGGAAGACATACTTTATGAGTATGGTGTCGATATCGTCTTCAATGGCCATGTGAGTGTAGTATATATGGTTATATCATTCTATAACCAACATGACTTTACATCTGATCTCCTCTGTTCAAGCAGGACAGGTTGACCTAGGCCTTTAAGAATTTTTCTGTCTTCTGTACAATGTTAGTTAAAATCTCTTTTTCGTGATATCATTATTAGTATTCAACGACCACTTTTTTATTTAATTAAGTCCATAAAATTTTAGGGCAATAGCAACATCCATAATGCTATTTCTTTGACCACAGTCATTAAAACTTTAGGAAAATCAATTCTTAATTCTGTCCAAGTAGAGGTCATTTCAGCATGCGCGAACTTTTCAACTTAGAATTGTCTTAAAAATATAAAGTATCCTCTTATCCGCTCTTACAGTTTTCCAGTCTTTTCTTGAGGTGAGTCTTAAACAAAGTTGTCTGAAGATGGGTGTGAAACATCATAATCATTCAGGATAACGAAATGTAAGATAAGCTAATAATAGGTAATCAAACAAATAATATATTTTCTTAGAAGGTGGCCTTGATTGGTTGTTGAAACTTAGCACACCAAGTTCTGTTGTTTGTAATGACAGATTATCCTTGATATTTCTGTATTTTACCAACTGTCTATATCTCAAACCAATGTTCTTGCCTAAACACAAAATCTTTGAGAAGGAAAATTTTTAGGATAAAATGGGGGTCAAAAGAACAGGTACACCATTGCAATTTTGTTAGCATTTGCTGTATGGTTTTTCAATCTGTTGCAGAAACACTTGAGTTTGATTTTAGATTTCAAGCAAGTACCAAGTTGTATGTTTGACATTTTACAGTTGTGATTGTTTGGAAAAATCAACAGGTTCATGCCTATGAGAGGTCAAATCGAGTATATAACTACACTTTAGATCCTTGTGGTCCTGTTTATATCACAGTTGGTGATGGCGGTAACAGTGAGATGATGGAAATTGCACACGCGGATGACCCTGGAAACTGCCCGCAACCATATAAAATGCCTGGTGAAAATATGGTGGGTTTCTGTGCATTTAATTTTACTTCAGGTCCACCAGCAGGAAAGTTCTGTTGGGACGAGCAACCCGAGTATAGTGCATATAGAGAAAGCAGCTTTGGCCATGGGCTTCTAGAGGTAAATCCTATTCTCTTTGCTACTCAAAATCATACTTTGAGAGTGCAGATCAAAGTGATTTGATACAAATGATCAGCAAAAGTTTTTCATTTACTTGTGCATTTGGAATGGTAAGAACCACTAGTGCAGTTTGGATGGTGAAAAGTAAGACTTGAAGTTGTAAATCATAGTTATGTGATCACATAAACTGGCTAAGGTCGTGCTGCTTTGAGTGAAAAAGTACATTGAAGCCTGCTGCAAGTAGTTATGTATGTGTGTAGAAAAAACCATGCAACATATTCACAAAGGTTATAATCTAAGCAGCATTTCCGTGTGGCTTTCAGGTGAGAAATGAGACTCATGCTTTATGGACATGGCATCGAAATCAGGACTTGTACAATCATGTTGGAGATCAAATTTACATAGTAAGGCAGCCTGATATATGTCCAATGGTACATAAACAATGAAGAGCAAGAAAAAGAATATATGAATAGTACCGACCACAGATTCCTAATATTTGTACATTATTTCCTTTGACATCTCTAGTTCTAACTGGAACTTCTTGATAATACCCAGGGTAAATAATCTTTTCTCATAACTGTGATTCCGTGAATTGTTTAAATCAAATTTCAACTTCCAAAATTGTTATTTCAGCCTCAACTTAATTGTGTGCATATGGTTTACCTCAAGTGAGACGCATTTCACCGTTTCCATTCTCATACAAGATTATGTGAGAATAGAAACTCGGGTGTTTGTATACTTGAGCAGTTGACCTTGCAGATATTTAGCAAAAGCTCATAATCTAGTAGTGAATGACACGTGTTTTGGCCACGATCCTCAGCAGGGGCAGAGAGAATGATAGCAGTCAATGCTTCTAGGGATGCGGGCGTGTCACCGTGCGGACGCGGAATGTAGTAGAGTTGTTGCTGTAGTGCGCTCACATGTGATACTAATCAAACGAATGTAGGGCTCCGGTGCCACCTTGCGGACGAGGAATTACAAGCACTAAACGATTCGATACTTACGGTGTGTCGCGAGCAGAGCAACCAAAGAGGGATCAAGAGTGATTAGAGATGAGTCCGAAATGACTCTGAGAACTAAGGCGATGTGCACTTAGAACTAGGGTTTTGAGAGGCTCGAAGGTATCAACTGGGTTGAAAGTTTGTTTGTATTGAGTTGTTGTTTTTTGAGAGAGAGAGAGAGAGAGAGAGAGAGAGAGAGAGAGAGAGAGAGAGAGAGAGAGAGTATCCTCGAACTCCTTTATATAGAGCTATTTAGGGCCACATGTATTGGCCCAAAACATGTCAAAGACTTGTAGAAGTCTTCAACGCTAATATGTCGTAAACAATCACGTTCGCTACCTCTTGATATAATTCTGCTAGCTAGATAAGGCTAGCGAACTTATGGATAAACATGCATGCGCCTTAGACTTCCTAGTTATCTTCATATAATCAAACACGATGTCCTCAAGGAGAAACTTGAGTCCTACTTGATATACCCCTTCGCGAAGCAATACAACCCAAGGAGGACACTTCTAGTTTATGCATGCTTCTGCCAAAGACACGTACCCCAGGAGATATACACCATATGACATAACCAAAGACCTGAATCCTTAGCCAATGTGCACATGTGTACTCCTCAAGCAATTAAGGATAACTATTCTCATCTTCAATCAAGCATGCGGAGGCGGAGTCCTTATCATGCGGACTGATCATTTCGCGCGCACCCTGGCTTGTACGTAGCACGTCTCTCGTGCATGCATTCATTGCAATATATATATGGAGATAGGATAACTTTGATAGTCATTCCACGTCCTGGTTTTCTAGGCGGAGTCGTCCCCTTCGCATGCAAGCTTTGGACTTTGTAGTTCGCGGGTCTTTGTAGGCAATTAAACATCAACTCGCGCCCATTTGGTCTCCTTTTCTTAAGCGAACTCCTCCCTTCGCATGTATATAGACTCCTTGTTGAATGTAATTAATGATGTAGCTAGCTAGTCTTCTTATCCTTCTGTTCCGCGTCCAATAATGAATAATTATCAAATGAGTAATATAGCAAAGCTAGCTACTTGATAGCCACTACATCTAGCATCCCATGCAAACGTTGCTTTGAGCACGCGAACTCCGCACTTCGCTTGCATACAGGACTTCGCCGACAATTAAATGTTTGACCGAGTCAACCCTTTGTTTGTAGCGCGCGAACTCCTTTTCTTGTTTCTTCACAAGGTCCTTCTCTTATGCGGAGTCCCCTACGCGAAGTCATCACCTCGCGGAGCACATCTTCTCATGCATTCAGCTCGCATGCAACTCATGTCACTGTTTTGACATGTGCGAACTCCTCAACTCGCTTGATAATTTCAGTCCTTATATGTGAAGGCTTTTGTGCAATCAAACCTTACATCCAACTCACGAGATATTGCAGGCAAGGTAACCCGTCTCTAAACCCAATATTATTCGAGCTCACCGGCGTGTCGTGGACTATGAATTTAACTAATATTCACATAAACAATTACCGTCCAATAAAATATTAATTTAGGTGTAAACAACATGAACTTTTATACAACCATAATCGCATAACTGAAGCTTGAATACTCATGTTTCTTCTCATATAGGATTTCTTCATCGAAGATGAAATAAGCATGGAGAGCACTAATTCATGTGCTCTACAATATAGAAGAATCGGTCATCATAACACAAGCTAGCGCATGGTTCTTCTAAGTATTAGTGGTTACTGGTTAGAGTTGGGTTGAATCAGGGTGCAGAGCGATACGGAGAGAATCCAATAAAAACCCATTATTCTGGGGTTTAGATTTGTTAACACTTCTTTGTTTATTAGGGCTGGGGCCGAGCTTCTGAATAGGGTCGGGAAAAAGATCTTACTTTGTTTGATAAATGTATTTATTCAATTATGCTGATCAATGGATTCATTTTCAAACCTTGCACTATACCATTTTCAATTGCTTGAGATATAAGTGAAGAGAGGCCTTCAGCACATAGTATAAAGACTTAACGCATTCAGCAAGACCGTCTAATACCTCTAGTAGGGTTGATGATATTTGTTGGTTGTCCATTCAGCAAGATAGAGTAGGTTACTGCATGATTTGATTGACCCATACTGTAGCAAAACCGAGTTTTAGAAGCATAGCCTTTACAAAGCTCCATTCCAATCTGTCATAAGCTTTGGAAAAGCACACCAAGTTCTGTTGTTTGTTTTGACAAGTTATCCTTGATATTTCTGTATTTTATGAACTGTCTATATCTCAAACCAATGTCCTCGCCTAAACACAAAATCTTTGAGAAGGAAAATTTTTAGGATAAAATGGGGGTCAAAAGAACAGGTACACCATTGCAATTTTGTTAGCATTTGCTGTATGGTTTTTCTATCTGTTGCAGAAACACTTGAGTTTGATTTTGGATTTGAAGCAAGTACCAAGTTGTATGTTTGACACTTGATTGATCAGCAAAAGTTTTTCGTTACTACTGCATTTGGGATGGTAAGAACCACTAGTGCAGTTTGAATGGTGAAAACTGAAAAGTAAAACTTCAAGTTGTAAAACATAGTACTGTGATCACGTATACGGCTAAGGTCGTTATCGGTACTGCTTTGAGTGAAAAACTACATTGCAGGCTGCTGGAAACTAGTTCTGCATTTGTATGTACCTATGTTGCACGGACACACGGACACGAATACAGCGACACGATACGTATTGACACGGCTGTTTACGCCTGAATTAATATTTTACTGGACAGTAAATGTCTATGTAAATATTAATTATTTCTTGGACCGGGTCATACCGGCGAGTTGGAGTTTTCTCTAAGTTTACAAGTGCTAGCTCGCCAGTAAGTCCACGCGAGCCAAGTTAGACTTCGCGCGGAACGAACTGCATGAGAATTTGACTTCACTTAGCCCGCGCGCGGAATGAGTTCGCGCGGAATTACTGTTCAACAGTCTGCGAGGCGAGGCGAGATTGCCAGTCCGCGAGGCGAAACGAGATTGCCAATCCAGATGGACTCTCCGCGTAGGTGAAGCGAGGCGAGCTGGTGAACTAGCTCGCGTAGAAGACTTTGCGAGGAAGCGACATGCGAAGCCCGCGCGCATCACGACAAACGTTGAAGACTTTGACAAGTCTTTGACATGCTTCGGGCCAATCCCTGTGGCCCATTAAATATAAAAAGCCCTTTTAAGGCTCGCGAGCTGCAATAGCCCGCGAAATGGACGCGAGCTACAGAAGCACGCGAGGTAGCACCCTGTAGCAGCCCGCGAGATGAGGATGCTCCTAATTCCAGTTCGCATAGGAGTCTACAGTTGGCAGCGCGGAATGAAGTGTGCGAACTGGGCAGGTGTCACCAATTGGTTGGTTCGCATGGACGAAACAGTGTCCTTGTGAATTAGTGTTTCAGAGTCCGACTTGGATTCTAATTACTTTGCTTCTGCCGAACCACTATATAAGGGGGCTCGAACCCTAACGGAAGAAGCGCTCAACAAATCTCAAATACACAAACAACTCAGAGACAACTCTCAGACAAACCCAAACTGAAACCCAGTTTCCCTTCGAGCCCTCCTCGAAAACCTAACCCTAAGCGCCGCCGCCTAGGTCTTTCTCCAGAGCTCTCCGGACTCTGCATCCCCGCTTCTCTCCGAACTCCCTGTGATTGCTCTGCTCGCGCCGCCGTGAGCATCGACCCGCTTGTGCTCGTAAATCGTCCTCTGAGGTGGCACATGTGACCCCCCTTTCTGCCTGATCAAGAAGTCAAGCGCACCCCCCCATCAACCTTTTCCTCGTCCGCGAGGTGGCACGCCCGCAAATCTCCCATCTCTTTGTCTGCTAGAAGCCTCTGCTCCGCGCGCTGAGGACTGTGGCCAAAACATTGGCACGCCCAGTGGGACAGGGAGTACAAGCGATTCACCATAGGGAAGCCAGAAGAATCATCAATACAGTTTTCAGCTTCATCGAGATCGGAGATCGAAAGCAAAAAATGCGATAATGAATTGGGACGAATTGCAAGAAAAAGTAGCAGCTAACAGGGAAAGAATAGCTGCCATCAGCAGGCAACAAGCTGAGTGGGCGGCCAGAGAGGCTGCTGGAAAAAACAAAAAGGTTTTACAATACCCAAATGTAAAGCCTATAGTTGACGAGCATGTCCTTGCCACAAGGATTGAGTTGTCTAGCATGTCTAACAGCCAACAATAACTTTGCATGATGGCGAACCACAACTTCCAACATGATCAAGGGCATGATCAACTCAAGCTTTGTCCAATTATTGGACGCGATCAAGACGCCGCCCCGAATCATGACAAACAAAATGCGATAATGGATTGGGGCGATTTGCAAGAAAAGTTAGCGGCCAGCCGTGAAAGATTAGATGCCTTCCATAAACGTCATCTCGAGCGAAGAGCTGCCATCCAAAGAAGATGTGCCGAGCGAATGGCTGCCCTTCTCGAGCAATTCGCTGAGGAAAGGGCTGCTCGAGCGGTTGCTAAAGAAAAGGAAGAAGCCGAAAGGAAGGCTTTTCTGGATCAGTCTCATCAGTGGTGGGATACCATGAAAAAGGCTTTACAACGCCAGAATGCAAAGCCTACGGCTGGTGAAGCTTCTTCTTTGGATGAACTTACGTCCAAGGAAGGAACTGTTTTGTCAATCAATGACAAAGTATCTGAGGTCAAGGCCGGCGAGACTTTGGATAATGATCTTATCTCAAAAACCGACGTTGTTCCCCAGGAAGATAAGTTTGAAGGTGGGACAGAACAGTCCACCTCACAAAAAGAGAGCGGGTCAAACACTGATGGCGAACCGCAAGTTCGCATGAAAGGTGGCTCAGGAGCCAGCTTTCCTATGCGAGATGTATATGTGGACACAGGTCAGCCGCATGGGGGGCAAGGCGGAGCTCGCCTGCCTTCTCTATCAAGTCCTGACAGATGAAATAAAGCTGGACCAGAGCCTTTTGAGTTTCCTTTTCAGCCGGTACACGCGGGGCGTCAAGGCTGGCGAAGTCCGCTTCTCCTAATGATTCGTCTCGCCAATCTTATGTTCACCAGGGAGATGACTCAGTCCGCTTCGCCAAACCATGGTCATACTAAGCTTAACTATATATGGCGTGGCGGTATCCCTAGGCCAATCCGTGGTTTTGCAATGCAATATACTTGGAGTCTCTGCATGCATGTTCAGAGGCCTAAAGGGGACTTTGGTTTATGGGTGAAGTACGTACATGTCCCATATATGCCTATAGTTGCAAACAAGGTCGAGCCACCGACCTTTGTTGTTTTTGCATGTGACATAGAGCCAACTTATGATGAATACGACGAAGACTACATGTTGGTACGTCTGTCGCATAGTCATACTCCACAAGAGTTCAATCCCAGTGACACTCTTGATAAGGTGAACAGAGACCAGCAAGTGGTTCTCTTCCTTAACTAGTGCATGGTTATTCCCGCTAAAAACACCATGCATTATGACATGATAGTTGGCAACAAGGCTGGTCTCAACGGCATACGATCTACGAGAATGCAGTTGAAGATCATGATTGGTCAACAGAAAAGGATACGTGGGGGGCAACGGGATGTACCCTACGAAATACCTTGCCCAACTTTTCAAGTGGTTGACGCGGAACAACTCTGCTCCACATTTGGAAGTTCTCAACAGCGACAGTCTCTTATTGGAACCATGACGACGTCGAGACTTGGAGTAAAGCATTGGTGGCCTCCCCCATGGCCTAACAAAGGGTACCTAATCAAACTATGATACCCTTCGTTCTTTGTTTTTAGCTTTCCTTCAGTTTTTACTCCTGTTTGCTTTCAGTTTCTTTCTTTCTCGCATTGAAAAAAGAAAATACAAAAAAAATCAAATAGCAGAAAACCCAAAAAGAGATCCTTGGTCTTGCTGAAATGCAAGACAATGTTCTTGCCTCTGACAGGCTTGAACTTTACATCGGAGCCTATCCCTGAGGCTTGACAACAACAGCCATTACCAGACAGTCCACTTCACGGACTCCATTCGAATGATCCAGGAAGCACTAGCCAGCTCGCCTTATACCGACCGAAAGCCCTGGATGTCTATTTTCCAGAGGATTTTACGGCTTGTCATTTCGCCATTCCTGGAGAGAGTTATGGCAGTTTGAATGCAGACAGGTCAGAATACACGCGGATTTGCATTGTGGATTTTCAATGTGTTTTCATGACCTTGAAACATGCTTTCCTCACTGGGGGGCATCGGTACCACAACTCTGTCCTTGGGGGGGCATGCTAAAGTTTGATGTCTTGCATTTCTTCTCAAGCATCGGCGAGCAGACATCAAAACTGGGGGGCACATTGGGTAGATGTGTTCCAGTTATTTCAGACTTTAGACCTTCTTCAAGTGTCTTAGTCATTTATTTAGGCCAATCCCTGTAGCCTCCAAATATTCAAAGTTGGTTCGCCATCTTCACGCGACCGTTCGCTGACTCATTTGTGTGCTTCTCATTGGTTCGCACTGGGGGGCAGCGAAGTATATACTGGGGGGCAGCGAAATGCATGGCCTCTTAAAATTTTTCAGATTTATACGGCCGTTCGCCGACTCTGCTTGTTTGTCTCTCACTGGTTCGCACTAGGGGGCAACGAATTACATAGCCATTGTCATTCCATGTTGGTCCGCCATCGCGAAGGGCTATTTTTTGGAATCTACTCAAGTCACTTGCGTCTGCTCAAGATACATCCATGCGAGCTACATTTGCTCGCCGTACAAGCAATGTAGAGCGGGCGAATGCGGGCTACAAGCACGCGAAAGCAAAATTGGAACAAGCGAATGCGAGCTAAGGGCAGGCGATTACATTCGAAGTTCAAGTCCAAGGTACCGAGGCGAGCCATAGAGCAGTTCGCTACGATTCACACTCCTTTTATGTATGACCCGAGCTAATACTATTGTCTTTGGAGCAACATGAACATGAACATAAACCTCTTCAGTCATTCTCGACATTTCATAACTTCGAGGCTAGGGGCAATGTTTACGCCTGAATTAATATTTTACTGGACAGTAAATGTCTATGTAAATATTAATTATTTCTTGGACCAGGTCATACCGGCGAGTTGGAGTTTTCTCTAAGTTTACAAGTGATAGCTCGCCAGTAAATCCACGCGAGCCAAGTTAGACTTCGCGCGGAACGAACTGCATGAGAATTTGACTTCACTTAGCCCGCGCGCGGAATGAGTTCGCGCGGAATTACTGTTCAACAGTCCGCGAGGCGAGGCGAGATTTCCAGTCCGCGAGGCGAAGCGAGATTGCCAATCCAGATGGACTCTCCGCGTAGGTGAAGCGAGGCGAGCTGGTGAACTAGCTCGCGTAGAAGACTTTGCGAGGAAGCGACATGCGAAGCCCGCGCGCATCACGACAAACGTTGAAGACTTTGACAAGTCTTTGACATGCTTCGGGCCAATCCCTGTGGCCCATTAAATATAAAAAGCCCTTTTAAGGCTCGCGAGCTGCAATAGCCCGCGAAATGGTCGCGAGCTACAGAAGCACGCGAGGTAGCACCCTGTAGCAGCCCGCGAGATGAGGATGCTCCTAATTCCAGTTCGCATAGGAGTCTACAGTTGGCAGCGCGGAATGAAGTGTGCAAACTGGGCAGGTGTCACCAATTGGTTGGTTCGCATGAACGAAACAGTGTCCTTGTGAATTAGTGTTTCAGAGTCCGACTTGGATTCTAATTACTTTGCTTCTGCCGAACCACTATATAAGGGGGCTCGAACCCTAACGGAAGAAGCGCTCAACAAATCTCAAATACACAAACAACTCAGAGACAACTCTCAGACAAACCCAAACTGAAACCCAGTTTCCCTTCGAGCCCTCCTCGAAAACCTAACCTTAAGCGCCGCCGCCTAGGTCTTTCTCCAGAGCTCTCCGGACTCTGCATCCCCGCTTCTCTCCGAACTCCCTGTGATTGCTCTGCTCGCGCCGCCGTGAGCATCGACCCGCTTGTGCTCGTAAATCGTCCTCTGAGGTGGCACATGTGACCCCCCTTTCTGCCTGATCAAGAAGTCAAGCGCACCCCCCCATCAACCTTTTCCTCGTCCGCGTGGTGGCACGCCCGCAAATCTCCCATCTCTTTGTCTGCTAGAAGCCTCTGCTCCGCGCGCTGAGGACCGTGGCCAAAACAACGGCGACACGGCAAAACTCAAAAACTGTATTTTCGACATGGCTTGGACACGGCAAATATAATTACTTATTTATATTTCTAATTAATTAAAAAAATGCTCAAATATGAATAAATTCATCACATTGCTTAAATAATGTTCTAAATTTAAGCAATTGCATAACTGTAACAAATAACATAAAAGAGAGTCAATATTTAATCTAAGGGATGATTACCAAATAGTTCTATCCAATTCAACACATTCATCAAACTGAATGAAAATCCGACTTTCCTAACCCCATAACAACACCAACTGCCTAAAACCCCATAACTGAGGTATTCAAAATACAGAAGAACAAGGGATGCATGCATTGGCATCATCCTTTATCCTTGATAGATAAAATGATTCAAGTTTATAATTAACAACATAAAAGCTAAAAAGAAGCAATCCATCAACTTTGGGCAGTAGCAATTCTCTGAAAAAGCCAAAAAGGAGACAATAGCATTTTTTGAAAAAGGAGGCGGTAGGCACACCAACAACTCATATGCATTTACCACCTAAGAAACAAGAAGATGAGTAAATATATTTACATCCATACTTAATCTAAACTTCATAATCATTCAATAATTAAACTAATATAATATGAAGTTACGAATTGAAAATTTACCTCGAGTCTCAATCTCATCATCAATTACCATCCTCTCCAAGGCTGGCACATCAAGCGACAAAGTCGCCATCTCAAGCACATCAATATTGCCTTGTTCCATGGAGTCATGGTCATCTCCTCCAAGATCACACATTGAGTTCTTGTCTTTGTAATAGCTAGAGCTCTTTCTTGCTAATAGACGCAGATTAGTATGGACATAAACTAAATCTTGGGCTCTTCTTGGTTGCAACTTGTTTCTCTTCAAACCTTGTATGAAGACTGACCTTATAACCAAAGAGAGGGTTTAGGCCGGCGGCGGCTGTAGGCGGAGGCGACGTCGGCGGAGGAAGAGTTGTTGTGATAGAGAAAGGCGACGCCGTTCTCGTCGTTCTCTCAGAGCGGCGTCGGTGGAGGAACAATCGCAATGACAGGGAAAGGCGACGTCGTTCTCGCAGTGACAGAGAACGACGACGTCGTTCCTCGGCTTCCTTTTTCGTCGTTCCTCTTCTATGCGACTTCATTAAAGTGGGCTTCCTCTTCGATTAGGTTTTAGACTTTTAGTTATGTTTTTTTTTTCCAGTCAATACACGCTGACGTGGCGTGTCAGACGTTGACGTGGCGTGTCTCAGGCTGACGTGGGGTATCGGTCAACGTGTCCAAAAAGTCAACTTTTTAGACACGCCACGTGACGTATCGGACACACATTTTGGTGTATCGTATCGGTATCAATGTGTCAAGAGTGTCGGAGTGGTATCGGTGTGTCGAGAGTGTCGGACACTCTGACACTCCATAGGGGTGGAGTATCGGTGTAACATAGGTATGTACAAATAACCATGCAACATGTTGACAAAGGTACAAAAAAAAAGTTTCGTAATTTACAGGATACATACAAACAGAGTGTGCAATCTTGAATATGAATCTATGAAGTTTTCTAATATCAGCTGAGTACAATATACACGAAAATCCGAGAAAAAAGAAAAAGATTTAAAGTTTTTATAAAAATTATATACATACATACATATATATATATATATATATATATATTAAAAAAATTTGATGCCCCCAAATTTATGGTGCTTGATGCGGTGGCCTCTCAGGTCTCCCCTCAGGTACGGGCTTGAATGTCTTGATATCCAAGTTATAATTTGATCTCATCTGTCCTGTTTCAACACTTACAAAATTGTTATTTCAGCCTCAGTATAGCTTTGTAGTTTGTACATATGGTTTACTTCAGGTGCTTGGCATTTCACTGTTTCCGTTCTCATACAAGACTCCAGATATTTAGCGAAAGCTGGATCACAATCTAGTAGTGATTAGTGATTCACAAATTTAGCATTCTAAAGAAAATTTATTATGCCTGACAAACAGTGCTAGCAATTTGAATGACACATGAACCCTTTATACAGCTTGAAGACTCGTATTTCTTCTCATATAACAAGTTATTTTTCTTCATCGATGATAAGATAAGCATCATACTTTCAAAAAAAAAAAAAAAAAAAGATAAGCATCATATATTTGGAATAATGGAGACAGTAGAATGATTTATAAGCTTGTTCATTTTTACTTTTTAAGATAGCGCATGTAATTTGAAATATTGGAGGAAGTTAAAACAGAATATTTCATTCAACAGCCATTGATGCAAGAGGTGTGATCTATTTAGAGTTTAGGGCCAAGCCTGTACAAAATTAACGTAGCTCATGGCCGATCGGGAGCAAAACTTAAATATGTTAACCCGTAATCCGTCTATTTAGGTCAAATTAGAATATCAAATAGGGAGAAATGGTGCTTATAGGCTTCGTTTGGTTCGCGGAAGGGAAAGTGGTTCCTTCCTCTTTCTCATGGGAAGGGAAAGAGAAGTGGAATAAAATTTTATAAGAACCTTTATGTTTAGTAACATCAAGAAAGTCTATTGGAAAGTTGTTAAAAAGTTGAGATTTAATATAATAAAAAATTATGTTGTGAGTAATAAATGCAGGGAAAGAAGAAAGGAAAGTGGTTCTTTAAGATTTTAGAAGGAACCATTTTCTCTCATATTTTCTCATCAATCAAGATAAACAACTTTTCTTTCCTGATGCTTACTTTTCATGAAAGAAACGAGGGCATAGTATATAACAAAAAGAAACATTGTTAATGTCCATTGTAGTATTTCTTTCCATTATGCAAATGTCTTAAACATAACAGTAATACGATTGAATTTGGGACCTGCAAGGTTCACAATTGAACTATTGAATTGATTTGATTTTGAGATCGAGGCCTAGAAGGTTCAGATCACAACCATGAGGCTTAGCTTAATGAGCTAGATGGAGTTGTACAAAGAAGATCCCAACCTCTAACAAAAATGTGTAACCTCTTCTTCCATAATGGCTCCATGATGTTCTTCCTCTGATTAGTAAAAATTAAAAACTAACCAATCCTAGATGGGTTTTAATCAAGGTAACTAAAAGAACAAGTAAAAAATAAAGGAGACAGGAATCAATGTTGGAAGCATGAATTGATGGGAGGCTGCTTTTGAATCGTCGGGGACAGCCGGAGTTGTTACTGGAGTGAGTCCACCCACCACGCCATTGCCAAAGGTCGGATTCGTCGTTGTCGTCGTTGGTGGACTTGGAATGGTTGTAGTTGTGGTTGGAGTTGTGTTTGGTGTAGTAATTGTCCCTCCGGCCGTGCTGCAAATTTGCATTACATACGGTTATTAGTCACTCTTAAATTCCAAGACATACTTATTTACAATTTTACATTTTTACACGACCCTGGACACAGCAAATAAAATGAGCATAGAGGTAAAAACCATAAAGGGTAAAAGTGCTCAAAGTGGGTGCAGAAGAGGACCATTTGCTTTGGTGACCAGCAGATCATGCTTGTAAAGACACAAACCAATTACAGTCTTTAGGAATCAAAATGGGAATCAAAATGACCCAAAAGTTAACTATATAATTTTCAAATGAGAATCCAAAAACAAACCCAAAATCAAAAAAGAAATGAATGATATTGAATTATGAGGTTTCTGATGAACTGCTTCAGAGTTCAGACCTGAACATGAAGAAGAAGACTTGAAGCTGAGGCATCATTATCAGATGTCCACCTCACTAAGATTGAGACTAGACCAGTCAAAACCTACTTCTACCTCACAAGGGCCCTACTTAAACATTGGAATTGGTTCTTTTCTGTAATATTTATTAATAACGGTAGGCCTTTGCCATTGTGTTTTGACAGACCCTATTGGACTGGCAGCAATCTTAAACCCAGAAATCTTACACCAGAAAAGATATAGCAGAGCCCCATAAAAAGGTGTTGTTGACTGAAATGTGAAGTGTGATACAGAACAAAGCCAACTAGTAGCAAAAACTATTATCATTATTTTCAAAATTTACAAAATCTGAAATATGAAAATTCAAAATCAGTGAGCAACCCAAGACTTGGAAGAGAGAGAGATAGAAACAAAATTTTCAGGCATTTCTTGGAAATGAACGGTTGGATTTTCAACAAAACCCATGCAGACACACACACGTGTCAAACATCCACAAGAAACTTCACCCAAGAAGAATACCTCTAACCAATGTGGCAAATGTTACTTGTGTTTTTATTTTCTTCATCAAACCTAGAAATAAATTTTAGTACTTTTTTTAAACTTTTTTTATTTACATATTTGTGAGGGGATGGAAATCTGGGATTCCTCCAGAGAGTGTATCCAACTAGCAAAGGCAAAGAGAGTGGTTCATGGTGCAAAAAAGTGCATCTCTTTGTATTACTTATAATTCATCCAAATCTTTATTTTCCTTGCTCAAAAATTACTAAAGAAGCAAAAAGGGAAGTGCCGATTTTGCGTGTAGATGAAGAAACTTTCACAAATCTAAGGGAATATCTCCCAACAATTACTAGCCTGTACCCTAAATTAACTCATAATATATATGCAACATATATTTATATATATCCTGGCAAAAATGCCTTCTTTTTATGTTTGTTTCTAAGGGAATAGTTCCGACCAGAAGAACCAGTCGAAAAAGAAGACAATACGAACATCCACATTGCTAAAGCCAATAAGATCATTGAGACAGTGAAACCATACCTTACAGAAGAAGGGTATACACAAGATCCATAACCTACACATTCACCAAAAAATGGAGAAAACATGAATACCAGAAGAATTTCTTCTGAAGAAAAATAATTTACAGGGTTTTGTTTCGCAGAAGAACAAAAAAGAGGAAGAAAAAGAGAGGAGCTAAAACGAGTAGTACATACTGGGATCGGTCTGGGCAACGGTGGCGGTGCCGGAGAAGTCACAGGAGCCAGGAGCCATAGCCTTGCGCTGGTAGTAACTGTTGAAAGCGTACGAGGTGTGAGCTTGGATAGTGTTAGGGAGGTAACACAGCCCATCGGACTGGATTGGAACGCAGTCGGCGCCGGAGGCACATGCATAGTCCAAGGCCGTCTGGAGAGCCTGGTTGCTGGCATCACTCCTCGCCACGCACCAAGTTGTTGTGGCTCCTCCGACTCCGGTAGTGTTGATACACACGAGGGTTGTGAGGAGGAGGAAGAAGAGGACCAGAGAAGGTGGTGCTGCTGCCATGGAAGAAGAGGTGGAGGGTTGTAGGGTGGTGAGAGATATAGGCGGCAGCTGAAGTGCTGAACTAGCTAGCTAGTTGGGAAAGGAAGAGAGAGAGAGAGAGAGTTCTTTTTTGTTCTTTTGGTTTTGTTTTGCTTTTTGCGCTGTTTGCTGTTCTTTTTCTATTTTTCTCTCATATTTATAGTGAGGAGTGATGACTGAAATCGATCGACGAACTGAATCAGGTAAGTTTGAACAATGCTTTCTTACAATCTTTTCTTTTTTTTTTACCATTTCTGGTTTACTTATTGAATTCACCTCCTCTGCTCGTCACAAAGTCACTAGTCAGTAACTTAATATCTCCTACCGTAATATCACTTCGTCCCTTGCATGCGTATGGGTGTCAAAGCCGGCTCCGTCATAAGCCGGCTCCTCTACGACCAAGGCCACCTCACCAAACCCTCCCACCCATCCGAAGCCAAAGGCAAAGCCGCCGCCATCCTCTCCCACCTCTCTTCCGGCCATCTCCGCAAAGCCGTCTCCCTCCTCTTCTCCTCCCCATTCCCCTTCCACTTCTCCCTCTACTCCCACCTCTTCCATCTCTGCTCCTCCTCCCGCTCCCTCCTCGAAACCCGCAAGCTCGAGTCTCACCTCGTCACCTTCTCCCCAACTCCTCCCATCTTCCTCCTCAACCGCGCCATCGAGTCCTACGCCAGATGCGGGTCCCTCGGAGACGCACGCGAGCTGTTCGACGAAATGCCCCAGCGAGACGGCGGGTCCTGGAACGCCATGATCAAAGCGTATTCGCAAGGCTCGCGCCCCGAGGAGGCTTTGGGGACGTTTTTGGAGATGAATAGGGCCGGGTTCTTGCCGAATGAGGTTACCTTCGCCAGTGTGATGGGCTCGTGTGGTGCGGTTTTGGAGGTTTTGGTGGCGAGGCAGTTGCATGGGCTTGTTGTCAAGTATGGTTTTGGCGGGAATGTGATTTTGGGGAGCTCGATTGTTGATGTGTATGGCAAGTGTGGGGAGATGGGGGATGCGAGGAGAGTGTTTGAGGAGATTGAGGAGCCGAATGAGGTTTCGTGGAATATACTTGTGAGGAGGTATCTTGAGACGGGGGAGGGAATGGAGGCGGTGATGATGTTTTTTAGGATGCTTGTGGCAGGAGTAAGGCCGTTGAGTCATACATTTTCAAATGCACTTGTGGCGTGTTCGAGTTGTTTTGCGCTTGTGGAGGGGAAGAGGGTACATGGAGTTGCGGTTAAAATGGGGTTTGAGGATGATGAGGTTGTCTCGAGCTCGCTTATTGATATGTATGTGAAATGCGGGAAGCTAGGTGATGCGCATGCGATTTTTGACCAGCCACATTTGAAAAACCTGATTTCTTGGACTTCAATTGTTTCCGGGTATGCTATGAGTGGACAAACGTCCAAGGCGAGGGCTTTGTTCGATGAGATGCCTGAACGGAATGTCATTTCTTGGAATGCAATGTTGGCCGGGTATACTCGTTACTTCCAATGGGAAGAGGCTTTGAATTTTATATTTTTGATGCGGAACACCACTAGAGATATTGACCAAGTCACTCTTGGGTTGATCCTGAATGTATGCACTGGCCTTTCAGATGTTGAAATGGGGAAACAGGTACATGGATTCATTTACCGACATGGATATTGTTCCAATCTGTTTGTTGGAAATGGTCTTCTCTACATGTATGGTCAGTGTCGTAACATGAGAAATTCCAAAACAGTTTGGTTTCACCAGATTAGTCCATCACGGGATACAGTTTCTTGGAATAGTTTGTTGACATGCTATGCTCAACATCATCTTAGTGAACTGGCTATGACCATCTTCTATGAGATGCAATGTGAGACAACACCTAACGAGATTACATTTGCAACTCTATTGTCAGTATGTGCAAATATTTTTGCACTTGAGCAAGGCAAACAAATTCATGGTTTCATGATTCGAAATGGTTACATTATAGATACCGTGGTTAGAGGGGCTTTGGTTGACCTGTATACCAAGTGTCGTTCTATTAAGTATGCTTTTAAGGTTTTCAATGGAGGGACTTCAAGAGATGTGATTCTTTGTAACTCCTTGATTTTGGGATGCTGTCGCAGTAATAGAACGAGACAAGTACTTAAATTGTTTCATTTGATGAAGGATGAAGGAATTAAGCCGGACCATATTACATTTCGAGGCATTTTGTATGCTTGTACTTGTGAAGGTCTTGTTGAGTTGGGAAAGCAGTATTTTGAATCAATGAGCACCGATTATGGTATTGTACCTAGACTAGAGCACTATGAGTGCATGATTGATCTCTACAGCCAGTGTGGGTACATGGATGAGCTTGAAAGTTTTGTAAGGAACATGCCATTTGATCCCACAGTCCCAATGTTAACAAGAGTAGTGGATGCGTGTAAAAGACATGGATGCTTGCGATTTGGAAAGTGGGCTGTTCAACGACTCAATAACTAGTCCATCTGGTTTATAACTCTTTGGGATAATGGTTAAGAGCCGGATGATAGTGAACGCCAAATTGCATATTCAAAATCTTCATAACGAAGGAGGTACGCTACTTGATTGATTGTGCAGATCCGAGTTTTTTGACAAGGCAGATTTGTTCATTAGACTTCAATTTTTATCAGAATTTATCTTCTTCATCAGGTGCAAATCTCATCCCTTCTTGGAGTTTCATCTGATTATATACTTGAAAATTCTCTGGTTAATACTTTGCTTTATCGGGATGAGTTAGACCGTCAAAATGGTAGTTAGGAGATAGATGATATTATTATATCAACCTAGATAAACCAAAAGGAAGTAGTAGTACACAATAACATGATGTCATCATCTCTAACAAGCAGAGGAGATTGAATTTCATTTATGTTGAACATAGTGCATGCGAAGAGAACAAAATGTCATTTCATTATTTATACATGAGTATTCTGAATGCTGTTGTCTTTTCATGAATTTTTGGTTGTATCAGTAATGCCATGATACTTATTGAGAGGTAACCATATATGATATATGTATCTGGTAACAGTTTGGTAGGTGGTGTGCGAAAATTCGGTAATGGGAACCCTTCCGAATTTTCATATGCTGTAACTGCTAAAAACATGCTCTTTATATGTCTTGGGTTTGATAACCCTTCCATCAGCAGCTTATGTTATTTTCTAGTTGCCTATGATCTTGCTTGGTTGGTATTAGCACGTATTAGTTTGAGTATCAGTATTCTAAGATGCAATGATCTGACTTAACTGTTGCATGAATTTCAGGTATGGTGAGATGCATTCCCCCAAGTTATAAAAACATGTGTTTTTGTACAAATTACTTCTGTTGCTAAACCCAAACCATGTAACCCTCTTCAGAGCAAAATCCAGATAGAATTTAAGACTCCAAGATCATAATAGTCGTTCTTCATACTGTGATGCTCAGAATTATCATTAACCACTGATAGAATAATTAGTAAGGATATAGATTTCTTGTATTTTGTAGGGAGCGTTACAAGCTGAAGTTCATCTTGGGTACAGTTAATGCATATTCCCTTTCACAGTTTCACCCATGTATAAGTTGTATTAGTTTTGATCTGTGCCTAGTTTTGCACAAACTCATAAAGAAGATGAATTCAATAATGTAAGCATCTGTTTAATAGGTTAGAACATTATCAAGGGTGTCGCTGCCCTATATACCAATATTACAGATGGATCACAAACTGAATCACAGTTGTAAAGCATTTAGTTCATGAGGTGATGTTCAGTCCAAAAACAAGAAATTAATAGCATAATGCAATATCAAAGAAATTGTGCTAAATAACTTACGGTTTGTTAGTACATTGTAAATGAAACCTCATCTACTTTTAGAAGCTGTAAAACTTGGAAAAGAAATCCTCACGAGATCAGCACTCCCTAGTCCCTACTGCTGATGATGATGATCAGCATCGATACATTTGGAGCTGTGTCTTGCATTCTAAGTTTCTCAGTATCAGTCATTGCATACAGTACTTCCTGCGGTTCTACTATCGTCGCTACCATATGTTCCAATGATATTGCCGGCTCTCAACCACAACAAGGAACCAGGTGAAGATAATCCTTGTTACACCAGTAGTAGGTACGCCTGCTTCAAACATTTATACCTGGGATCCCTACCTTATCATCCTGGTTTTCAAGATTAATCAGAATACTTTCTTTTCGGAGAACAAATGCCATTACTGATCTCTTTCTGCAGATGCTGTTGCAGGGTTGGCCTTGTTAACAATCGTCGATATAATACAAAACAAGTCTAAATTATGTCTCCCTTCCAGCATTGATGAAGCATCATGAGCTTTCCGTGCTGGTGGTAGTGCCGATGAGGGCACAATGTCGCCATTCTTGATTTTCAAGCCATCCGCGGTAGCTGCCTTCTTGACAGACTTGATGATCTTCTTGGTTCTGTTCCCCTCAATGATCTCCATTCATTAAGACTGAAGAACTAAGTTTCGGATCGAGTATTGAAAATAAAAATATAGCCATATAGGGATTGAAACAAACTACAAACTTCCTCCTTAATTGACGAGGAACAGGAAGTTTAGTTAAACTAGGTCTGAGTCAACTCATGCTAAATAAAACTTTGGGGGTGGGGGTTGGGAGGTTGAGGAATTGGATATTGGAAATTTTAAACGGAATAGGTTTCAGAAACTTTTTCTCTTTTCTTTCACTTGTTCAAAATGAAACCGCTAGGGACTAATGACATTCTTTCTTGTATGAGTTGTATCTAACCATGTGGTGATAAGATCCTAAACAACTTCTCTTCTTGATACTCGATTCATAACTCTAATACTCGTATATATTGTTACTTTTATCATCTCAGATCAGCCTACAAGTGAAAATATTGATGAAAATGCCTTGTAATTGCAATGAAAATCCACTGAAACAGTTGAGTTGTGCTCGATTCCATCTCCATTCATTCTCAGTTATTGGTCATTTTCATAATAATGCCTTTACACAACAGATAGCCAACACACAAGCAAAGATATATCCAAAAGAGGGTATATTATATCCATCTAAACAAGAGGGACGATGAAACTGGGGAATAGATTCATCCTTACAATTTGAAGTGAGCCTCGTATCCATTTATCCAATGGATTTAACTCCGAGTCCCCTTGACGTAGCTACATGTAAAATAGTGTATAGGCTAACCAAAAGACTCAAAAACAAGAATTCATGCTGCGCAAGGTAAATCACAAACACTACTGTTAATAAATTGCTAAGATTTCAGTACTATACTTAAAAAAGAAGTCGATAACTCTTGTAGTTAGGTCCCTGGGGTGATGGGACTCCAAAAGAAAACCCCCCTCCTTTCTCTGATGATATAACTTAAAAGTATACATCTAAAGCCTAAAAGCTCATTACACTTTGAAAGAATGGGTATCAAAACATATGGTTGACACACTGCCGCTGGTTTTCCTCTCTCTCACAAATACACACAACCTCTCTCCTTCTCTCTCCATCCCCTATCCCCTACCTGAACTGTATCTTTAGAAAACTGTAATGTAAGATAAATCCAGCTCAAGTTTTTTCATAGAATAAGATATAGGCCTCACAGTGGAGAACCTCCTCAAGGGAAACCTCACGTACATGTGCATCACTAGCATAATACCACGCGTGACCAATCTTCTCATTCCCAGCTTTCCCTTTGCTTCTTTCACCACCTCTCACATATGCAACATAGTGGCCTCCTCTCATGGTCCCAGAATGCTCCACAACCCCAATTAGGTGGTATTCATAATTCTCCTTTTCTCTGCACCTGTAAGAGCTCGAAAGAACACAATAGCAACAAAGTTAATGACACTTTCAATGAGCAATGTAACCTATTTAGGCAACCAATTCATTCAGATTAATTTATTAAACAAACTAGGAACAGGACACAGATAAACTGAGTACAATCTGAAGCAGATATAGGTACAGGAAGAAGCGAATGAAGCATGATTGTCGGTCAATAGATGCATCAAAGGATATGTGCTATATTCTGATAAATCGAACACCTAAGCTCACCATAGTGGCTTTAGAGATAAGCACGTAGGAAACAAATTGAATCATTTCAAACATTTGAGGCACACAGGAACAGCAATCCAGAAGGGCTTAAACAAAACAGCAATGACAGTAGAAAGTTTAAAAGCCTGAATTTATAGTTATATCGTCAAGAGGCCAAAACTGATGTGCATTACTGTTATATTTGTTTACTTATTCATATGGTTGCTCCTAAGACAAAAGGGACTATTTTCACTATTTTTATTTTATTTAACAAAGTTATAATTGCTTCTTATAAAACATCAATACTGTTTTGGGAAATACTAATAATATTCAAACTAAATTATGAGCCTCTTTGAAAAAAAAAAAAAAAGGGGTAATATCTGAACAAGTCTGAGACAGCTGAACTTAAGTGTCCAGTCCTGAAGCATTCAGCATGGCATGTAGAACTATCTTACTGTATCTAGCTTCTTTCTTTGGTACAACTACACATTTATGTTCAACGAGTGCATTGATATAGAAGTGCATTGATCTTTCTGGGGTTGTGATGCGAATTATATAGATGAACCATGGTCGCGTTTATTAACTAAAGCAACAATACAAGGCAAAAAAACATTAGCTGTATGAAGAAATTTACTGGTCAATAAGTTTATCTTCAATCTATGGCCATAATTACCTAAGAGGCTTTGCTGAAGTTCTAAATACATTAGATAGGGTAAGAATAAAGACATGTACATGAAAATAGTAGTGAAAATAAACCATTACGTTGTGCATCTGTCTCACCAGACTATATCTTGATTAATCTTGCTCTCGTGTTCAACTGTTAGCTACTATATTCTTGTATTATCTCTCTTTGTTATATAAAATTCATATTTTCTTGTCCATCAAAACTAAATAAATTAAAATAAAATAAATGCAGCCATATCATATGAAGTCATAGCATAATTCATATATCGAAGAAACATATATTCAATTTTCAAGTTTTGAAGTCACTCACGATTCCCCGGCCCAACCAAAACAAGCAGTAACATTGTTATGGTGTTTGGAAAACTAAACTGAAATATGGGGAAAAGGAAGAGATACCTGGAATCCATATATGGTCTGAGCTCAATTTTTTCCCTGAATATCACATGGCCGTTCAATTTACTTAAGCGACCACGAGCATCTTGGCTAAACCTTTTTAGATGAATGGTCAAGATAGGTGGAGCCCTGTCAATTAGGACCCGTTTTGTCGCATCCCTCTTCACCTTCACATGTTTGGAATTTATTTCCTCGTCTTCACTTGCTTCTGATTCACAATCAGCTAATACCTTGGAATTTGTCTGTAAAGCATTTTCGGAGGTACATCCAGCACTACTAGGCTCATCAGCACATGAATCAATGGCTTGAGTACTGATACTTTCTAGAGTACAACTGTTATTGGAATCCAAAGTATTTGATTCTGTTGGAAGTACATCTTTCATCTCACTGTTTCCTTCTCGTTGTTGACAAACAGGAATCATCTTATCTGACGGAGCATTCTCAATTGACGTGCAATTTTCACTCAAGCAATTCATCTTCCCTTCAACCAAAACCAAGTTTTCACCAGAATGGTTGCAACAAGTATTGCTTTGAATATTTCCATTACTAATATTACTGATATCAGCAGTGTCTGAACTCAAAGAAACACTTTGGACTCTAGTCTCACACCCATTTGTCAAACCATAAGTTGTTGCTTTTTGCCGCTTCTTTGCTTCCAACCTTTGGCGCTGCAGAGATTTAGAACAATTCTCACAATGCCAAGCATTTTCATTGGCAAGAAGCTCAGGCTTTATGAAATGAGCCAAGCAACTCTCTACTGAGACTGGAGAATTTGTATCATCAACTTCATCTGGATCAGACTCACTAACTACAAGACTAATTGTTGTACCTTCCTCCCCTGTAGAGGGCCTTGGACTGGGCCCAGCAACAACCTCAGGCTCATTGAATAAGTCCCCAAAGCCATCAAAATCATCTTGTCCACAACCCACAGTTGATGTCGATGCCTCTCCTTCTCCTCCCACATTTTCCTCAGTGATAGAACATCTTTCCTTATGTGGAAGCAACAAAACTTCAGAATTATGATCCTCTTTATATGGAAGCAATAAAATTTCACAACTTTGAACTTGTAATGGGAGCTCGTCATCCACTGAATTCACTGAAGAAAAGTTTGGTTTTACATCCTGTTCTCCAGTAACCTTGGAATCCTTATCACTGATTTCAGAGCCACTCTGTTGTGAGACATCAATAAGAGATGCATTGGTACTTTTAGGATCTTGAACAATTGAAACAATAGCATTTTCTGAAGTCAAATCACAGTCATCTAACATATTTCCGTCACCAAGATAATCCATCCATGTAAAGTCATTCAACAAAACTGCTGCATCCTCAAAGACTTGTTCATGTTCAGATTCTTGGACAGCTGATAGATTCTTCATAACCAAGCCACTGCTGGTACTTTGTTCAGATATATTTAGCTCAGTAGGACGATCAGGAACATTTAGGTCAGTAGAACTTGACTGTACCCGGTTAGAATGCTCACAGCTGGTTGATGGGGTTGCAACACTTGGAGATGCCACAGGGTTCTTGTCTTTGTTAATTTTTGATCGAACCTTTCCAGTCCTCTTGGGTGGAAGCTTCATTTTCCTTGCTCGAGAGCTTGGTTGGGAAGCCTTAGGTGGAGATTTCCTGGTTGGGACTGGTAGTGAAAGATCTAAGAATGATTCATAGACAGTTGATGAGTGACCACATTCAACACAGCAAACAGTACTTGATATCCGTCCTCCAAATACAGCATCAACAAACGTAGGAACTGGATTTGATGAATCCCCATTTTGGGAAGGACTTGTACGTTTCCTCATACTCAACTCCTCAGTGCACAATCCATCAAGTAAACAACGAAGCAATTCATGACTGTCTTGCTGCTGATAGCCCCTAAACTGGGGTGCCTTGGAACAGATACACCCAAAAAACGATCTGGGGTTTATCACATTCTTGAGTCCTGCCTCTGGTTTCGTGTCAGCAAAGAGTTTCTTCAAGGAAATAGTAAGTGGTCCAGCAGGCGCTTCAAAATTTAAGAAGTGACACCGCAACCTATCAATAGCTAGAAGGTTCTGTAAAATAGAATTGAAGAAGCAAGTGTTACCAAGGTTAACTAAGCCTCTTACTACATAACCTCCTCTTCCATCGAAAAGGCTTGATGTATTGCTGGCTGATTTGATTTCGCTTGTCACACTGCCACTACCAAACCATACACTCTCGACATCACCTGATGAGTCCTCTGACGAACGACCCTTAATTATCTTCGCAACTTCAGAAAAGACATCTTTCTCTTCACCATTCTCCCCCGTCTTATCAATGGTAATCAGTGTGTTGCACTGAAAGCACCACCGCAACTGTGGGTTGTCAAACTGCACCACCAATGGATGACGAGTTTGCCTTGCATGCCGAATTGCGTGGCATTGAGGGGTTATTGGAAGTCCAACCCCACCACAAGCAAAATGACCACATTCTAGACAAAGCCAAACGGATTTTGATTCAGATTTAGAATCTGCACCACCTTTCTTCTTAGCATGTTTTCCCTTGCCTTTACCCCCCTTCCTATCAATGGCGCCTTCCCTACAATCTTCACACCTAACAGCTGCTGAAGACCCAATCTTAGCATGCAACTTATTCAAATCAACACCTTTGTCAATGTGAGGACAAGGTTTCCTCACTTTTGCGACTGAAACTCCATCATCATCACCATCATCCTCAATGCTCGGGTCACTTGGTTCGGCAACCTTCTTCGGGGAATCAGATGCAACCCACTTCTCCTTTTGAGGAGCTCTAGCCTTCCTCTTAACCTTCTTCCCCATAAGACCCTTAAACCAATCCAAACACACCAATCAATTGATACGAACAACACGAGATTATAAACAATCAATAACAAACCAATAGACAAATGCACAAACCAACTCCATTATCTACTGAAATACATCAAACCAAGCACAACCCATTACAAAGTTTACTCTTTTAACAGAACCCTTATTGCCCATAATTGACATTAAATCGGACAAGCGAACTGAACAAATCAGATAGCTATTAGATACGGAAAACAAAGACACCCCTACAAAAAAACATGTTTTTATAACAAAACCCAAGTGAAGATTTGGATTCAGAAGTGAAAATAAGAGCTTCAGAGCAACCCAAGAGGTGGAGCTAGAGCATAAATCCAGCCCAGAATTAACAATACTGAAGATACCGAAAATAACTAAATAAAAAAAAAAAAAAACAGATGGAAAGTTGGGTACCTCAAAATCTGGAGGAAGAGGAGAGCAGGAATGGGAGGAGAAGGTGTTGCAGGGCTAGGGCAAGAGGGAAGAGAGATGGATGAAAAGAAGGGGAGGAGTGACAAGGATCTAACAAGGGTTTGAGAGACGAAGGGGAGAGAGGAGAGGTGTGCGCATTATAATGGGTTTGGCGCACTCTCTAATCTATTGCTACCTCCCTCGATCAAAAGAGAGGCACAGAGATGTGAGAGTAACAGCGGTAACTGGTAATACAGAGAGGCGCTTTTTTTCTTTTTAATTTTTTTAAATTTTTTTGTTAATCTCGAAATTAGAACAATACATATTACTGTAGCTCGTTTATTTAAAGAGTTAACTACTGATTGTTTTCATTCACGTGATTTAAACAGTGAATCTCCTTTTGTCAATGCACACAATTAAGGTACTAAACAGCCACTGATTGTTATATATCTAACCACTCTTTTTCCATACTCAGTTAGGGATCTTTTTAGGGATTGTGCTTGGTGGAGGCGTGTGGAGGATGGTGGATGCTAAAATGCATCACGAATCACTATGTGCGATAGTATATTGCCGCATCATCATCCGCTTCTTGATCTTCAGCGGGTAGTGGCAGTAGTGGAGGATCGGGTTATGGTCCTCGGAGTAGAACTAGAGGACATTTCAGGAGCCAGTTGGGTAGGCAGCAGACCGGTCAGTATAGTGTTGGTGGTAATTCCCAAGGGGGATCATCTGGTGGTCAAACTTTTTCATTTGGTCAGCAGCAGTCATCTGGGTGCTTTGAGTGTGGTGGTCTTGATCATTTCAGGAGAGATTGTCCCTTATTGGCTCAGAGGACCACCCCTACTCAGCCAGCCGGTCAGTCTTCAGCCAGAGGCTCCAGTGGTGGTTCTCAGGGCGGTTCAACAGTCAGGAGTGGTTCTCAGTAGGGTTGTGGTCAGCGTGGACGTCCCATGACTCGCGCTAGACTTCATGCTATGACCCAGCAGGAGGGTCGTACTTCTTCAGATGTCATCATTGATACGTTATTAATTTTTGGTCAGCCAGCATTTACTTTAATTGACCCTGGAGCTACGCATTCATTTATGTCTAGTAGATTCGCCCTCCATGCCAATGTGTCATCATCGTCTCTTCCGGGCGAGTGGCATGTATCTCTTCCCTCTGGTGAGGTGATGAGAATAGATTGGGTGTGTAATGGTTGTGAAGTGCTAGTAGAGGGATTTAATTTCAAGGCCGATTTAATTCCTCTAAATATTGTGGAGTTTGATGTGATCTTGGGGATGGACTTTTTGGAGACTTACAGAGCTATGGTGGATTGTTTCCGAAAAGAAGTGGTACTTCGGAGTCCAGATGGATTTGAGGTTGTTTTTCAGGGGGAAAGAGATGTGATTTCGAGTTGCCTGATATCAGCTGTGGCCGCCAGGAAATTGTTAAATAAATGCTGTCAGACATTCCTAGCTCATGTTGTGGATACAAGAATAGGAGTGTTGGAAGTAGGGGATATTCCTGTAGTAAGAGAGTTTCCGGATGTGTTTCCTGAGGAGTTGCCTGGTTTGCCTCCCGTAAGGGAGATAGGTTTTTCTATCGAGTTACTTCCTGGAACTAGGCCTATCTCTCAGACACCTTCCAGAATGGCTCCAGCGGAATTAAAAGAGTTGAAGACTCAACTGCAGGAGTTGGTAGACAAGGGTTTTATTCGGCCTAGCATGTCTCCATGGGGTGCCCCGGTGTTGTTTGTTAAGAAGAAAGATGGCACCATGAGACTATGCATTGATTATAGGAAGCTTAATCAAGTCACAGTGAAGAATAAGTATTTGTTGCCTCGCATTGATGATTTGTTTGATCAGTTGAGGGGTGTTTCTGTTTTCTCAAAGATTGATTTGAGATCTGGTTATCATCAGTTGCGGATCCGGGAGAGTGACGTAGCCAAGACTGCATTTCGATCACGCTATGGTCATTATGAGTTTGTGGTGATGCCGTTTGGACTTACTAATGCACCCGCGGCGTTCATGGATCTCATGAATAGGGTGTTTAGTTCATATCTTGACCGTTTCGTGATCGTATTCATAGATGATATTTTGGTGTACTCAAAAAGTGAGAAGGAGCATGCCAAACATCTAAGATTGATATTGCGGACTTTGAGAAATGCTCAGTTGTTTGCCAAGTTCAGCAAGTGTGAATTTTGGCTGGATAAAGTGGGATTCTTGAGTCATGTAGTTTCAACGGAAGGTGTTAGTGTGGATCCCCAGAAGGTGGAAGCAGTGTCCAATTGGAGAAGACCTGCCTCTGTGATGGAGATTCGTAGTTTCTTGGGGTTAGCAGGTTATTATCGGCGATTTGTGCAAGACTTTTCAAAGATTGCAGCTCCACTAACAAGATTGACCAGGAAGGGAGTCAAGTTTGAATGGTCAGATCAGTGTGAGCAAAGTTTTCAAGAATTAAAGAATCATCTGACTAGTGCTCCTGTTTTGGCGCTTCCGGATGATAGTGGGGAGTATGTGGTTTATTGTGATGCTTCTAGACGAGGTCTAGGCGGGGTATTGATGTAGCATGATCGAGTGATTGCCTACGCTTCTAGACAACTGAAGCCGCATGAGGTGAATTATCCCACCCATGATTTAGAGCTTGCAGCAGTAGTTTTTACTCTCAAGTTGTGGAGACACTATCTTTATGGAGCCAAGTGTCAGATTTTTACCGTTCACAAGAGTCTTCGGTATGTGTTTACTCAAAAAGAGTTAAATATGAGGCAGAGAAGGTGGATGGAGTTGATCAATGACTACGATTGCACTATTGAGTATCATCCTGGAAAAGCTAATGTGGTAGCTGATGCTCTTAGTCGCAATCCCTCCATATCTTTATCTCACCTGAGGATGGTTCGAGTTCCACTTCTATGTGAGTTGCGAGCTACAGGGGTGGATTTAGCGGTGGATGAAGTGGGTGCCTTGGTAGCTAGTTTCCATGTGAGGCCAGTTTTGGTGGATAAAGTGCGTGAGGCGCAGTATAATGATCCTTCCATAGCTCAGTTGATGGAAAGAGCAGCGAATGGAGCAGCCGTGGATTTTTTGGTAAGAAGAGATGGAACCTTATTGTTCAAGAATAGGCTGTGTGTTCCAAAGAGGAATGAAGAGTTAAAGATAGAGATAATGGAGGAAGCTCATAGTTCTGCATATGCTGCTCATCCGGGTAGTACAAAAATGTATCGGACTTTGAAAGATTATTATTGGTGGCCTAACATGAAGAGGGAAATTGCAGCTTTTGTGAATATGTGTCTGATTTGTTAGCAGGTGAAAGTTGAAAGGCAGAAACCTTCAGGGTTGCTTGAGCCATTGCCGATTCCAGTGTGGAAGTGGGACCACATCACCATGGATTTTGTTTTCAGTTTACCTCGTACCCGTGAAGGGCATGACGAAATTTGGGTGATTGTGGATAGACTCACTAAATCTGCACATTTCTTGCCGGTGGGAAAGAAGTATACACTGGATAGATTGGCGGAGCTTTATGTGAATGAGATCGTGAGACTTCATGGCGTACCTGAATCCATAGTGTCAGATCGGGATCCTATATTTGCTTCTAAATTCTGGGGAGCTCTTCAGGCAGCATTAGGTACCCGACTACACTTCAGCACTGTTTTTCATCCTCAGACTGATGGGCAATCAGAGAGGACTATCCAGACTTTAGAGGATATGTTGAGATCATATGCCTTGCAGTTCAGAGGGAGTTGGGATAAGAACCTATCTTTGATGGATTTTGCTTATAACAACAGCTTCCATTCGAGTATTGGTATGACACCTTTTGAGGCACTGTATGGGAAGCAATGTCGTACACCTCTATGTTGGAATGAAGTCGGAGAAAGAGAGCTTTGTGGTCCTGAGATTATCCATGACACAAATGAGAAGATCAAGGTGGTCAGAGATAGACTCAAGGCCGCTCAGAGTAGGCAAAAGAGTTATGCAGATGTCCGCAGGAAGGACCTTGAGTTTCAAGTGGGTGATTGGGTGTTCCTGAAACTATCTCCTTGGAAAGGGGTAGTACGTTTCGGTAAGCGTGGGAAGCTTAGTCCGAGGTATATTGGGCCTTATGAGATAATAGAGCGAGTTCGCCCTCTTGCCTATCGGTTAGTGTTGCCTCCGGAGTTGTCCAGGATACATAATGTGTTTTATGTATCCATGCTTCGCAAGTATATTGCCGATCCTTCTCATGTGCTTGAAGAGCAGCCGATTAGTTTGCAGAAGGATTTGTCATATGAAGAGGAGCCGGTTCAGATTCTTGACCGAAAGGAGCAAGTGCTTAGGAACAAGACAATCCCGCTTGTCAAAGTGCTTTGGAGAAGCCATCAAGTAGAGGAAGCTACTTGGGAATCGGAGGAGCAAATGAGACAACAGTATCCCTACCTCTTTGATTGACGTGTTTGTAAATTTCGAGGACGAAATCTTTATAAGGAGGGGAGAATTGTCACGCCCCGACTCTTAAATTTTACCTTAATTACTAGCATTGTGGTAATAAGAGTTTTACCATCTTCGTCATTAAGTGGATAATTTAATTGGTCCCCAGAGAGGTTGTGGGGTACAATTATTTTGTAAGATTTATTCGAATGAAGAAATTGTGATGACGGTAAAAATGGTAATTTTTGCTAGTAAAAGGTAATTTTTATTTGGGCATTATTTTGGGGTGTTGAAATTTTGGAATGGGTTTATATTTGGTGATGTTGGACCGGCTGAGCCGAGCCCAACTCATTTCCCTCTCTCTTCCTCCCGATTCTCTCTCCCCGAGCCTCTCCCTACCGGAAACTTTCGGCCGCCCGTCCGCCGCCCCAGACCGCCGCGCCGGTCCCAAACGATCGGTCTCCGACCCAGCTTTCGTTCTAGATCGGTGGCAGCCTCCCTAGCGCCGCCGTGAAAGAGAAATCAACCCCGAAAGGTCCGACTGCCGGAAGTGTTTTCTCGCCGGAACTCCCTCCTCCGGCCGCCATAGCCGGAGCCTCTTGGCTCAAAAGGAAGCCCTCCTCCCGTGCTCCAATCCCTCCAAAGGATTCGCTCCCTCTTGGGCTAGGTAAGGAGAAATCGGTAAAGGAAATTCTAGGGTTTTTATTGGTGTTTTCGTTCGATTGACATGGTTAGGCTTAGAATTGGAGTTTGTGCTAGTTAGGAATGTTGTAAAGGAGGTTGAAAGGAATGTGCTGGCAAATTTTTAGTGGGGAATTTTATGAGGAGTTTAATGAAATGAGTTTTATAATTTTTGGAGGAGTTTTGGATAGGTCTGGAAATTGTTAAAGTTTGGTCTTTTTGGCGGATTATTAAATTAAAAATCCGGCCATTGGATTATTTATGAGTAGGACGGTGGAAGGTGATTTTTCGGGATGTCAGTTTTTATGGAGAATTATGGTTGGCAGTGAAGTTAAGATTTAGGGCGATAGGCATGGTTGAGCGCAAAAAACTCATATTTAATTATGCCTATTTTCTTTAAGCGTCGGTGTTTTATTTAAGGATTTATTTATGTTTTGGAACAGGACGTGGGGAGGCCCGAGCGGAAGAAACCTCTGACCGACATCAGGCTTAGGCCTAATTTGTGAGTGGACTTTTGTTTTAAATAATGTGCTTGAAATGTTTTATTGTTGAATAATTTCTTTTGTTGGAATTTAACTGGAAATTGAGAATTTCGGTGTTTATACTCATTTATTGACGTTTATGAGAATAATATGTATATAAGTAAACGCTAGCTAGCTATACGTGATTTCCCCCCATAATGAGGAAAAATACCATTATGGGGTGACGTGAGCGTTAGACGCCAGCGTCGTAGCCTTGTACGACTTTCTATTTTTCGTATTCATTCATAGAATTCGTACAAGGAGTCAGCACGTATATATATATATATATATATATATATCCACTCGTGCGGTTCCCCCATAATGAGGAAAAATGCCATTATGGGGTGACGTGAGGGTTAGACGCGAGCGTAGTAGCCTTGTATGAATTTCTGTTTTTCTTATATCTCTTCAAAGAAATCATACAAGGAGTATGACGAGTGTATATACATACTGATATATTTATAATTCTAGCCTGAGAGGCCATTTTCTGAAGTTTAGGAGTCTAGCTAGGCTAGACACCAGTCAAGAATTTTTTGAGTTAAGCTTTTAAGCTGTCGCTTGCATAGCGCTTTCCTTTAAAGTTTTCTTGGGGAAATATTATTGTTTGTCGAAATTACTTTTGTCCACTCACTTTGACGTAATTAAATATTTTTTCCCCTGATCCTTTCCTTCGTTTTTAAATGCCCAGTCTGCAGAGTTCGGGTGGGGTCTAGAAGAATGCGACGAGGCATAGTCACCCATCTTTCCGCTACTGCTCGCCAGTAGGTTATCTGTTTAACCCACTAGGATTTTTATCAGCTTCCGTTGTCTTTCTTGTAGTAGCTCTGAATACGTTCGGAAAAATAATTGTGTATTATTTTATTCGGTTATTTGGATTGAGTTGAAGAATGATATTTTGGTTAAGAGGGTGTTCTATATTTTTCCGGGTTAGGGTTGTCCATTTTCAAGGGAGGTTTGCCGAGTTCTTCGGTAAATTTTCCTTGGAGGTGGTTCCCGCAGGACTTACCTCGAGTTTCAGGGTGAAATTCGGGGTGGGTCCTGACACCATGTGTATATCATATCCAATTAAACATAGATATATATCCATATATGTCATAGTGAAAATAGTCTTGCATGCACGCACGCACCAACCTGGGAGTTTAACCAAATCAAATTATATATATAACGAATCAAATATATATATATATATATATATATATATATATATATATATATATATAATGCATCAATGCTCATCAATCAAATATTTAACCAAATATATAAGTCCTAATCAAATTAGAACTTCCTTGCTCGCACTTCTTCTATTTTATATAGGGATGCCAATAAATCATATACCAATATTTATTAAATAAAAAAAGAAAAGTCTCTCTCTCTAGGGTTTCAGAAACTTTTGGCAAACACATCTCTCGACAACGATGTTTGATGAAGTTTCCCGACTAGGGGCGGCGATGGCGATCTTGGAGAACGGGAGGATCTCGTTCGGGGCGGCGGGGGCAGCGGCTTTTTCAGGTCATTCTTATGCAGTAGGAAGGCTTCTCTCTCCGAAGAAGAAGGTGGAGCCTAAGGCGTTCATGGCCACGATGGGTTCCATCTGGGGTTTGCGTAATCGGCTCACCATCCGGCCCCAAGGTGAGAGGTATATTCTTCGGTTCACGGTGGCGGCTGATCGGAAAGACATGATGGAGAGCGGGCCTTGGTTTTATTGGAAAACAGTTTTTGCATTGGCGGAGAATGATGGTCGCTCTGATGCAGCGACGGTCCCAATCGTCTCTGTTTCGGTGTGGGTTGAAGTTTTTGGTCTCCCACCTAATCTGATGACCAAGCAGGCGCTCTACATGGTAGGTTCCACGCTTGGATGGATTATCACTCATGATAACCCTAGGCTACTCAATGGTTCCAAGGCTAGGGTTCGTATTGATCATCAGATTTATGATCCAGTGAAGTAGGCGTTCCCTCCTATGCGGTTTGAGTTTGGCGCAGGTGTTGATCTGACAGTCACAATGCTCACATTCAAATATGAGCGTATGTGTGACTTTTCCAGGGTTTGTGGATTACTGGAACACAAGGTCGCGCGGGTGCCAAGGCCCTCCAAACATGTCAGTGGCTGCAGGAGATCAAGGAGTTGGAATTAGGGTTAACCCTAACCCGAACCTAGCAGCAGCTCCTCTATTGCTAACCCGTTTCCAGCTTCGGGTTTCGTCTTGTCCAAGCTGGGTATGACGGCGGCAGCGCTTACTGCTTCCCTCCAACGCCTTCCTAATCTGTTGCCGGTTGCCGCTCCCCAAGCTCAAGTTTTGGTTTCTCAAGCCAAGTCCCTGAAGTCTGCTCTGTCTGGGAAGAAACGGTCGGCTACGTCCTTAATGCTTGAGGATCATGGTAAGCATCCGAAAGGCACGGCGGTGTTTGGGGCATCGGAGTACCCTACGTTCGGTCTGATCCTGGAGCTTTCTCTCCCTCATTTGGCAGGTTCGTTGATCGTTTCACCCCCGAAGAAAAGTAAAGTCGGGCGTCCGTTAGGCTCTTTGAACAAAAAGAAGGAAGAGGCAATCAATCCCTGGCAATTGGAGGCGAAGGCACAAAACAAGAGTTCAAAGTCTAAGAAGAGGTCCTTTGGTTATGCTAAAAGGACTATGAATTTGGGGGAGGAGGTTTCGGTTAGCACTATACCGAAGGCCTTGATTGATACTGCACCAGAGGATATGGCGGTGGAGGCGGTTGAAGACACCGGAGCTACTCCCTCTATGTAGGGTAGTTTCGGTTCCTTGGAATAATAAGCTAGGGTTGGAATTCCAACTCTTTGTGTCATTTGTTAGTTCTCAAGTTCTCTGGTTTTAGTTTTGAGTACCTTCATGATAGTTCCGGTAGGTTGTTCTAGAGCACCCTTACATGACATTCATTCTCGTGTCCTTATGGGCATGTCATGTTGTAACTGTCATTTCTATTTGGTTTATCTTGACATCCATTCCATCAAAAAAAAATATACCAATATTTATTAATCGAGACAAACATCGATTTGGAGTCTATGCACAAGGTATGAATTTCTTGTTCTTTATTATTATTATTATTATTATTATTATTATTATTATTCTTATTATTATTTTTATTATTATTATCATTATTATTATTATTATTATTTGTATGAATTCACATATGTATTATTGTGTTTGTTTCAATAAGATCGAAACATGTTATCGACTAAGTTCTTATTGTTTGGGCCTTAATTAATATTTTCGGGAAAAAAAAATTTACAAAGATAGGTAGGACCGCATGTGTCGATCCAATGGGTTTTAATGCTTTTAAAAGATCTGTTCAAAATATCTCTTCATTCCTTAAATACTTTTGTGAATTTACATACAATAATCTGCATATTGATGAAGGATAAAATGTAGATAATAAGAGATAACAGGAAAATCATCATCTTATTCATTGATAGGAGCCATTTATATAGGGAATTACAAAGTACCAATATGGTAATGATAAGGAATACATAGTCCTATTCCAACTACATATTCTGATGGCATAAGGCCAAGGCACACATATGGAATATCCTAGAACACTCCCCCTTTTGCCGCGTGCCGGTACCTATGTTGCTGATATGTCGCCTCGTTAAAAACCTCGTCAAGAAACAAAAACCCTGTGGGAGAAAAACTAAACCTTGATCGTAGGAGAAAAAAAGTACAACGCACCCTTCATATTTGATAGTGGCATGTATGTGCTAGACTCCCCCTGAAGTTCGCACCTCCCCCTGATCTTTACATCAATCATAGGGTTATTCCTGATTTTTACTAATCACGGAAGTTTCGATAACTTAGCATGTCAATGCTTTTTAACATGTCTTCAAATGTGGCATTAGGCAATGATTAACTAGATCATGCCATATTGTCCTCAAAAGATCTTTTACACTTAGATCTTGAGGAGAAAGCCGCTCGTGAACTCAAAACATAAGTTCGTGCAAGAAATCAGATTTCCGCGCAGCATGAACTTTGATTACTAGAACAGCCATAACTTTCTTTAGGAAATACATATGAACAAACCGTAAACGGTTTTGGAAACTAGACACATTTAGCTTTCCAACTGTATATTACACACATTCTGGTTCATCAGGATCGGTTCACAAAGTCCCGTCGACGTTGACTGTTTTGCCAAAATCAGATTCTCGGACAGATTCGTCCTACTTTACGAAAATGGTCATAAGTCACTCAATATGATAGGTATGATCAAATGGTTGGTATACTTGGAAAGTAGACACATAGACCTTTCCAATGATACCAATTTCACCATTTTCCAGTGAGTGATATTTCCTGTAGGTTCCGTGGAATTTGACCTACGAAACTTGGCAGATTCTGATTTCGCTTTTGATGTGTCTTTCTTATGTAGGGATATAATAAGCCTCAACCTTTTATACCATTCAGTATTGAAAAAGAAGTTACTGTCATTACATTGGTGTTATGCAGGCGCATAGCTACACTTAGCTTTATAACTTTTCATAGCGAATGAGATGTCAAGTCTTTCGTATTGTGTTGAGTACATTGATGCGTCTTATTGTACTTAGATGGGAACTCCATCTCGTAACACATATTTGTCATCTTGCTTTAGACAAAACAACGGATCTCTTTTTAGATCAAAGACTTTGACTAATCATGGGAGTATATGTTGGCCTCACTAGTTATAGAGCGTCTAAACCGATTGATGGAAAATCATCATCAATATAGTCATCGAGTGCCTTTTTGAGACCGTGTCTTCCCAAGATCTTTTTCATTCTAACTTCGGATGTTGATACATATTGGCATCTCTTGATCCATCAAAAGTCCATGTAAATCTGGAATGACCATGCAAAGGCATAATTCACCATATCCCTTCCAAATCAAGTAGAGTCCATGTGCGTTCCAATACCTTTAGCAAACGCGTGCTCCTGTGGTGTAGAGCCACTTGATTCAGATGAATGAAGTCTGTTTAAGACCTTCATGTATATCTCTGATCTCATAGAGATTTTATTATGACCACATTCATAGGCTGCATGTTCAGTTATTCAGAAACTACCAAACTGACAAAGTAGTGGAGTGTAATGACATCCATTACGAGAGCATATCTCATCGTAGTCGACCCCAGTGCATGTTAGTGAGAGACCTTGCGCCATAAGCTGAGTCTAAGCTCTTATTCTCACTACGCTATCTAACAAAGGCATAGTTAATAAGGTTTAGCTTGCGGTGTCGGCATCACCTGCCCAAGGACCTATCACTTTGTTAATGTTAGATTGCATCTTTCCATTAGGCCAATCAACTAAGTTGATATCCATCAACAAAGGGTGGTTCGATAGTAGACTCATTATCCCACGTCCTCATGTACACTAGTGTAATACTTGTGGAGATCTCTATATGGATTGGATTTGACAATGAGGCGTCCCCCAACGATAATCACAATTCAGACTTCATGAGACGGATTTAAGTATCACTGATCAATGGATCAGGTTATGCCAAGCTCGTTATATTCCTAGTGTGAGAAAATATCGAACTTAAGGGCGTCCCTCCTTTTGGGGAGCCACACGGCCTCGTGACACCAATTTTGCCACTATATGGTGTCACCATATCACCATCCATGGTGATAGCATCAAGACCAACTCCTTTTGGTCGCACCATGTTCTTTTGATAGGACATCAATCCTTGCAGACATATTTGCAGCATGTGATCTCGTCACTTTAACACTTTAAGTATTTTGGATCAAGATGAGACTTAGTGGGGACAAACCACGACAATTCACATCGTTCCACTTGAACACTTGTGTTCTTATCTCCCCCTAACGGCGGGAATACTGTCTCATCAAAGTGACAATCCGCAATATAGCGGTGAAAGAGATCACCTGACAAGGTTTCTACATAAGCGGATTATAGGTGGAGGTTCATATCCAACCTAAACTTATTCATTGCAAATGACACATCATTGTACGCAGTGGCAATACGATTTGACACTTAGAAATAACATATATCCGAGCTCAAAGATTGGAGATCCGTTTCAATCCTGTTTGAGCTCAAGGATTGCAATTTCGTGTCAATCCTCGTACACAATCACGAGCTGTAGTACAAAAATATTCAATGATGGTGGGTCATAGATGAATAGTAAAGCTGCATGCAAATATTGCATAGCCCCAAGACGCAATAGAAAGATTGGTGCGCATCAATAATGTTTGAGCGACAAGCTAAAGTTGCTTAGTCGTAGCCTCGATGAGACCATACTGCGTGTGAACATTGGGTACAGGACACTTCAACTTATATCTAGATAAACTTCTTTAAAGAATGAGTAGTGAACCCATAGAAGTATAAGCAGTAGATAATAGTATAACATATGACCAGTATGTTAACACTTCAACCAACACCATAAAACATAAAAAGGTGTCAGTAAGTTGGTTGTATCTATCTACATAGTTTGATGTAAGAATGTAATGTTCACTTTTGTGTCATTTAGTGTAGGAGGATCTCACTCCTAATTTAGCTAAAGAATAGGCTTTCAAAACGAGTAATGAGTATTGTAGGGGGCCAATGAGACATCGAGGAAAGACCAGTGTACCTAAATTGCTTGAGGGATTGACCGGACGGCCTCCAGGAAGTTGGAGTCGTGTTCGAGTGACGACAATGTCCCCCGGGTGCCGCCATTTACAACCATGGCGTCACCATCATGCTTCATGGAGAAGCTAGATCCCGAATGTCTTCGTTTTAAGCCGAAGAATGGATGTCCATGAGAATTTCTCAAAATTTGGACCATTATATCTCTTCCAAGATTACCGATTTGGTCAAACCAAAGCCTATATGAGTCGGTGTTCCAAATATCCTGTTTGGCGACAACATGTGATTCGATATTCGAATCATAGTGACATTCAGTCCACTAGATTGACTCATAAACTTCTGTAAGATGCATTTCAGTTTTGCATTCAAGAGAATGTATACACAAAAGAACTCTTGTTCATTCTCACAATGTGTTTTTAAATGAAATCTATTAGTAGGAATGTCTTTAAAGCTCAACATGGTTCGGTTGCCTCTCAATGCGTAGAGGGCATCTGTGACGTTGATCATGGTGCCATGAGGCATCAAGATTCAAGCTAAACCGCGTCCCTGAATGATCAGTATGATTCAATCATTGTAGTCACAGAAGATTTACAAAGCACAAAATCTAGAGATAGTTGCCGGTTCCTTAGAATGTTGTGGATAGTTCCACTATCTGCGAAGCATTCAATGTCTCTATGATAAAAGAGTAAATAGTTCCACTTGAACCATTTAGAAGGATTGAAAGAAGCTACAAAAAGCTGCAATCCCGAGAGTGCATAAAAATTTCTGCGCATAATGACATTTGCACACTCAAACAACCATAACTTCTTCGTTAAAATAGATATGGACGAACCGCGAATGGTTCTAAAAACTAGACTCGTAGAGATTTCCAATGATATAAAGATCATTGTCTAGTTCGTCCGGAGCTGTTCACAAAGCTCAAACGAAGTTGACTGTCCAGAAGAGACAGATTGTTGTTTTTCGCAGAATTGACATGTGCGAAGCTATGAAGCTTGCAGGTGGCATGTAGGCTTTTTCCTTAGCCAAAAGTGACGTATGTATGATCAAAACCAAGTCTTTTAGGTCATTCCAAGGTCGTGACTAGTTAGCAAAAGCTCCCTGACATGAACATAAACTAACTCAGAGGACCTAGAGGATTCGATCATGATGATGATTGTCCAGTTTTGATAAGTCTTCAACGTCTTTTACAAGACGGAAATTGGTTTAATAACGTATGGGGATCCAAAATCAAAAGCTTTCGGTAACTCCAAGTCAGTATGACCAGGCATGTCCATGGAGGGTCGGTAGTGTGAGACACACTTGAAACCACTATCTCCTTCATTTCGGACAATTCTAAGACATCACACTGAGCTTGGATGAGCCTAGTTGAACAATTAATGATGGAAAATCCGCTATAGGGTAGAAGACTTAACCTAAAACACGTTGGCGATCCTCCTTGAGGATGCAAGGCCGTGCGTCATCTTCACTTGGAAGAGACCAAAACGGCACAATCTAACCATGTAGATTGTAAATATGCCATGCTTTTAAGGACGCTGTAAAAATGTACATCTTGTTTGTAAATCAATACGAACCATAAGAAGAGAATAGTTTCATAACTTCGAAAAAATTCTCAAGGCATTTATTATTGCTAATGTGAGTACATCGAGGTCTCAAATAGACGAAGGACATCGATACGACGCCTTATTACATATAGCTTGGAAAGAAAATCAATGTCTAGTCAATGACGTCAAAGTCAGGGGTAGCTAAAGCTGAATCCGAATCTTTGAAATTCGTGATCATGAGGATGACGTTATTGTCCTCATTGATTTTCTGTACCTTTTTGTATGCATTCACGATTTGAGGATGAACTTGACAATCTTGAACCAGTGATTCGGAGATCCACAGAGGTTGCATTGTCATGAGCTGACATGAGTTGTTTTGACAGATTAGTGTCTAGACCGAGAGTGTCGCCATTAGGGCCGGCAACACCTCCTCCTCTTTTCTAGACATCAGGATAGCGTTTTTTGCCATTGTCGTGACCCATATTGTTGTCCCCATATTAGGAGACAATCTCAAATATGTTTATCGCATTAGCGTATATACAATTCTCGTTTACAAGTGTATGATCAAAATCAAGTCTCATTGGTAATTCCAAACCAACTTGGAGGACCTAGAGAACTTGATGATGATCGAATCCGCTAAAAATTATGGATCATGATGCCACAAAAGATCATCGACAGTATGTAGTCAATTAAGGTGGTAAGCAATCCACTTGACTAATAACTCAACAATTAGAGTTATATGAACGTTTCAAGAAACGCTCCATGAATGCATTCCACAGTACTTTGTGGTCATTACTTTTTGCAAAGATTGCCATTTAAGGGTTTTGTCGATGTGGTGCTTCAAAACTTTGAGCGCGAGAGATGTGAAATCGCGGCATCTAGGCTTGTTAGCATGGGGGTCAAAACATGTGGTTTAATCCTTTCCAATGAAAGGTTCCACAGATACCAAGCGAAGATTTGCCTTAGGTATCGAGTACGTTAAAACTCAAATGAGCAGAATGTTACGTTGCTCTTGCATACAAAACTAAGTTGTTATGAGACTCCATAGAGGTCACAAATGATGCTTTTAATGGGTTGTCTTTCGGATTGATCACACACAATCCGGAAAAGCCGCGAATTGATCAAACACAATTCAGAAAAAGGTCTCGGATTGATCAAACACAATCTGGAGAAAGGTTGGGGTTGATCATACACAACCCTGACAAGGAAACAAGAGTGATCAAACACACTCTTGACCCGCAAATAAAATTCCAGGATTTTGGTACCTGCACGCACAAAATCCCAAGCATAGAATGAAGATGGAGAAGGGAGGAATGAATTTTATCCTCCCCGAGTTATTGAACTTGGAAAAGTTTAAGGTCTCAAAACATACCTTTCGAAACTTCAAACACTTGAAGAAGTCGAAAATTGTAGTCGGAGGAAACCAAAAATCGTCGGCGGGCGGTGATTGGACAGAGGAGCCGAAAAACATTTTTTTAGGGTTTTGGAAAACAAATGGTAGGCTATTAGTTATAGGGTTAGAATAAAGTGCATGATAACGTGATGAAGGATAAAATGTAAAGAATGAGAGATAGCAGGAGAATCATCATCTTATTCATTGATAGGAGTCTTTTATATAAGGAATTACAAAGTACCAATATGGTAATGATAATAAATACATAATCATATTCCAACTACATATTCTGATGACATAAGGTCAAAGCACACATATGGAGTATCCTAGAACACATGATAGATTAGCTAATTTAGCTTATAAATATGAGCAATTTATGAGTTGGCTAATATTAGATGCCTACAGCAAAGTTGCACATAGATAAGGTAATTTAGCTTATGAATATGAGCAATGTATGAGTTGGCTACATACAACTCAGTAATGTACTAGTGACATTGGACAACAGGTGTACCATCCTTCCATTTGATCAATAAAAGCTCTGTATTTTTTGCGGACCATATTTTACCTTTAAAAATGTAGGCTTGATACCTTACTATATAGGTGAATATTTAAAATTGAAGAGATTACCATATACTTGGCACCCATTAAATGTACGGTTCATTTCACATAGTGTATATATCTTAACCTGGCTAGTGTAAGTGCATCATATTTCTTACATTCGAGCTCTAATTAAACTACACTGTAGCTAGAAGAGAAAACACAAATTAAACATGGCTAGCCTCTCGTGGATTTCCATTGCTTTCCTTGTCATCTTTGCCTTCGCAACCAATATTTTGGTACTAATCCCTCAATTCTATCTCTCATTTTGATGATCTAGCTAGTTATATATACATATATGTTCCAAAAACTCAAATGTTATATAAATAGAAAACTATATATCTTGCTAATTGATCATTATTTTCACTGTAGGCTCAATGGGATCGGAGTGCGGCAGCTGCACCTGCTGCAACCATTTATCCTGTAAGTTCGCTCAAAATGATTTATGTTTAGACGTACACCCCGATATCTAAAGAAGAAACTACAAACTAGAGCAAAAAAACCTTATATTACAACCACTAGTATTAACTCCATCAAACAAAAAGGCCCGAAAAAACACCCGATATTACTCTTTCATAAGAGATTTTATTGTTTCTAATACTTATATTTTTAGAGCTACGTAATTTCAAATTTTTATGGTAAACTTGATCTCTATGTGTATCTAACTTGTTTTTTTTTTTTTAATATTTACAGCAAGGCGGAGAAGGATCACTTAAACCTGAACGTATGTAACTCATCATACATCTCCATAGTACTGTGAATTCATGATAATTGAGATGAAATAGATTGTTTTAATTGAAAATATTGTATGTCCTAGTTTCAAAATATCCAATGTATGGATGTTGTGACTAATTTTGTTTTGACTTTTAATTAGAATGTGAGGGAGCGTGTGATTATCGGTGCTCAGCAACTTCACACAAGAAGCCATGTTTGTTCTTCTGCAATATGTGTTGTCAAAAATGTTTGTGTGTCCCATCGGGCACATATGGACACAAAGAAGAATGTCCATGCTACAATGAGTGGAAAACCCAACAAGGAACTCCCAAATGCCCCTGAAAGCAAACAATACTTGCAGCGTTAACGATGAGATAATTAAGAAGAAATTTTCTGTTCTTTTTCTTCTTTCTTTAGAAATGAATAAATGCATACCTTCATTTTCTATCATTTCTTTTACTAGAAATGAATAAATGCATACCCTCAATCAATAAGCACTTTAAGTTTATAACTATGCGTTTGGATGAAATAATTATAAATTTTTGAGATATTTTGAATAATAAAATACAACCTCGATTTCCCTTTTTCCTATCTCTGGTTCCTTAAAGATGAATTTTTTTTTTAAAAAAAAAAACATGGAATTTAATGTTAATTCGTGAGATTATCGGTGCTCAGCGACTTCACACAACTTCACTCTATTTTTGTTGATTAAATTTCAATATTTTTTTTTTTCAAAATGGGGCGTCAATCCACTGATAATGTAAAAAATTCTTTGGTATAATTGACCTAAAACCAAGATATAACGATACAAAGACAACCTAACATGGAACTAATACAAAATTAGACCAAAGAAACCCAAAGGCGATTTCCTGACACTACGATGTCGGAGAATGAGCCAAAATGAAACCAAACACTTCCCCAACTTATTCAAACAACCACTAACCTCTATTCGGATACACCCCTAGGAGTGCATCTGACAATCGCTACAGAAGTTGTGATATACACCCATTTGTAGCCCTTAAGCTTCTTAAAGCCTGATCCTCAGAAGTCAGCCTAATTGCTTTGGGCCTATTCTTACGTCCAAGAAGGCGGCCACGCTTTTTCTTCACAGTAGTAACCTGCTCCACACTTAATTCACCAAGGTGTGATAAATTTCAGTGTTAATTTGATTGTTTAAAATTTAAATATGTAATAAATTAAGAAAGAAAGAAAGAAAGAATGTTTAAACCAAATTCATGTAAAAGAGCATAATGAAAACAGAAAACCTTGCCTGGGAAACTAATGATGTTTTTTTTTTTTTGGGAAAAGACTAATGATATGTTCAGATGGAGGGAAATTCCCTAGAATTTAATTAAATTTTAGGATTTCATGATTCTATCTACCTGAGTTCCCAGTTTGGTATCCCATACCATGGAATTTGTAAATGACGGGGAAAACAATTTTGAGGGTATTGTGAGTCAAAATTCTTGCATTAAATTCCTTAAAAATACACGTTATTTCTGAAACTATCGATCAAAGCTATGTCTGAGGGATGGTCCAGGCCGGTTCTTCCTTTTCTTTACTTCGGTTTTTATGCCCACCCTCAATTGAGTTCTTTTGCCAACGACTGCAAATAGTTTAACTATACCAGGATATACTCGTGGACCTTGATTCGAAAACTAACTTGGTGAATCTTTTACTAAATTGCTAAAGTAATCGAGGTCACCTACTACGGTATTACCTCAATTCCGATCAATTTATTTTCTTAACATACACTTTCTATCACGCAAATATTCATGATAAAATGAAAATTCTCACAAATTAATAATCCATGCCTTGCTCATATGAGCCTCAGATGCTTCAAAAATAAATTAAAATTATAATCCAAGTCCAACTAGACATTGATTGGTGCAGGTTTGGGGCAGTCAGCTTACAACTCGGAACCCAAATCTCTTCTCCTCTTCCCCCAATTGACTTTGCTTTTGCTCTTCCTCCTGTCTTCCTCTCCTCGCCTTCTGACTTCTCTTGGGCTCCGGCACTCCAACGCATCATGACTCATATCCTTTCTCATTGTTTGTCTGCTTTGATTCATTATCTGCTTCAAAATTTATGTTTTCATCTCATGACTCTTTTTGTTTTTCACTACTTCGTTCCTGTTTCAAGTATGTTGTTTGTTTCATAGTATTAGGTTCCAAAGTCTTGGTCTTTCTCTATTGGGTTTTCTTTAACCTGAGATTTGATCACGCGGTAACCAGAGAGAGAAGGATCGGGAGAGAGCTGCGGCTCGGGCCAAGGCTAGCAAGAACAAAGACGATGGATTGACCCCAGAACAGCGTCGAGAGAGGTCCAAGTTCTTTGCTTTTTCCTTTTTTCTTTTTGGGTTTTTGTTTTATTTTTGGTATTGAGAAAACCCAGTTTGTGAATCTTTATTTATGTTTTTGAGAATTTTGGCTGGCAGGGATGCCAAAGCTCTTCAAGAAAAGCTGGCCAAGAAGGCTGACAAGAGTGCAGGGGCGGCCGGAGCAAACTCCTCCTCCGGAGGTAAAAGCAAATAACACCAAATAAAAAGAGTTGCCTCTCGTATGGTGGAACCTTGGTTTAGTGTTTTGGCTTGGTTTGTGGTTCTTGAGATTTCCCTGTTCTGTTTTTGTTTTTGGTAATGTTGTGTTATCAGTTATTCAATTACTGATGTCTGAAAAATCTATTTCCTAATTATTGATGTTGGTATAACATAAAAGCCTTTGTGGGTTTGTGTACTTCAATTCAAAATAATCAAATTAGCTAATGTTATGGAGTTTGAGGATGCCAAATATGAAATTTTAGAAACTTGATTTGAATTATGTAGACGTTATTGAGGTGTCTCTAGAACTTAAGATCAAAACTTTGAATTTTAGATAGATATGGCTGATATAATGATCAAAGCTTGATAAATAAGCTCATTCTGATGAGGCCTTCATTGACCACATCATAATGGAGATGGTTTTTGGCTTAATTTTGATGCGTCTGGTCAACGTCCGATACAGTTGTCACATTATGCCGATTCATGTATTGTTGTCACATAGTCCCTTGTCCCCTCAATGGTCGACTGACCATTGGCTGACCATGTTCGACTGACCATTGGCTAACCATGTTAATTTCTGTTCTGTATTTTCTGTATGTTGCTTCGGATATCATCTTCAAGATGTTTGAGTTGGGATTAGTATTCTTCAGAAAGAGTAGGAAGACTGAACATATGAATAGAAGCAGGATAGAAAGCAACCATCTTTTAGTGCCAGATGTCTGTCCATGTGGTCGGTATGCTCTGGACGACTAATGAATGCAGCAATGAGCTCTACAGCGTTAAGTAATGCATGTTTTCCTTCATTAAGTTAGTGTGGGTCTGTGGGATCAGTTGTAGATGCAAATTTGACCACAGGCAGGCGACCTTGTATAATTGCATATCCAAAAGATACCATGTTATTTGGATTCTTACAGTCCGATGCATATCATGTGCTCTGGACAATCCGAAGCGTATGTCATTGACATGATCTGGAGATTAATAATTATGTATATTGTGGAAAGTATGTGTTTTCTTATGAAGCTAAGAGAAAGATGGAGTTTCTTTTTGGAAAGTAGAGAGGCTCTAATTATTGAGCCAGATACGATGTGAGTTCTGGATGCTTTGATGCTTCAATTGTCTCTGCATGGATTCAGCTTTTTGTTTCGGTATGTGCAGTGCTGACTTGACATGCAGGCATATCAAGATAAGCATAATTTAGACATGTACCATTTTCCTTATAACTTTGGTCGTTTGATGCTTCTGCTTCTTAAATCATCTATGAGATGAGCACACACTAGGATCTTCTGCTTTGTTAGTAAAGATCATCTCTCTTTCGGTAACTTGGCCATTGACTTGACATTAGCTCATCATACTGGATGATGAGAGAGTAAATTGTTCTGGGACAAACAGAAAGAGGTATAGTTTGTTGAGAAATAGATTTGGTACTGCAAAATAGGTCTTCAACAACAGCAATGGCAGAAAGCCCGACCCTTACATGCTTGGGTTGGTGATATATTTGATTCACGTTAGATTCATTGGGGCTGTTCCATCTTCTTCTTAAACCATGGATTTCATATGGCAATCTCTCATTGTGTTTGACTGGCAGATCTTGGAGACACCCAGTCTCGTGGCAGAGGGCTCAGCAGGTGTGGAAAGGAATAATATCTTCAATCAAAAACCTCAATCTGATGTCTCAACCAGTGGTTGTTGCTCATGGTGATTAGACAACAAGATTCCAATTCTTGGTTACATTTTTGATATGTGGTTAATAGTATTCTTTGTCCAACCATGTAAACATCTCTAGGAGCATAGCTGATCATGTAGTCCTCTCATCGTCTCTTTCACTTCTTCAGGTATCCAGCCCAAATTAGAGTAATATGTAGCTTCTTGTTTCAATGCATTCACAAGAGGTAAGGTGTTGAGTTTGAGCCAATTTCATACCTTCATAAAGTGCAACAAGTTCAGCATGAGAAGGAGAAACCACTTGATCAAGTTGCTTCATTGCCACTGCCCTAAATGCGACACACCATGGTCACGAATCACAACTCCCATTCCCCATCTGTTTGTAGAAGGCAGAAAACCACCATCACAATAGCACTGCAACTAGCTAGCTGTTAAGAGCCTCCCAGCCCCTTCGTTGTACCCTTGAGTCTGTTCAGAGGTATTTGCTTTAGAAAATTCACTCAGCGAACACATATGTAAGCTTCACTCGGATGCTGCCTATTACCTTCCCACATCTGGGCATCCGGATTCTTTCAAATAACCCTTAAGGCCTTGGATTGCTCACTGAAGGTCTTAGTAAACAATAGCAACCAATCCTTCAAATCATCTACTACCACCGAAGGCACTGGCAGCGCATCTGCTAACCAAGCTTCTGATGCATAACAACACTGTAAACAAATGACCACCATCTCTAGTCCATATATTAGCACATAACAAACAGCTTGCATCGCCCAAATAATCCTTTGAACTAACTCAACTATGGCAAGTTCAATTAGGCAGGATATCCAAACACATCCTCCATGCATGTAGAGCGACTGTTGGTGGCATTTTCGCTTACCAAACTGCTGCCCACAGCTCTTTATAAGTGTCGCTTGGTGCCGGAGGCGCAAAACTAGTCCCAATGCAATATCCACGAGCAAAAAAATATGGCACTATCTGCGGTGAAAATACCCTGAAAGTGCCAAACATTTGAAGCCCGACGACAGTGAAAATACCCTCAAAATGAAGTCTCTGTAAACCAACGTCCCACTTTCTTGTATCATGGTCTATCAATTCCGCGACTTATTTTGGAGCACACCTTGAGAAGGGCATCTAGGAAAAGAATTGAAGCCAGGGATCATGCTAGATATCAACAGACTCCCCATTTTCAATTTGCCATCCGAGTTCACGTAACACTACAGTTCTAGCTTCCCGGATGCTACCAAAAGGAAACCAGAATTATGCTTGCACCCTTCTTTTTCTTTTTTCACCAATTCCCCCACCATGCCAACCAGGGCTGTGAACACTACCAACCGGCCACATCAGGCAACATCACTATTCCCGGATGCTAAAATTTTGCCAAAGTCGGTAGCAATGTATCAGTGTTTGTGATTATTGTTGCGCACCAATCTTGCCAGAAATTCTATGTTTTGCAATTACCTATTGTCACGGTGAAATGGTTCATGAAGGGTATAAGGCAGCACAGATTATAGTGACAAGAACCATGGCCGATTGGCCGCAAGCCACAAGGGGATGTCAGTTCACTATTTTCCCAAGCCACTTGGCACTATCGAGTTATCAAAATGCTCTAAAAGGAGGAATGGAGGTGAGATGGGGTTAGTATAAACAGTAGGATTTTAATTTGTAGATGATAAATGATGCTGTAATTATAAGTGAGCGCCTCTGGGAACACTCTTATCAGAAGAAAAAAAAAAATGACAGTTCAATAGTGTGAACCCCATATGACTGATGTTTCTACCACGCTTTTAAAACGGTCACAAAATGGAACAAGCCTAAAGAAACTATCTTGAATGTTCAATGGTATCAGAAAAATATAAAATGAATCTGTTGCGCGAAAGACACCTGCAAAACACTAATGTGCAGAACTGTCCTCACAGCAAGCCAAAGGTCCTGGACCCAATCCACTAGTTAGAGAAGCAAAATTAGTCCATCTCTGCTGGGGTTACCTATGAATGGACAAACGACAAAATGAGATTTAGAAAACTCAACGAAATGAGCTTAAGAAAACTAGCATAAATGTTCAACGGCAACAGAGAACAATGACAAGAGTAACCTACCATCGGGAATAAGGTTTGATGACAAGATCTTAAGCCATGAATTTCTTCTTCTCTTCCTCCAACTGCTGCAGCTCAGCCAGTCTCTGAGCCCACGCTCTGTCTCTGGCAACTGCAGCCATTTTATTCTCAATTCTCTTAATGTTTTTCTTTCTTTTGGCTTCCTGTACCAGAGCTTTCCTCTTCTTTTTCTCTGACTGGATAAATCAAAACATAATCCACATTAGAGAAAGATCACAGACAGAAAGGACTTGAAAAAAAATGCAAAGGTTCGTGCTCAATGTATATGGAGAGGGATGGAGTGTCCCGGGACAAGATGTTGAAAATACTTAACAAAGAGAAAAGTACAACACTTGACAAGAAGCTTCCTTAATAGTATTTGCTAATCAATAGAAAACAACAATAGATGACAAGAGTCCTTTTAAAGAACAAGAGCAAAGAAAAGCTCCGCCCAGTTAACAACAAATGACAGAAAAAGGGGAAACATATTCTCTTGTCCTGGGTACAATATCCTTTAATCAGTTACGAACTCTCCAAAAAGTGCAAATGTCACCAAAGAAAATGTATGATGCTCAATCTACAGAACTGTACATCAAGAGATATTGATAACTTGGCTTTTTCTTTTGCTAGATAAATCATTTTTTGACAGGGACATATGCAAGGTACATTGATATGAAGCGTCACTGGTGCGCTACTGATTCGTTAAGCATTAATTTGCAAGCCTATTTTACTAGACCAAAGCTTCCTCACCCACCTAGTCCATCTAAACTTCAATCAAGTGTATGGATAATTAATACACAATTAAACATGCAGATATTAAACATGAGCAAGTGCAATTGGTATCAGAATGAAGTCCTTTGTTATAGATCAGAAAACTTAACCACCTTCCTAGTAAGGCATACAAAGTTCAGGATACGATGAAGATTCCTAGAACAAAGTCCTAGTTATTTTCATGTGCAACATTCTTCTATTTCTAGTTTGTACATAACTTGTACCACCAAAATCAGTATAGAACGAAAATGACTGAACCAAATAGAGTGGTGAAAAAGTTAATAAAATACATACCAAAATAAATGCACGGCGCTGCCTCATGCGCTTCTTCTCATTCCTCCTCTTCACACTACCTTCATTGGGTCTGCTAGGCACTACTGGTTCACCAGGAACATACTGAACCCCAGCATATGGTCCTGTATGGATATAGTGATACAACTGTCTTAGATTAAAGCCAACTTTCCACTAAATCATTTCCCAAAATTCCTAATCCTGTATATCAAAATCAACTGACTAAACATTTGCAACATTGGCCAATTATATTTGTTTGCCTTTTCTTTTTCCTTACTTTTTTTTTTTTTTTAACCAATCATCAGATTCAAAACAGTGAAACATATCAAACAGGTTAGTTTACTCAAATGAGTGAACCTCACATTAGAAGGGCCATCTAGGATGAAGAGCCTACCAGGAGGTCTTATGCTGGATCTTTTTCGACGAGGCTTATCACTGGGACGCCGTTTCGGGAAACGAGTGTCTGTCAAGCTGTGAAAATGGTTCAGGATCGGAAGAAACCATGGAGCCTGACCACTGGGGACAAAGTGGCGCTCAGGTTTCAGGTGCACAGAGTTGGCAGCAAATGATGTTATGGAGCAAGTCGAGGTACGAGAAATTAGGGTTCGTGATAGGGGTCGACACAAGGACCTTAGTGCTCCAAATCCCATCTTTCAAGTCTGGATCAAGCTTTGAAGAGTATGGTTTTAAGTACCCGATCTGAAACCAAAACAACCATATTGTAAGTTAAATGAAGCAAAAACTGGAGAAAACAACCAAAGTAAATCACACAATCAAAAAAAAAATATTCCATTAAATGGTAGATTAAATGTAGAGAAGATTTTAATTTCTCAAGTCAATTGTGAATTTGTGACCAACACATTTGTAAATTAGTCCTGACAACAAACTCGGTATTTTTTTACCAAACACCATATTGCGATCCATAAAGGATCACGATCCATGAATGAAGGAAAGGGAACTTTCATCCATTTAAGTGCAATTGTCAGGACGGAACTGCCATGAAAATTCCAAGTATAAGTCCAATTAATTTTCAAATAAATAGAATTTCAACATCTAAGAGAAAGTGAAACTACACTAAGCTTTTCATAAGCTTCCTCATGCTAGCTTATCCATCAAACAATGTTGTGTATATATTATCTTTTAATGTTACCTATCGATTCCATGGTACATAGCCCAATTCAGTTCTGCATCTAAACTTGAATTGTGCCTATAATCAAATGAACTATGAGTGCATGAGAGTGGATGAATCTCAAAAATACCAAAACAGACAGATGCACGATATCATGCTATGACATAAAAACTAAAGCTGAACATATCTCTGGACTATCAATTTACACCAGTAGTCCTGCTACACCAATGCTAAAGCTCAGCTCACGCATAACACTTCTTTTTTTTTTTTCTTTCTTTCTGAATTTCAACCAATGGCCGCCTCATTGACATTTAGGGCTGGCATTGGTAAGTATACCGACTTTGTTTACCAATACCATGTACCAACCAACTTATGATTGGTAGGCAAAATCCTCTACCAAAACTAGCCACCAAAGTTGGTATACCGACTTCTTGGTACGGTTGGTATTGGTTGGTAATGACCCTGTACCAATATACTAAACTGGGCCAAAAATAGATAAAGGCCCACATTAATCAGCATCATAGAAAATTCGCCTCCATTCGCCGGAACACAATCCGCCTTTGTCATTGTATGATTCACTATATTCTTACTCCCCAAACAAAGGATTATAAGCAAAAGTACATTTTACATCAAGTAGCCAAGTCCTCTATGTAATCGCATACTGATATTTCAAAAGAGTAGACTATGGTTATTCCTTCTTAACTCAGAAAATTGGAATTTATAAGCAACACAATACAACTCTAGATGTGTTCTGCAATGCGAAGACAGTAAAGGCAAAACTTATACAAAGTGAGTTAATCCACTATATATTTTGCACATGTATTGGTCATCAGAGCCCTTTTCTGTTCTAATTGCACAAAGACCACATACAGACCCATAACGCAAGTTATTCTAATGTCGCCATACATGTTCAGTAAGGAAGAACGAAATCGCCAGATTCCCAATAACATTGTGACTTGCACAATATAAACATTAAACCCCAAAACAAATATAAGCACATTCTTAGGATATCAAATTTAAGAAATAATACAAGTACAGAAATCTAAAACCCCAAAACAAGTCCTAACATCTGAAGCAAGCAATCGAAACCAAACAGAGAAAACCCAATATGAAATTCAAACTAAAAAGATTCAAGAACCCACCCAGAAATCAGATATGGGAGACAAAGTAGTTGGTGCCTTTGTAGATGTAGTTGTCGTACGGACAGTCGATTACTGATCAAATATACAGACTGATTTGGAGATTGAACTTTTTGATCGGCTTAAACTTATATGATTTTAATGTTGAGGGTAAACAATTTCGATTCCTCAGTAAAAAATCGATTATTTCAGATTAAAGCGCAGAACTTGAACAAATTGAAAAGCCCACATTGAAGCACAGAAAACCCTAACCTTGTATCTGGGTAAAGCTCCCACCTTTGTCTCTTTGTCTATTCGAAGCGAAGGTCTGACTGAGACACGGAAATGGGCGGTGGGTTGAGACTTCAGACTGACATGCTGAGATAGTTAGACGGAGACAAAGAGAAGAATTTAACACAGAAACGAAGCCTAACTCAGGCCCATATTTGGGTTTTAGATCGGGTGATGCAATGATGCAAGACTGCAAATATTAACACATCTATTTTGTTATTTTTTTTTATCGATGCTACTAAATGTACCAGCAAATCACTAAACAGACCACTGACGTAGTTTTATTTGAAAAGACAATTTTATCCTTTTATCAAATGATATTAACAGTTATGATAGTTAAAATAATGACAGAAGACTTGGAAGAAATTGAAATTCAAATACCCAGTCGTTTCTAAACGTACCCAACAGTTCATTATGTATTCACGTTGTTTCTTCCACAAAACCTTGTAAAACCTTGTACCCAAATCTAGACAGAACAGAGAAGTCTGATCGATTTTGTTCTTGTCTTTGTGAAAGAAGTAAAAGCACAAAGTTTTCTCATGTTTGAGGATATTATTTGATATACAAGAGAAGGAATGAGGATTGAGGAGTGCTAATTGCCCTTCTACTGAACATCTTCCTCGCTGCTGAACAAACTCATAATATAACTATGGGATGGGGACGCCACAAGTCATAAAGCAAAGGAAGAAATTTATTTGTGAGAGATTCAAATCATCCCATACATGCAAGCATATGAGTTTTTGTTAGATGAGCCCAACCTACTTCACTATTCGTGAAATAAAGAAAAGACAAAACAAATTGTTTTCAACTCCTGTTCACATTCAATCAAATTGTACGCATCTTCTACAGTTGAAATTGTTCAAATCCCTCATAAGCAAATTGAATTCAGAGCAAAACAAAACACTACCCATGAATAACAAAAAAACATGCGTTAATTTGTCAATAAATGAATAAAAAATTCCATACCCTGAACTAAGGAATCAACAAAAAAAAAAAGATCTTGTGGATGATTTAAACCAAGAACATAGAGATATCGATGACCAACGAAGTCTGAGATGGGAAATCTTGAGTTTGGGACTGGGTAATAACTCAACCAAATAGTGTATTGTTCGGTTGTTCCTGGTTTTGTTGGGTGTGCGAGTTTTGCTGGGTTTAATGAAGAAAGGGTATTATTGGAAAGTTGCTGGGTGCATTTAGAAATTGTATAATTTTGCTGGGTGTGAAAAGTTTGCTGGGTCTACATAGAAATTTTCTGGGTACATTTTGCAGCACACTTTTTATTTTGTTATTTTCATACCATAAACCTTATTTTCTCGATTTCCTCCATTTTGAGAAATATTGAGCCCTTTTTAGGTCTAGCAGCTTTCCCATTTCATTTCTTAAAATAGATATGGAGAAGAAGGAGAATGATTCATTCTTTAAATTTGCAGCAAAGTCAACCTTTCTCAAAATACAAATATAGAATATTTTATCGAGTATTTTATTGTTATAATAAAATAAATAATTTATTTGTTATAATTAATAGTGATGTAGCATATTTGATTGTTGTAATAAATGTCAAATTCTCCAAAATAGAGAAGCTGTTTGAGTTGAGCATAATATTTTTGAAGATTTTAGCTTTGGTTTCCCTATTTTAGAGAAATTTTAAGGGAGCTATTAAAGATGCTCTAATGTTTACCATACATCGCCATTATCTCTCCAAAAAGAAAAATAACACATTCTTTTCGATATTTATCGTGTATGAAATTCTAAAAATCCAAAGTTTATTCGAGATGATTTAATAGTCATCTAGGATCAATGTTCATTTACGAATTAGTATAAATTAAGCTTGCGTCATTTTCTTAAGTAAAATTATGTCATTACTAGAGAGTGACTGAAGATAAATTTTATTATATAGTTAATTAAACTTGACCATTCTAAGTGAGATTTCTGGCTTATTCAAGAAAATCAATACTATTGAACATACTAACCTAAAAGGTTATGAAGTCGCTTATTCTGATGAAGAGAATGAATCTATATATTTTCTTGATTACTCGTTAGAAAGTGAAACTAAAAGCACTTTATAAACTTCTGAAGAAGAAGAGAATATAGGATCTCGTCCTATATTCATATTAATCCAAAATTAGAAGGAAGAAACTTCTGATACTATTAGTATCTTCCGTCCTAATCTAGGTAAATTTACATGTGACAATTGTAAATGTGATGATCACAACACAATTGTGAAAGTACGAGAGAAATTTATCATCGAGAGTGTTTCATTGCTAAATTAAGAATAAAGACAAAAGACAGTGATGCTCATATCCTGGTAGAATAGGAATATAATATATTTCATGATCATAAAAAAGAGCAAAGGGCAAAACTTTAAAAATGATATAAAAAAGATAAAGTTAGTGACTTCATTAAGTCAGAACAAGGAATTAAGAGAATCTTTTGATTGCATCAAAGAAACTACTATAAGAGATATCAATCCTTTTATAGAATTACTTGGTACTCCAACAAAAAACGAACATGTAAAGCAAGTCCAAACAAGCAGATACAATAACTATATAACAATAGGACTGAAGTTTCCCAACTACAAAAAGTTTCATCTACACGCCTTTGTAGGTAGTGGTTCAAAATACAGTCTTGCTAAAATATATGCTATCCCTAAAAAATACTGGGAACAATCTCCAAAAACAGTTACTGAAGTCGCAATGGGTGAAAATGAAATAGTCATGGACACAATGACTCAAAATGTTAAAGTTTCTTTAGAAGGAGGAAACTTTTACATTAGAACAATCTGACAATGTGAAAGCCAGAGCGTTGATTTGTTGATTGGAAGTGACTTTCTTCTTCAACAAACAGTAACTCAAACCCAACAAATGATTGGATTTGAAAAGAATAAAAAAAATTATTGGGAATCTCGCCTCACAGATGCAGTGAGTATTACAGGTAAAAGATTTATTGAACAATATCAGAAGTCACCAGCAAAGAGTGATGATTACAAGCAAGTTTTTCAGCCGGTTTTACAGTTACAAGATCAGTTGAACGGTCAAAGCGAAATATTGGTAAATGAAGCAACAAATTCAAGAGACTCTGAATCAGAGGAAGACTTTAAATTTGAAGAAGAATCTAATTCTGACAATGAGAGTTCTAATAGAGAAGAAAAATACATTAGAGAGCATAAATTAAAAGTTTATGCTAACAAAATAGAGCAAAAGAAAATGTCAACTCTCGCAGAAATATAAAACTTTTTGAGACCAGTAATAAGTGAAGATCATATGTTGTATTGGGATATAGACACAATATATTTTCAGCTAAAGATGCATGATCAAAATGTTATTTGCCATGTTAAAGCCATTCCTCAATACAGAGAAGAAGATAGAAAACAAATGAAAAACTAAATCCAAGAGCTTCTTGAAAAGAAACTAATTAGGTCTTCAAACTCCAGCCTTCTTAATCATGCAGAACAATTAAGAGGAAAAACCAGAACGGTAATAGACTATACAGATGTAAATAAAAAGACCATCAAAGATGGTTATCAAATAGCTCCGGTGAGAGCCCTCATCAAAAGGCTTAAAGCCTTAAAGGAGCAAAGATCTTCTCCAAGTTTGATGCAAAATCAGGCTTTTGGCAAGTCAAAATGCATCCTGATTCCATTGCTCTGACAGCTTTTGGAACCTCTCAAGGGCATTATGAATAGTTAGTCATGTCATTTGGTCTTAAGCAAGCTCTGTCTATTTTCTAGAGAAAAATGGATAATATATTCAAGCCCTGCTCAATGTTTTGCATAGTTTACATTGGTGACATTCTTGTCTTCTCTAAAACTATGATTGAACACTTAAAGCATCTAGAACAGATGTGTAAACTTATTGTCCAAATAGGAATCATCCTTGGACAAAAGAAAATTCACCTCATTAAAGGGGAAATTGATTGTTGAGGTATTCATGTTAAGGATGGAGAAATTCGTCTTCAAGACCACATTGTCAAGAAAATCAGTCAGTTTCCAAACAACATCCCAGATGTAAAATCTCTATAGATATTCTTGGGAGTTATTAATTTTGCGAGAAATTTTATTCCTCAAGTCAGTGGCCTCACTGCACTTCTCTCTCTAAAAACAAGTTATAAAAAGAAGTGAGTTTTCACAGAAAATGATAGTAAAATGTTAGAAAGATTAAAGAATTAACAAAAAAACTTACTCCTTTACAGTTACAAGAGAAAAACTTGTAATAAAACTTAATGATCACAAGCTCACAATACTAGATTTCATATGCTTAACATAAACCGAAATAAGAACTTGATACATACCATTAGGATGAACAACCATTCCTTCCATTGATGCTTCTTGAAACACAAACACCTAGGCTAGGCCTACTGTTTGTCACCACAATAAGATTCTCAATGGACAGAACTTTCGCTTGTTAATCGTGGTGATAACAGGGACCAAAACCATCTATTTATATAGAATCATTAACCCTAAGGGTCCTCCCATTAAGGACATTCTTAAGGCATAAGTCATCAATTAGATTCCCAATATAATGCTGATATTTAGTCTTTATTAAGAGAAAATAAATTTCCTTACCTTAATGAGATTATACACCGATTCATTAAGCATCTAGGATTTGATATGCAGATTGTATAAATGTAGAAATAGATTTAACACTTAATGCAATTATCAATTGAGTTTTATTCAACGTGTGTAAAGTCTATATTTTCTAACAAAATAAGTCAAAGCATATGCGTCTAGGCAATGCCAAAACCCATATATCTGGGTTTAAATTTATCTATGAGTCTCTGATGATGCAAGCACCAAGGTTTTTCATTGCTGCATTTTTTTCTGCTCATTCTTGATTGAAATAGTGGTAGGTCCCGAAATGGAGTATGCTTTGATTCGGTATAACTTTCATTTCTTGGATTTTTGGAGATGATGACTGGTTATTACTAGCCAAGTAGTTGCCGGCCGGTCCCAAATTGTGGTTTTATGAAGGTTACACAACTTTTAGTTGCAATGTTTTGCAAGCTTGGCTATGGTGACAATGCCTGGTCATGAGTCATGACTCATGACTATGGTGGGTGGTCATAGTGATCTAGAAGGCTTTCTATGTGAATGGCTTTGGAAGCTACAATGATTGTTAAACGTATTATATATAGTTGGAGATGCTCCTGCATGCGTGTGTGCACTACTGGAAAACAACACTTAGGCGACGGAAATATTTCGTAACCTAAGTAAGAAAATTCGTCTCCTAAGAACTTAGGCGACTGAATTTCCGTCGACTAAGATCCGTTGACTAGGTAGCGTGAGGTAGGTGATTAGGCGACGGAATCAGATGTTTCGTCGCCTAAGAAGTACTTAAGCGACGAAATATATTTCGTCTCCTAAGTTCTTAGGCGACGGAAGTTGAAATATTTAAATAATAATTAATTTAATTAATTAAATTTCATTTCAATTATTTAATATATATTTTAATAATTAGTTTTAATTTCTTTAATTTTCCTTTTTATTTCTTTTCCATTCAATTTCTTTTCTTATTGGTCTGAATTTTGAAACCCACCAGGTCACCACCCATGTCACCACCGGCCAAAATCCCACCACCCAAACCGTGATGTCACCACCCACCACCACTGTCACCACCCAGTTTCTGCCACCATAGAAACCCCAAATCTAGGCAGTTCCACCCAAACCATGATGTCACCACCCAAAGATCTGCAATAAATAACAAGATTCATCCTAATCAATCCAACCCAATAACCTATATACACAAGCATAATTGTTTATCAATCCTAGTAAATCCAATCTGCAATTTACTTCATGAAACCCAGATCGATCCCACTTCATCTTACCCATTTACAACACAATTCGAGGGGCGACCTCGTTGTGCATATCAACCGCGAATGGAAGCGGCGAAGGGGAGAGGGTGGCGGCGCCGGCGTCTGAGGTGGCGGAGAAGAGGAGAGAGAGGATCGGAAGAGACCGAGTGGAGAGGGAGAAGGAGAGGGCAGAAGTGGGAAGAGATCTAGTGGAGAAGGAAGAGGTTGGAGAAGAGGAGAGGGATGGTCTGATGAAGAGAGAGCGAGAGAGTTAATTTGTGAGGGTGGAGTTTTTTTTAGGAGAGTGAGGGTAGAGTTTAAGTTAAAAAGAAAACAAAATTTTTAAAATTTTGGTTCGAGTTTTTCTGAAATGTTTTGGCAGAAAACTTGCTGCTAAAAATTTCGGCAGTTAGGCGATGAAAAGTTATACTTTCGTCGCGTAAGTGATTAATAATTTTACTTTATATAAAAAAAAAATCTATCGCGTAGGTAAAATTTTCAGTCGTCTAAGAGATGCTTAGACCACGGAATACATTTCTGTCACCTAAGTAATTAATTTTTTATTTAATTTTTTTTAAAAAAAATAATTTCGTCGCCTAAGTACATATTTCTGTAGCCTAAGTGTGACTTAGACAACGAAAACCTCATTTCGTTGCCTTAATCCTTCTTAGGCTACGAAACTGTTTTCCGTCGTCTAAGTCCCACTTAGGTTACGAAATTAATATAATTCTGTCGCCTAGGTTCTTTTTTCCAGTAGTGGTGGTTTGAGGATCATGATTGTGAATAGCTTGTTTTACCTTCTTAGGGTGGCTCTGTTGTCTTGTTGCTACGTAAAGGCTAGCTGGTGCTTCATGCTTGTAGAGAACATTTAGTAGAAGTCTCATCTAACCATAAGTTATCTAACGCATCAACACTAGCAACTTAGCAAGGTGTGCTAACCTATGTGCAACAATAAGAAGGCTTAAGAAGAATCCAAGTGGAGGGAGATCGAAAACTTGTCATTGACTATGTGAATGTAGGACGTCTTCTACACCAGTACAGAAGATTTAACATATACATCAAGTAAAATTCTTCCAATTTTGAATCAGTTACGTTTAATCATGTTTTTAGAGAAGCAAACTTTGTAGCTGATGTTATTGCTAATTTAACTCATGGTTTTAGTGTTGGTCATGTATGTGTGTGTCTATATATATATATATATATATATATATATATATATATATATATATATATATATATGTGCACCAATTAGTTCAATGCCAACTAGAGCTTCGCAAGCTCTATTGTTTGATCTTGTAAACACTGGTTGCTCACTGGGCTTCCTTATTTAGTTTATGGTATTTTCTTATAAAAAGTGAACAATGTGTGTATGTATATATATAAGGTTATTCCATTAAGGGATCCCTTTTGTATTCTCACAATTTCTAAGTTGATTGCATATATATTTGCAAAAACAATATGCTCATAGAGGCTGAAAGCTCTCATTGATATAGATTGAGATGTAATCCGAAAGTGAATCTCATAAGCGATCGCGAAAACGAGAAACACCTCTTACTAGAAAGATCATCATCATATACATGTATATATATATATAGCCTTTCTCAGCTGCGGACGTCCGCACCAATGGTTTTGGTGCTGATTTTCATTTTTGCACCACTTTTCGATCGAATTTTCTCATCTCCACCGTCTAGTATCTAGATAATATTGTGTAGCTCTGCAAAATTTCAGCCAATTTGGTAATCGTTAAGGCCCTCAAAATTGCGTCTTTCTGTTACAAACATGAACGGTTCATGTTTGACAGAATTCAGTCCGTCCATTGGTTTTTCGAGTTTGAGGGCATTAACGATTACCAAATTGGCTGAAATTTTGCAGAGATGATCTACACAATATTATCTAGATACTAGACGGTGGAGATGAGGAAATTCGATCGAAAAATGGTGCAAAAATGAAAATCCGCACCAAAACCATTGGTGCGGACGTCCGCAGCTGAGAAAAATCATATATATATATATATATGATTTAAATTAATTTTCATGGAAATAGTCTGTAATGTCGAATTCGTGCTTGCTTGATTTTCAATTCGACATGTTCTTTTCCACCACCTAACCAATGTCTTTGATTCCTACCCCTAATTTATTTTTTCTTCCTCTACGTGCAGCAGCAGTTTTGTCTACTCTAGCAAGCCATAATTAAACTAATTAAATGAGATTATGATAATGTTATGTTAACCCTAACGACATAGATAATCATGCTTTGCAAATTATAAACGATAAAGTGCACTCTATATATCGTGCTGTTATATATATAGGTTTTCTTAATAAACTGAGTTTGCTTACTCTTTTGTTGGTGGTAGTCATGATGTTACTCATGATCGTCCAGATGATAAGCTAGCAAATTGTAGAAGTTGGTTTTGGCATAAAAAATTTGAAAAGTAGAATATAATTCTCACCAACAGGTTACAGGATAAGATTTTTAAGTACATCTTCTTTGAGGTTTTGCTGGCTGTGTACGTACGTATTAATTCTTATTCTTTTGTATTCATGCATGTAGACATCAATATATCCATTATTAATCCTTGATGAATGAAGTAAATTTTCTAATTTACTGATTACTGGAATACTTTTAATGGTATATATCCTCGATGAATGTTATGTTAATTAGTTCAATAAAAAAGAGTGTTGAGTAAGTTGGTTTTTATAGTTTCTTTCCTTTAAGTTCTTGATTTAATCGATCAGTTCATGGTTGGAACATATAGCTATGATAGCAATATTCCAACAAATCCACAAAATTGTTTGGAAACTTTAACTATCTTTTTCGAGACAGTAAGCTGTTTTGTAGTGAGTTAGAAAAGATTCGAAAGAGTACCAAGTGACATAAATCAAAAGAGGATCGGAGAATCATTTGAACAAACAGGATTCCACTTTGATATTGCAGTACGTAGTTTTCATCTTTCTATCATGCATCTTACCTAATTAACTGTAGATACATGCATGGTGATGCTGGAATTTGGTTATCTGGTGTTTTTCTGTGTGCTAAAACTTGGGGGTGGTGTTGGCGTGGAGGGATGAACTTGCTTAATGAAAAGATTGATCGAAACCCTAAAAAAAGCATCAGTTGATGAGTAGAATAAAGTAAAAGGGAAGTTTTCTATTTATAATAGGCAAAATTCTTGGAGTAGTTGAACCAGAAATCATGAACCTGTCCATGCTTGTTTTGTTGAGACTCGATCATCATCAGCTTATGCTTAATAATATATGATTTGAGGCTTAGGGTAGTTGTTAGTGAAGGTTTTAAACTGTTGACAAGGGACAAAATTCTGTGTCTCCTTCCTAATATTAGTTAAATGCACGCAAGCACACACACCAGACCAGATCACCAGACCACAGTTTAGATTAATATTCAGCAAAATTAATAATTGGAAGTGACTAGATCTGTTGTTTATGCAATGTACCCCAGTTGTGTATATTCCTCCTGGTAATATAACTTTATCGTAGCTAGGTTTTGAGCTAGCTACCTTGATCATGCCGAGAACTAATTATTTGAGTTGGCGATGCTATCAGCACATGCTCGGGCAGCTACCTCTGAAACCATAATAGTCGACAATGATCGATACTACAAAGAGCTACAAGTGTTGGGAAACAGATAGATCAGTGCTAGTGTATGTTCACTACCAATTTTGATCCGATGCTGGTTAATTTACGCATGTAGGTTCAGAGTTTGAGCTAGTCATAATATATTGGTTAAGTTTTGATCGTTCTATCAATAGCGATCATATACTCATCATACATATAAGAATTGAAATTTGTTTAGTTCGTGTGGTTTGAAGTCGACATTTGTTTAGTCCTTGTGGTTTTATTTTAATCTGAATGGTCCTTAAAGTCACAATTTTTCATCCAAACGGCCACGTCAGCAATTTAACTGAGATAATTGACGGAATGACTATTTAGATGAAAAATTGTGACTTTAAAGACTATTCAGATTAAAATAAAACCACAAGGACTAAACAGATGTCGACTTCAAACTACAAACACTATACAATATTTTACCCTACATATAAACGGTTAGGATTGAGTGCGATGAAATATCTCAAATAAAGTAAGAGAAAATTGAGACATACATATATGAACTTCTTGATCGAGTCGATCGGCATGGTTTTGATGTGTCTTTTTTCCAATGTGGGTCGAGTAATCCCCAATCTCACGCATGACATGGAACGTTGAAACGAACCATGTATAACCAGCAAGAAGCTGGCCAACCAGGCACAATCTCTATGTTCCTTTGTTAGGCTGCAAAACCCTTATCTCCAAGGCTGTGAATCTGATATTCGAAGCTGTTATTGTAAGAAAATTTAGCAATGCCTGTCACTGTGTGAGCAAAGGTATTATTATACAAACTCAGTCCCCCATGCATGCATGACTTGTCATCCACTCGTTGATCATCAAGAGACCTCTAATTTAAAACCCAGGGCCGAACTTGAGATTTAAAGACCTGAGACGAAGTTCAAAAATGGTGTCATTTAATGGTTATACGAGAAAAAAAAATAAACATAAACTAAACACACATATGTAAGCTTGAAATTTTCAAGCTTATGTAGTTATTTTCCTGGAAATTGATAAATGCACAATAAATAAAAATGACACTAGCTACCTCATCCAGATTGTAGGTTTGGTATTGAGGATTGAGAGAGGTGGTTCTTCACTCTTGAACTAGTGATCTCTTAATTAGAGTATATAGAAGATGTCTAAAAAGAAACCTTTTATCACTCCTTAATTACAAAAGAAAATCTTTAGGGATTCAATGCAACCCTTCCTAGCATATATATTTTCAGTGAGTTTAACTATATATATATGTCTACGTATAGTTGAACTTGATAGGTTCACATTCCCACTTGGAGACAAATTAGCATGCAAAATTAAGATTGCACTAGGAAAATAAAGAAGATATGCATGTATGTAGATGTGATCGATATCATGCATCCATCATGCTACTATCCCTCATGTGTGTGGTTGATGAAACCATTTTTTTTTTGGGTCAAGGTTGATCAAACCATTTTGGTGCCCCCCCCCCAAAATATGGGGCCTGAGGCTGTTGCCTCTTTAAGCTCACCTCCGGGACTGTTAAAACCACAATTAGATGTAGAACAAGGCTGATGTGTGCATCTTATGGTTGGCGTCTAAGTTCCATATTTGTTATTTCCGACATGTTCACAGAGAAGCCAATTTTGTTGCAGACAAAATTGCCTCTTTTGGCTTTACTTGTTCTACTCCTCTATTGTGGTTTTACTGCCTTCTCATTTCTGTGTCCCAAGCATTTCATTTGGATTAGCTGAGAATGAAAGTTTCTCGTGGTTTTGTGTTGTAGTTTTGTATTTTATTTGTTTAATTGAAAAAAGAGAGAGGCTGATGTGTGCATGTTTGGGCATTTCTTTTTCTTCATCCTCCGTCCTGCTTCATTGTTTTGAGGAGGCCCAAAACACAGGAAGAGAATAAAGATTATATATCATGCATTAATGGAAAACAGGAATTAAAATTTCACATATGGTTATATATAGTCCTAGGCATGTGCTTGATTTGTAAGATAACATTGACAAAGAAATTGGCCCGAGAATAATCTGATGTAAGCTTCTTCCCCAGAAAAACTAAAGTGAAATTAAAGGGTTTTTTTTTTTGAGATTCTTCCTTTTTCTCACCAGTATTGTATTTTCCTACTTTGGAATGGTTCCCATACACGTGGAGTTGACCCAGATAGGTAGCTTAGAATGGCTGCAAACTACACCACACAAATGGGAATTATAATCATTTCACTTGATGATTCTGATCGATCAGGCTGAGCTTGGACTATGTCTGAGGTGGAGAAAGAAGAACACGAAGAAGAAGAAGCAGTGGCAAACTGTCATTGTGCTTTTGCCTTTTCTTCTTCTATTGCTTTTGCTTTAGAATGATGAGGTGCTAAAATGGAGTTGAGTGCCTCCAAACCCTCCTCAAAAGACACATTGGCTTGCTTGATGCCCCAAGAAAAAGCCAAATAAGGTATACCTGTGTTGGTGTCCCTAGCAGCTTTCACTATTTGTTTAATCCTAGATCCAGAAAAGAGAGTCATCATTTCCTCATTCATACACAGTTTTAATCACCTAATTAATTACATAATTTAAATTAATGCATCCCTTAATCCAGGCCTGTTCAACTCTAATGATTATGTAGATGATAATATTGATAATGAAGGCTCTGGACTGTTACGGAGACGGTACTGGCTTTCCACCAATTCCCTGCAATTCATCAATTTTGAACAAAAAAAATAAATGATAAACACCTGATCAGTTGGCATAATTTGATTATTTAGACAATTATAGAATTATTAGCATAAACAAACATGTATAGGTTTTTACCTCCAAAGATTTTGGTGTAATTTACTCACTTAGAATGGAACTGAACGATTAGAAAATGAAAATGAAGTTTAGAAAATGAAGTTTCTTATATAGATCAATCTGTATATTGAACTCAATATCACAAAGGTAAAACGACCTGGGGAATCAGGCATGTGGGTGGTGGAGAAAACCACATGAGCAAAAGACATTAAAAATGAACCACATCGATCATATATTGCCCTGATCTTAAAGCAAGACTTTGAACATTTCATGGAGTCACCATCACTAGGGCAAGAAGAAGAAGATTCACCGCATGCATATATATGCTGATCATCATCATCATGGAGGGTGAGCCAGTAAGAAGCCTGAGCTGTCAGGCTCTCATTGGTTCCAATGAGACATTCAGGAATATTGGGAAGCACGAATTGTCTGCAAGAGGAAATGGAAGGTGGTGAGCTTATTCTTTTTGCCAAGCAGATCTGACTCGGACAATAACTTTGCTTTCTTGACATAAAGTTTGGTTCTTTCTAATATTCTAAATACTAGTCACATGAGGACCTGAAGCTTTCATTGCTTTAGTGTTAATATATATACCACAGTGCTTTTGCATTAGTACAATTTATGTCATTCTCTGCTTGTTCAGTTTTGAAGCAAAGTTTTCACTATGGATGATGATTTTCCTAAGGAAACCTTCATCCCAAAGCAGTTGCCATATTTTCCGGGAATGGCAAGTAGTAGTGGATCAAACTTTCTCGGTGATCCGGCCGGTTGGGAAATCGGTGGATTAAAATCATCACTGTCCCCAGAGTCTAGCACTTCTTCTTCAGCAGATGAGGTTTCTGGTAACTCCACTTTGGTAAACAACACATATCCATTTGTACCTGTGAATTTCCTTGAAACATTTCCCAAAGCTGATCATGTTTCTGATCAACCACCTACTTCTCCAGCTTCCTTGTCTTCAAAGCCATCAAAACTCCCAAATTTAACTCTATTTTTGCAGGAACCAACAACCCTTTTAGATCCATCATCAACCAAAAAGTGTGATGACTCCATGTTGTCATCTTTAACCCCTTCATTTCCTATACCTCACCTTGAGCATTGTCAAACAGGCTTTGATCAATGGCTCAAAATCAGTCAAACTCTAGCAAACAATCCATCAAAAGGGTTCAATGATTACTGGCTAAGCGCGACGAAAACACAGCCAATGAAGTGCAGTGGAAGATCAAGATTTCAGAATCAACAACAGAAGCAGCCATCAGCACCAATCCCATCAGCACAAGGAAAGCTATATAGAGGAGTTAGGCAAAGGCATTGGGGAAAATGGGTGGCTGAGATTAGATTACCAAGAAACAGAACAAGAGTTTGGTTGGGGACTTTCGACACAGCTGAGGAGGCTGCAAGCGCTTATGACACTGCCGCTTACATGCTCCGCGGCGAGTATGCTCATTTGAATTTTCCAGATTCAAAACATCAACTCAAGGCCAATGCTTTGAATGGGAGTACAAGCACTACAGCTACCCTTCTTGAAGCAAAGTTACAACTTGCAATATCACAACAGGCAAATAAGAAGACGAATACCATGGAGTCATCGTCTTCATCATCACCACCATCACCAAAAAAGAAGAAGCAATCATCAGCTGATGATCGTGATCAGAAGAACTCAAATCTCATCATCAATAGTAATTTGATCAGCCAAAACCCAAGTACAAGAAAAGAGTGGCAGTATGGATCTGATCAGGTGATATTTGAAAGCAAGAAAAGCCAGGATGTAATATCATCATCAGACATGGATGCTGTTCAGTTAAGTAGAATGCCCTCTTTAGACATGGACATGATATGGGATGCTCTTCTGGTCTCTGATTAATCCATAAACCATGATGTGCTTATTTCTCAAAAGATGACTCATCATTTCTGTTTTCAACTTTCTTCGAGTTGGGTTTTGTTGCTGAAAACATTTTCCTTATGGAGGTGTACATTTTTCTTTTTTTTTCCCACATACATATGAACTTTTTAATTTAGTTTCTCAACCGTCATATTTTGCACTTAGACATAAGTTTTCGGTCAGTGCTGAAATATAAATCAGAAAGAACATATATATTTTGTTTCAATATCAATTGATACATCTTTTTGAAGAGCGTAATGGTAAGTGAACCACTTTATATGACAGTTGAAGGGTACACCAAAAAAATGTATCGAATGCTGTAGTACCACATAATTAACTGCAACCTCATGTGGAATATTAATCACCTAACATCATTATTTTGAACAAAATAGGCACTTGCCGAATGTGGAATGGTCTTTCGTCTACAGGAAGAAGATGGGTAATAAAAAAAATGCCTATGGTACACCTTATGAATGACTCTATAAAATACAATTTGGTCTAGTGACATAAATCACCTTCAATACGTAGAGATTTTGAGTTTTAGTTTCGTGATCGATTTAGCTAATTCATCTTTCGGCCCCAGGGCACACAAGGGCAAACCAAACCTTGGCGGGATCATCGACTCGAAAGGACCAAACCTGGATTGTATTACCAGGGCAAATATTATTCTCACGCTTCCCCACAACATGTTTCCAACCACTGTTTAAGACATAGGAATAGCTGCCGCTCGGCGAAGACCACTTCCTTAATTGTAGGTTTTCTCTTCTAGACATGGTTGTATCACTCTCACTTCCAAACCATGTTTCCGAAACTCGATCTCTTCTTGCTCTTGTTCATTGAGAACCTCCATGGTTAACACTTGGTTTCTTGGCATATTCAGACGATCATGGTGGTCGCTCACATCAGTAGCATGAATCTCCTTGTGTATTACTAGTTCGGCCTTGGAGCCATGCAAGGATTCGATCTTGTTTCTAAACTCCATAGGCAACTCCGGTGGTACACCATCGAATGGTAAAGCTCGAGGCTTCTTTACCTTCTTCTTCGTCTTGGTCGAGTTTATCATATTACCAACTTCACCTGCATAGGTATAGTAATATCCATCTTGATCTTCGGTCATTTGGCGCTTCTTTTTCCTCCATGCAGAAGCATAAGGAGAAGAAGCTTCTTTGTGATTATTGAAACATTCATCTTGATCTTCACTACTTTTGGAGCAGCATGCATTAGGACTTTGCTTATGTTTCATCAGCTGATCATTCCTTACAGAAGAACGATGAGAAGCTTTTTCATTCTCGCCATTGCAAATCATCAGAACTTCTCTCATATCACTGCATGGCTTGGTAGAGATAACTTTCATCTTGTTCTTCACTATACAAGGTTGATTTTCAGTCTTCTCTTCTCTTGTAGATTTTCTACAACTCAAATCATGTAGAATCCAATCCCTCAAAATTTCAAGTTCTTCCCCTGGCTGTGTTGCATATTCTTTGGCTTTTGCCAAAAGTTCATCAAAAGACTTGCTGTACTCTCTCTTTTTCAAATCTTCAAGGGTGAACACCATCGACCTTCAACTCTTTTGAATTAATGGTAAGAAAACCAAGTACACTCAACACCTGAGATGATTTAACAATGCCGCTTGAAATCGAGATATTCAACAAATTGGGTGAATTGCTTAGCATATTCTCTATTTATAAGAGATTTATACTAAGAAAACCCATAGGAAACCAAAAACCTTTTCCTCCTTCAGTAAGTAGAAGCAAACGATTGCAAGACCTACAATAGTTTGGACAACTATTAACTTTTTTAGGCTTAAGACAGCTTTCCAAAACTGACTAGGTTTCGTTAAAACTTAAAAGTTTCGTACCTTGGCAAGCTTTTTCCATAGCATAAGGATTTGCAGTCATCCCGTATACTTCGAGTCTGAAACATATGCTATCCGTTTGTTGTTCCTGGTGTGCTGTGCCTGGATCTTTAGTTTGCTCAAATACCACCGATTCGACATCTCTTTTGTACATAGATTGTGATTGGGAAAAAAAATAAAAAATGTAAACATACTTCTCATCAATTTATGATTTCCCCCCTAATCCTTTGAGAATGTTCGGAAAGAGATAAAGTGGGAGAGATGTTGAGGTCGTAGTGAAAGTGTGAAACCCTGCTCATTTATACCCCCACACAAAAACAAGTAGCCTTTGAGTGTTCACTCTTCAGTTCGTAAGATTACCAATCAGACAATGACCATTATTTTACAAGTCATTGCATAACCTTCACTGGTCAACAAAGTCTTCTTTACCACCCAACGACATTGCATATGAAATTTCCTCGGATAACTTCTGCTATTCCAAAGAAACAAGACTCGAAAAACATTAACGCGGATGAAGTCAAGCAACAACGTATACGAAATTACTAAACCTTTACATGTTGGAAAACCAATACATATATAACACATATAGCTCGGTCTACCAGTACCTTAATAGACAAAGTCCTAAGACTTGCTTGAAGACCTTGAATATTTCCCCTTCCAGTATCAGTTCATTCCCTCTGGTCTGCCTTTTCTCCATAGAAGCTGATTCTTGAGGTTTCACAGCATTCTCCTGCTCTGTTCAGACTTCTGCTGTTTCTTTCAGGCAAACACATAACATGGCAGATAGATACGTACACGGTAAATCTTCTCTTATTGCAAAATGTTTCTTTCAAATGAAATGATGATTCTAGGACGTATGATCTGCTGTTTAGTTTAGATTCCAAGCTCTACAGGGAAGAGTGTTCAAAGGAGGTACAATACCCTAAGAAAAATCTCATCACTTTATAGACGAGGTACTAAGATTGATCGATACTAATTTCATTCTCTCATAAAAGACAGAGAACTTGCAAGGCACTGGATATACCAAAGGGAGAAATTCATAAAAGCAGACTTCCCAACTCACTGCAGTTATGGACCAGTAAGCCTTGAAGACCCTTGCAAATGGCAAGGTGTTATTATGGGGCCTCCAGGTTCTCCTTATGAAGATGGTATCTTCTTTCTTTCCATTGATTTACCTGACGACTATCCAACAAGGCCTCCCATCATCAAATTCCTAACCAAGGTACCTATTTACACATGTTCCTGGATATCACAGTGAAACATATGTAGCTTGTTCCTAGAAGAATTAGAAAAGAAGAATTAAAAAACAAGCATCACATAATATCAATGAGACAGAATATAGGCTATCAAGTCAGTCAACAACAGATTGAATTTGAAATGTAATGTAATATACTAATGTTCATAAATGTAATATTACTCCACTGTTATTTAAAGATTTAGCTGAAATGAAAACAAGATCCAGTTTAAAGTCTGATGAGGTACAAACGTAGTGCGTGCTATTTGGAAAATTAAAAAATAATATAAAATCTAAATCAAAGAGAGAAGATGAATTAAATTTGCAGCTTGACTTTGGAAGAATATTACTCACTAACCTTCAAAAACTAATTGCATCAAAGAAAGCATACTAAATCTTTTCCTTCCTCATTTTCATAGCAGCATACAAACCCTTCTATCCCTACCCATGATCTGCTTCCAATACTAATCTCTCATTCTGAGTGGAGTACTACACTTCCCAACTTACATTCAGGAGCCTATTTTCACCTCCCTTTTCTAACAACTAATTTTATGGGTATGATACTGTCTATGTTGGTCTTATGCAGGTTTATCATCCAAACATTGATGAAAATGGCAATATTTACATTGACATTTTAGAAGAAGATCAATGGAACCCAATCCAAACCATTGAGAGCCTATTGCTCTCCATATGCTCACTTCTTGACGATCCAAATCCAGTGGACCCTCTCAATCCAAGCAGCAATCTCTTCAAAACAAACAAACAGGAATTCAACAAAATGGCGAGAGAATGGACTAAGAACTATGCTAGTGATTTGTACATATGAGTGTCTCAATCCCAAAGAATACATTGCTGGGAGATTATGGAATGTGGTAATGAATTTTAATTGGCTTCCCTTTCATTTTATTATCACAAACATAGTGCCTTAGACCACAGACTGGTCAAAACTTAGATTACAGCACCCATCAATGACATCTTTGTTTGTTACTTGGAAAAAAAAAAATGAAGAAAGGTTTATCATATATCATATGTTTCCTCTTACTGCATTCTGAACTCAAACACAAGGTATGGGTCTTATTTGCCTCGACTTCTAGATTCAAGCACACTACTAGTCGAAAAGTAGCATGATATATATGGCAAAAAGCATCTCATTCATGACAGGAGTCAATAGAGTTACCTTGCTCCAAGGCTCTCCATATTAGAGTTTGAGCTTCCAATCGCTTCAGAATGGTAGCAGTTGACACAACAGGTGGGAGGGGGTGTGAAAATGGAGAGCTCTTGTTTTGCTTGATTCATGTAAAAATAACAGCTTCATGCAATTTTAAATCACCTGCATAAATAACAAGATATGAAAAGACTAGTCAAAACCCAATTCACGTAAACCATATAACTTTTTCTAATCTGATCAAAAGCATACAAACAAATCTCAAAGGTTAGTGTTAAACTGTTAGATTACTTAAGTGTCATTACCGGTTGTCATAGATTTTCAGTCTGGGTAATTTAAGGATAATGTCTCATTAGTATTGTAGCTTGAGATGATGTTACTATGTCCATCAAATGTATATAATGCTCTTTTCTATTCAGTCTCAGATTTCCAGAAATAGGCACAGTGAACAGTCATCATGGATTTATTACATCTTGTCTGCTTCAACTATTGTAGTTCAGCTCTTTCAATGGCTGGTACAAAAATGCAGTGGGACAAAAAAACAAACTCCTTTATTTTTTCGGTCAACATCTTTTGTTGCCTAGTGTTATTCATTCCAAGCACATACCTACAGAAGCCTTAACACAGATCTTTACAGATGCAGGAAAAACTTTTGTTGTTGCCACTAAAATAACATGAAAAATTCTTTCTTCAGCTCAAGACAATGTATAGCCAAACACATGAGTTGGAAAAATAACAGTAATCTATTAATCAGACACTAATGATGACATCTACCTGAGAACCACCAAACAAAAGCAGAGCTCAAGAATGACAAAACTGTACTGTTGTTTTTAATAGTTTACATACTAAGTTGTTCTATAATTGTAGAGCCTGACATTACTTGGTAAATCTCGTACAGACTGTGACACTTAATCATCTTGTTTCTTGGATTGATGAGTGAAATTCAAAAGGCCACATCTGCATGCTTCCCACACACATTCTTAAATCAGAAGGAATTGAGGATGTTGAAGATCAAATAAAAAAACTTTCAACAGCCAGCATGCTTACTAAAGGATGGTAAAATTCCTTCCTGCCCATGAACTGAAGATGCAGATTTTAAAAATGCTCTTATTGGATGGTGACACTGCACAAACCCTTCTGCCATCATTGTTCTATATATCTAAGTTCCCCTTGGCAACCTGGGAATCAGGACAGGTACAACTTGGGAATGAGCAAAGACTAGACAAGACTATTGCACACAGGAATGTCAGTTCTCAAGCTCACAGTGAAACTAATTCCTTGTTATACGGTCTATTTGATGCCTACTATCAGGTCAACTTCTTGCTAAGGGTAACTAGACCACCAACCACCAGGTCTATGTAATTGTTAAACAGAGATGTGCTAATATGCTGCATGTCCTAATTCGCATGCAATACTTGCCTCTACGGCTAGCTGGTTATGAGAAAGCAAGAGATTGGGGTTGATTTCTTTTCATCTCTTGCCTCTTTAATTCAGACAGAAACAAAGATATAGTTCCAGAATGTATGCCTTTAAACGATCAACCTACATCTGGAACATACAGGTCTAAAGACTGACGAAATGAACAGTTGCAGTTATCCTACTGTACTGTCCAAATAAAGTTGATTCAGGCGACTTTCCTTTGGAATTGAGGAGAATAGAGAAAACAAAGATTATGTATACAAGTTAGTGTAAACACCAAGCCAAGTAATTTTCATACTTGGAGGAAAAAAATATATCATAAACCAAGTCAAGCAAAGGGTAATTCAAAATCAAAACTTGTATGAAAATTAGTTTGGAACGTTTATTCCTTATCTCCGAATCTTGCATCAAACATACAAATGCACTGCATATAAATATCTAAGATGTTGAGAAAATCACAAAAGTTATTAATCAAGTGAAAAAACAAGCCACAAAACTGAGATATAAATGTAGCACCTAACATCAAAATCAATTATTTAAGATAAAGATCTAAAAGAACTCCTTTGACACTAATACACTTTCCAGACTTGACACAAGCAGCTCCATGAAATTCTTTATGATTTGAATCCAAAGAATTGCATGGTAAGTCTAATGCGTTTTAAAACTCACAGCCTGTAGTGTAATATGGTACAATATGCTTGGAACCATAGTGTGGCTTGCCCCGACCACCCTCACATATCGGAGATGCTTACTCTACACACATGACACAGCAGAAAAAAGAACCCATAAACAAAACTGTTGGCAATCCCAGAAACAGAATCAGATACACAAAAACAGAAACAAATTGGGATTTGGGACACATACATCAATCAGTACAAGATGTACAATCAATCTTTTCTTTTATATGGGTGTTGAAGAAACGCAGTAAATATTGGCATTAAAGATATGAGCTTTTTGTAGGAAAAGAGAAGAAAGCAAACCTCTCTGTGATCGTACTGATCTGCTGCGCACTGGGTAAGTCTGATAATCAAAAATCATCATTCTTGGTCAAGTCTTCATCAGCCTTCTTTCAAAAGTTGCATGCTGCAGGACAGACAAGCTGGAATAGCTCAGTTGGTTAGAGCGTGTGGCTGTTAACCACAAGGTCGGAGGTTCAAGCCCTCCTTCTAGCGCAATTCGATTTCTCTTTTTTTAGTGTTATTGTATCATTTCTATTCTTTTCGTTATCCACGTCACATTTTCACCATTATCTCTCTCTTTTTATTTCTTTATTGAGAAAGTTTCTATTTTATTTTCATTTTGTTTATTACTAAGATAATTACCTCGTAACTCACCCAAAAACGATAATTACCTTGCTCTACTTCCTCCTCATTACCATTTCCACCATTGAAGACGTCACCAAATCCTTTATTGTCTCTCTTGCGTTAGAAAGCCGAGAAGTGGTTGATATATTCCGAACTACAACAATGTGCCGATAGACTTGAACCACCTTCATCGCCTTTTCAAGCACGTTGGATCCTTGACAAGATTCAACAACCTGCTCATGATCGTTTCTCCATTGCTTCTGATCTTGGTTAATTAAGACCTCAACAAGATTCTAATGGGTGACCCTTGATGATAGAACAAAGCTCCAATCCTACTACAAGTTTTATTATGATAGGGCCTCACCAATTAAAAAGGTAAAGCTCGCATCTTTATTCTACCAGGTGAACATCATTAAGATTCCACCCTTGAGAAAAAAGATTGGATTAATGCAAAAACCTGTATGAACTGTTTTTTACACGAACACATGAGATTTGGGCTTACACGTGTCCTTCTTTGGTGACGTGTGTGTTGGCGTGCCAACTCGTGGCCATAAGGTCAAACGAGGTTTTGTTATGATTTGTAGATGTTGTGATACCCTGACTTCTAATCTGTTGATTGTGGGCCGAGGAAGGATCAATCTCACCGCGAGGTTCTCTCTGTTTTGGATACAAGGATTTTAGCACGACACGGCTTACTAGCCGGAATCTTGGTGTTGTGTAACTATGTGAATGATGTAATAGTGAAAGTGAAGCAAATAAAGTGCAAGAATGTAAAGTGCAGCAAATAAAGTGCAGGTTACTAAAAAAACATAAAGAACAAGAATGTAAATTGCAGGAAAGGTAGTGAATGAAAAGATAAATTGCTAAAATGTAAAGAACGGTAAGGTAAGATGCATGTGTGGAAAGAGAGAAACGAAAGGGTGTGGAATCAAAAGTCCATGAGAGCCATTGATCTGAGTATTTCCATTGATGCAAGATTACTGGAGTTTCTTGGGAATCAATCTACTCCAAACAGACCAAGTAGAATTCAACATGTCATATGGAGGGCTCCCCTAAGTGGGGTATGGAAGGTGAATATTGATGTAGCTTTCAATCATGTCACAAGAAGGGGTGGTGCAGCGCCTCTTACATGCTTCATCTCTGCTGAACGAGCTCCTAGCATGTAAATTGGCAGTGGATTTTGCGCTCAGTCATGGCTTCTTCTCAGTGTGGGTGGAGACTGATGCATGGGAAGTGTGCAGACAACTTTCTGAAGATAAGTATGCCTAACACTTCCGTGTTAGGTAGGCTATATGAGGATGCTTGGGCAAGGATGAAGGAAGATGGTGTGTGGCATGTGAGTTATGTAAATCGCAAAGCCAATATCGTTGCACACATTCTAGCAGCACATGCTTGTTCCCTACAACAAGCAGAGTTTTATTTTTCAGTTCCCAGTTTTATGCAAGCTGCAGTGGCAGCTGAACTATGTAATTCTTGATAGCTTTTTTTCTTTAATAAAAAGTTGACAATTTGATTCAAAAAAAGAAAAAGAAAAAAAGAGCTACAACCAAACCACAAAACCAGAAACAAAACAAGAGAGCTACCTAGTTACAACTTTATTCATTGATCTACATATGTGGACTTGATGACGTAAATGTTTAACTCTACACAAAGCATATGAACTACTCATATCTTTAGTATAGAACTAACATATAATGACATCATGAATCAATACAACCTAAACTCTAGCCATAGTATGTGGAACTGATGTCCCTCTCATGGGGATATTGGTAGACACCAAACTTGAGAGTCTGTTTGCACCTAAATTTGGCTGCACTCACGTGGCATATCACGTAGGGCGGGCATATGAATGACCACAATAGTTAATAAGGGACCATCGCGACCCATTCTCTTGAGCATCAGACTAGAAGTGCAACAGTGGCGGTATTAACATATGACTGCAGCTATTGAGCAGCTATTGATGAATGACCGTGATAATTAATGAATGACGAGCGCAGTTCAATTACTAGAACCATAGTATAACAGTCGTGACCTTGCAAATGACCGCAGCTATTAACGAATAATCGTTGCTATTGACGAATTATCGGGGCCATTAGTGAATGACTACCGTAGTTTGTTCCATGAAAGTTATAGATATCACGACAAAAAAAGTGCGTTCAAAAGAACCGAAGTTATTAAAGAACCGTTACTAAACACCTTTCAATCAGATTGAATGTGCATTAAAGTATTTTATTGCTGGAATCATCGGTTACTGCAGTTTCTGTAATACCCTAAATTTTCATATCAATTATCCTTGTATTATTTCCGGAATTAATGAAGGAATATTTATGGAAATTCTTATTGGTTGTACGAAGTTGAAGTTCGGGAATATCTTTCTTAGGTGCTTTGTCTTTTAAGAGACTAAAAAGTTGACTTTATTTTCAGTAAGCTATTTGCAAAAACTTCCTTCATGAAAGTTGTAGAGTTTGGCGATACGAGTTCGTAGACATGCGGCACATATAAATCAGATGTCGTATGAGAAAGTTATGGTCAGAGGAAATTAGTTTCCGGGTTTGGAAAGTGTATAAGTAGAAAAATGTGTGGGAGTTATTTTTGGGGAACCCTAAAGTCAGCTCCCTCTCTTCTCTCTCTCCCGCTCTTGAGCTCACCAGCACACCAAACTTTGACCGGAGCTATCTCCGCCGTCCGCCCACCGATTGGACCGCCGCAGGTCCCATTCGACTCCCACAGGTGCCCTCTTCAAGGCTGCGTAGCTGCTGCTCGGTGTAGCGCGCCGGAATCGGAGCCCCTTGTCGGAAAAGGGAGCTGCTGCATTCCGATCGGAACCGCCCTATACGGCGGCGACAAAGGGCAACCTCAGGTGAGTTTTGATCCTCTCCTCCTTCTAGTTATGGCTAGGCATAATTTGAAGCAAGTTTTTGAGGTTTTGAGCCCAGATTTGCAGGTTTGGTTTTTGATTTCGTTTTGGAGTTTCGGGGCGTTTTTCGGCCGAACCAGTCAAAACCTCAGGTATTAAAGTTGTTCACCATGCTTCAATCTACAAGTTTCATGTTGTGAGTTTCTCCTAATTCGGAAGTTTTGGGGTGGCGCGTGGGGCTCACTTGCCGCCGCCTATGGCGGCACATCTGGCTGAGTTGTGGCCTTAGTTTCCTGTGGTTAGCTAGTCCTTGCTGCTGTGAGCTTGTTGAGAGGTAGTTTGGCTAGGTTTTGAGCAAGGTTTGCATGTTAGGACTTAGATTTATTATTTTTGGCTTGGTTGAGTTTGAGTTTAGGTTTTGAAGATTTGAGGCAGCTCTATTATGTCGTTGAGTTCAACGACTTTGGGAAGTTGTCCTCCCTTGAGCTAAGGGTTAGTTTAAGGGTATTGTGTTATCCTTTAGTACTTTAGTTTCTAAGGTTTTTAATTGTGTGATTTTAGGTGATTTGTGATTGGCTTGCCTTCGTTGTGTTGGGGGTTTTGCAGCTGGATTTCTAGGTGAGTAAAATCTCACTAAGGTCTACTTTAGGACCAATTATTTATAATTGTTATGAGGATGATTATGATGATTGATTTTTGATGGTGATGATTATGATGATGATAATTATTATGAGGATGATTATGATGATGATTAGGATGATTGATTTTGATGATGATGATTATGATGATTGATTTTTGATGATGATTGTGATGATGATGATTATAATTAAAAAAAAAAATATGTTTTTGTTTGTTTTAAAATATATGAGCTTGATCGCCAACGGCTCATAGGTAAGTTAAAACAAGTTTTCCTATTGTATGATTATTTTTAAGGTTCATGTGATCATAATGTTTTTGGCTATTGATAGATTATTCTTGTGGGGATATATATGTTTGTTTGTATAAATATATCTATGTGGAAGGATATAATTTTTTTGATGTGCTCTTTGTGTTGATTTATGATGATTTTATTATATTGTGATTTGTGGTTTAGATAGTCAAACCGGGTTCCAAGCCTTTAATCGGGTGATTGGTTGTGGTTATGATGATTCTACTCTTTTGGTGAAATGTTGTGTAGATAGTCAAACCGGGTTCCAAGCCTTTAATCGGGTGATTAGTTACGGTTATGATGCTATTATTTATTTTGTGATTATTATTGGACAGTCAAACTGAGTTCCAAGCCTTTGGCAGGGTGATTGGTTACGATTAGGAATAGAGCTCTAGTCCGTCTGTCAGTGTAGGTCATGAGAGATAGTTTATGGTATCTGGGACCCATGGGTACATAATTTGTCGTTGTAGGCCATGAGAGGTATTTATTAAATATTTGGGACTCATGGGTACATTTCTTTGGTAATGTGTTGGATGTGTGGTTTTTAATTATTGATCCAATATCACTTGTGGTATGTTGAATGTGATAAATGTTGTGTTATTTTTTAGTTTACTCATACGAGCTTTTTAGCTTACCGGGTTCGTTATTTTACTATCCCGGTGCACCAATTATTGGTGTAGGGGTTATTGTTGTCTTCCTCTCAACCTCCTCTACAACTTTCCTAACTAGCACAAACACTAATTCCAAGCCTAACTATGCCAATCGAACGAAAACAGTAATTAGAACCCTAGAATTTTAATCACCGATTTCTCCTTACCTAGCTCAAGAGGGAGCGAATCCTTTGGAGGGATGAACGTACGGGAGGAAGGCTTCCTTTTGAGCCTAGCAACTCCGGCTATGGCGACCGGAGGAGGGAGTTCGGGCGACGGGAAGCTTTGGACAGTCGGACTTTTCGAGCGGCTTCTCTCCCTCACGGCGGCGCTAGAGAGGCTGCCACCGGTCCAGGAAGATGGCTGGGTCGACTGCCGACCGATTAGGACCGGTGCGGCGGCGAACGATGGCCGGACGGCGGCGGTCGAGCTCGGGAAACTTTTCCAGGCGGAGGGAGAGGGAGAGAGAAGCAGGAGGGAGGAGAGAGAAGAGAGAGAGAGGAAAAGAGTTGGGCTTGGCCCAACCGGTCCACACCACCATTTAACCCACTTTAAAAATTTAACACCCCAAAAATAATACCTTAATAAAACTTACCTTTTACTAGCTAAAATTTATCATTTTTACCGTCGTCACGTTTTTCTCTTACGAATAATTCCTTCGACATAATCATCCCCCAAAGCCCCTCTGGGGACCAATTACATTATAAACTCATTGACGAAGACGGTAAAACTCTTATTAACACCGTACTAGTAAATAAAGTAAAAATTTAAGAGTTGAACGTGACAAAAAAGGACCATAGAAATCATTGTTAGAAATCCTCGACCAAATGGTCAACGCAATTACACATTTTCTCTCGATTCAAATCAGCATTACACATATCAATCATTTCGTGTTTATCTCGTTACTTTCTTTACCGGTATTTATCTTTTTTGGCCTGTGCTCCTTGACAAAGTATCCTCCCTATCCTCTGCAACATTCTTACTAAATACTACTGAACTTTTTGCCATATTAATCACCTGGCCTGAAGCTCTTCTATAGGTATCAATAACTTCTTGGATCATCACACATGCTTGAACTGAAGCTTCGGCATACAACATACTATCGTCTGCAAATAGCAGATGATTCACAAACCTCCACTCCAGGTAGAGAACCCTCAAGCAGCCTAGCTTGTAGCAATGCAGAAAATCCTTCTGCTCCCGACAGAAATAAATAAGAAGACAAAGGGTCTCCTTGTCTCAATCCTCTGGTTGGAGATAAGTAACCCCGTGGACGCCCTCTAACCAGAAAAGAGTACCTAACAGTAGTCACAAATTGCATAACAAAGATTAATCCAGCTGTGGGAGAAGCCTTGCTTAGATCCAGTTTCAATGCCATATAACCAACTCTACCTTCACGTCTGTTATGAATAAAGTGTGATACCTTATTGGCAATTAAAATATTATCTGTAATTAACCTCCTAGGAACAAAAGCACTTTGATAAGGAGAGATAATTGAGGGGAGAATCACCTTCAACCGGTTTGCCAGAGTCTTTGCACAGATTTTCTAAAGCACATTGCACAGTGCAATTGGTCTCAGATCATCCATTTTCTCTAGGTTATCAACTTTCGGAATCAAGCACACATGAGTATAATTGATTTGTTTCAGTATCTTCCCGGTTTCAAAAAAATTTGAACAGCTGCAATCACCTCAGGTCCAATTGTGTCCCAATAACGTTGTAAAAACAAAGGAGGCATAACATCAGGTCCTGAAGATTTTGTAGGATACATCTGGAACAAACCCATCTTAATCTCTTCAGCTGAATAGTTCCCACACAACAGGCGTTCATATTATCGGTCACACACGGTTGTATTGCTGCCGGCGTTGTCTCTACTGCATCATAATCAATCACTGAAGCCTGAAACATATTTTAGAAGTAATCGGTCACCACTTCCTCCATTCCTGCATCATCGTCTTTCCAATTTCCATCATTATCAAAAAGGCCTTGTAAAGCCTTCTTCCTTCTCCTGCTCTCGGCTTTCTTATGAAAGAAACCAGTATTTCGGTCACCCTCTTTTAACCACTGCACACGAGATCTTTGTTTCCAAAACAATTCCTCCTGATGCAGCAAGGATTGAAGACTAGTACAAAGATTCACTTTCTCCACCTTTCTGTCATCAGTAATAGGGATTCCCATTAGTTCCTCTAGTCTTTTTCGGATCACCATCATCTTTATCTGTCTTCCACGAAAGACCTCCTTCTGCCAAGAATCAAGTAAGTCTCACAAATTTGATCTTCTAGACCACTCGATCACAGTCTTCATGTTGTAGCCAAAACTCCTCAAAATAAAATCGATGGATCTTATGGATTACACCAATCGGAGTCGTATTTGCCTTCAATAAAATAGGAACATGATCTGAATCAGACGGAGGAAGATGAAAAGGTTTTGAATGATTGAAGATATCAAACCATGAAGCTGTACACACGGCTCTGTCCAACCGAAGCAGAGTTTCAGAGTTACCCCTTGTTGCCATTGCCCTATAATAACCAAGATCCAAAAGGTCACCATAATACCTAAGATCCAGAAGTTTTGTTGTAGCTCTTTTGTTTACTTTTTTCGGTTGTTTCTTTCTTTTGCCTTGTTGGCATAATTAAATATTTCACAGATAAAAAAAATGAATAAAGTTTTTTTTTTTTACGTCTGAAGAATCGCTTATTTTAGAAACGAATATAAATAGCTTAATTTCTTTCTCAATTCAAGATTTCGGGTTCAGTCTCTCTACATTAAACAAAACTTGCAAGAAGTTACGAAAACTAATCTAGACCAAAAGTAACCATATATGTTTCCATTTTAAACAAATTGAAAAAGTCCAAATACTATTTACTACGACAATCGCCCTACCATTTTGGTCACCATGGAAAATCGACACCCTATATTAACGACATACTAAATACTCCTTACCATATGATAATTTTAGTGATGATTATTTTCTTTTTCTTCTTAGGAGTATATATGAGGAGCATAAGGAAAGAGAGAGGGGTAGAGAGGTGATTTAAATGCCTCAATAAATACCATATGAAGCTGGTGTTACGGCACCCATGTCTCACCCCTACCCTTATTTTTGGTCTCTCTCTCTCTCTCTTATCTTTTTTGGGTCTACATTCAGATTGTGTACCGTTTTAATAGGAGAGTCAATACAACACGTTTTGCTAATCTCATGACACCTCTCACCCCAATTGGCAATTTCCATAGTAGTTATTCTTGTTTATTATCCATACTTGATTGGGGCACTCAAAATATTTTGAATTCTCCTCCCTAAGATAAAATGCAACATATACCCAAAAATATCCCTTAAAATCTTGGTCATGTATCACAAGCAGATAGGGGATAAAGTTGTCACTTGAGAGGTTGTGTATGTTTGTATGAAAGATTCAGGGTTAGTCATCTTTCTTAAACTGTCACCACCCAAATAAAAGACCTAAAAAAAAGATGGAAAATACAAACCTGTGACCTCCCTTGGGTTATAATAAGGATTAATCTAAAGCTTGCTTCCTCCATAATTTCATTTCATTTTGCATGCTCAAAACCTTCATCCCTCCCCAAACCGTTGGTAAGTTTTTATATAATTTCGTTGGTTATTTATGTGAAAGATACTGGTATATTATTCCTTCCTCATTCCTTCATCTGGGTTGTTTGCATTCTATATTCCTCACATATACTATTCTATTTCTTCATATTAATCGAGAAGAGGATTATAAAGTAGAAAAGAAAGAGTAAAAATAATGAATAGTGATGAGGGTAAATTCTTTAGTTTTATACTATTGGAAGGAGGAGGACTGAATTTTGATTTGAAAGTTGAGAGCTTTCTTTGGCCAATGTGAGGTTTTTGATTGATGGGCACACTGGGCACCTCTCACCTCCAAAAATTCAACACTGGGATTGATATTGGCATTGGGTATCTTCCATAATCTTGAAAAGAGTGTCAGATATTACAGAAAGGGGAACATGAGAAAGCCTCGGGCTTTGTTGATAGAGAAAGAAGATACCCATTTTCATTTGATGTGGAAATACAGAGATACATCTTGTGCAGTAGTTAATAGATATCGTATATATTTGGAATGTCAGGCAGGCAAGGCAATATAGGGTACAGTAATATAGGGTCGTCAGTCTTCATCTGAGTCTTTATTGCTATAGGCCTGAAAGGCTTTCAGCTTTTAGCCTCTGTGTGTTTCAAAGGCCTGAGATGGGTTCTTCCTGTTACATCCTCGATTCCGTGAAGGAATTTAAGGCTATTAGCTATGTTGTACCTCTTGGTTAGCATTGGCTTTAATATTTTTCATCTGGAGTCATTTCATAAAGGCCCAGGCTTCTTTGTCACTCCAGTTTCTCTGCAGCAATCTGCATCTGCATGGTGATTTTTCTGGGTTCCTTTTCTTTTGAATAAAGATTTCTCTTTTACACTTATCCTTTTAAAGTTTGTCTTTTTCTTCTGTGCTTTTGGGTTTTCTCATCTTTTGAGAGACACTCTGCATGGAATTCGTGTTTTGGCAATATTCATGGTGTGCTTTCCAGATTTATTTTCTGTGTTTTGCATGCAGTTAGTTTCATTGGTTCACTGCCATTGATTTTTGAATACCCTTTTTGGAATTCACTTGTATTTATGGTTATTTTGCAGTGAAGAACAAGTGAAACAGTGGTGTGGTTAATGGTTAAATAAAGAGGGACAAGGAGACTTGGATGTGGTGTGATTGTTTTGGCAATGGCAGCATCAACTTCTTGTGCCAGTAAGAGCCCATTACCCATGAAAGATACAGCCTCTAACTTCATTCCATACCCAGCACCTCTTGCTAAATATGAGGAGGTTGCAGCCAATCCTAAGCTGTTCATGTCTACTTTGGAAAAGCTCCATGCTTCAATGGGAACCAAGTTCATGTAAGCTATATCTTTGGATCCTCTAATTACCTATTTTGTTACAAATAATATCTTAATCTTTGATGAACTGGGATTTTGGATTTCTTTTTCTATTTGAAGTTGATGACATTTACATTAAATGGCGTTCTGTGTATATCATTTGTGAGTGTTTTTGATTCTCCATTAGCTTCCAGTATAATGATGTGATTGATTCAGGTCTCATTTTTCCAATCTCTGTAGATGTAAGTGACTAGGTTTTGTTGAGTCTTCTAATTTTAGTGGCTTTTCTTTTTCAATACAAAGCTTTTTATCTGTTGAATATTGTAAGAAATTAATTTAAAAGACCAAAATTTTACTTAACTGAACTGCTATAGGGCAATTTTTCTAGTGTGAATCACGCATTCTGCAAACTTGGAAATTTAAGAGAAGTTTTCCTAATTGCTCCCCAATATGGAAATTTATCCTAGATCTCGGTACGGTATATGAAGAAATTTATGTGCATATTTATTTTGGAACGATTATCAGCGATCATTTTACTATCATAATCTCCTCGGGTTCTGCAACGTGTATATCATTTCCAATTTCCCGTGGTGCACGTCTGTAAAATCTATTTTCATTCTTTCCAGGTTGGCACTCTAGGTTTTGGTTCACTATAGAAAGGTGAACTTTATGCGGCCACAATATAAGACTACAAAGAGTATTTAAACATAGTGGATGAGATTCAAATATTGGTTTGACAATGTGAAGAATTTGGAGTTTCTCATTGATGTTTTCTCTTCCTGGTGCATTAATTGTGGATTTATGGATCAGATAAATCCTTGTGTTACCTGATGCTTGGTGAATCTCACTCGCACCTTAGGATATATACTTGAGGACAGAGAACAAGGATAGGATTACTCTGTAGTTGCAATACGATGGTCAGAACATCTTGCCATAGGTTTTTTTTCTGTCACAAGCAACAAATAAACAGTTTTGGCATTGCAAAGCCTTTGTGATGCTTGTTAGCATGTTCAAAGTTCTGGAATTAAGAATTTTGAACAGATTGCTCTGTTGTGGTCTTAAGTATAAGGGAGTGGACCAGTAATGTCAAAGAATGTGTTCCCCCATGTTCCATGATAGTCGATGTCTTCAAGATTTTGTATTTTAGGCATGGCCATCAATACTGTTAGAGTGTTGGCATGTCAATTGTACTGTTACTTGTGACTTTGTCATGCCGATTAGTAGTAGCTTCCCGGTTGAAATTTGGATCTATCTGCTCTCTTGTGTCTAATATGTTAAGGCAGGGAGTGACTTGTATATGTACAGATACAGCTGTTTATTAAATGGTAGAAGTAGCTATATGGTTATGTACTTGTATCCGTTTCTTGTATGCCAATAATTTCTCATGTTTCTGCCCTTCTATTGACCCGCTCCTGCTTTATATGTAGGATCCCCATAATAGGAGGAAGAGAGTTAGACTTGCATCGACTGTTTGTGGAGGTAACTGCTCGTGGTGGTATGGCAAAGGTTAGAAAAACCGTATCTAATTATTCTGTTACATGGAAGGCTCAAGGTTGTTCTATGTGGTACTCATTTGAATATGTAAAATGTTACTTCCCTGACACACTATTAGTTTAGTTAAATGGTGTCCATTTCATTCATAAGCTCTTTAATATTTTCCATTTTAAATGGTATGCACAGATATATTTACACATGCATGGAAACAATGTAAATTGTGTGCCTAGTAGTTTCCAAAATCTTAACTTACCTTTTGACCATCTAAAGTTTCATGTTATTTTTGTACCTCATATTCTTGTTTTCTGATAACCGGCTGTTGCTCTGTATGTTTCATAATAACTTGGATAGGAGTAGGAATGTATCAATTAAGTATTTCTTTGGCTAATAGTGTTTTAATTGAATGGATAGTGCAGATTGTTAAAGATAGAAGATGGAAGGAAGTTACCGCTGTATTCAACTTCCCCTCCACAGCTACAAATGCTTCTTTTGTCCTGCGGAAATATTATAATTCATTGCTTCTCCATTATGAACAAATATATTATTTCAAAGCTCAAGCATGGAATCCTCTCTCTTCTGGTGTGCCCAGAGAACGTTTGCGCCTCATATACATATAATACCCTGCATGCCTATTCATTTTCATAATACAATCTTTTCTTTTTTCGGCAGATATATCACAGAACCCTAATATGACACCTGGTCCAGCTCCAAGGGGAGGAACCAAACGAAAATCAACTGAAGCTCAGACACCTGTGCTTCAGCAACCACATATAATTCCAGAGATTCCTGGAGGTATCTTCAATTTCTTCTTTCAGCTTAGAGGAATATCTCTGTCTTTTATTTATTTATTTTGGTTTCACAAAAGTGGTGTTGCAGTCATGTAAAAAATGGTCGATTCTATATTTTCCTTAATGTTCTACCCTCCCCTTCTAATACTTTAGTCTTTCTCAGATCAAAATGGGTTCCTTATGTTTTCTCAGCACTTAGCCGTCATAAATCATTATGCAAAATTGAATATAATTGATATCAAGAGTCAGTATCTGATTATTTTTTTTGAACTGAATCAGTATCTGATTAAATTGCACTCAGTTTTTTTTTCCTCTTTGAAATCTATCAGTTTTAAATAGTAGAAATGAACTTGTGATATATTTTTCTTGTAATGTCCTCAACATGCTTCAGAACTTGTTAGAAAATTGTATGTGCTTATTATTATTGCTTCAAAAATTGTTGCTTGTTGGCAGAGGACCATGTTTCTGAAATATCTAGTGAATTTATTATATTCATTAAACTTTTTTGGTGCTGTGGTTCACTGAAAGCAAGACAAACTATCATACTGTCAACACTTAAATTAAAAAAAAGGCCAATTAGTTACGTAGTCCTTAAGTCCTGATCATGGATGGCTAATGTGTATCAACATCAGTCTGAGTAAAGCATGTATATCATATAGTTCTTATGTGTAACATCTCTTGTTGCAGCCGGGACACCAGCACTGCCAGATGATGATACTGTGTTTGGGTTCATAGATGGGAAATTTGAAAGTGGATATCTTGTTACAGTCACCAAAGGCACAAAGAAGTTACGAGGTGTACTGTATCAAATTCCACAGAACCCAGTACAGGACGCTTCACAAGGCCCACAGAATTGTAGCATGGTGGTCAGCAAAAACGACAGTGCTTCAGCTGTAGCTGTTCCCCATCGTCGCCGCCGTAGGAAGAAATCCGAAATAAAAAGGAGGGATCCTGATCACCCAAAACCAAACAGAAGTGGGTATAACTTTTTCTTTGCTGAACAGCATGCAAGGCTGAAGCCACTTCATCCAGGGAAGGATAGAGAGATAAGTAGAATGATTGGTGAACTCTGGAACAAATTGAAAGACTCTGATAAAGGAGTAAGGACTATGCACATTATCACATATATTTGAGTTCATCACAATATATATTTTTTTATGCCCAAATAACTTGAGCTGGCAATTGCTTTTGTAATTTGTAGGAGTATCAGGAGAAAGCTGTGAAAGATAAGGAAAGGTACCGAGTAGAAATGGAGGCATACCGGGAGAGGTTGAAGGCTGCTCAAGTCGTCAGCGATGCAGTCCCACTACAGCAGCGGTATCCTGAAGCAGATGCAAGTCTGGCAGAATCAGAAACAAAGTTTGAAGAAACCGAGACTGGCGACTCTCCAGAAACTGCAGATGAAAGTAGTGAGAGTAGTTCTAGCATATCGGAGAAGTGATTGCCATGGTGATATCACTGCAAAGAATGATTTGGATGTAGAGGCATTTATAGGAGCCAAGTATTGTTGTTCTGGAGATGTATGCTGATGAGGGTTCCATCCACCACATTCGAGAGGACATCTGGTGGTGAATGAAGCCTGAGGTGGTATTCTTGTAGAGAGATAAAACCCTTTGGCTAATGAAGAAGGCTAAATGTTTTCTTTTATGAAAAAGTAGGACCGACTTTTCATTGCTTTCAGTGTCTGATGACTATTGTTCTAGCCACTACATCTAGTTGTTTTTCTTCTTCTTCTTCTTCGAATTAGCTTTCTTTCTAGTAGTAAAACTAGCATGATTTCTGCATAATTTGGTATTCCTTGTCAGCTTAGTTGATGATTTTTTTTTAACAATAGTTTAGTTGATGATTAACAGTCATTTCTTTCCATTGTGTCCAATTGGCAACTCTCTGTGCGACTTCACCTTAGTTGTTTCATACATGCTGGTTTATTTTGTTGTTTTGTTTCATGTCTTCTGTTGTCGTATTTCTTTGGGTTGGTAGTAATGGAATGGTTTCGTTATCTATGAAGAACATTTCCCACCAAAGTTATCTCCAGGTGTGCTTTGTTCTGTTTTAGAGCAGTGTATCTGCATCTAGCATTTTGAGGGGATCAAGCTATCGGAACTGGTTTTTGTCTACATACATTCAGCATATTATCATAATTAAGATGGATCCAATACAATTTTTTATTTATTTATTTATTTTTTTAAAAGAAAAATTATGTTTCTGTTTTGCTCATGTCGATCTGATGCAACACACTAATTATGTTAGTAGTGTCTTGAATGTGTTTTAGTGTAAACTTTGACTGTTTTGCCAGTTATGGTTGAAGTTGAAACAGGACATTATGAGCATGGCTGTGATTAAGATTGTTAATGTTGGTTGATAATCATGCAGCCTCTAGGAGACCAGTTTTTAGCATATTGTGGTATTATTTTTAGCAATGTCGTATATATACAATGATCTGTGTGCTTCCATGAGTTTGTCATGCAACCGCCGAAGTCAGGATATGGACTCCAGGCCATGATCCAGTGCAGAAGATCTCTTTATTCTTCATACCAGTTGAAGATGCTGCTCCTTTTTCTAAGCAACAATTATTTGCAGGAATATAGTCGGAGGTCTTTACGGTCAAGCAGTAAAGGAAGTAATTTTTGTAGACTCAGACACCTACAGAACATATAGTGGAAACTGGACAATACATATGAGATTGCAGAGAAGCACAAAGCACATAAGGAATAACTGGCTCCTTTGATAAATAGGTATAAGGTATCCAAATAGATGTGAAGTAAGCATTGTTTGTGACATACCGTTCATTTACAGATGAACAAGGAACATAGTTACAAACTTACAACAGTAAATCATCGCTCATAACCAAAAAAGTCCAAGACAACACAAACTATTGATGATACCTAACACATCTACATCACGATCATACTCAGATATTGATTTTCAGCATATCTGTTAACTGGATTATGGTGATTTTGCATTGAAGAGATAGAGACTTTGGCGGTCATGATGAAATGCTAGAACTACGATGACAAGAAATACTGAAATAGGTTTCATAGACTACAAATCTTTAGCATCTCTTCAAACATTTCTTCTTTTACTGCAGTGCCAAGGGCTAAACTAAGGACTCCATCGAACACATGGAAATTCCAATTTTTTTGGTTGGCCATAAAAATCAAAGAATTTTCCATGTTGTCGATGAGTCCTCAGTTTAGCCCTTAGAGAAAAAGAACCTACCTCGATCAAAATCTCTCTAACTCACCCACACAGCTAGCTAGCTCAGCTTCTGCTTCGCATGAACTGGTTTAGAAGCAGCGCGCTCACATTTATAAGGCTGTCGATCTGTTCCTTTGGTAGGTGAGGCTTGGATCTTAATCCGAGTTGGAGACTTGTAAAATTTAACGGACGCGTAATTTAAGTGACCTTTTCTGCTACATAACATTACTGTTTCATGTAAATTGTGTGAGTGCAATAGTTCTGCATCCGTTTTGGTTACTTTGGTTGAATGACTTGAATCTGTCTTGCTAAAGTTACTTACATAATCTTCTTCCTTTTCAGTATTTATTTTTAAACTTCATTCTTGCCCTGTTCAAAAAAAAAAACTGCATTCTTGCCACTGTAACTAGTAAGATTTGCTTCCTATGTTGTGAAATGTCTGAGCTTCTTCAGTCTTCATAATTTACATCAGTCTTTTTGATTTATACGTTTTTGGATTAATTAGTTTCCACAAACACTAATAACTGTCCCATAAAAATATTAACAGTCACACATATTATTGTGAGGACGAAAACAGGAACATTGAAGTTATTACATGCATATACCACTATAGACCCTGAAAGGATTGCTCATTTGTAATAAATCAGTCGCAGATTTTGCCTCTACATAGATGATTCGATTTGCTCCCAACATTTGTAATTCATGCCAGAGTATGTAGACCGAAGAAAAGTTACATATTAATCATAAAAGACCTCGGTCCTCACAAAGTTAGTGCCACTGCGTAGTTACAAACTTTTATTCTTGATTTGTGATCCCATAACAGTTAAATATACAATTCGAGAAACAACAAAAAAGTTAGAATTTTCATGAACTGTAATTATGAAGTAGAAGAACGAACCTAAAATAACAGATGCATTTCTACTGAGCTCACTCAAATAACGGATATGTTTTAAGAAATTCAAAACTATTACATACCCGAAACAGATGCAAAGACAACATATTCACACAATTTGCTTGAAATGGAAATCACGTAGCAGAAATAGACAATCAATTTACGCGGCCGTTTAATTTAAAGTCTCAAGTTAAATCCAGTTCACACTAAACTTCAGCCTCGTCCAAGTTTCAAAAAACAATTAATATAAGGCACATACAACAATATAAGGCACATTGAAACCTCTAGGAATCCCCCTTTCCAGCTTATCCCAATGGAACGTTGAGGACAGAAGAAGAGAGAAACATTGAAACTAAATAGAAGGATGCGAGTGCTTGATCTCATAATTGGCCAGACGGTCAGCAACAAAGTCGGTTTTTCTATATATGCCAATGTAGTAAAAAAAATTGAGAAAAATTAGAAATATATGGTTGAGTGCAACTACCATTCAAGATTCCCACGTTGATGACTCAAAATTAATTAACGTACGAGTCCATGCAAATGCAAATGCACGGGTAAAAAATTAGTATTAATTAAACGATGTTATTAGTTGATTAAGTATTTAATTATCGGGGTTCTCAATCTAATTAACGGGATGCTCTATATTAGAATCTAGTCGTACATGACCAAATCTGAACTCGAGGCCACACATAAAACAGGAATGAAACAATCAAACTACATGTCTATTTCCAACATTGCTCACTCACACTTATAAATTATGTAGCTCGGGTTCATGTTTATTGTCTCTCTCCCCCCGGGAACAAAGTACATGATAAATCCATAATATATAGAAAATGATTGCGTACATGAAGAATTATATAATGTATTACATAAGGTTATAAAATTCTAGCATTGATCAGGTAACGTATTTCAGGGAATATATAAGAGCGCCAGTTAGTTAAAGCCTAACTGCTTAAATTTGAGTTACCAGTGTGCCGGTTTACTGAAACGACCCGAACTGTCTGCCTCCAGCACGGTCAACAAAAGACTAGCAAAACTAGTTCCAACCCCGACTAAGAGAACCATCGCGGCCCCTTTCAAACATGGACCGTTACCTAAGTCAGACCCATGATCCAAAAGACTAGCAAAACTAGTTCCAACCCCGACTAAGAGAACCACCGTGACCCCTTTCAAACTTGGACCGTGACCTAAGTTAGACCCTTGATCCAAGCTCTCGTCTCAATGATGCAAATACTTCTCTGACCTGACCGACTGTCTCTTAAGTTCTTAATTTGAATGAAAGATTAATCGACCATAATCACCACAAAACATAATGATGAAGCAAAAAAAAAAAAAAAAAACTCAAATAACAGATACGTGTCTTCTGTCCTCCTCAAATTTGTATAGAAACAAAGCTAGTGCAACTGCGTAGTTACAAAACTTTTATTCTTGTTTTGTGATCCCATATATAATAGTTAAATATACAATTCAGGAAACAACAAAAAAGTTAGAATTTTCATGAGCTGTATTATGAAGTAGAAGAATGAAACTAAAATAAGGGATGCGTTTCTACTGAGCTCACTCAAATAACTGATACGTTTTAAGAAATTCATAACTATTACGTACTCGAAACAGATGCAAAGACAACAGACACACAATTTGCATGAAACAGAAATCACGTAGCAGAAATAGACACTCAATTTACGCAGCCGTTTAATTTACAGTCCCAAGTTGAATCCAGTTCACACTAAGCTTCAACCTCGTCCAAGTTTCAAGAAACAATATAAGGTGCATACAACTTTGCTTCTAAACAAGTTCATCGAAGACATAAAAGCTGAGCTATCTATGTTTGTGAGTTTGAGAGATTCAGAGAGCTAGCTAGAGAGATGATGGGACCAACCACTTTCTCTATGGTAAACTGAGGACTCTCATTGATAAAATGGATGCTTCTATTTTATCTATTTTACGACAAATTGGAAAAAAATGAGCTTCAATTTGGTCAATGGAGTCCTTAATTTTTCCCTTAGCATTGCAGTAAAAGATAAGAGGAGGACTACTCTTGATGGGATATCGAAGCTAATTAGAATCGATGGTGTACATTTCATGTCGTCATAGTTCAAGCAATTCAACGTAAGTAACCTCTGTAACAGCCCAGCCCAGTCCATTAAGATATTGTCCGCTTTGGACCCACCGACCCTCACGGTTTTGTTCTTGAGGTTTCACCCCAAAACGCGTCTCAATGTAAGGTGCTAGCTCTGCACATATAAACACAGCAACTTGTCTCCCCCGGCCGATGTGGGACGGTTGCACCTACTAGATTGCTTGCCTAGTTAGGTCACCACGATCCACCCCCCTTTAAGGCTCGACGTCCGCGTCGGTACACGTCCGGCCGGGGACAGGCTCTGATACCATATGTAACAGCCCTCCCCAGTCCATTGAGATATTGTCCGCTTTGGGCCCACTGGCCCTCACTGTCACGCCCCGACTCTTAAATTTTACCTTAATTATTAGCATTGTGGTAATAAGAATTTTACCGTCTTCGTCATTGATTTTATAGTCCTAAAGTCCCTAGAGGTGTTTTGAGGGACGAATATTTCGAAAGAATTATTCGAAGGAAGAAAATGTGACGACGGTAAAAATAGTAAATTTTAGCTAGTAAAAGGTAATTTTTATTGGGGTATTATTTTGGGGTGTTGAATTTTTGGAATTTTGGGTTAAATATGGTGTTGGATCGGCTAGGCCGAGCCCAACCCATTTCTCTTTTTTTTCTTTCTCTCTTTTCCTCCCGGTTTTCTCTTCCCCGAGCCCTCCCGATTTCTCTTCTCCCTGCCGGATCTTCCGACCGCCGGTCCGCCGCCATCCGGCCGTCTCAGACCGCCGCACCGGTCCCAAACGATCGGTCTCCAACCCAGCTACAGTTCTAGACCGGTGGCAGCCTCCCTAGCGCCGCCGTGAAGGAGGAATCGACGCCGAAAGCTCCGACTGCCGGAAACTTCTTTTCGCCGGAACTCCTTCTTCCGGCCGCCATATCGGACGAGCCTTGGATCAAAAGGAAGCCCTCCTCCCGTGCTTCAATCCCTCCAAAGGGCTCCTTCCATCTCGAGTTAGGTAAGGAGAAATCGGTATTTGAAATTCTAGGGCTTATTGTGTGTTTGTGTTCGATTGACATGGTTAGGCTTAGAATTTGAGTTTGTGGTAGTTAGGAATGTTGTAGAGGAGGTTGAGAGGAAGGTGCTGGCAAATTTTGGTAGCATTTGCAGGTCGCCGGAGCTGGTCGCCGGCCGCCGAGAAAATGTTTTTGGTGGAGAATATTATGAGGAGTTTAATGGAATGAGTTTTAGAATTTTTGGAGGAGTTTTGGATAGGTTTTGGAATTTGTTAAGTTTGGTATTTTTTGGCGGATTAATAAGTTAAAATCCGGCCATTGGATTATTTTTGTGATTAGGACGTTGGAAGGTGATTTTGAGGATGTCGGTATTTATGGAGATTTATGGTTGGCAGTGAAGTTAAGATTTAGGACGATAGCCATGGTTGAGCGCGGGAAGCTCATATTTATTTATGCCTATTTTCTTTGAACGTTGGGATTTTATTTAAGGAATTATTTATGTATTGGAACAGGACACGAGGAGGCTCGAGCAGAGGAGACCTCTGACCGACATCAAGCTTAGGCCTAAGTTGTGAATGGACATTTGTTTTTAAATAATGTTTTATTGTTGAATAATTTCCTTTGTTGGAATTTATCCTGAATTGAGAATTTCAGTGATTTTACTCATTTTATTTAACGTTTATGAGTATAGTATGTATATGAGAGAACGTTAGCTAGCAATACGTGCTCCCCTCATAATGAGGAAAAATGCCATTATGAGGTGACGTGAGCGTTAGACGCCAGCGTCCTAGCCCTGTACGACTTTCTACTTTCCGAGTTCATTCTATGTTTTTAGATTCATTCATAGAATTCGTACAGGGAGTGAACACGTATAAATACCACCCGGTCCCACCCCCATACTGAGGAAAAATGCCATTATGGGGTGACGTGCGCGTTAGACGCGAGCGTCCTAGCCTGGTATGACTATCTACCTTCAAGCTTATTCATAGATAGCATACATGGAGTAGACGGGTGTGAATACATACTGATATAATCATATAACTTTAGCCTGAGAGGCTGTATTGTTTTAGATTTGGAGACTAGCCAGAACTAGTCGTGTCCTTGATAGTTTTTCTTGGGGAAATATTATTGCTTGTCGGAATTATTTTGTTCACTCACCCTGACGTGATTAAATATTTTCCCCTGGGCTTTTCCTTCGTTTTAATTGCCCGGTCTGCAGAGTTCGGGTGGGGTCTAGAAGGAGGCGCCGAGGCATAGTCACCCACATTTCCACTACTGTTCGTCAGTAGGTCATTTGTTTAAACCCACTAGGATTTTTATCAGCTTTCGTTGTCTTTCTTGTAGTAGCTCTGAAAACTTTCGGGAAAATTATAATTGTGTATTATTTTATTCATTTATTTGGATTAAAGTGAAGATTAATAT